>OZ022562.1:32496752-33696752 GCA_963991005.1 Barypeithes pellucidus
GCCTACTGACGGTGACATTTGCTCGCTAGCATGCAAGAATAGCAAAACTTGCGTGGAAATGTGAACTGCAATATGGTTGACTGAGCGATCCTCTTTTAATAGAGTCTGTAAATCAGCAGTAGCAATATTTTCTGGCGATCAACGTATTCCTTGGATCGGGAAATAATTCTTTAATAAAGTAGCGAAATAATGATAAGTGTCACATTTTTTTGCCACACACTGCGCCAAGTTAAGAGCTCAAGATATGTTATAAAATGGTTAAATGTATTAGAAATTTTTTCGTAATTAATTTATGGCATGTTCCTTTTACTGGTCTCATTACTTAGATCGCTTTAAGAACATTCGCGTTAATAAACTTGTACTTTATGCTCCATTCCTGCGATTTTTTTTGCATGAAATAAACCGCCGCGCCGGCACAATGATAATTTTTCATGTGATGGGATTGTCCACAGTACGCAGTAAAGTCGCCAGGCCAGTTCCAGGGGAGTTTCACACCCACATGAAAATATATTTTTTCCGTTCCTTTCTAATTGAGTAATAAAAACAAACAAAAAGTCACTTAAGAACAGAATCTGGCTATTTAGTCCTGATTATGGTCCCAAATCCTTACCGTAGCACCTGCTGCCAGATTCTGATTGGTTATCCTTCAACTAGTAATATATTAATCAAATTTTATTAGTTAAATACTGCTCTCGTTTATTTATATCTACGTAATATAAAAATATATTGAGAATTTTACCTTCCCAAAAGGGTAACTCGTCAGAAAAACAAACTTAGAAGATCAAATTTTGTATTTTGGCCTACGGTTCTCAGGGACCTCATAGAGGTCGAAACCTAGGCCAAAATAAAAAATTTGATCTTCTAAGTTTATTTTTCTGACCTGTATCCAGTGAGTTAACCCTTTTGGAAACTTTTTGATATGGTCACTGATTACTTCAAGAAAATAAATTTACCTGTTGGACAGTCACAAAGTTCTATCCATAATGCCGGTTTTCCTGCAATTCCTCTTGATGCAGTCTCCAGTTTCAAATCATCCAGAAAACCTATTCCGTTCGGACTAAAAGTTCCTTTGACTTTAATTGCCGTTAAATTAGTTAATAGTGAAATAAATGCCCTTGCAGTTAGTCGTGGTTGCCAACCATAGTCATGATGTTCATGAAGTCTGAATTTATAATTTTGGGTCTAAGAAATAAAAGTCATTATGAAATATTTACGTAATTACTATAAAGATCATTTTTATATCTTTTAAAGTAATAATTTAATTGAATGGTGTTTAGAATTACTTTCCACACTACTACAAATTATCAAGTTTCATTCATTACCTCAACGGTGGGTATCTTATTTTGCTGGGCAAAAATAGTATTAGTAATAGATGTACCAGCACCCTCCAAAATGACATCAGTAGCAGTAGGGATCGGTCTGTTATCTCCCACTCTTAGAGAAAAGTCCAGGAGCTGATTGTACGAAGCTCTTTGGTCACCAAGAAATCTAAATCCAATATTAAATATTTAGGACATATTAGTATATGAAAAAACTAATTACATTACACATATGAGTTAAGGTTCACGGAAATAACTTAATAATAAATTAATATAGAAATTTGTTGTCTTCAAGTTTTGGAATACAAAAACTAGCTTCTTTACCAGGTAACAATTTTATGCAACAAATAGGAAGAGTTTTTTAATTCAAGAATAAAATAATATTTATTTGTATTATTGCAGTCAAACATATTAATGTATTCTAATCCTTGTTTAAACAAGTAAAACGATCTTTGACCAACTAGACATTAAGTTCTTACCTGTCTGGAGCAACAAAATAAATGGAATCGTCTTCCTTGGACTGGACTCCAATACTCTGGCTAATTCCTTCATATTTTAGTTGAATCGAACGGTTATATTCATCTTCAGCTTTCCATTTTTCGGAGCTTTTTGTAAAAGTGGATTCAATGAAGTATTTATAGTATCCTACGGAACAGAAATAATGTAAAATGATTTAAACAGTTTTTGATGTAGAATATTGACTTTCGTGCAAATCTATTTTATTACCACACTTGATAAAATTGAGTATTGTACTGTACGAATCCAAAAAGATATTCAGTTAATTATATTTCTAAGGAACAAAATACTTCGACTAGCGAGATGGCTAAATCCCGTCCTACAGTCTCATTCTACGTTTTGATAATGTCACCTATAGTTCGCCACCAAAACGGATGGTAGTGACGTAACAGTCGACCTCATTGAAACTGCCAAAATGATGTGTTGTCATTGGTGGTTTGCATTGGTTTCCATGGTTTCGACTGCTACGTCACTGCCAACAGTTGTGATCGCGAACTATAGATATTACCTACAGTTTTTAGCGAATCTCAAACCATAATTAATTACTAGTACATGTTATTTCTGCGACACTCTTACGAGCTTGTATTTTTTTTTAATCTCATACTTCGACGAAACGAACTTTGAAAGCTCGTATATCTCCATTTAGTGGCGGTGATAAGAAGTGTCCTCACTCCATCCGGATCAGTATCAGATATGAGTTCGTACGTAGAACACTGCATAACTACTCTTGATTATATAAGTCACATCTGAAGCTGCAGACTCCAAACGCTTAGGAGGTAGGCGTTCAACTGACGTAGTTGGTCGTGGAGGGAGGTAGGCAAATATTCGAAAGACTACCGACCAATGGTTCTTGTGTGGCGCCGGATGTGTCGGATTCTACCGACTAAAAAACTTTCTCCCCTGGACACTATTGATCTTACCATGGGAATTACTTCAAGGAGGGGTATCATTAATCTGTTAATATGTTATTCCATTACGAGGTAGTACGTTGACTTGACCCAAGTAACAAACCTAAGTCGCAGTAATAAGTATAGTAGCAACATGATTTATAGCATTGTCGAAGTATTTTGTTATTATGGAAGTACAACAACTTTTGGGATTTGTGCGTCAATGTATTCCTTTCTGCGGATGATTCTTGTGTCATACTTTTGCGTGTGGAGAAACGAAATAAGAAGAAATATTCTTTTGTTAATCGGTGTAGTATTTTTTTACCTGGTGCAGATTTACACTGCGATGAATGTCCATAACAGAAACATGGCGTACAACCAAACTCGTTTTCTAGATCCAAATTGAAGAATCCTGGTTTGCAATCTTTACATTGCTTCCCTTCAACGTTTTCCTTGCAAGCACAAAAGCCTGATTCAGAGTCACATCTAGGTGTGTTGAATGCAGATCCAGCTTGGAGGCAATTGCAGGATTTACATCCTGATTTGGAGAACTCATAATAGTTCTCGGCACACCTGGAAAATTACATAACTGTTAAACTATAATTAATATGATCCAAATAAATATGTCCGAATGGTGACTAAAATCTCAATATTTCAAGATATAAACGTGGCTTTATTAAAGGCTTGAAAAGTTGAATTTAATCCATTACATGATTTCAGTAGAAGTAGTGTTTCAATAGTGTCATTGCTATAATTGTTTTACAATCGAGCCATCCGCATAATTTGTTTAATATTAAGTTGATATCGTTACCCTAATGACATAAGGTCGTATGTTTAATTAAATAGTTTTGAGATGAAGGGACTTATAATATTGGAGAATTTCAAAATATTATATTTTTTGTTTTATGTGCAATATAACTATTTTGATTTTCGATTTATTATCAAGAGTTATATTTTTAATATTACGCTTGTCAAAAAAAATTGTTTGATGAAGATATTTTGAAAAAACCTTGCACATACGACGTTCGAAGTGAAGTTAGCTTTATGCAAAATATGTATTTTTTATAAAAGGCGCGTTTTTATTACAAAAAATCATAGAAATTGGACGTTAAAATGAGAAAAATTAATAAAATAATACCAATATTACATACCGAGGTGGAAAAAGTTTAATTTTTGTCGAGAGAAAACGATGGTTTGTTCGGTTGAATCATTTCTCGAGACAGCAATGAAACTTGTTACCTACGGTTGTATGCTATTTTATTTACAACCATACCTTTTAAATGCAAATGATGTTTCTTGTGACAAATATAACTATGTGAGAAATTAACAAAGCATAACCAAGAGCTTCGCCACCATCCACAAATAAATAAACTGTCACGTTGTCAAGTTACTTTGGTTATTCAATGAATGTTGACATTTATCTAGGTCATATCATGCCTAGAAGAAATTAATATCTGATCCTCGCATTTTAGGTTTTAGACCATGAAGAATAACTTTTTTTCGTATAATTAATAATACAAAAGTTTTCCATATGGATCCAACTTATGAAGACATACCTATTGTATAACCAAAATAAGCAATTAATAACAATATACCTTAAATTTAAAAAATATACTTTACCTGTCACATTTATCATGGGTAACACCAGGTTTGCACTGGCATTTCCCTTCCAAATTGCATTGTTGAAACAATGATCCAATTTCATCACATTCACATGCTGTGCAATAGCCATCTTCCCTCATGTAATAGTTGGGGCGACATCTTTCGCAGTTTGGTCCGTCTCTATTTGCGGAACAGTCTAAGCAATGTCCACCATGTCCTGATTGTTCGTACAGTTTTTGGTCAAACATGCAACGTGTTGAGTAACCATTACAGTTACATTCTGAAGGAAAAAAAATGAAAAGTAGTTAATAACAACAATCTTGATTTGGAAAAGAAGTCTTTATGAATGTACGTTCGAGTTTCGATATTTTACTAAATATTCAAATAAGTACCAACTTTCTTATTTTAAATGCAACACCCTGAATATTATTAAATTTTTGTCTCCCTCAGAAATTTTGAGACATATTTAATGTACTATATCCTATACCTTCAACTATTTCGGAAATATTAAATGTTTTCAGATTTATTGCAAAAATTAACAACACACTCAAAAACGGATAAGTAATACTGTTTATTTCTTGATAATGTAAAAAACAAAAAAAAAAACATTAATGTAGGAGATGTTGAAACTGTCCTAATCTTAAATAGAAATTTCTTCTAACGTTACTTAACGTTTTCTTAAGTCAGCTAAATCCAGGGGTTTAGTCTTGTATACAACATTGACATAACCCCATAAGAAGAAGTCTAATGGCGTCAGATCGCGCTGGCCATTCCATCGATCCACGCCTCCCTATCCACCGATTTGGAAATACTCGGCTGAGGTAGTGCCGGACATTGATTTATTAATGGGGCGGTGCTCCATCTTGCTGAAAACATATCATATTCGCTGGAAGTTGTGGGTTTGCTGGATCAGGATATAAGTTTGTTAAAGTTGGAAAGACATTATTTTGAAGCAAGGCTAAATAATTATCGCCATTTAAATTGCCCTTACTGAAAAAGAGACCTATTATATGATCTCCAACAATTCCTGCCCAAACATTAACCTGTTCATAATATTGCCTATGTTCTTCTCTAATCCAGTGAGGATTTTCCTAAGACCAATAGCGGCAATTCTGACGATTAGCATGACTGTGAAGTGTAACATATCAGAAAACCAAATATGCTCTAAATGGATCACATTGTGATCTAACATTGCCATCATTTGTCCACAAAAATACATTCTCCTATTAATATCGTATTAATAACCAAATATGCTCTAAATGGATCACATTGTGATCTAACATTGCCATCATTTGTCCACAAAAATACATTCTCCTATTAATATCGTCTTCTAGAGGTCATGAGTAAGTATCATTTTATAGGGATATATTTTATTTTCTTGTAATGTTCGAATAATCGCTGAATGGCTAACATCGAATATTGGGGCTGCTTCTCGACCAGAAGTATGTGGATTTTCCTCAAACTCAAGCTAATATCTAATTTTGTATCAGCACTTATTGCATTGGCGGCTAATTTTTTATCTGCTTTACATGTCTAAGCTGACGAAACTGCTTTTCTATTTTACTAATTCTTCTTTGAGTTATAAGCGGCAAATTTGGAAATTTTCATGAAATAAGTGAGCAACTTCCATTGTGTCCGTGTTTTATCTCTATAACAAATCATCTGTAGAATTGTTATTTTGTGCATTTCTGTTAAATAAACCATTTTTCTGATATGCAGTTAACGAAATTCAAACGACTATAACACTGACAACTACTGTCATGCAGAAAGACAACAATTTGCTAAGCGTTTTAAACATAAGTAAATAAAACTATTTATACCTTTTTTTTTATTTCATATCAGTAAAAAGAAACGCTGAAATGCAATACATCTGAAAACATTTAATATTTCCGAAACGGTTAAAGATAGGTATAGGATTATTGTACAGTAAGGGCCGGTTGTATAAAACAATTCTGAACTTAAGTTCAACGGAACGCCGATCAACCTGTGAACTACGTGCATTCAATATTACGTTGTTCAATATAAATTGAGCTTTAGTTCAGCTGAACTACGATCAGTTTATGTTGGCATTACTATTATTTAGTTACTTTTATTTTTTATTAATTTCTGACATAAAATATAACCTTTTATTTGATTTGGCGTTTGGCGGGCTTGCTTTCCAGGCTCTTCTACTCGGCGTACATATAAAATATGGTTAAAAATATGAACTAACATATTTTAATTTTATTTGCAGACTGGTGATACATTTCTAAAGCGGATAGAGATTATTAATTCCATAAAAAATATATATGTTATTAGGTACGTTATAATAAATAGAAACAAACAGCTGTTTTTTTATTAAGCGTAATATTTGCAAATATTCATTGTCGGTTCATTTAGTAAATTGATCCGTATTTCTCCGGTATGTCCGTGTTCACAACATTGACTGCAGTATCCACAAGACTCAAAAATCTTCCGTCATCAGTTATAATTTCATTAAATTCCTACTTATAAACAATAAAATAACGATAATTTACTGTATTCATAAAACAGTTAACTATTAGAAATGAAAAGTACGTAGAAAACCAGCGAAACAAGATTTTATTTATATTAATTCGCATCCTACCACTTGATGGCGCCATGCAAATTTTTTCGTGGTGGGCTTTTAAAAATTCAGTTTTTTTAGTTTTTGGATTTTTAATAGTATTTAAAATTTTTAGACATATTATTTTTTTTAAATCTTAAATAATCAATAATCTATATTTCAGATTTTATCGATTACTTAATGTTCTAAAAGAAATAACTTCTAAAAATTAAATACTGACAAATTTAGATAGGTAACTAATAAACTAGGCATATTAATACAAATAAATATTTTATTAAAAACACTAAACACCCATTAAAGGAAAAACAAATCATCAATAAATAAAAACATTTAACGATAACAGCTAATAAACATTTTTAACTAATAAGAAAAAACAGTAAAATTATTACCTAGCTTTAACAGGTCTTAGGAACTTTCACTTATCGTGTTTTCAGGAACTTACATGATTTTAAAATTTCGAAAAAAATTCATTATTTCATTTTGTCATCGACCTGTTACTGGACTGAATTGGAGCAAGTTTCCTGGATAGTGTTTTCAACGAATTTATATGCCAAAAATCGAAAGAGTAGCAAAAAGTAATCACACCTTTAAAGTTAAAACTAAAAAAAAACATTTTGGTGAAATACTTAAGATATGGGATTCTTTAATCCTTTTTGGTCTCTTCTTCGTCGTTTCTTGGTCTCGAATGATACAAATAATACGCAAAATTGTTAATAAAACATCAACTATAAAAAAAAAAATATTATAAACACTCGTTTTTTCGTTTGCAATGACAGAAAATGACGGGAAATCATGACAAGGAGCGGGTGCGTTCTCATATCAGAGCCAAAACTGAGTGTTAGGATTCGAACTATATTCATGGCCTCCTTGTTTGTTTCCAAGTTCCCCATCCAACTTTCACCCCGGTGTATTGCATAATATAACATTGACCTGACACAAAAAAATATATTTAAGGTTAGAAAGTGGCTTGGATCAACAGTTCAACTTCTGAACTGACAAAAATGGATGTTCACGTGACCTCCTGATTTGAACTTAGATCAGTGTAGAATACCGTTTGTACAACAACTTTTTTACTTTGAACTAGAGTTCAAGACTGAACTACAGTTCAAAGTGTTTATTCAACCGGCCCTAAATATGTCTAAAATTTTCTAAGGGATCCAAAAATTGAATACTATAATATACGGGTGTTGCATTTAAAATAAGAAAGTTGGTATTGGCCACTGTTACATGACATGAAAAGTTTACATTGAAAAATATGCACAACTGGAAATACCAATCGACGTGTCCGAGCGTTTTTCGCACACATTTATTTATTATAGAATTTATGCCATTTGACTGATATACGCTGTATATTAACCATTGTATTATTTTAACGTAATTGTCGTAATTTCCTAAAACGCGCAAGCGCAATAATTCAGTCCGCTATGTCAAAAAAGTTGAAATAATAAGATTTTCAAAATATTTTGTTCCTGAAATTGTCAAATATAGTTCGAACTTGAACATTCAAGCCGAATAATTTTTTCTTCTGTCGTTATACTACTTTCAGGTAATTTAACGAGAGCATAGCTATCAGTATTCAGAATTAAGCTTTCAGAAATATCTTGATAAATATGTCAATAGAAATTTGAAGATTGTAGAATCGACAAAAAGTACCAGTATTACCGGTAGAACCGACCTATCACCCAGCCAGAGGTTTTTGTGAAGTTCGTGTTAAAGAAAAGTGGTATTTCTTCTTAATTATTAACTAACAAACTTCATGACCTAAGGAAGAGATGTTTTCAATTTTTACAAGAACAGCCGGTACTGTGGCTTTCCTCAGCCTAAATCTGTGAAAAATCTTCAGGTCATCAAGATCTTCAAAATAACTACTCCTAGATATCTTCGTATTGGAAATTCAAAATCAATAATATTAAGGACCTCTTTTATCTTAAAAAACACAGTCCATCAAAGCATCCATAATTTAATTTCAGGCATTCGAATGATATGTCAAATATGGCCAAATAAAGTGGTTGGTGGCATTTAACGGGTGGCTCAATGCTTTTTTCTATCGGATTAGGATTCCCCCCTATTTTTAAGGTTACAATTCAAGAATTAGGACTTAATTTCGGAATAATCTGTTATTTTCTTAGAATTCAAATATAATCTCTGATTAGGTGATAATCTATGATTACGAAAGGGGTGCAAATGCAATTAAATCCTTAATCCATTGTTAAACAGTAATCCTGAATTACACAATTCGATGCAAATAAACATATAGGGGAAAGTGCCCTATGATGGCATACCAGCCCTGCTCCCCCAATCAATGCATTTTCAAAACTTTTTTTATATTGTTTAGTACGGAGAAAAATTTTGGAGAGGGTGAACGCGTTTCTGTGAGTGTTGCAACGAAAACGTCGTTAGGTTTAGATCAGTTTTAATCTAATTTTCTAGTGTCTTTCAGATTGGTATAGTTTCGATTTTTATGAGACATTTATTTTCATCTTCTAGCCTCATACTCGATGCATATCCAATAATAGATCTGCCATATTATGCTCGATGATTTATAACAACGAATATTTATTTTTTATTATTATTTTGTCATGTCTTTTTTGCAATTGATGGCATACAATCGACTTGCCTTTGATGGCATGGTATTCTAACATTGGTTAATGACTATTTAAATGTATTTTTCTTTTGGATATTATAATGGCACCTAAACAAAAAGTCGGCGCAAGGCAGACATGGAGAGAAGAAGATATTCAACAAGCTATACAAAATATCCAGAGTAAAACTATGGGTTGGCGTTTGGTCTCAAAAACGTTCAATGTTCCCTTCACTACCCTAAAAAGAAGAGTAAACCAAGGAAAAGGGAGCAAAAAAGATACCTTAGGAGGAAAGAAGTCGATTTTTGGTAAAGACCTTGAGCACCTCCTAGTTGAAAAAGTTAAAGATATGGAAAGTCGATTTTTGTTGGCATAACTGGGACTGAATTGCGGAAACTAGTTTATCAGCCAGACAAATTAAAAGGAAAGTTTTGTCCGCTAATGAACATGGAAACAAAAATGTCGAGAAGAAAAGGCTATATTTAAAAAGAGAAACGAAATCTATAAAACCCGTTTTATACGAGGAAGAAGATGAAACCGAGGAAAATTATTTCGCAGTAGAACATCACGAAGATGATTCTGATGCAGCCTGTATTTACTGTAATGAAATGTTTAAGTTAGGCCGAGCTGGATAGTGTTGGATAAGGTGTCAACTCTGCAGATAGTGGTGCCATGTGGAGGCGTAGATAACACAGACAAAGATGTCTACTTGTGAACTTTTTAATCTTAAATTCAATTTAAGTTTTAATCATTTTTATAGTTAAAATTATTTTAGTTCCTATTTTTGGTTAATGCAAGTTCCCAACTTATATCACTTCTATTACAGATTGAAATATGTTTCATCATAGGCACAAGTATCGTGTCATCATTTGATGGCTCAAATGGAAAAAATAAAAGAAATCTAGTCTTAAAAAAATGTTTGTTACTTTATTAAAAATGTATTAATTTCCACTGATAGTGTTTCAATATTATATGACTTATGGCCATCCCTGTAGTATAAAACTAAAGATTTTAAATTTAAATTTTCCTTAGAGGTGCCATCATAGGACACTTTGTCCTACACAATTCGATTCAACTGAACATAAACGTAATGTGTTACCGCTCCTGCATCGAAGAGAAATCAGCAGTTTAAAATCGAACAGCGTCGAAAGTGTAACTACAAGTGGCCAGCATGCGACGATAAATCCGGAATTTCTCCTTACATCTCACATAATATAAACAGTATATTAGTGGGGTCGATCTGGCATAAAATTTGAACTCTTTAAAACTGAATTTTTTCCTATATTATAGTTTGGAGTCTCCTCTATCGTTTGGAGGCACTTTTGGCCCAGCAGGTGGTGTTGGAGGAGGGGGGGGGGGGATTAGCAAGTATGGGAAAATGAGTTTTTTGAAATAACTTCTTTAATTAATGTCGGACGGCAAAAAATCAAAAGAACGAAAATGAAGGGCTCGAAAGTGCGCACAATCTGGATTTTGACTTTTTGAAATCGATCCAGCGGTTGCCGAGATATCGCGATTAACCGGAGTCTCGATTTTTAGCCGCGGCGAGAACCGCGTTGCCTTTTTTGCAGGGAACAGTCTCCAAAGAAACACACTATTAATAGACACAGAAAAGGAAAAAAATTTGGAAAGAGAATTGATTGCCCTTGAATATGAGCCCGAAGTCCCTAACCCGTTCCCTCACCCCGCTCCGGGGCAAAAACTTTGAGGCAAATATGGCCTTTTTTGAAGCCAGATCGACCCCACTATATTGGCAATACGAACGTTCCAAAATACAAAAAGTTTCCCCGCTATGGGAGATGGCGCGGGCCTATTGAGTTTGTGCAGTAGGGTGGAAATTTTATCGATCGCGTCAGAGCAGGCCCGGCATTATTTGTTTGTTGTTATTCGTCGCCATTTTTGGTTCTGGATGCTTTTTTAAATTACAGAATTAAAAGTGGTCCATCCACATTGTTGTTGGTATATTAGTGCTTATAAACTTTTATTACCTAACAACAATTCTTATAAAGGACTTTTAAATTTGTGGTGATTAGATTCGCTGTTTGGTTGGTTAGTGGCTTGTTTTATTTAAGATGAAAGTACACAAGTGCATGGTGCTTTTTTGCAACAGTCGTGGATCAATACCAGGTATAAAGTATATCAGGTATGTACATATATACGAAAATATTTTGCTTATCACATTATCCGATCTTCGGAATCGAATTTCACTAAAAAGCTTGTAAAAAGAGAAGAGAGTGTCACTCCTATACAATATAGTATATACTCGTATGTGGTCACTACCAAACCAAATGTATTTTTAATTTGGTGCTTTAGGAGCTGATAATAATTCCCAAAGTAGTCAATATAGTAATTCATTCTTAATCTTTGGTTTAGAAAAAAGTGAGGTTAAGAAACATACAACGTCAGATGAAAGTTAAAATTAAGCTAATCGTGTCGATTGTTACAAATATTCGGGAATTTGGCACCAAATGTTTACACCAATCAGGGCACCGTCGAATCATCATATCGTCAGAAATCGTATGCATGGAACGCTGTCTTAAATCGAACTAATAGAAATTTGATTGACATTAAAAATGTTGAAATCTAGTCCTGTCGAATGTTTACTTTCACAAGGAAAATTCCGAACTGCGCAAACTCACAACGCCCCCTTCGATGCCTATTGCGGGGACATAATTGCAGATGGTATTAGCAATATACTGTTTATATATACGTGTTACATCTCGGCTGATACTACGGGACATTGTAGACGAACTTAAAAAATATTGTACAACCACTTAACTAAATAAGCTGCGATAAAATCTCTTTATAATTAAAGAATTATTCGAAGACTTTGTAAACACAAACGAATATAAATAATTCATAGATCGTCCTACAAAAATTATTTATTGCAAGTGTGTTGAATAGACAATATAAATCCAGTGCCGCTACCCAATAATTTCCATGTTATGCTTAATTGACCACAGCAATTTAAAAACGTGATGAAGCCAGCCGCAAGCCTTTAATCACCTGGCGCCTAAGATTTATTTAAATTAGCGTTATAGAAAGGAAATGATTTCTCGAATAGATTTAACATATTGGACGGGGAAATAGCAGCTATTGTATAGTTCATGAGACATAATACAGGGTGATTGATGATGGATGGCCTATTAGACGTTTATGAAGAACTAGCCAACACTCACTTTGTATTGTATAATTGTATAATTTTGTAACTTAAATAAATGAATTAAAGATCATTTTCAGCCGTGCTTCTACTAGAAAGAATTGCCATCTTTGATAATTTAAATAGAACAACCTGTGCATAATTTTTTTGGAATCGCTATTAATTTCTTAATAACTTTCCTTAATATTTTCCCATACTTATCTGTTATCGTTCTCGAGCTAATAATTAATTTCACTTTTTGGAAAACATCCTTCAAAAAGAGGCGATATGTTTGCACTCTGATAAATTAGCGCACTGAAATTTCGTCGGGAGTCAGGTAATACCCAGGAGCCTTGCACTCTGTTTCCAAACATTGGTTATAATAGTACAGGGTGTTTCAAAATATAAATATTTGGATTGATGGAAAAAATTATATAAAGTCAGTTTATTTTTTAAATGGAGCACCCATTATTTTATCTATGATTTTAAAACCTCTAGAATATAAGGCGACATATCATTATTTTTCTCTTGACTTCTTTCAAAATTATTTCTGTAACAATATATTTTTCTAAATAAATGGTCATAAGTCAAAAACTGTTTGAGAGGTACAGCAATATTACACATAGAAATATAGACAATTTCAAGAGCTTTCAGGACCACTAATAAAATTCAGTGTTTCATTAAAAAAACTACTTTTAGATATCATTTTCCGAACAATCAAAATATTTGTATTTTGAAACACCCTGTACTATATGTTGGAACAGAGGGACATTGCCTGGATCCCAACCAATTTTCAGTGCGCTAATTTGTTCGAGTTAAAAAAAAATCATTCATTTTTTACGTCTTCATATTTACTTGTAAATTATCGAGATATGCTAATAAAACATTTTCTGAGTCGGTGCTCACATGGTTATCAGTACACCAGTCAATACATTTTTGATACACTTTTTCAAACCGCTGCCTCTTTTTTTAGTAACGAATTATTTGCTGCGGATGCAGTTTGTAATGTACATTTCCCTGGCGTTTCCTCGATCTGTTAGTTACTTATACTTTACTAATATACCCAAAAATAATATCCAAATTTTAAATGTTGACGTTAAAAATTGCATGCCATTTACGTTGTCAAGGCGACGCGATGAGTTTCACATCCAACTTTGCATAAAATCTATCTATATCACGGGTAATGTGATTTGTGAAACTGTTACGTAACAGTAGGCAGTGCGTAAGTCGGTTCTTATTAATACAGGAGTAGAAAAGTATTTTTACTGTTGTAGGACTATGATTGGGATTTTAGAAGGTTAGGATGGGTGCTAAAGTACATAGTTTAGAAAATTATAACGGCCTCGGTACGATCTATTTTCTATTGCAAAATTGCCGGAAAAACTTTTTTAAATACATTCCTCTAATTTACTTTTATTTTTAAATTCAGTATAATTCGAAAATGAAAAATTCAATGCCTCTTATAAAAGCCTTAAGAAAGTGCGGGCTTCAAGAGTCAAATTTTATTTGTATTAATAATAGTTCATTACGTATCAAGGGCCGAAAATAGGCTTTTACGGACGAGATGCGGAGATGGCCGATCGAGCCGAAGGTGAAGGAGGCCACCGCACGAGCCCGTAAAGCCTCCGACGGCCCGAGATATGTACCGTACTTTTTTTTACAAGTGCCCCGAGGCTTTGAAGCCAAGTAATTCAAGAAATTCTTCAGACAGTTTTCCTGGCTAGGTATATGACATGAAAACACTCTCGCATGGAGAACGTAAATATCTATTTATTATCGTTGATATGTATGGTGGCCTAGTGGCAGAGTGGGCGTCTGGCGATCTGAGAGTCGCGGGTTCAAATTCCGCACCGACATCCCTGGTTTTATTTATTTATCAGTTAAAAAACTATTGAGGAGAACATGGTGACTCGAAGCGGACGGGAAAAATCTTTCCCGCCCGCTTCCATACTTTCCCCCCACTCACTCGGAGAGGTCTGGAAAGCGCCACTTTCGGTGAAGAGAACATGCATGAAAAGAGGCACTTTCGGGGTACATGTAAAAAATAAATAATTTACTTATACTTACGCTAAGTAGAAATTTGTTTGAAATAAAAAAAAAAACAGTGGAAGTTCGTAATAACAATAACAATTAAAGACAGAAAAAGCAATAATAATTTTAAAATCTTTATTTTCTTAGAAACAAAGGTAAATTACAGAAACGTACTAGGGATATTTTAATAAAGATGATCAGTTTAAGAAACAAAACGTCGGAAAACCCGTAAGTGTTTTATACCACTGAACGTGGTCCTCTTTCATAATTGAATAAAAAAAATCCAGGCCCGTATTTAAAAATATTAAGTTGATTATGATGGAACGTCGCATGAAAGATCTGATGATGCCATCTTGTGGAGAATAAAAGTAGCAATGAAAAGTAAAAATATTTTGACATCTTTTCGAAAAAAATCAGGAAAAACTAAGAACCGAAATGAAAAATTTTTGATTTTTCCAAATATTTTGACAGCCCCTGTATTTTTTTTTGCGGCCTTTGTTGCTATTTTTGCTATTTTGTGACTAGTGATAAGTCAAGGCCAGTTATTTAGAATTACGTCGAATAAGTTGTAATTAAATGACCTTAATGCAACAAACAATATCTAGTTTAGCAAACACCTTTTTTCTTAATTCTTATTTTATAATTTATAAGAGATGGATAAACCAGAAACTTATTTCCAAATATCGGCATCATTAGCAGAAATGCGTCGTTCGTTCGAAAAAACTTCTGAAACAATGTGGTGACCGGCGCTTCAGACGCATAATAAGCCAGGTTCCCATGAAGACGGTTTATATAGGGTGTGACTCAAAAACATTTAATTAATAAATAGACAGAATTGTTTTTATGTTGTCAGAATCATACAAAGTTTTAAACAGTAATCAATGATGCCAAGTCTGGACTGAGAGTTCCAAATCTACCGCCTACGTTTGAAACCGAAAAGTATAATATTAATTATTATATTGAATGAATCTCTTTTGTATACCTATTAAGTAAAAATATTGTACTAAATAGTGGTGTATTTTTTTAAATTTCTACTCGTAAAGTAAACATAAAATGTCAATATTTTAAGGAAATTACAGTGGCAACGCTGTATGCTCATTTTTTACCTGCCAGTGTAAAAATGACCCTGAAGTTTACTAATTTCATTCATTTTCGCCGGCGGTGTTATTACCGGTTTGTCTCTGCCGCTAACTAAAACTGTTTAGAGCTATTTATTATGGTTCGTGAGTGCGTGGTGTGTAAGAAATTCGACTATTCTAACCACCGGATTAATAGTTCGTCGGTAAGTGAGAATAATAAGGTTTTTTTTAGGTAAAGCAGTGGTGTAGCTAATTTTATATTTTAAGTAAATACTGCAAAAATATGGATTATTTCTTTATATTATCTGAATTTCTGTAAGAAATGTTTACAACGATTATAGTTGTTGACTCTTACTGCCATAAAAAACTACCTGATTAAACCCTACTGTATACGCCTCAACCTCTTGAAAGCTCAATAAATGGGATCAGGGCCGGCTTGAAAATGTATACCGCACCACATGATTTATTTGTATAATTTAAAATAAATAGATAGGTATTTTTAGTTTTAGGTACCTATAATAAATGTAAAATAATGATAACAATTAATGATAATTGAAAATAATATAATTTAAAAGTATAACTATTATGATAATAAGTACAATAAAAATTAATTAAATCCTAAGAAACTATTGATAATTCAATTCAATTCAATTGAATAATCAAAATTTAACTCTGTATCACTATCACTATCTTCATCTAAGCCTAAACTTATAATTAAGGGTTGAACATTTATAATCATACAATTGTAAGAATTTTCCATTTCTGCTGCAAGTTTGTAACACTCGTATTCCTTATTTATTTTAAAAGCTGTTAATATTTCTAGCAGTTCTCGTTTTTTGTAAGTTTCTTCAAAATATAAATCATTTTCAATCATAAAATTTTGAATTTCTGCTTTTGTATTATTAGAATTGGGAATGATTTTTGCTTGCCGACTATGATAACTAGCATTGTCCATTACAATGACGCTATTTTTAGGTATATTTTTAAAGAGTTTATGTTTAAACCCATCTTCAAAAAGTTGTGCGTCGGTATCTTGATGGTAATCTAAAGAAGAATCTGCTATATTTTTAGCTGAAAGCAACAGACAGTGTTTTCTTCTTAATAAATCCATGTCATTTTCGTCAATGCTTCTAAATGTGCCAGAATCACTCCGATTTTTTCTAGGATTAAAATGTTTAAGCACTATGTCTCTTACCGAAAATAAAGGAGTTTTTGTCAAAGTAGACGTCTCTGCTAAAGCATCCATCGAATTAAAATTTCTACTCAACAACGATTGATACACATTTTTAATTATTGTTTGGCATCGGTAGATAAATGCTTTCTTTTAAAAATGACACTTGAAGATGCCCCCCTATTAGGACAATTCCAAGGAAGCCACATTCTACCACTAATAAGCCTAACTAAAAATTACTCGCCGAAAAAACCACTAAAGATTAAAATTATTAAAAATCACTTTGTATTTATATATGCATCAGGCACAGGGATAAATTGAATTTGTATACCTGGTCCGGCTCTGCTCGAAAAGGTTTTTAAATTTGGGATTTCCTTATTTATTTTATGGTCCAAGGGATAATGACGTTTTATTGCAGTCAAAAGATCAACGGTATAATTCTGCAAATACTATACCTATTTATGACTAATGTTAGATCGAAATTAGCTAAACGTGTACCTTATTACAGTGTTGCTTTTTTTAAAGCAATCTTCTTCTAACTTATTTGAAACCACCCCTATAAAACAGTGACCTCGAGAACAGCGTCAATAACGAAAAGATTAGTCCTCCGCCTGTCCGTCCGTAAGATAACATAGAATGTTTACGAATTGGTTACTGTATGGTAATTTTTATAGTCACTCTATAGTAATGGGTACCTTTAGTATTACTCTGTAGTCGCGCCTACTTACAAGTTTTATTTCTGTAGTAACCTTTACGTTTGCGTTAACGTTTCCTTTTTACTTCAACGTTTTGGTGTTATATTAGTAGCTAATTATTGACGCGCTATAGTTTCAGTACTGACCATAAAGTAATGACACCATAAAGTCACTATACCAAGTAGTGTAAATTCTACTAATAATTTATCTTAGTAGTACTTTAAACTTATCTCGCTTATTAATTCAAAGCTCCATTTAGGGCTATTTTTCTTTAATATGTTTCCATCTGAGGATGAGACCCTGTATTTAGCAGCTCCAATAAAATCATGTACTAATTTATTACAACCATCCTGTATAATTTAAATTCAACGAACCCCTTAACGAGCTACAAGACGTGCTGTACACGTCAATTAGGAATCAATTTGCAGAAGTTTCGATAAGTCTGTGGATGTTTACGTCGATATTTACATTCGAATTATATAAAATCAACCATAAGAGCTTCCATGTTTGGTCAAAAATGTTAATTTATAAATAAAATAAAAATATGCATATAAACAATAGTTGGTTTAAGAGCATTTACAACATTAAAAAAAGTTTATACCTGCTCGTTTATACAGGGTGGTCAATACGGATAAGTTAATTTGTTGGAAAGTAAAACAGACCTATTGCATAGAGGTGAATAAATCGTTGTGTGTAATGAATCTTTAGTATAATATGTTAAAGCTATAAAATACTTAACAACTTACTGACAAATCAAATGACATTATATTACATTAATAAGGTAATAATCATAAATTATGCACCTCAAATATTGGATTATAACAACAACTTTTATTATTGAGGGAAACACTTTTGTTGGCTATTCAAGAACAAACCCAAACAAACCCGAACAAACCCGCCGTAGACTGAATCGCCGAAGGCGAAAAATTTTCTTCAGCGATATTGCCAGACTTATTTTCCAAGTACATACACCAATAATTTATCACAATTATATTAAATGTTACTCATGGAGGGGGAGGGGGGCATACTCCCTCTAGCCTCCTCATAGATCCGTCACTGCGAGCAGGGTTGCATTACGTCTAAAATCATCGTTCAAGTTGCACATTATATTAAAGGTCTGTTAATTCTATTTACAATGATACTCATACTAATGAAGATACCACAATAGTTATATAGATATTATGGTGATTATGGTGGTAAATAGCCAGGAAAATGCGAGAAAAGGCTACCATTCGCGTTCGTAGAACAATATAAGGCGTCCCACCGGCAACCGAATCGATCTACATATAAAAAACTATACATAGGAAAATTTTTAAAAGTCAAAGGGGCAACTCGGCCAAAATAATTTCAATATAATGGCACTTTCATTTATATCTGTATCAAATAGCTTATTTAAAAAAATACTATAATTAAACTATATAACGTGTCCAAGATAAGGAGGGCCAGTACAGGGATGTCGGAAACCGTATGAGATACGAAGTCGGTTAAAAGGAGGTAAAGTTGCGCATTTACGTGCCTAATAATATGCCGTTTAGAAAGTTTTAAAGTTCCGAGTAGTTCTGGAGATATCAGGAAAAAAACGAAATTCTGAAAAAACGTTTTAGTGTTTTCCTGTTTTTTTTTTGAGATCGAATTCTAAAGTAACTAATTTTCTGGAAAATAGAAAACCTCTTAAAACGCTTTCAAACGATCACAATGGGAATGTCAAGTGAAACAAATCACGCGTCACTATCTTAATTTTTTTGTTTCAAGCGCCTACTTTTCTTTTAAATCCCGAATCAACAGAAGTTTGAAAAAATGTTTCTGTATTTTGTTCACTTATTTGTGGTTTATTATTAAATTATTTGTTATTAGTATCAGTATTTATTGAACTAATCCAGCATAAGTAAAAATTTAGAGCTTACTTATGAGATATTATTTATAAAATTAGAAAAAACCCTCGAAACGTCATTAAACCAGTTGAAAGTTGATAATGGCCCTTCGAAGACGACTCGTCGGATTACAAAATAATTAGCGCTGTTAGATAGAGCGGAAAAAGTGACAATGCAAAAGTGCAATTTACTTCAGAATTCGATCTCAAAAAATCCCAGGAAAACAATAAAACGGTATTTCAGAATTTCGATTTTTCCGGATATCTCCGGAACTACTCGGAATTATAAAACTTTCTAAACGGCATATTATTAGGCACGTAAATGCGCAACTTTACCTCCATTTAACCGATTTAATCTATTAATTTATTATTTGATTTGGGTTAGATTCCTTGTTGAATAGAGCCAGTATTAAAAGATTTTTTATTACATTTTTAAACTATTAATACAGGGTGTTCAAAAAATAAGATTAAAAACTAAATTGACGAAACAGCAAAAAATCTACATTTTGAAACGTAACATTGAAACATTAAAAATAAGGATAAGGATTGTGTAAGGTTGCCGTTTTGAAAATTTTCATTTTTCGACATATTGCCAATTTAATATTTTTATATCGGGATTTTGCTGCGGATTAATTTCATAAGTTCAGTTTCTCCTAGTTGGCTATGAAGGCGTTGAAAAACAGTTGACACCGACTTCTGGTATAACCGAAAGTGCCACCATATTGACAGTATTTTAGCCGAGTTGTCCCAATCAACATTAGCAAATTGTTTAATTTTCAAAATTTTCCTATGGATAGTTTTTCCTATAAATAAAATTTACGTAAAACTTAAATTCTTTGATACGACAATTTTCTGGTCAAAACGGATAAATATTACTCAAATTATAGAAGAAGATTGCAGAAGAAATATACTACAAATAAGATAACTTATTATAGTTATTATTGTTAGAAAGAGGTTACCATAAACACATAAACCGGGTATAAGACACACTGTATCTCAAAAGTTACGAGACGATTAGGACATCAAAGTCCTTTTTTTTTTATAAAAATGGACCGAAGAATAACCTTCTTAAATATTAGCATGTTATTAAAAACACCCTGTATAAATTTGGAAAATATTTAGTCGTTGGAGCAAAAGAAGTCGTTTTTATGAAGATTAGCTGTTTTCATAGACCCACAAATAACAAAGCTTTCCCTCTTCAGGAGTCAATCACACACTGTATATTTGTTTCACCATCTTCCTATAAACAGCTTGATTTATTTTATATTTTCTCAACTATGTATTCCAAGACCGTTAGATGAGTAGCGCTGATAGATCTCACCGTCATCTTAATGTAATTATTATTTGTAAATTTGTTAAGTGGATTCCGGAGTATCTCTAAACGAATTTTCTTCCCAAGCGTTTATTTCTGTTTTAGGAAAAAAATGTCCATGGAAAAAAAATTATATAATGCAGCTAAAATTGGAGGAAAGTATATATTTATTTATTTCGGAAGATTTTTAGATTTAATTTATATACCATTACATGCATAAAACCTTTTAATACCTTTAAAATAGAATTAAAAACGCTGACAGCAATATAAAACCCCATAAGAAATTTAAAAATTGCTCTCCCGTGACGTCACTGCGCGCGGCAGACGAAATAGGGACGGCTAAATAGCTTACCTTTAGTTATTGTATCATAATTTTTTAGTGCTAAAAATTGTCTAGACCCCGATCACGTTCGGTCTCTTCCTTCCGATTATCATTGTTTCAGTCGCCGACATATTGTTCTAACGGCAAGAGAAGATCAAATTCGCCTTGTGTTGACAAAGCGCGAAATGAACAGGGGTCAAACACGTATATATATATATAAACAGTATATTGCTAATGCCATCTGGAATTATGCCCCCGCTATGGGCATCGAAGGGGGCGTTGTGAGTTTGCGCAGTTCGGAAATTTCCTTGTGAAAGTAAACATTCGATAGGACTGGATTTCAACTTTTTTAATGTAAATTTCACTGGTTAGTTAGGAAAAATATTGCAATAAAAAATTTGATTAGTTCGATTTAAGACAGCGTTCCATGCATACGATTTCTGACAATATGATGATCCGAGGCCTGATTGGTGTAAACTTTTGGTGCCAAATTCCGTCCGAATATTTGTAACAATCGACACGATGAGCTTTATTTTAACTTCCATCCGACGTCGTATGTTTCTTAACCTCACTTTTTTCTAAACCAAAAATTAAGAATGAATGACTATATTGACTATTTTGGAATTATTATCATACACCAAATTAAAAATACATTAATTTTAAGGTTAGGTAGTTACCACATATACAGGGTGTTCGGAAAAAGAAGGCCAATCCGTTAACTATATATTCCTTGAGCAAAAATAATTTTACTTTTATAATGTCATTTTTCATTTTTGACCCTCATGTGCGATATACAGGGTGTTAAAGTTTGAAATTAAAAACTGATTTTTTTGAATAATTCGACTATTTAATGAGATATTAATTTAAAATTTGGTACATTACGTCAGCACAAAATGCTACATCTTTTGAGAGGAACAAAACATGAAATGTTTGTCAAATACTCAAAATAGGGGGGTCTATTTCCCGCTGACCACCCCTATTTTTAAGTGGGTGCGCCAGTGACTTCCAAACTATATTTTTTTAGGTAATCATTTATTTTTGATTATTTTTTCTCCCTTATAAAATTTCGATCAAATCATGTGTTTTGGAGATTTGAAAAGCATGGATCCTTATCAGATGATAGCGCGGCTGACGGTAATCCAATAATTTTCAAATGCTAAATCAAGTTAGCCGTTGTAGCATTACCATGGATACGGCATCGTTGTTTTATTTGCTGTCAAATTAAATATTACTTTTCACTGTGTTTTAAGATTTAAAAGTTTTTTAATTAATAAGCCTCCTTTCAAGTAAAAAAGAAACAATATGGATGTTAGACGAGAACATTTATTACCGTTTTCTGAAATGACGGATATGATTTTAATGATGGGTAAGATTTATATTATCGTTAATGCTAAAAATGAATTTCCATTTCTCGAATAGGAAAATGTAACTCCAACGCTAGTTTGTCCGCTAGGCGCTATGCAGAAAAATTTCCAGATCGAGTTCACCCAAAAAGGAGATATTTTTCTAACTTAGTGAACCGACTTAGACAGAATGGACATTTTCGCGAATATCGGAGAGGTAATTGCGGCAGACCTCGTGTAATTCGGCCAGGCCAAGAGGAGGATATTTTAAGAATTGTCGAAGAAACACCAAACATAAGTACCAGGGTTTTGTCTAGGCAGATTGAAAGCATTGGGAAAACTGAGGTACACCATGTTTTACGAGGTCAGCAGCTTTACCCGTATCATATTCAAAAAATGCACGCTCTTTTGCCTCAAGACTTCGAAGCAAGGCTTTTATTTTGTAGATGGTTATGTGAAATAAATAACCGAGATGTATGTTTCATCAGACACATTTTGTTTACTGATGAAGCTTCATTTACGAGAAACGGGATAACAAATATTCATAACACCCACATATAGACAGAAGAAAATCCTCATGCCATAATAGAGACGCATCATCAAGTAAATTTTAAAGTCAATGTGTGGGCAGGTGTCGTAAATAATTTTCTTCTTGGTCCAGTAATTTTACCAGGAAATTTGACTGGTCATTAATTTTTACTATTTCTTCAAAACACACTGCCCGATTTACTTGATGATGTACCTCTAATAGTAAGACAAAATATTTGGTTTCAACTAGACGGTGCTCCCCCGCATTTTGCTATAAATGTTAGGAACTATTTACACCAAATCTTTCCTAATCGCTGGATTGGTCGGGGCCATGATGCTCATGTTAAATGGCCACCCCGTTCCCCAGACCTTACTCCTTTGGACTATTCAGTCGGGGGGTGTATGAAAGATTTTGTGTATATGGTTCCGATTTTGTGCGAGAATCATTTAATAGAAAGAATACTTCAAGCTGGACAGCAGTTCAGGTTAAAACCAGATATTTTTCAAATGTTAAGATTTTTTTTTAATAAACAGAGCTCGCATGTGTATTCAAAAAAATGGAGGTCATATCGAGCAATTCCTTTAGACTATTTTTTTTTTGTTTTTTGTTACTAACGTTAATTTATAAAAATAATATTTGAATATAGAAATTTGTTTCCATTTTCCTTCGTCAGACTAATACCCAGACGCGTTTCGCCGTTTTTATGTACCACCGCGAGATGTCGCGACGATTATTATACTCCTTTCGAAAATAATATTATGTTTTGAGTATTTGTTATCTTGTTATGATGTTTCAAATTTATTTAATAAGTAATAGTAAATTATTGTCTTAAGAACGAATGATAACAATGGTATTTACTGTTATATGAAGATTAGCAATAGTAAGTTCTTAGTAGGTCAATAAACTAATTTCATTTAACTGAATTAGTACTACAGGTTTTTATCTGTACGTCACTGACCTTATTTTTGGTTAGTCTTTTGTTTTCGGTATTGTCACTTATTTCAAAGTTTTACTTAATTATATCTTGTATCCATGGTAATGCCACAACGGCTGACTTGATTTAGCGTTTGAAAATTATTGGATTACCGTCAGCCGCGCTGGCATCTGGTAAGGTTCCATGCTTTTCAAATTATCTCCAAAACACATGATTTGATCGAAATTTTATAAGGGAGAAAAAATAATCAAAAATAAATAATTACCTAAAAAAATATAGTTTAGAAGTCACTGGCGCACACACTAAAAAATAGGGGTGGTCAGCGGGCACTGCACCCCCCCTATTTTGAGTATTTGACAAAAGTTTCTTGTTTTGTTCCTCTCAAAAAATGTAGCTTTTTAGGCTGACGCAATGTACCAAATTTGAAATTAATATCTCATTAAATACTCGAACTATTCAAAAAAATCAGTTTTTAATTTCAAACTTGAACACCCTGTATATCGCACATGAGGGTCAAGAATGAAAAATGGCATTATAAAAATAATATTATTTTTGCTCAAGGAATATATGGTTAATGGATTGACCTCCTTTTCCCGGACACCTTGTATATGTGGAGTCAAATCGGAGATTTCCACTGACTCCGGCATCCTCTTACATTTAATAAAGGCTTTTTTATGTTGGTTGTTTGTTTCTTAAAAGCCTGAAGACATTTCTTCATAGAAAATCTAAACTATTTTGATTCGTTACAAATCATTAATTTTATAGTCCTAAAAGGCCTATACATAAAACATCAGGGTATAAAATATTCAATATTTAAGTATTCCATTAAAACGTTTCCTTTTATGTGCATGGAGACCGATATGAAGATCTCGATGTATAACAAAAAAGTACCGCAAGTTTATTAGTCGATTAAAGCACGGATACATATAACTACCATACGTAGTTTGATGAAAATCTTTTTGTATAACGAACTGTGACGAATCGGTAATCGTAAGTAATATTATAATGTACTTTGCAGTTATTTTAAAACTTTTAATTGATTAGCAATACGAGGGTCCTATGAAAAATTACTAGATGGACAAAAAATCCAAACGAGATAATCCAATTTAAGAGGATTTCAAATAATCGTAATTTAAAGTTAAAAATCAATTATTTTTATTAAATGCAGGGTGGGCGTTTAATGTGGCAAAGTAAAATAGCTCCGTTACTATTGAAAATACATGAAAAATGTTAATATGAAAGTTAAAGGGTAGGAAGTAAGTTATAAAACAAAATTATTTTGGACTCTATAGGGTTTTTTAAATGGAAATGTAAATTTTAACACTTTTAAATTTCCCTCGAAATTCCGCCTGTCATGACAGAAAATGTTCTTAATTATTTTGCAATGTTGCCAAGTTATTTTAATAAAAAAATTGTCATCTTAAGATTTGAAATATAATTGAATTAACTTAAGATATTCCAAACATTTTTGAGGATACGGAAGGCCCTGTATTGCTATGCTATATTATAGAGTTTTTTGCGCTCTACAATTGTTGTCAAGAGGTTTATATAGGGTGTTATGGAAATGACTTATTATATTTAAACCGGAAAATCCTCAGATGAAAATAAATTGAAAAAAAATAACAATAAATGGTGCTTTGAATTATTAAGCGAAATATACACTTTATATGAAATCTCAAAATTTACGTGACCGCTCCTGAGTACCTTCGCAATCAATAGTATATTGAGGCAGTCTCGAGGCTCAAAAGAGGTTAGCACATTATAGGCGGTGTTGTCATATTGCAACACAGAACAAGTGTTCAGTTTTTGACAACAAGACGTCTTTGACACGCGTTATCACTGCTTATTCAAACTTAAAAAAAAAACTACAATTTGAAGGTACATACGCTCTTACCTTCGATCTTATTTTAAAATAATTCGTTTTATAATTAAATTCTATAAAAAGATAAAACACAAAAAGTATGTTTTTCAACAGCTCAACAGTAGATAATATCACACAAATTTGAAATCACATCATAGCATTTATTATTATGAATTATTTCACAACAGAAAAAAAAAATCGGGTACTCCTACAACTAACAAAACGTTTAAAACCCCCGTCTCCAAACATACTGAAGCAATGACCCCCCCCCCCCCGGTTACTGAAGCAACGATAGTCGCGCGCTGCCGGTATCAAAGCAAGGGCGAGACACGCGGTGTGATCTGAAAACACGGTTAGTATATTCTACTGACCCTGCCTACTGCTAAGTGAATCCAGATGGAACGGCGCGATATTATGTGGGTAAAAAGGGGGTTTACCTTAGTTTAGATATTCGATTAAAAAAAAAGTATGTAGACTTTCTCTAGGATACCCAAGGAGTCACCCATTTAAATATAATACGTCATTTCCATAACACCCTGTATAGTAATTTTTACTCAATATTTGTTTTTAATAAAGTGTGGAAAAACGTTTTTTAATTATATTTTATAGTTGGCCAGACAAGAAAAAGTATAATTTTATTAAGTATTTCTTGCTTTTTATCAAATTAAATTTATATTGTGACACATGAATTATTTAAAAGTAGAAATGATCGATATGATTTATGTTTCGGTTGCAAGTAATAAAACTGTTTTATTAGCAACAAGAATTTATGAAGAACGATACCCAAAGACATCCAGATACCTGAAGCTACAAAAAGTGTGGCTGATAAAAGAACGACCGAATAAGATTAATTCAACGTTCTGTTGCGTATTCCTAAGAATCCTCATATTGGTTAGCGTCCTGCACAACAACTGGATATTGGACGAACGGCCGTTAAAAAATAATCAACCAAAACAAATTTCATCATTACCAGGTCTAGTTGCATTGAGTTTTGTTCGTGGACGCAAAATAAGATAAGCATAATTTTATGCATATAATTTTTTTTGGCGACGATGCCTCGTCTCATAAAAATGATAACGTAAATGACATCATCTCCATTATTATGCAACTGCAAACCCTAATTTTGCTAGATTTCACTCACAAAACAGATGATCCCTTAACGTTTTGGGAGGAAATGTAGGAGACTACGTGGTTTATCCACATTTTTTAGAGGACTCCAAAGGGACGGATCTATTGGAGTTTCTACAAAATGATTTACCACAGCTTATTGCTCATATAACAAATATAGTTCAAGAACGTATGTAGTTCCTCTATGATGGAGCCCGGGTGCACTATACAAGACTCATAATTGAATTCTTAAATGAAACTTATATTCAGTCATGGATTATTGGAAGAGAAATAAAATGTTAATATCATCTTAATAAAATTAAACTATTGCCTTTGCTATTTCCTTTTGTCTGTCATGGCCTAAAAATCCAATTAAACACATTATTTTCAGACTTCTTATTAAAAACAGATGTTACGCCAAAATGAGTAAAAATATCTATATCAAGTGTAGAGGTTCAAAAACTCTACCAGATAAGATATTAGAATACAGGGTATTCCATTTGAAAAACAGAGTAAATTAATTTTTA
The DNA here is from genome assembly GCA_963991005.1 of Barypeithes pellucidus. Lineage (NCBI taxonomy): Eukaryota > Metazoa > Arthropoda > Insecta > Coleoptera > Curculionidae > Barypeithes > Barypeithes pellucidus. The sequence goes on from OZ022562.1 coordinate 32,524,163, forward strand.
AATGTGACATGTTGACACGTTTGTAGAGTACCTGTACAAAATATGGAATGTTGCGATTATCAAAAGTCTTAAATTAGTCTTTGTCTTTTAAATATTCGAGAATGTTTGGAATGTAAGTTAATTCAACTATATGTCAAATTTTGAAATCTCAAGTTTTTTCTTCCAAAAATGATTTTTTTTAAATAACTTGGCAACATTGCAAAAAAAATTTAAAACAATTTTCGGGTGTTCTATAAAAAAAAAATATTTCTCTTTTTGGGCCATCCTAGTCCAAAATAGTTCTGCTTATAACTCACTTATTGCCCTCCAACTTTTATAATAGCATTTTTCATGTATTTGAAATAGTAACGGAGCTATAGTACTTTACCAGTACCCTAGGGTGCATTTGAAGAAAATACTTTTCAATATATAGAGGGAGTCCCAAAAGAATATGACGTTATACAGTATATTTTTTAAATTTCATGTCATATTTTATTGCTTATTTGGGTGTCTCTTATAGCCATACCTACATACCCCCAAAAATTGATTGAAATCGTTTTCGTAAAGTCAGCGAAAAAAAATTTATATTAAAAAAAAATCAGTTAACTAAGTAATAGAAAAAGTACATCCTGTAAGCGAGGTAAGCGGTGTATCTCGGAAACCGTTTACCGTACAGCTTCCGGAAAAATATATTTCTAGGAAGAATTGCCAAGACAAATTGTTGAACATTATTAATAATTTTGTAGAACTACCGCTAAGGGGCGTAATTTGTTAACAGCCGATTTCTCTACAATTTGCTTAGAAAAGGTATATTGAAAATACTTACAAATAAATCTCTCATGTATCATGATCAACTTTGATTATATACTTTTTTCTCTAACACTTCAAATAAGGTCTTGGGGGTAAGGCAAACATTGATTTGGAAAAAGTTCAATATCTCAGGAAAATATTAAAATTAGTGTAATTTAAAAGAGTTCTTCTTGCTTTATGAACTACACTACAAGCGATGTCTATGTTAATTTTAATGAAGTCGCTTACAGATATAACATATTTTATCTTTTTCTCGAAGAACTTAAACGCTGTGGTAATGATGTTATCACACCATTACAAAGAAGAATAAAAGCCAGAACAATCCGTGAGGACCGTAAGTTCCTATCTTTTTCTAAGATATCGATTAAAAATTAATTGACATAATTACTACTTATTAATCGTCCCGGTAATTACATAAATTGTAAAAAATAAGAAGGCTTTGGAAACAAAAGACATATATTTTATAATAATTTGGGAAGAAACGTCAAATTATTCATTTTGAGAACCACTGAAAGCTTACGTTCACTTAATTTTCGGAAACGCCGTACTAGTAGAACTGAATCAATGTTTTAGCGTAAATAGAGTTTAATTCCCATGTTACTACTTGGACATTGTCTTTTGATTTGGTAATATTACCATTCAAAATATTAAGTTTATTAGGTATATAAAATATAATATATTTAACCAGTCATGGTATGTAAGCGTTGCACCAAGCGCTGAAAAGCTCTTATGCCCTAATGACGATGATTTGAATATTGCACCACATACTCTCTCTCTCACCGATTGCAGCACTTTGAAAGAGCTCAAAGTAAACAGCAATCATTCCGGAAGGGGCATTTTTAATATTCAAATTAAAAGCAAATGGATGTCAAAATGTTTAACATTTCTTCCCAATATTATTATTAAATATGTGTCTTTTGTTTCCAAACCCTTCTTATGTTTTACAATATATGTAATTACCGGGGCGATTAATAAGTAGTAATTATGTAAATTAATTTTCATCGATATCTCCGGTTAGAAATAAGATAGGAAGTTGCGGTTTCCACCGCTTGCTCTGGCCTTTTTTCTTCTTTGTAACGGTGTAATAATATTACTTTACCATCGTATTTAAGTTTTTCGAGAAAAGCATAAAATATGTTTAATCTGCAAAAAGCGCCATCTAGCGATTACAGTAAAAATGACATAGATATCGCTGTTGCTGATAGACCAAGAAGGGCTCTTTTAAATGACCGGAATTTTAATATTCTCCGATAAGGTATGCCTGAGATATTGAATTTTTCCCAATTAATGTTTGCGTTACCTCCACCACTTTATTTGAATGGTTAGAGAAAAATTATATATATTTATTTGTAGGTATTTTTAAAATACCTTATCTAAACCAATTGTGGAGAAATCGACTGTTAACCCATTACTATTAGTGCTACGCCCCCTAGCGACCGCCCTACAAACTTGAAAATAATTTCCAGCAATTTCTCTTAACAACTTTTCCTATAAACATTTTTTTTCCGGAAGCTATACGGTGAACGGTTTCCCAGATACAGCCGCGTACCTCGCTTAGTTGGCCACCGTGTACATCGTTAATGAAATTATACAAGATAGTTATTAAATAAGGCCCAACAGTTTCACTAAATCAACCTATACTATTCACTGCCATTTAACGCTGTGGGCTTCATTTATGCTTAGATATTGGCGATTTTCACGTCATCCATACTTAGAAATTCTTCTGGCTAATATAATGTTTAACACGGGAAGTAGTGACGGCCAGGGAGAGCTCTTGTGGGTCACTAGTCACTCTGGGATATTAGATAATGAAAAAGCGGATGAACTATATATATATATATAACTTGGGATATCAAAACAGGCAACAAGAACAACATTAGATAGATGGTCGAAAAAACAACACCTATCTCGATGGCAAGGGTTAGCTGGTCAAATACACGTACGGGCCGTAATTGGAAAACCATCGAAAATACTATCGAACGGGATGCTAACCCTGACACGGCCCCAGTTGAAACAAGTGATGGGTCTGCTAACAGGCCACTGCCACCCGAAAACACCTTCAACGTAGCGTGTCTCGCAGAAGACAAAATATCTTCGGGAATATACAACGTGGTGACAACCTCCCACATGACAAGCTTGGTAGAAGGTTACTGGACCTCATAGAAAGAACAAACATCATCTAACAAGATCGGGGTACTTACACAAGAAGCCGAAAGGCTGCAGTGATAGACGTTCGGGCCTCTAAACCAACCAACCAACCATCACGGGATGTAAAATAATTCCGCATTATTTTCTGCAGGTTTGTTCGTCACGTCTAGGGTCCTTATTTTTATGATTAAGTTGAACATATCGACTAATATTTTAATAGTAAAATCAATCTAAGCCCCTTTAGTGAATAAAAGGATAAATGTTTATACATTATTTATATGACAACATACTTACGGGATCCAGAGAACCAGGGTGTTATCCCATCCCAGTCAGTGGTACCACAATGTTGGACATAAGTTAAGAACAATTTTAGTAAGAGGAAGTTCCAGAGAGCGGTCATTCTTGTTATTGTATTTGGTACCAACGATTAACCAAAACTCTCCCGACACTTTCGATCGAAAGTCATTGCACGGCTGGTATACACGTTTACACTTACTAAGTTCAACTATATTATTTCACTAAATGATCATAATCTATTAAAACAAAATGTATGAAATTATTTATCTGCAGCCGTGCGAGAAATAGCTAGGTACTTATAATAATAATAATTGTGGCAAGTAGTACTTTACCGCACTATTGCTGTGCGTAAATATACACTACTCCAATTAATTATCGAATATTCAAAAATTCACGTCCTAATTAATAAGCTGTTATTTCGTTAATAAGGAACCTATTTTAATAATTTTGATTTTAACTGATAAATAGATTCTAGAGTTTAGAACAGAGCAGTTTACGTCCTGATACTTATAATTCTACGGGGTAGCCTAAAAAATATCGATGAATGTAATTTTCGTAAAATTTAAATTTGACATACTTTACATAAAAATTGAATTCAATTTAAACCTATTTTAAACTTAAATCAATTAGGGATATATCTGGGTTAGTTACTGACCCAAAAGAATCGCCATGCCACTAGAGGTAACAAAAAAATTACCATTTCTTTTAAACTTATATTGTCGAGTAAATGTTTCGTAAGCAATCAACTCGACGTTTTATCGCTTTTGGCTTACACATGCGTGGATTTGGTGGCGCCAGTGGTCGGGCTAGTTCTATTTGCACGCCAGTAAAGGTTTCACTGTGTTGAGAAAACAAGAATAATTGGCACGCCAGTTTCATTTTTAAAGTGTTTTTCGCAGTGCGAACTATCGAGTGAACTTTCCGGAGCCTGTAAAATAGTCGCTGAACTTTTAGTGGAAGAAAAGTTAAGATAAAAGAAATATAGAAAAAGAAACGACGAAAAGGCCGTGTCTGGTTTAAACCATGGATTGATCGTCGACCTGCTTTGGGCGCACATCCGATAAACACGGCGCCAACGCGCAAACACTTTTTAAGGTGCGTTTACACATGCATGGATTTAGTGGCGCCAATAAAAACTGGCGCGCCAGTAAATAAAATTAGCAAGTGTAAACATCGACTTGCATAAAAATTTATTTTTGCATGCATAGATCAAAAGAGTCAGCATCCTTCTGAAATCGCTGGCGCCAGTAGTGACAAATTCGTACAGAAAATCAAAACTTGCAAGTGTAAATAAGTGTAGAAGTAGAAGATGGTTTTTATAGCTTGCAGGATCCTCTACTGCTAGTTCTACTAGAAGTTTTGCAGAAGAACCCAAAGCAGGCCGACGATCAATCCATGGTTTAATCCAGACACGGCCTTGTCGTCGTTCCTTTTTCGGAATTTCTTTTATCTTCTTTTCCTCTAAAAGTTCAGCGACTATTTTACAGGCTTCGGAAATTTCACTCGAAAGAGTGCGCACTGTGAAAAACACGTTAAAAATTAAACTGGCGTGCAGCTTATTTTTGTTTTCTCAGTGTAAACCTTTACTGGCGTGTAAATAGAAATGGTGCGACTGGGATCATCATTGTATATTCCGAGTTAGGCTTCGTCTGTTACTCCTTTTAGTTAGTTGTAGCTATTCTTAGGTTTTTATCCTGTTTCTTGATTTTAGGAGGGGGGGGGGGTTAAGGATGTTAGTTGTCTTCCTTATCGTCCGGGAACCTGGTACCTGTCTTCCCTGTTTCTGTTTTGGACATGGGACTCTTGGATGAGTGGGTTTGGATGCGTGGCTGCTGTCGTGAAGTATTTTGTTGACATGTTGTTGATGAATTCGTTGATGGTTTGGATTTCGAGGTCTCTATGAATTATTGTGTTCCGTACACTAGCGCTACGAAATCCATGCATGTGTAAATGCTCTTTTTTACACTTCACACAAGTCTTGATTTTCTGTACGAATTTGTCCTCACTGGCGTCAGTGATTTGAGAAGGGTGCAAACTTTTTTGGTCTATGCATGCAAAAATAAATTTTTATGCAAGTCGATGTTTACACTTGCTAATTTTATTTTTTGGTGTGCCAGTTTTTATTGGCGCCACTAAATCCATGCATGTGGATTGGATGTGGAACACCTTAAATTAAAAATAAAAATCATTTCTACAAATAAAGACTCTCATACAGAGTGCTGTGCAGTTATATTTTCATTTATTTGAAAATAACGATATAAATGAACATACAAAATTGATACAACTCTCTAGCATAAGGACGTTGTCCTGGTGTTAAAAACCGATTCGCATTCATCATAAACATTAATAATTTTTAATAGTATAAATAAAAAGTCTGGCCTGTTGGAATAATTTCCAGTGCCATTAAAACATAAAAAAAAAATTTAAGTAAAGGAATGAAATGAAAAGATAATTGCATAGTACTCTGTATTAGAGACTTAATTTGTTGAAGTGAAGTGAGCTTATTTTTAATTGAGCAAGAGCTAAATGTGATAACATGTCGCGAAACTGCTTCTTACAATTGCGCCATATGGCACAGTGTCTCATGATATCAATCGCAGTTTCGGTTTGTTCGGGTTTGTTCGGATTCTGAAATTGATTGTTTACGAAAAGTTTTTTCGACAATATGATGTGTTTAGAAGAAATGATAATTTTTTTGTTGCTTCTAGTGGCATAGCAATTCTTTTGGATCAGTTCCTAACCAAGACATATCTTTAAATTGGTTTAGTTAAAAAAAATAATTGAATTCATTTTTATGTCAAATTTAAATTTTAGGAAATGTACATTAATTTTATGCGCTACCACGTACAATTAGACGTATCAGAACGTAAACTACTCTGCCATAATTCTAAAATCAATTTTCTTCCAGTTAACAAAAATTATTAAAAGTGATCATTATACCAGTTTATTAATTAGGACGTGAATTTGTGAATATTCGATAATTAATTGGCGTAGTGTACATATTAATTGTTTTTCCTGAAACCGGATATTTGATTGTTGATTAACATAAGGTTGATAGACCTATTGATTTAATGTAATTCAAATTGCAGCTATATTTTAGTACGTGTTCAAAAATCACCGTAGTAGATAGAATGTCATTTATATGGGTTTCTGCAATACTTACATAACAACCCAACATAACTAAATTATTTGTGATATTTTGCAAAAATTCGACAGGAAAATATTAGGTAATGTAATTTTGGACATTAATCGCATCTTGTTCTATCCCTTCACTATTTCACAATTATTGATTTTAAATATAAAGCCGACCAATCGATGCGAAATCATTTGCTACGAATGAAACACACTATACAGGGTGTCCAAGAACTATAAAATAGGATATATGGGAGAAGTCGTATAAATATTTTTCCTACCTGGCCTCCTTATTTTCGAATTTTCAAGGTTAAATAATGAAGTTTTAATTTTTTTGAAAATTATTTTTTTTGGCTATCCTGAAATTTGAGATTGTTGAAAATGTCTTTTACTTGCACATCTCCGAAGTTATGAAACTTGCTGCAGCAATAACATCTACTTTAATACCGAAAACATCGAAATCAATTTATATTAAAGCGTACCCGACCTTCAACGAATGGCGGCTTTGAAAAATCGCAAACTCATTTTCCGAAATATTCTGCTGGCCTATTTCGCTGAATGAATGCAAAATGCAAACCGTCCTCATTATGGTCATTCTATTCAACAATTAAATTTATGTTGATAATAAACCATGACGTTGATATGGAAAAATTTGGCAAACTACGAGCGTTTTTAAAAAGAAAATCTGAAGGATTTCAAGGAAAGAAGTTTTCCACTCTGTCCCCGGAACAAATTAGGAAATTTATTGACATTAAAAATCTGAAGTTAATAAGATAAAGTAGAGTATCTAGTAATGATAGCTATTCTTCCCTCAGAATATTAATCCTTCGCCTAAAGCGGCTCGGTTAGTAAATATTCCTTGGGAATAATAGCTATCATTATTAGAGATTTATGGCACATTCAAATAGTGACAGTCACTAATAAAAGCGTCCTTATTTTGACGTTGTTGACAGCTACGCATGCGTAGCGGTGGCTATAAATAGCGACGGTCAGTAATAAAATAAAACCTGCCCTTATTTGTGACTGGTTAGTGGAAGGCAGTATTTATGAGATTATTTTTTGTGGCATGTGCATAGGAAAGTACAACGTCATCTTACTGGCATTTATCAACTTCGAGAAAGAAATATTTATTTAAAGGAAAAGGAATTAAAATTGGCTGAAAAATATATGGAATAACATCACAAAGAAGTAATGCTAAAATCGTGGTATCTTGCCTTTCAAAACAAAATATTTTTTTGATTTTTTCATCAGAAAAATTATCTAATGTAAAATTATTAACATCTTGGTTGTTTGGATTTTGAATATTGTCTCTTTAATTAAGACATTTTCCACTATCACAAACTCTATATCGTTGTCATTTGCACCCCCAAGAATGGCAGTTTTATTTTAATATGCTTTAAGAACCCTTTCTACTATAAGTAAAATATTTGAAAATATCAAAACAAAGAAATCTGAGGTTAGAAACAATCCGAAACAGCCTACCTCGCCGACGCGCGACGCAGTGAAATAGTGCTGGACATTAGTGATGCAAGAATTCGAATTAAAATAATCGTTGAATCCGAGTATTGAAATACTCGGATGCATCCGAATATTCCGAATATCTAAATGGGATGCGAATTCGATATCGGATTAATCTGAAAATCACACGTTCAAAAAAAATATTGACAATATTATTAAACGTATGAAGGTTGCTTAATGCCCATACACATACACTCTCCAAGACAGCCAAATCAAAACTAATTCATTCTCTTAATCTTCTCTTGGTGTTAATTGCATTGTTTGTCATCTAATTCGGCGTCTGGTCGGGATTCGAATGGGCGCGGCTAACCGATGGCGTCGTCGAATCGGAATCAAAGATCGGAATCGGAATTAGGCAATCCAAACCACGTGACTTTTCATCTGTCAAAATTTCCTTGGTGGGCAAACAAACCCATTGTTTGCATTGATTTAGATAGGTTTATTACCTTTCTTAGGAGTTTTAAACCATCTAAATTCTAAATATTTGCTGGTTCTGGCTAGTTCTGTTAAGACCATTTAATTGTGAAAACGTACCAGTGTGTTTTATCATGCAGAGTTCATATTTGAAGAAATTATTGCAATAATACTCGGACGTAGACCAGAGGTATGTTTGTTTACATTTTAATTATACTTTCAATTTAAGATTCATGAGCATTTTTCTCATTTAAATAGTAAAATTCTATTCTTGAATATCATATTCAAATGATATAAAATTATAATTTGTTTTAGATTTCTAATGAAGCTGAAATTAATAAAGGATTTGAATCTTTTTACCATGGCAGTTGTTGATTTGGACTACACCATTAATGGGATTCTGCCAGTGGCCTATCATCTCGTATTTCGATTTTTGTAGCCTTAACACATAGTTTTTATTCACATGAGCAGATGAAAGCCTATAAAACCCTTGAAGCTCATTAATATTTTTCAGCCAGTTCTGTTATAAATCTTGGAACGAAGGTTACAAATGAGTTCTATGTCATGCTTGGAAAGGTAATTATTTTTGTTTACTTCAAGTGTTTGATACCTAGTGCAGGAGTGACCAACTTTTTTTATAAGATCTTTCACTTTTGAACTAAAAAAATTTAAGGTGTGTCTCTCAATTTTCGGAATGCAATACTTTATATTACTTAATGTATATAATATTCTTTTTCAGCTGAAGCATTCACAAAAAGCCAGTGCTAAACCAATTTTTGCTGTGGAATATATCAACAGAAATAGAGGTATGATTTTTTGTACCGATGTACCTGCCGTTATTGTCCACGGAACTGCCCATTATCCCAATTGCAAATATGAACTTCGGCATAGTTTCTGGTTCGTTAAGACAGAGGTAGCTTTACCTTCAGTGTTCAAAGAAGGGATGGTAAATTTATTCAAATATGAACTCAAAACCTTGCTTACTTATTTTTATTTAAAAATAATTTGTTTCCATATTTTCCATTTGGTAAATATATTATTTATATTAAATGTATTGTTTTATTTATATATATAATTCAGTGCGTATCAAACATTTAAATATAAGTACTTATACTAAATATCCTTATTTAACATGAAATGTTTTTAAAAATAAGTATTATCAAAATATGTTTATTTACAAATTGTATGTACTATATGTTCTACAAGATTCAAAATATATGTTTAAAACTATGTAAGTATATTTTTAATTATTATAAAACTTAAGTAGATAAAGTGATAGGAAAAATATTTTAAAGTTCTCTTCGAGTAGGGCCATTTGAATAGCTAACTACACACTCTCTGGTTTCTTAAAATTGATTCTGTAAGATCTTCCCTCTTGATAGCTGCTCTATTAATCACATATCCCGCCTTTTCTTTGATAAATCGTTTATTTGTGGGTAATGAATAGTCTTTTTTACTGCGAATCAAATGAAACTAAGGAAATGGTCGCGATCACGATGGCTTCCACAATTTGACCACAATACACGTTGTCGGTATTTTTCTTCCACAAATACTTATTATATACACTTAAATGAATCTATTCTAATAATAAATTTGTTAACAAAAGACCACACAATCACAGTAAAACGCTCCAAAAACGCTACGAGTTTCACAGTAAACATATGGACACGGCCTTTGTTTGCCCACCAGATAACCTAAAAAAATTTTTGACAGGTCGTTGGATTGGTCAATAGCGATGCTTCGGTGTTGCGGTTATAAATTCATTCGAATGATTAATCCGAAATCCGAGTATATAGTGTCATTCGATGCGGCATCCGAACTCGGCCGACTGCCTCGAATCGGAATAAATGCTTCGGTGTAAGTCGTACAAATAAATTTCTCATGTGTCATGATGAACTTTGCTTATATTTTTTTTTCTCTAATCCTTTAATTATAGTAGTGGGGGTAACGAAAACATTGATTTGGAAAAAATTCAATATCTCAGGAATGCCTGATCGGAAAATATTAAAATTAGTGTCATTTAAAAGAGCTATCAGCTACACTACAAGCGATGCCAATGTTATTTTTATTGTAGTCGCTAGATGGAGGTTTTTATACATTTAACATAGTTTATGATTTCTCTCGAAAAATTTAAATGCGCGACATTGTTTGCTGCCGGATTGTGAATTCGAATTCGGATGATTAATCCGAGTATCTTGTTCATCCGATTCCGTATGATCCGGTTATCTAAATCATCCGAGTATTTACAACACTACTGGATGTTCCTCCACAACGCAAATACCATGTGCCATAGCGTTCTAATACACGATAGAAATAGTGACTGTCAGTAACTATATAAGGCCGATCAGTAATAATTCAGTATTTGGAAAGTGCCATAATTCTCTATTGACTCGTGGCATAATCTACTAATATATGAAGCCCCAGACATTATTTCGACATCTATAAATTCTATCTTTTATGACCACTAGTTTCTGGACACCCTGTATATCAATCAAGAAAGACCCAGTTTATAAAGGAGTTAAATAAATTACCGAGACTTCATATGATCATAGATGCTCGTTAGAATAATAATATAGGGGATTAAATTACCGTGATATTATAATAGGGTCGAGCCTTTGTGGTATTCTATTGAATTAAATTCCTTATTTGTATGTTGTTATGTAGATGAAGGTATGATGATAAACTTTCGGATGGGAAAACATACGTTTATTTATTTATGCATAGTTAATATTAATATGAAATAATTTAGTCCAATTTGTATATTTTAAACAACTTTGATGTTAAAACTGATTAGTTAAAGTATTTCAAATTACAAACATGTTGCTGATTTCATTCTTTTATAATCCCAAGACCAATTAAATTTGATATTTTAGAATCGTTCGAATTTTTTTTTACCACTTATATACATTATGAAAAATTAGGTGATACGTATTTCAATATTTTAAAAATTAATTTTCCGAAAATATTCACATACAGGGTCCGCAAACGAAGCGTGGACGGAAGAGTAAATCGTTATCGAAGAACTTATCAACAATACTAAAACAGTTTGAGATATTGGATTAAAAGCGGCATGTTTTAAAAATATTTGACATTATACAGGGTGGCCCAAAAAAGTGTGACAGCATAAAGTTATATTTTTTTAAATGGTACACCCAGTATTTTATTGCATATTTAGGTTCGTATTACTATCGTTTATAAGTGCCTCAAATTTTATTTAATTTGGTTTTGTAGTTTCGGAGAAATAAATTAAAAACGAAAAAAAAAATTTTTGCAGTCCTGAATAAAAAAATCAAAAAAAAACAATCCAGAACTATTTTTTAACCTCGGCATTGAGTGAAATTTATAACAAGAGGTCTAGAGATACTATGAATGTAATTGTGTTTATTTATTTTATACAGGGTGTTCATAATAAGCTTTCAAAAACCCCACATTTTAATAGAATTTTTCTCAAGTTTTTCAAATGGAACACCCTGTATATTATTTGGCTATTTGACGTAGAATTCATAGACAATTTTTTTTTGTAATACAAGCATATAAGTTATATCCAGCCGTTTTCGAAATAATTATAAACATCATAAATTATGTTGTTTAAATAGAGTTTTTATTGGCAAATTTTTTTATAGGCGACTAGAATAATAATTGTAAACTAAAGTAAATGTTACTCAATGCCGAGGTTAAAAAAATAGTTCTGGATTGTTGTTTTTGATTTTTTTTATTCAGGATTGCAATACTTTTTTTTTTAGTTTTTAATTTATTTCTCCGAAACTACGAAACCAAATCAAATAAAATTTGATGCACTTATAAACGATCGTTATACGAACCTAAATATGCAATAAAATACTGGGTGCCCCATTTAAAAAATATAATTTTATGCAGTCACACTTTTTTGGGCCACCCTGTATAATTGCAAATATTTTTAAAACATGCCGCTTTTAATCCAATATCTCAAACTATTTTAGTATTGTTGATAAGTTCTTCGATAACGATTTAATCTTCCGTCCACGCTTGAATGAATTTTTGATAATTTGCTGGATTTTCTCTCATCTTCTCATATTTGACTTTAAATAGTTTTCACATGCTCGTCCCCACCTTAAATTAATTTGAAAAAATGCCATTTTGTTCGTTATGCTCTTATCTATCTACAAAACCCATTTTACGAAAAAATGGTATCTCTATTAGATAGGAAGTTACTAAACATTTACGAGCGCAAGGAAAGCCGCAAACACACTATTATCACGTCACGTGAATTCACATGTTGTCATATCGGCAAAATAGCACATGCTGTCACGGTCAGATCAATTTTATTACATATTTTGTGTTTGTAAAGATGGCAAGTGAATCTCTCAGCCTTCTAGCGTCAAACTCTGACACCTTGTCGAATATGTAAATTTGCAGAAAAAAAATTGTACTGTCACGTATGACTTGCCGTGAGCTGCATATAGTGTACTTCTAAACCTATTTATAAGCACGCATAAACCGTCTTGCAGATATTTCGGGTGTGCCGTGACATTGCGTGATAGCATGTGATCTCACGTGACGTGATAATAGTGTGTTTACGGCTTAACGCGGCGCGCAATGAGTCGAAGCGATATGGATGGAAATATTAATGATTCACGCTGCATCGAGCTCGATCGTAGACACCTCACGCGCTACGTGACTTGCGCTCGTAAATATTTAAAAACATCCGATTTAATAGAGGGCCCATTTTTTCGTAAAATGAGTCTTGTTGATAAGAGGATAAAGAACAAAATGATCTTTTTCTAAATTAATTTAAGGTGTGGGTCGAGAATGTTAAAACTATCTAAACAATTAAATTTTTATTATTTTTCATTTGTTCACAATAACATTTTTTAGTATACTTCGAAAGCTAAAGTAACAAAATGTAAAATAAGAAAGATCGACATTGATCAGATCGGTATACAACTGGAGATATTACATTTGAAGTATCAGAAGCTTGGAGAAAATTCAACAAATTATCAAAAATTCAAAGTTTTAGCAAGCGTTTTAACAATTGTGATTTTTTAAGATTATTTTGACCATGACTTTGAGATGCTGGAAGACAACAATTATTTTAAATATATGTGTTTATAAAGTTCGCTTACAAAACAATTTTTTGGCTAAAAGAAATAATAAGAAGCTACAATTCCTTTGTATTAAATAGTAAAATTTTGAATTAAACATTTTTTTTCTAGTGCAGCTCTAAGAATACCAATTTTTCTGAAATCTAGTAAATGTTTTTTCCATTAATGTAACCTTAGTGAATGAAGTGAAGCTTTAAATTATTTCTAGTTGTCTATGTACACATGTATAAAACTCTTAACTTCTTTATAAAACCAGTAAAGTATCCATAAATCATGCTAAAGAATAAAAATAGATTTATTTAAAAATATTATTTAAGTATCAATAAAATAATTTTTAATTCTTGTAACCATTAATATAAATATATTAAATAAACAAAAAAAAAAAAGAAAAACTGAAGGTTCAGCTATGAATAACGGCAGTTTAAAGGAAACTAGAGATTGATAAGGCAAGCCAATTATATACAAATGCACTTACTTCGTTATATCAGAATGAAAGGTACAATGGAACCAACTTCAAAGAACAGCATAATTCATACAAGTGACCAAAGAAAAAAAAACATTTCTTAATTGCCGAATAATTCTTATACAGGGTGTCCCATCGAAAATATATGAAAAACTGTAAATAGGAAAATTTTGAAAATTGGACAGTATGCAGTATGCAGGGTAACACGGCTAGAATATTTTATACCGGAAGTAGGTGTCAATTTGCTTATTTTAAATGGAGCCCATCACATTTTTAGATTTTACGTAAGATTCTACGCAGATTTCATATCCTATACCTAAGTCTAAGTGTGTTTCACAAATTTAAGTTTTTATGACAAAAATTACCTTAAAATAATTATTAATTTGGGTTGAATCCCCTGTTGAAAAATACCTTCATTAATGGATTTTTTTTTATAATATATTGATAACTATATAGAGTGTTCAAACAATAACATGTTATTATTATTAGAATTAAATTTAGAGAATTGCAAAAATCTACGTTTTCAAAATGGAAACCCCCAAATTTTATAATCATTTTCTATTTAGAAGTCAAAAATAAAAAAGTTTTCCATTTGTTAAGTTGTTTTCAATTTAAACCTTTATAAAGATATTTAAAATTTTTAAAATGCTCGAATTTCTCGACTCTCAACACCGAGAACTTCAATAATAATTGTAAAGTGATATATTTTTTTTAACTTTTAAAATTCATAAAGTTTTATTTACTTAAATTTATTCGTACCAAACAATATTAACAATTACCCAAAAAATGTTATACTATAGATCTAATTTTCAGATGGTTACAGGTTTTATTCTGTTGTAACAAACACCTTACGCGTCAAAACGTCACAAAGTAAAGATGTACACAATACTCGCGCGCGAATTAACGAAAGACGACGCGAACACGACAGACGTTAAGTACTGACTCACCAACGGATACCGCCGGAGTACCGTGGTATCTGTTGTGGGGGCACCCATAATAAAAAATGGTGCTGTTTTAATAGGCTCAGGTATTATAGGTAGAATTATTGCTATTGGACAAAACGTTATGCAAATATATTTTTAAAACAAATACAAGAAGTTATGGACCACATAGGTTATTTCCTGTTTAGGTATTGAGCTCTATATATATGTTATGCCATGAACTGTAAGAGTACGGTGGAAGATTTTTGGCATTTTCCTTGCCTGTTTTAGTTCAGAAAACTATAGAAACTTTTTTGTGTAAATAAATTAACGCAGCAGACATTTTACCGGACTAGATAAAAAATCTCGTTACAGTTATATTTTGTGCCTGCTTGTTTAATCATGCACAAAATGTTTCATAGATTTAAAGAAGTTGCAATTTGTAAAGTAATAAGTTGAAAGTATCAGCACTAATTCAGTTCATTTTGAGTAAACGAAACCATTCTATTTTAATTCGTATTTGTGTTTAAAAACTCATAGAGAATACAGATATATTTTTTATTGATTTTACTCTTACCACAAACATATAATATAAAAGGGATGATAAAACATTCCTTTCATAAAACATCATCTTTTACAATCATGCACAGTTCTACAGTTTCAAATAAGTTAGAAGAAGATAGCTTTCAAAAATGGCACTGCTGTAATAAGGTACACGTTCAGATAATTTCGATCTAACGTTAGTCATAAATAGGCAATCGTTGTAATATTTTTTACAGAAATTCAGATAACATAAAGAAATAACCCATATTTTTGCAATGACAAACCATTGTAGATAGCTAATAAATAGCTCTAAATAGTTTTAGTTCGAAAAAACACAAAAGATTAATCAAAAAGTACAGTAGATCACAAACAATTACAAAAGCAGCAGCGATAAACGAGTTAACAACACCGCCGGCGAAAATGATAGAAATTAGTAAACTGCAGGGTCATTTTTACACTAGCAGATAAAAATGAGCATACAGCGTTGTGTGTGATTTCGTTAAAACATTGCAATTTGATGTTCTTGGAATATAATAAATAACTTTACGAGTAGAAAATTTCAAAAATACACACACATTTAGTACAATATTTTTACTGAATAGGTGCACATGAGAAATGTCCAATATAATTAATATGATACCTACTTTTCGGTTTCAAACGCAGATGGTAGATTTAAGATTCTCAATACAGACTTGGCATCATTGATTGGAGTTTAAAACTATGTATGATTCTGACAGCATAAAACACTTATGTCTATTTATTAATTAAATGTTTTTGGTACTAACAGATAAAGAGGTACGCCGCCACGTACTGATAGATTCATCCAATTTAAGAGGATGCCGGAGTCAGTCCAAATCTCCGATTTGACCCCTGTTCATTCGCGCTTTGTAGGCACAATGCGAATTAGATCTTACCTTGCAGAGTTAGTACCTATAGTCAAACTGTACTGTACTAGATTTAGTACTTTTTCGCGACATTTAGTACTTTAGTACAGTTGAATTCAAATCTAGTACTTCTTGATGAATGATGATAAAATGATATGGGTTTGTTCGGTAATAAGGCGTATATTACCTTTTTTTTTGTTTTTTTGCCCACGGATTACCATTTTTGTTTTTTGCGCGTCAGTGTTTCGGGCACGGGTTTCTTTTTCCCCTCATCAGTGATTTTATCTAAAACAACGATAATCGAAAGAAAGAGACAGAACGGGGTCTAGACTTTAATTTTTAGCACTGAAGAACGGAGTTTTCTCTTTTTATGAAAATGCTGCAATTTTTTTTAAATGTTGAGCAAAAGATATCTAAATTTTGGTGGAAAGTTCATAATTTCGTTCTACATGGAACAGTTGCATTACAAAGTTTTTTTCCTTGAACATTTTTTTCCTAAAGCAGAAATAAACGCTTGGGGAGGAAACTCATTTAGAGATACACCGAAATTCACTTAAAATTAAAAAATTATACAACCAGAGGTTAAATAACGCATAAGTATTATTCTTTAAATTCTTTGAACATTATTTACTGGAAGCAAGGTATGAATGGTGGGAAGTTTTCAAATTGACATTAAATATTTCTGTTAAATACACTAATTGACATTCTAGAATAAAATTAAAGGAATACATAAAATTATTTATATATTTATTATATTAGAAATCAAGAAAAGCAAGTAGGTAATTATGGAGAAATAAAATACAGTTAGAAGGTCGTCATTAATTTTTTTGCTTCTCTCATAAACTAAGACGTTTGGTGAATGTTCTCTTGTACGTCAATTTTAAAAAGTACCGCGATGTATCTATCGAGAAAAAGGTTTACTTCTAATAAGTAATTTATTTTTTTATTCAAGTAATTATTGAGTTAAATATTGAATTTAAGCAATAATGTATATTTACATTTTAATTGTCCGATTTCAAAATAATGGTTTACCAAAAAATATCTAGTGATCTGAAGTAAAATAATATTTCAAATTAAAAAAAAAATTAAAAATGGTAAGCAGTTGGAAAGACTGTCACCTATACTCACTACCTATGAACCCTTAATCATTCTACTACTATAAGCTCTAGAATACAGTCACACCCCAACCTACAAAGCTTGTAACCTTCCAGGCAGGGTTTATACTTCAAAAAGCCTTCAAAGAGTCCTCGAAACCGGCTCAAAAATACAAGTAAAGACTAAAGCAAACCATGGGCTAACAGCAGCCCAGGTCTCAGCCTGGCCGAATCCCCTTAGTGGAAAACCTTCGTGGAATCTATGATTCAGTGCACTTATCCAGTAGGTATATATTTTTATATATTTAATATATTATAATATATAACATATTTAGATAAGGTGACGTGTTTTTTTTTATGATCAAACACAAGCACTATAGGAAAAATCCTTTAGGGCACTCTGGGAGTGGTGCGTGTGCGCAAAAAGCGATTCACGTTGGTTTTGAATCGTTGGAGGTTATATTCGTTGGGAAAAACGACCTCGGGAAGGTAGTTCCACAAAGATGTAGTCCTCCAGATGAAAGAATTCTTAAATAATGAAGTTCGAGGAGTACTAAGCTTAACCACATATGGATGGGCGGTAGTGGTTCGTCGTGTATTTCTGCTAATCGTCGCTCTGGGCGGAATTAAGAGGGCAAGGTCAGCCGAGCACCTTCCATGAAAATATCTGTAAAAGAGAGTCAAATCCCCAACCTGTCTTCGATGTTCTAGGCTGTCGAGGTTCGTCAGCTCGTGGTCTCCGATCAGACAAATAGCCCTCCTTTTGATGGAATCCAGCAGCCGAAGAGTATGTTTGGGTGCACAGCTCCAGACATGAGAGCAGTATTCTAGTGATGGTCGAATCTGGGCTTTGTATAGTGTTGAAAGTTGTTGAGGTGTGTACAACTTTCTGGTTCGGAAGAGTACCCCACGCTTCTGAGAAGCTACCTTGGCGATTGCCACAACGTGGTTATGCCAAGACATATTTCCTCCGAGATTGACACCCAGCAAATTAATAGATGAAGCCAGTGGGATTGCGTGTCCGGCCATGACTATTTTCGGTTGTGTAATGTTAAACTTTTTAGAGAAAACTGCTGCCTGGGTTTTTTTAGCGGTAAATTTGACTTGGTTACTGTCACCCCAAGCCAAAATTTCTTCCAGGTCTTTGTTGAGGCGTGATACTTCATGCTGTCTGCGAAGATGTGCGTCGGCAGCCGATGTTTGCGCATTCAAAGAGAAAGATGAGATAAGTGTGCTATCGTCAGCAAAAGTAAATATCGGATTTTTAGTTTTCACTAGAAGGTCGTTAATGTAGAGTAAGAAGAGAGTGGGAGACAATATGGACCCTTGAGGAACACCGGCATTGATGATGAAGGTGTCTGAGAGAAATCCGTCAATCGCCACTTGCAGAGAGCGGTCCTTAAGAAAGCTAGACAACCATGCACAAAATCGACTGGGCATACCATTGGATCACAGTTTACTTAGAAGCCCCTCATGCCAAACACGATCAAAAGCTTTAGAAATATCCAGTGCAACAAGTGTGAACATATAATATGAAAATAAATGCCAACTACTACAAGAGGACTAAACTAAATGTTTATGAAAATAATGGCCTAACAACTCTCGATTCTAATTACGTCCATTTTTGGAACGAAATTTTTTGAAAACTACTTCTCAAAAAATAATAAATTATGATGTTATTGGAAATATATTTAAACAACATTTAAAGTTATGTGCCATATGAGTTACCTTCCCATTTAAGATGATAAAGGTAACACTCCCAGGGGGTTAAACCATGTAAGCTGCAAATATTTTTTAAAAGCTTCACAATAAAATAGACACAACTTTCCGTTTTTTAATATTAACTGGAGACGAGAATGGGCAATTTTAAATTGACACCCTGACTCTATGTATCTTTGCATATTTCCAGGGAATAACTACGCATTTCATGTCAAATTTGTGAAGATTTTGCTACCGGGTTTTATAGTATTTTTTATATTGATATTCTTGCGTTTTGGCCAAAAACATTTAATTAATAAATGACAGAATTCTTTATATTCTGTCAGAATCATGTATGCCAAGTCTTTACTGAGGGTCCTAAATCTACCGCCTGCGTTTGAAACCGAAAAGTATAATATTAATTATATTGAAAGTTATTTATCCCTAGAACATGAAATTGCAATGTTTTAAGGAAATCACAGCGGCAACGCTGTATCATCATTTTCACCTGCTAGTGTAGAAATGAGCCTGAAGTTTACTATATTCATTAATTTTCGCCGATGGTGTTGTTACCGGCTTATCGCGGCTGCTTTTGTGATTGTTTGTGATCTATTGTGTCCTTGGATTCATTTTTAGTGTTTTTTGAAACTAAAACTATTTAGAACTGTTTATTAACCATCTACAATGGTTCATCAGTGCGTGGTGTGTAAGAAATTCGAATTAATATTCGGATTAATATTTCGTCGGTAGGTGAGAATAATGAGGTTATGTTTTTTTTTGTAGATAAAACAGTGATGTAGCTAATTCTATATTTTAACTAAATATTGCAAAAATATGGATTTTTTCTTTATACAGGGTGTTATGGAAATGACGTATTATATTTAAATCGGCAATTCCTGAGATGAAAACAAATTGAAGAAAAATATCGAAAAATGGCGCTTTAGTTTAATATGCCCTGTACATGACCTTATGTCAAATAAAAATGACCAGGTGATGCCCCTGTCAGGAAGGTAAACCAAGCAACATATGTCAACAGTGTTGTCATATCTTCATGGTAAACTCTTTAGAAAGTCAATAACCGTTTGACAGATTGCAAGTTGTTTAATTTTCAGGGTACATTATTATAAACTTTTACGTTCAGTTCAGTTCGCTAGGAAACAATCTCTGATTTATAAACTTGAACTGACTGGAACGAACCGCCGCGGAGTTTCTAAATGCTCAGGTATGTTCTCATTTGTTCAATTCGAATGACACCCGTCAGATCTGGACAACTTAAAAGTTTATAAATGCCACTTACCCTTTAGAAAAAAAAAATGCAATTTTATTTACCTTTACGGACTTATTTAAAACCAACTTAATTTATAAAAAACACCAAGTACTCACATCACAAAATCACATAGTTTTCGCGTCACAACACATCTAAGTACCGTTCAATCTGAATTAGTATTTTAAAGTGCTACTGTGTAGACATACGCCCTTATTGTCTAAATAACACGTTGGTTCCGTCGATCAATATTGAACTGCTGGACTGGGGCACTGCCGTCGCGAAAAGAACAAATAACTTAATAATTTAAACTCGGGTTTAAGTATTAACATGCAATTTAACACACAAATCTGCTTGAAACAGCAGTATGAAATCGGCCGGCTAATTTTGGAGGAACAGCTGATCAGCAGAAACAGTTGCATATTCTTTTCTACTCGACTGGGGTTTATACTTAAAAATACAGCGTTGCCACACTTTCGATGTTTTATAAGGTTATATTCATAAAATGAAGAATTTCCTTCTGTAATACTTTTCTTTATAATGATAGTCTCTGAAATGGCAACCGCGCTGGTTGGACGAGGCTATTAATTTTAAAGGGATGGAAGGGTCTATCAACATAATTATTTCATAATTCTTCTTCAGTAGAGGATTAACAAATTTGATTAGGCCATTAGAAATTAGCGTTTTTATTATTTCTGAATTTCTATTGCGAAATAATTTGTATCATATACTGCTGTTGTTTTATGTGTACGGTAGGTTATTGTAAAGTGTAATTATGCGTTAGTATTTATTGCTTTTGTGTAATCTAATAAGTGCATATCTTCAAAAAAAAATAATTGGAAACTCGTGGGTTCTCTGTGTTTCTTTAAGTGATTTAGTGTTGTTGAGATGTTGAGATGTTGAAATGTTTCGAGAGATTGGAAATAAGAGGCCGAATGGGGTTTAGTGGGTATAAGCTTATTATGCAGTTCCACATTATCATCAGGGTACGTGATGAACATAAAGCTTTTCCCATAGAAAAAGAAACAAAAACCTGAAGTTATCTCTGTGCCCTGGATTACTTGCTAGTGTACTGGCACCTGGATTCACTTCTATTTGGATACTAGGTAAACTAAATATTATTTTTACAAGAATGTAAAGTTATTTTCTACACAGTTGGCAACATTGGGCTTGAACATCTGTTGATTACACAGCTTGACAATGTAATATGATCATATATGAATGTGCTGAGGAGTAACCGGGTGGGTTTAGGGGTGAATTACCCCACTTTTTAAACGTTCGATTTAAAAAAAAATATGTAGCGGTTCTTTAGGACACCCCAGGAGTCACCCATTTAAATATAATACGTCATTTCCATAACACCCTGTATTATCTGAATGTCTGTTATAAATACCTACATCGATTACCTATTTATGATGTGTTAGATCGAAATTATCTAAAAGCGTACCTTATTACAATGTTGGAAATTTTTAAAGCCATCTTCTTCTAACTGATTTGAAACTGTAGAACTGTGCATGATTGTAAATAAATCGTGTTTTATGATTGGAATGTTTTGTCTCCTCTTTTATATTATACGAGTATGGTTTTGACCCAAAAGATTAAATTTTTATGCAAAAGAATTTATAATTCCCAAGGAACACTCCAAGTCTCTTAATTTATAATAAAAATTGTGTTAGCGCCAACAATGTCCGTAAGCGTTGGTTGCAAGAAAACTATAAATATAAAAGAATATTTGTCTTTTGACGTTAATCCTAAGTTATTTATAAGGAAGTAAATGATAGCTGTAGCAGAAGGAAAGTTAACATCCATTTTGTACTAAAGTGTGATAAATCAGTTCTATTATTATAAGAAATTGCAGTTAGATTTAAAGGTCATTTATTCGACTTCAAGAGGCCTTATTCCAGTCATGGAATGTTAATATTTATTTAATGTTCTATCGAGAGAAATATTATATTTTCTTGAACTTTACTTATCTTGGCGTTTTAAACTAGAATTCTATAATAATTATATTCTCGATACCAGCAGCTACTTTCTTAATAAGACCCTGGTGATAACCCATACCTGGTTCGAAACCAAGTCTCAAATAATCCAAAATCTTTTTTATTACTTATACAGGGTGTCCAGAAATGATGAGCAAAAATTTTAAGGGATAATTTTAGATCGAAAATAACTACCTCTTCCTTTAATATTTTTTTGAAAACTGATTATTAACGGAGTACAGGGTGTTAAAGTTTAATTTTATTTGCAGTTTTTTTGCAATACCTGTTTCCACACTTACAATATTTTGAAGAAATCTCGTATATGGGACTTTTACGGAATGAGGAATACAAATTTGCCCACCGTTTCTTTCGTATTCACCATTATCATTCACCCTCAATGCCGGTGTTCCTCAAGGGTCCATATTGTCTCCCACTCTCTTCTTACTCTATATTAACGACCTTCTAGTGGAAACAAAAAATCCGATATTTAGTTTTGCTGATGATAGCACACTTATCTCATCTTTCTCTTTGAATGCACAAACATCGGCTACCGACGCACATCTTCGCAGACAGCATGAAGTATCACGCCTCAACGAAAACCTGGAAGAAATTTTGGCTTGGGGTGACAGTAACCATCGAATTGAACGCTAAAAACCCAGGCAGCAGTTTTCTCTAAAAAGGTTAACATTACAGAATACGCAATCACACTGGCTTCATCTATTAATTTGTTGGGCGTCAATCTGGGAGGAAATATGTCTTGGCATAACCACGTTGTGGCAATCGCCAAGATAGCTTCTCAGAAACTTGGTGTACTCTTCCGAACCAGAAAGTTGTACACACCTCAACAACTTTTGACACTATACAAAGCCCAGATTCGACTAGAGTAATGCTCTCATGTCTGGAGCTCTGCACCCAAACATACTCTTCGGCTACTGGATTCCATTGAAAGGAGGGTCATTCGTCTGATTGGAGACAAAGAGCTTACGAATAACCTCGACAGCCTGGAACACCGGAGACGGGTTGGGGATTTGACTCTCTTTTACAGCTATTTTCATGGAAAGTGCACGGCTGACATTGCACTCTTAATTCCGCCCAGAGCGGCGAATATCAGAAATACACGACGAACCACTGCCGCCCATTCACATGTGGTTAAGTTTAGTACTTCTCGAACTTCACTATTTAAGAATAATTTTATCTGGAGGACTTCATCCTTATGGAATGACCTTCCCGAGGTCGTTTTTCCCAACGAATATAACCTCCAACGATTCAAAA
This sequence comes from Barypeithes pellucidus, assembly GCA_963991005.1. Lineage (NCBI taxonomy): Eukaryota > Metazoa > Arthropoda > Insecta > Coleoptera > Curculionidae > Barypeithes > Barypeithes pellucidus. The sequence goes on from OZ022562.1 coordinate 32,547,659, forward strand.
CCAACGTGAATCGCTTTTTGCGCACACGCACCACTCCTAGAGTGCCCTAAAGGATTTTTCCTATAGTGCTTGTGTTTGACCATAAAAAAAAATTATAGAGGGCGTGAAAAAGAAACAGTTAAAATAAGTTTTTTCGCTCATGATAATTTTTCTATATTCTAACTTTGATCTCGTAATATAAGTAAATTCTAACTTATTATCTAAATTCCATATACGAGGCCGCACACCTAAGATATAAGTATGGCGCCAAAAATATTGCGCCAGAATTGTGGCTCGATATATACTGCCCTACTTAACATGAAAGCAAAATTTCAAATTTTTACTTCTTTTACTTAACGCGGAGATAGGGCGTTCCGATTGCGCACACACTTGAGTCAAATGTGAGAGACTTTAAGAAGTGGAAGAAGTAAAAAGGGTGAAATTTTGCAGTTAGAACATTTCATGTTAAGTAGGGCAGTATATATCGAGCCTCAAATCTGGCACCAGAATTCTGGTCCCACATTTATATCTTAAGTGTGCGGCTTCGCTCGATAGTATAGTTCTGATGTTTATCATACAAGGAGTGATAAAAAGGGGCCATGAGTGTCACAGCTAGTCAGTCCCTGCAGCTGTGAGTAATTCACAACACTTTCTCGGAAAGTAATTTGAAGGGTCTTACCTAGTATATATCATATTAAAAATAAATTTAAATTATATGTAAAAAACTTGATTCCATTTTAGCTCTTTGGAAGCCATATCTCCAAAGAGGAGGCCTATACGAAAATAGTTTATATGAACTTGTAGTACCATTTTCACTTGTTTTTTTCATACCCGGGAGATTTCACACATTTTTTCGGACACCCTGTACGTGACTGGAATAACTTTTATTAAGAAATGCCATTAAATTATAGCACAATCTTAAACTAAATTTTTAGTAATACAGTGAAACTTCTCTTAGGCGGACACCTACGGGACCGTCTAAATGTGTTCGCCTAATAGAGGTGTCCGCCCATGAGAAATTTGATATTACGCAATATGTAAATGCAAAATTATTACTATGTATGTACAAATAAACATAACATAACAAAAATACACTAGTTTTAGTTAGGATGTAGTACTAAAAAAATCTAATAACGTAGTTTGACGTGTTTGCGTTTTGTACTTGCAATCTAGAAAATGTAATTCCAAGTCTGATAACAATTCCATTGCTGTAGAGTCACCTCTATTCTTTGCATACTCTTATAATTCCTTTACCATATTAATGGCTTGTTGATAATTGGTGATATTTGTTTGATTACTGCATTCAACTTCTTCATCAGAGTCGTCAAATAGTGATGTGGTTTCAGTTTGGACTACATAATCGGTAGGAATGGGGTTACTATCATCTTCTAATAGCAGATTGCTATTGAACTCGCCCAAATCATTGTTATCAAAGTACAAACTTCCACAACATCAATATTCTTTTTCAGGTTCAAAACGCGATATTTTTGTGCCATTGTTTACGATTTTAACCTTACAACTCACAAATAAACGGCGGACTGCTGTCGGGGAATCACACATACCTTCATTCGGCGAAGCACTTTCGCGCTGCCACGCATACGCGATTGGTTGCCGGTCTGTCTTCAGAGAGTTCTTGCACCGTACTTATTCGTCTCCCAAATACTTGAAAATTTTTTTTCTTCATTTAAAGGAGGGTTTTCGCACTCTTTGTATGAAAACAGCCTGTCCGCGTCCGCCCAAAGGAGAGTCCGCCCAAGAGAGGTTGAATTCATGGAATTCCAGATACCTAGTTCCGGACTATGAAAAAAGTCCGCTTAATAGAGATGTCCGCTTATTAGAGGTGTCCGTTATGAGAGGTTTCACTGTAATTACAAAAATATTCAGTAAACCATTTATTTGAAAAGTATTTGTAAAATTTACAAAAATCGTTTGTTGAATTTAGTAAAATCAATTTTTTTTTGTTAACTAAGGTCGTTTCAATCTTTTTCCAATAATACCATATTTTATTATTTTTAAGAAGTAGTTTCCTAGAAATCGCGTTCCCCAAATATTTGAAAGCATCATAAAAAATTAACGTATTTTTCCGATTTTTAATATTATTTACTGGAAGCGAGTGTGGGCGTATATATTATGAAAAAACGTATTTTTCTACGAATCCTTTTAACAGAACACTGCGAAACTACCGTGGTTGTGGTAATTGACTTACTGATTTAGGATAAAATATTTGTAATTGACGGTATTGATCATTGATATGTATTATCCGTAATAGTCTCAATTTGTGACATTCTTTTGTTGGAACAGAAACACCCATAATAAAAACTGGTACAACTTAATTGGGTTTATAATGGTTTTATTGTAGGTGTAACTCGACAAATATTGTAATAGGCCAATAGTAAAAGTTTTATGAGTCTGCTAATGGTATCTCGTCAGTAACTTCCTCTGCATGCCGTGTGGTTTAATATAAGGGACTTGTTTAAAAGAAATTAATGACTTGTTGAAAGCAACGTTAATGGTTTTATAAATAATGTTTAAAACCCTATAATATGCAAATTTGTTGGAATGTAGGTATTTCATATTTAGTTTAAAATATCCTTCGATCGACGTCTGTAAAATATCGTTGTAAGTTCTCTTAACCTTTTCTCATAAAGTTCCCTTACAAGTTGAGCTAACACCTATGTGTAGTGGGAAGCGATATCGTGATTTTTCAATGACGTTGTGATACGTGATTGTTATTTTTTGATATCAGTGATATCAAAGCGTGACGTGATCACGGTTTATAAATTTTTATCACTGCTAAGCGAGATTTTAACTAGATAATACTCGTATACGTAAGAGAATATTGCGCGCATCTTAAAATAATGGGTATCATTTAACTGGTTAACAAAATATTCTTATTTTTCGAACAGAAAAATGTAATCGGTCAGCCAAAATGGCTAGTTGGTCAGCAATTTATGGACAGCAAACATTTCTGAATCGTGACAGTACCGTGGGAAAACAAGTGAAAACCCGCCCCCGCTACACCCTTTGTAGACGATTTCCTTCTGTATTCGGCAGAAGAAAATACAAGTTAATGAATGATGATATTTATCTGGATGGACATTGATCCGATTGGAAACTTATCGCTTTGTTCGGGTTTGTTCGTTAAAGTTAAAAATATGTTTCCTTCAAACTTTTAAAAAGTCTGAAATGTCAACAATACATGTACTGTAACATGATTGTAAATAATAGTATATTATTCACCGATCTGTAATGATAGTTATAATTATCTGGGTACTCATTACCTTGAGTACGATATAACACTTTTTCTATTACTATTTCACCAAAAACATAAATATGTAATATTCGAACCTGTGATTTCACTGTCCATAGTTGGTAGTTAAATAGTACCATTACTCACTGGCACTAACTACCAGTGAATAAAAAGTATTTTAATTACCAATGGTATGATAATAATTATCTTATTACAGTAGTATAAAAATATTTTACTAGTCCGTTAATGTTATCTCGTCGGCAACTTCCTTTGAATGACAAGTATAAGCGAGCAATTTAAAATACATTAGTAATTTTGACTGTACCGCTAATGACTTTACAAAAAAAAATTAAATGTTTTAAATCACACATGCATATTTCATATCCTTCTGTATACGAGAAAAAAAATATTAAATGCGTAACCATGACTGCGGTAGGGCTGCAGTAGGGCAGTTTGCTCTAAGCCCCGATGCAGGAGATAGAAAAGTCGAAAGCTCGTCGGCCCAATAGTGTTAAACATTTTAAGTATGTGGGTTTATTCGTTAATCCAACTTTATACATAAACTTAGTTGACACGTATTTCAAGATTTTACTGAAAAAATTTTTTTGTCGAAAATATCCACACATAAATTTTTTTAAATTTGCTGGATTTTCTCCAATCGTCCCATGTTTGAAATTTAATATCTTCAGTTGTACTGATTGGATCAGTGTTGGTCATTTTTTATTTTGCACTTTGTTACGTTAGCTTTCGAAGCATATACATATATAGTATATTGCGAACAAATGAAAAATAATAACAATTTAATTGTTTAAATAGTTTTAACAGGCTGTTAACCCATCTTAAATTAATTTAAAAAAATACAATTTTGTTCTTTATCCCATTTTACAAGAAAGTAACACCTCTTTTAGTTCGGTAGTTATTAAATGTTGTTGAGCGCAAGTCACGATTTTACGTTTTTTTAAACAGAAACATGACAGATGATATGAAACACTTCACACGGCGTTTTTTAGCGGTGGATCCAGTCAGACATTCATGACTCTCATAAAGAAACAAATATAAAAACAATGAAATCTTAGCTCAACCGTAGACAACCCACAATACGTGTGTATTGTGTATCATGAGTGGTCTAAATATGAAATAGGGAAAAGGCAACAGTGTTATGAAAACAAGACTCTGTATAATGGCTACATTGGTCTACATCTGTTCCATGCGAAAGAATATTTTAAAAAGTGGGACCGATAGCTAAGTGATTTTTTAAAATTCTAAATTAAACCATAAAAATTAGTCTGCTTTTTTCGTACATGACATTTTTCGTTTTGTTATATTGTAGCATTTAAAAATCCCAAGATACCTATCTTGAGGTAAATGCTACCTACTGCTTTATAATTTAAAAAGGATACAAAACACTTTAGTTCACTTGTTCACATTAATTTTAAACTTTAATAAATAAAAACAAACAGATTCCACTGTGAGCCAATGTCATTTGGGTTCATAACAGCTCGACAAAAGTTCTTCAAACATTGTAGGATAGCAGACAAATCATTGGAAGGGTTTTCATTAAAACAAACCATAAAAGTCTTAATTCCAGATAGTTGCAAATGTCAGAGGGCCATTTCGAGATTCCATCGAATAACCTAAAAGAACAATATAAGTGATATAAAGTAATACTTGACCTCCAATATATATTATGAAAGAATTTTATAACTATTTTATTACCTTATATTATAGAAATTTCCTTGTGAAGCGGGGATTGCTGTGTTTTGGTTTGTTTCTTGTCTGACAGCTAGCAGTCGATGACTTTAAGATTCGTAAAAATCGATATCAGGTGATTGTCAAATGATGAGACCAGCAGCGAGCACAGAAGAGGAACAGGTGCAATTCCTTCTTTTTATTTCAGGCCTTTGTCACTAATGGGTAGTGGCTAAGGACATTTTTTGTTATTAGTTAGGTTTTCGCTGCTGGAGACAGCGTAAAAGCGGAAACGGGTTTTTTATAGGTTAGTCGGACGAGAAGAAGGGATTTTTTGACCGAACATTGCTGGTAAAGAGTGAAAGAAAGCAAGGGCACTTTCTGTCAAGGAGTCCGAAGATGAGGTGCTAAATTCGATAATTCTTCGTAAAGATCTATATGTTTTCGGCAAGATGGACGGTGCTGTGTAGCAATTAATATTTTAAAGTTCGTTTAGTTATTATGGGTGCAGAAATACGAAGGATGACTAGGATTACAGACGATTTTGTTTATGGGTGTCGTGTGACGACCGAATCCCGTTTGATTCCCTCATGGTAGAGGTAGGTGTTCAATTATAAATGATAAAGCGTGTTGTAACGAGATTAGTCGTTACGATTTTGTTAGGGAACAATTATTAAGGTAGAAAATTATTTTAGGGTTCTTCTATGGGATGGTATTTTCCTACTTATGGATGGTCCATTCTCCTACTTCTGGATGTATCTTTCTACTACTGGATTTTGTTCAACTATTGGATGGTGTTCCACTTATGGATGATTCCTTCCATTATTGGGTTTTGATCTACATCTGGATAGTTCTATCAACGTCTGCCTAGTTCACTCAACTTCTGGAGGGTTCTGCCAGTTTTGGATGATGCTATCAACGCCTGGATGGTTCTTTCAACTGCTGGAATGTCCGTTCTACTTTAGACGGCGGTGTTCCTCTACGAAGTGCTCCCATAGGAAACTTCAAGTCAACATCATGGTCAACGTCAAGCTTCAACTAGATTTTTCACCGGTCAGCTACCAGTGACATCCCCATTCAGAAAAGCAGTACACTCGTGGGTGGTGGCTCGTGGACGCCAGTCTGTGAGTGGAGACTCGTCTGAGGAAGGATCCGATCGGGTATCATGACATTTATTATTAATTATTGACCATAGACATTTTTTTTGAAACTATAATAATTTCACCTTAAAGTAACGGTATTGTAAAAGACAATAAGGTATGGTTCCGTTTAAATTTACATATATATGACTACACGCACCAGTATCAAAGTTCATGAATTTTCCCTGGGTATTTAAAGTATACAGCGTATTGCAATTTCGACATACTCCGGTTAAACATACCACCGTCTTAGATTCACTCTCTTTCAGGTTCCGTAAAGTGTATCAATAAATGTACCTACATAATTTTAAGAAAATGAAATAAGTAAAATATTAATTTTGATTTCGAATAACCAGTTTATGTCATTAAATTCGTTTATCTAAAGTGTAGAATAAAATCACAGTAATTAAATGTTTAATTTTGTTTCAATAAATTTCTTAAGAAGGTTCTGGTTTCTCCAAAAAACCAGTGGCGCCCAAAGTTACTATTGATAGGCACAGAGTACTTAAGGCTGAAGGAGAATCTACGAACCTGAGAGCTAGCCTGGGCAATTATAGGTGAACCCCATAAGGTCACCCGTAATAAAAGATAGGTTAAAATATAATACAAGAATTTTATGTTCATAATTTGTTTGTTTATAAACTTTTACCAAACATTTATTTAAGGTTTCAGTACAGCTCCGTAGTATAGGTATGTTTCGGTGAATCCGCAACCCTCTGTACAGTTCATTTTTATGCGATTCCGAATCCAATTTGAATAAGAGAACTGTGAACTGAATGCAAAAAGTCAGGTTCTGATTTATAAAGATAGTACAGGGTGTTATGGAAATGACGCATTATATTTAAATGGGTGATTCCTTGGGTGCCCACGAGAAAGTCTATATACTTTTTTTTTAAATCGAATATCTAATTATTAAGGTAAAAACCCTTTTCATCCACGTACTGTAGCGCCGCTCCATCTGGATTCACTAAGCAACAATGTGGGTCACTAGAGTATACTAATCGTGTTGTCAGATCACACCGCGTGTCTCGCCCTTACTTGTATACCGGCCGCACGCCACTATCGTTGCTTCAGTATGTTTCGAGACTCGGAGTTGGACTGACGCTGTCGAGAGTTGCACGTGCTTGATGTATACGAGTTTTAAACGTTTTGTTAGTTGTACTCAATTTTTTTCTGTTGTGAAAAATTCATAATAATAAAAGTTGTGTGATATTTTTTACTGTTGAGCTGTTGAAAAACATACTTTTGTGTTTTATTTTTTTATGGAATATAATTATAAAACGGATTATTTTAAAATAAGATCGAAGGTAAGAGAGTACTATGTACCTTAAAAATGTAGCTTTTTTTTTCTTAAGAGTTTGGAAAAGGAGTGATTACGCGTGTCAAAGACGTCTTGTCAAAAACTGAACACGTGCGTTAGAATTCTGAGTTACAATATGACAACATCGCCTATAATGCGCTAACCTCTTTTGAACCTCGAGACTGCCTCAATAAACTATTGATTGCGAAGGTCATCAGGAGTGGGCACGTAAATTTTGAGATTTCATATAAAGTGTATATTATGCTTAATAATTCTAAGCGCCATTTATGTTTTTTTTCTTCAATGTATTTTCATCTCAGGATTTGCCGGTATAAATATAATAAGTCATTTCCATAACACCCTATAAATACACTTAAATACAGAACTCCAGTTGTGTTATGATTATGAAATACCGTCCTGATACAATGTATCGTAAAACGCCGCCATCATACAATAGTATCATAAAGCGTCGCAACACCCACCGGGAGTTTGTCATAAATGTGTCATTGTACCATATGAGACAGTAACGCTGTTTCAACATTTGTGACTCCCTGGCAGGTGTCAATACAATAGTATCATTCGACACAGTGTTATCCACGTCTATTCCCTACCAACCAAGGGTTGGAGCAAAAACGTATGACCGATGAGCATGGTTCGGAGCCCAAGTTAAGCTGTAGAACTCCTCAGGAATGGCTTTATCAGGCGAACTAGGAGGAAAAAATTGAATAAAAAAGCTAACAAACTCGAACAAAAACTGATTATTTTTTAAAATACTGGCGGTACAGGATTTGACTATTAGTAAAATTGTTAAGCAAAATTTTAAGGATAAGAAATAGAGCAAGCTTATTCGGTGGGCTTGTGACTCATGACACTTCTTATTGTTGTTAACAGACTAAAAGCAGTATTAGAGTCGGCAATTTTTGTTTCTTGCGCCGGCAATGGCAATTATAATTGCAATTAACATGCGCACTAAACCATTCTCGATCAGCTGGCCCAATACTGCTAGCATTGCCGGCGCTATGCCACAATGGAATCCGTATTACAGTCGGCAATTCTAGTCTTCTGGCAACTAAAATTGCACGGATTCATGCGCAGTACACCGTTCTCGATCAGCTGAAATGGGGCACGCGCCATTTTCATTGCCATTGCCGGTGCAAGTCTGGGTAGAGATGGATGATTCTGTTATTTTTAAATGTTTATTAGGTGGTCGAAGCACCTATGAACAGCTAATGGCTATATAAACTAAATACCTAAATGAACAGTTCACATTCTTTATTAAGCATATGTACTGATAATTCGTTGCACCTTTTTTGAACAGCCATTTGTAAGTAGCAGTAGCTGCTTTAACTGCTAATCAAAACGAACAGAATTGCCCATCTCTAATTTTCGGGGTATTTTAGGGATTTCGGCACTACGAACTGCTGTTCTGACTGTTTGAAATGCGCCAGCTGATCTAGAACGGTTTACTGCGCATGAATTCGTGCAATTATAATTGTCATTGCACTGGAAATTTTTATTGCCGACTCTAATACGACTTTAAGAAAATGTAACGTATACAACTATTTACGTGGAAAGGTGAATGTTCTAACAGGCCGACATGCAGTTATACCGCAAGTGGAATTAACAATGCTGTTTCCGTAAAAGGAAAGTCGGTTCAGTCACTAATTGCCCCCCTTTATCGGACTATTAATTATTTCGACAATTCCATAAATCCAGTAGGTACGGTTTGCTTAAGTTGGCTTGCTTAATTGACATTTGGGCTTTGTATTGCCTTATGTGGGTTGTTACTTGTAATTTATAGTTTCGAAGCATATCTATACAAAGCTGTTCTGAAAATTGATCTGATGTACAGGGTGTTTCATTAATGCCGGTCCACCGGCCATATCTCGTTAACTACTGAGCATACAATTTCAAGATAAAGAAATCCATTAATAAAGTGGCCATTAGAAAATCCTGGAATTATATTTATGTTCCACATTCCGCAACAAATGGGGCACAATTGAAAAGTAAATATTAAAATTTTAAATTTCTCCGAATATTCCCACATTAAGGGATACAGTTGGTAATACTTTTTGGCGTACCGAATTTTATAGGGGTGAGGGAAGCTATTGAATTGATGTAATAACTCTGAAACCAAAGAAGATATAGAACTGCGGTTCTCACGTTGTTTCTTGCAAAGTTTTCGGAATAAAATTTAAAATATCGTAATTATTGCAAACTGCTCTCTCTAGCAATTTTATTAGGAACTACCGTGTACCAATGGATACGACAATTAAAGGTATTTACATTTCTCCTACAAACAAGCTACGGTTTACTAAAATTGAATAAGTCGTTAAGAAGTTACAGTAGTTTAAATGGTTACACTTTCAATAGCTTCCCTCATTCTAATCAATGTCAGTAATAGTGTTGGGAAAAACCGATGATTTTAATAATCAAGTATTTGATACTCGAGCGATTTCACTCAAAATTTATATTCCTCAAGCGATGATGTTTATAGGTATTATAACCTAGGGTGGCCGGGTTTGTTCGGGTTTGTTTGGGGCAATTGTTCGCGGGACAGAATTGTCGACTGAACCTTTCGTTCCCGACGATGTTTTATGTTTTATAGGGAACAATCGCGACGCCATTTTAGAAAAAATCTTAACTTTTGTAAAATAAAAAATATTCACTTTATACAGTGAAACCTCTCATCCGGAACTAGGTATATGAAATTCCATGAAAATCTCTCTAGGGCGGACTCTCCTTTGGGCGGACGCGGACCGGCTGTTTTCATACAAAACCAATCACGTATGCGTGGCAGCGCGAAAGGACTTCGCAGAATGAAAGTATGTGTGATTCCCCGACAGCAGTCCGCCGTTTATTTGTGAGTTGTAAGGTTAAAATCGTAAACAATGGCACAAAAATGTCGCGTTTTGAGTCTGAAAGAGAATATTGATGTTGTGGAAGTTTGTAATTTGATAACAATGATTTGGGCGAGTTCATTAACATTGATAGCAATGTGCTATTAGAAGATGATAGTGACCCCATTCCTACCGATTATGCAGTCCAAACTGAAACCACATCAATATCTGACGACTCTGATGAAGAAGTTGAATGCAGTAATCAAACAAATGGGCTTTATCAACAAGCCATTAGTATGGCAAAGGAATTATAAGAGTACGCAAAGAATAGAGGTGACTCTACAGCAATGGAATTGTTATCAGACTTTTAATTACATTTTCTAGATTGCAAGTATAAAATGCAAACACGTCAAACTATTTTATTAGATTTTTTTAGTACTACATCCTAACTAAAACTAGTGTATTTTTGTTATGTTATGTTTATTTGTACATTCATATACATAGTAATAATTTTGCATTTAAATATTACCTAATAACAAATTTCCCAAGGGCGGACACCTCTATTAGGCGGACACATTTAGACGGTCCCGTAGGTGTCCGCCTGAGGGAGGTTTCACTGTAATTAATTGTTTTATAATAAAAAACTTGTTATCTTTAAGCATTATTGTATTTACAAAATTTCTTACCTCCTCAAATAGATATATTTCTATTTTATTGTTTTTCAAAAATCTAATATATTATTCTTTAAATTAGTTTAAGTTATATTTAGATCTAACCTCTTTATTTTTAACAGAAAAATTGAACATGTTTGGGTTTTAGTATCTTGGGTATACCGAAATCAAAGTCTTAAATATTTATGTATACCTTCTTATATTATTTTATGTGTGTGCCAGTGGCGGCTCGTGACCTATGATAGAGGTGTTCACAAGTATCGTCAAATTCTTTTTAAAATTTTATTTTTGTGTAACGACCAAACCTCCTCAACGCCGCGACCAAACAACAAACAGGAAAAACAAAACAAACGGTTGGTTGTACTGCATCCACAAATGCAGGTATTTTTTCATATATTTCATTTTTAAAGTTTCTAATAAAGTCCTTAGATTTACCCTTTGCGGTCTGCGTCAGATTAATTTCGAGTTTAGGTCTTCCCGCATTATTTACTTAAATTTTTTTCTCCAAACTCAAAGAGCTAAAGTTATTTTTTAAATAGTCCACCGTAAAACTATTCATTTTATCTTAATAAATATATAATATTAAAATATTAAAACATACACGCTCGAATTTCTAAATACATGCACGAACCGCCATAGCTCAGCTAACCCCCGATGTCCCCCGCCACCTGTTCCCACTCATTCGCATATGCGAGTATATAGCGTCATTCGCGTCATTATCCGTGCTGGGTTGCCGGATGAATCTAGAGCTTATAATATACAGTTTGGTTTTACGGTACGATAAAATTAGGGAGGGTTGGACTTTATACGATAAATAATATAAATTAATATTTTTGATTCGTTTTGGGGGTGCACGTGCGCATGTGCTCCTGTGGCAGAACCGCCACTGGTGTGTCCATAAAATATGAACTGACATATTGTCTGGATAGAGGTCCATAAGATAGACGGAATAAATTTACATTCTTTTAGTTGCCAGAGAGAGACATCAAAATATGCTTAAGGCATGATGGGAGTAAGTCCTATTTTGGGGTGTTCTAGGAATGGTGGTGCAACGTAAGAATGTTAGTTCCAGCGACTATGCAGGCACGTAATCGTTACCACAAAATTATTCCCCATTTTGATAACAACGTGGTGAAGAAACCGTTCCTGAACGGTTGCAGTTCTTTTTTATTGACGAATACGTAGCGGAAACTAAAATTGCTAGTTGGGTATAAACCTGACCAATATTATCTTTGTCCAGAATTGATTGCAGGGGAGTGTACTTTATAAATGACTACCAGGCTTTTTAATATCCCCTTTCAAAACCAATTTAAAAAAATTTAAAACCACTTTGAAATTACCTAATTTAAACTAAAAAAAAGTACTGACGTTGTTGGTGGGATCGTGGTAGGATACAAATACGACACAATACATACAATAGAAACCTGTATAGAGAGCGAGAGCACAGCATTACAGAATCGTAATTCAAACATGCAACATGTACTTTATGCTTGTTGGAAATTAAAACTTTTGAAAATGTATCGTTTTCTATATAATGCCCAAATCCAAATAAAAATTAATAAAAAAATCTCGTTCTGGGTATAACTAGCTAAACTTTAGAAAAAATGTTATACCTGTTAATTTTACGGGTTTAGGATTAGTTTGTGAGGAAACTGAAATATCGGAAAACCGTTTCTATTTTTTAGGCTTTATTTGATTTTTGAAAACTGTAATCGGTGCCTGATAGCACTGCCTCGAGCATCAATAAGTAATAAATTCACAATGCTGGACGTATCCTCATTAAATCCCTAAATACAATTTCACTCATTTAACAAATTGACATAATGTCCTCTGGTATTTTATTATAAGCCTTAGCCGCTCTTACTATTGCGTTACTCAATCCAACATTTGTCCTGGTAGTTACACAATATATATTATTTTGAGATCTAGTTTCGTGACTGTGTATGTTATTGGACAATAAGATCTTTATATTACATCTTTGGTCATTATTTGAAACTTTATACACTAATTTTACCTGTTTTAATTCTAGAAGCATCTCCAATTTTGGTATTTTCAACTATCTATATAAAGTTTCTGAACTTGTCAACTAATTATAATTAAAGAGAATTTTTAATACTTTATTTTGGAGTACTTGGACTGCGCAAAAATTAGTTTTCCTAGATATCTAAAGTGTGATAGGAAGAAGGCATTGTACACATTCAATTTAGTTTTATTGGTATGATAGTTTCGAAAACTGTATATAATAGGTAATATAGATAATATATTTTTTTAAGGGATGCCTAATGTGTTGGGACAAGTTAAGATCATTATCAATCACCAAACCTTTGAAGAGATAGTTCCAAATGAATGCTACTTTTTGATACTTGTATGTTTATCTTCTTCTGATTCGCTTCATTTATATCGCCATCATTATTGCTGCATTGCATTATTTATAACAGGAAGGTAAAAAAAACTGGGTCCCAAGCATTCCTCGAAGGTTTGAACTCATTTCCAAGGTTTCGAGCCCCTTTAAATTGATTAAAACCAAATTCAAAGGGCTAAGTGCACGGCAAACAATTACATGGAAAAGTAATTGGTAATAAATAAAACCTCTTTATTGAAATATAGAGGGCTTAACCCATTTCATCCCAGTGGTGCATAAACGCACCATACTAATAATATATTTTTTTCATTAGTATAGAAAAAATCATCTGCAATTATTTTTATTCAAAACAATATTCTGACATGATAACATAAAAGAAAAAAATTATACTACACCTTAATTGTTTTTTTAAATAATTTTAATATGCACCGTAAATATATGAAATATTTGTTAGAATTTTCTGTCTTGATTCTTCGTTAGAAAAAATAGTATTAAATTACTATATAGATAAATGTATTGCAGTTACCAAAGCTCAAATATATATAGCTTTAAAAGTAATTAATTATTATTTTGTATCGAAAATAAATATAAAAGTTTTATCGATGAAAAAAACAGTGATGCGAAAACGCACAACTGGTAGATTACATAATGTGTAGCGAAGTTTTGCAAGTTTTACAGTGGAGTATTTTTTCCCATAACTTATCCATTGATGAGCAAATGGTTCCATATTTTGGTAGACATTCTTGTAAAATGTTTATTAAAGGAAAACCGGTACGTTTTGGCTTTAAAATTTGGTTCCTTTGTTCTGCGGATGTGTACCTACTTATTTTATAGTATTCCATATTCAGGAGCTCAAAATACACGCTATTCAAACCTCGGGCTTGGTGGTGACGTTGTGATGAGTTTGTGGTCCATAGTAGAAAGACCTTTCTCTCATCAAATTTTTTTGATAATTACTTCTCGTCCTACAAACTTTTTGTTCATTTAAAAAATGCTGGTTTTCTTCCACGGGAACTATAAGAGGAGACAGGACAAACAACTCCTCACTTGAAGGTACAAAAACATTTTCTAAAAAAGAACGGGGTTCATTTGATTGTGCATATGATAATGAATCTAAGGTTTCCATTGTACGTTGGAACGACAATTCAACAGTCACAGCTTGCAGTAATGTTCATAACGTGAAACCAATAACTAGAGTAAAGGGTTATGATAGGAAAGGAGATATTTGTTACTGAACCCAACGTCATCGCCCAATATAATAAATTTATGTGAGGAGTAGACCTCCACGATTATGGGATTGCCAACTACAGATGTAGAGTTATGGGGAAAAATGGTGGTGGCCTCTATTTAATAGTTAATGCTTGGAAATTGTATAACATTGTCAACAATACAAAAATGTCCCAATTTAAATTTAAGTCATACGCCTAATAAAAACTGAAAAATTACAAAATATTAGAAGTGTTCGTCCTCCTTTGAAAGAGATACGATTTGATAATCAATTTCATTACCTTATTTCTCATGCAACTAGGGTACGAAGGAAATGCAGGGGGTGTCATAGACATACGATTTATATTTGTGGAAGATGCAACGTATATATTTTGCATGTGTCATGTTTTGAAAACTATCATCAAAGGTAAAAAAGATCTATGGTATTTCTTACCAGTTGATGCACCAAAAAAAAAATTTCATATATAGATTGTTATGCATATAATATTATTTGCATTACCGGATTTTTAGTTATTTATAATGTAAATTTGTTTTTTTTGCGGTTATAGTAGGATTATGTTCTTTTAAGTCTGTTAAAAAAACATTTTGTTCCACTGTTCTTACCAGTGGTTCGTTAACGCACCACTATTTTTTTGTAAAGTGAATTTTTTTTTAAATAAAATTAGAAGAAATTTTCTTGTAGAGGCTTAAACATAAAGGGTAATTAGAAACAGTTACGTATTTTTAATTATTTTTACTCTTGGGATGAAATGGGTTAATGCTTGCAAGCCCTTAACTCTTTAAGTAATGTTATTATTCCGAAACATTGGGATCTAGAAGAAATTTTAAAATAATCTTGCAATGGTGGCCGAGGCAATTTTAAGAAGCCATTGCAAGTCATAATACATTCTTTAAGGCATTTAAATTATTTATACTGCTTTTACACGCCGTGTCATAAATTTAAAAATACATGATAATAACATTTTTGTTACAGCTTTCTTTTGTGAGCGCAGAAATTACGACTTGCTGTTCATCCCAAAGCGTCCTGCTAATAACTCATGTCATAAAAACACTTCCAATAATTATATTATTGGAACCTTTATGATGTATAATTGCAGGAGCAGATAATTACTTCTCTAATAATATAAATTATCAAATTTCTCTATATAGGATTGGCAAACATTCCAGAACGGTTTATTACGGAAGAACGAAAAGTAATATCAGATCGTTTTCAACAATCGATAGGGTGAAAATTTCACTATTTGACTGTGCATGCCATATGTCAGTAACTTCATCAAATGTCAAGGAGTGACGTTATATTTAATTCTTATAAATGCAATACCCTGTATATTATTAGTTATTCTAAATTTAAAGCGTTTTGGAGTTATTCTCATTCAAAATTTGAAAATCATATATTTCGCAATCAATCAAGACTTGCATTGATTCATGCACGCTGAGGAAAATCTGTAGTCAGCATGCGTGAAGCGCAAGAAAAGTCAAGTAGGCTTTGGAGTTATGATGCACGAACCAAAATAATTAATGTCAATAGTTACTGTTATTGTCAGTTTTATGTGTATTTTCCTAACGTTTTACTAGTTTTCAAAAGACTCATTTCGTTTTTTCATAACTAAATTAAATTAAAATGCGGCTCACTGAGAAACAGCGCATAGAGGTTTTGATGATGATGATGGGCTACGGTGATAGGGTTAGAACACAGCAAGAAACTTGTGAGTTATTTAATCAAAAATACCCCAATCGTCCGCCAATATCACAATCAACAGTAAGCAAAATTGAGTACAAGTTTTTAGGCAATTCGGTCATGTAAGAGATGTCCCTAGATTTGGTCGTCCTCAAGTTGATGAAAATCAACAATTAGAAGTCTTACTGGCAGTTCAAGATAACCAGCATGTGGTGTCTAGGCAGGTAGCAAGTGACGTGGATATTGGAAAAACAACAGTTCTTAAAATACTGCATACAAATAAATACCATCCTTATAAAATGCAAGTTCTCCAAGAACTTTTGGAAAGGGACTTTGAGAGGCGCCTTGAATTTTGTGAGCGTTTACAGGATATGTGTTTCGTAAACAGAAATTTTGTAAAAAATATAATTTTTTCCGATGAGTCCATATTTTGCTTGAATGGTGACGTAAATACCAAAAATTATCAATATTGGTCCGATGTAAATCCACACTGGATGAGGGAAGGACACACACAATTTAATCAAAAGATCAATTTGTGGGCTGGCGTTGTCGATGATATTGTTATAGGGCCTTTCTTTTTTGACGGAAATTTAACAGGCGAGAGATACTTGAGTTTTTTAGAACAAGAACTTGTTCCAGCCCTGGCCACCATTTTTCCTGAGTTAGAACGTCCCGATTTGCCACATCATAATATCTGGTTGCAACAAGATGGTGCTCCCCCACATTTCGCTGTGGGAGTTCGTACATATTTGGACGATACTTTTCCAAACAGGTGGATTGGAAGAGGTGGATTGGAAGAGGTGGTTTTATTGAGTGGCCGCCAAGGTCACCCGATTTAACACCACTCGACTTTTTTTTATGGGGATACCTTAAGGGAAAAGTATTCAAAAGCCAGCCTGCAAATTTATAAAAGATCGTATCCGGCAAGAAATTCGGCAAATTACACCCCAAATGGTTCGAAATGTTCAGCGAGAATTTGTAGATCGGTTAGGCTATTGTCAGTTGACCAACGGAAGACACTTCGAACATTTACTTTAGAAAAATTATTTTTAAGTTCACCTAACTGTTTTTTCGATAAATAAGACATTCTTTGTTTTCTCCATGACTTTTTCCACTTTTAAAATTTTGAATGAGAATAACTCCAAAACGCTTGGGCTAAGGTATAGCACATGCTACATGAAAAATGTTTAGGATTTTCCGAAGAATCCTTACATGCAATAATATACAGTGGGTTCTATATAAGAAAAAAAAAATTTGTGTCACTCTTATTTGCAACACCCTGTATATCTACATTTTATGTCCGAATATGCGCGTTCGAAAAACAAAATTGAAGGGTCCGAGCGATTTTTTAAAAAAATTGTAGTTTGCGAGATAATAAATTTATTCCTTACTTTACGTCCTCACTGTATAGACGGCCCCGTAGGTGTCCGCACAAGAGAGGTTTCACTGTACATGAAGAAAACCTATACATTTTAATTTAAAAAATAAGCAACAATTTTTTCATGAACGAAAATTTAAAATAAAAGAATGTAAAATTTTATTTTCTATTATATATATTATATCTTTCAAAGAGTTTTGGTACGATATTCGAGAGTCTTTAAAAGACCACAAAGGTATAAATCTGAAGGTATTATATCTGGAGATCTAGGAGGCCACCCAGTCCCCTCGCCTTCCTATCCACCTTCCAGCAAACGTTTCGACAAAATAGTTTCGAATATGTATACCAAAATTCGGTGGAGCTCTATCTTGCTGAAATAAAATGTCATTCCGTCATGTAAAATTTTACATGCTCATCAACATTTGTAAAACGTGCTTTCCCAGTTTCAAACAGGCTTGGACACTGTCAGGTGGCTGAAGGACGACATTTTGAACATTTAATTTTTAATTGTCGTTTATGTAAAAATTGTTATTTAATTTTTAAAATAAAATTCATTGGTTTGCTTCATTTATTTGCCAATGCTTCCGAAACAATTGAATTTAAACATATGGTACATTATAGGAAAAATGTTTTAAATATATCGAGAATTTAGAATAACTAATAATCTACAGGGAGTTCCAATTAAAAAAAAATATATGTAACGCCACCCCTTGACGTTACTGGTATATGAAATGCACAGTCAAATAGTGAAATTTCCACCCTATCGATTGTCGAAACCCGGATCTGATATCACTTTTCGTTATACTGTAATTAGACGTTCCGGAACACATACAGGGTGATTGATGGTGGATGGCCTATTAAACGTTTATGGAGAACTAGTCATCGGATCACTTTGAAAATTAGAGAGCTTATAGAAGCGGACACGATCTCTCTTTTAAAACTATGTTTAGTAATGCAGTGTTGCCGCTTCTACTTAAAAGTATTAGCAACTTTGATAATTTAAACGGAACACCCTGTGTATTATTTTTGTTTTAGAATCCTTATTAATTTTTTAATAACTTTCCTTAATATTTTTCTATACCTATTTATTATAGTTCTCGAGATAATAATTAATTTCGCTTTTTTTCGGAAAACAGGTCCTACAAAAAGTGATGATATTTTTAAACTCTAAACAAATTAAAGCACTGGTTCGTTTGGTATGGAGTCAGGTTATATCCAGAGGTATTTCACCCTCTTTCCAAATATTAGTTATCATAGTACAGGGCGTTTCAAAATACAAATATTTTGATGATTCGGAAAAATGGTAAATAGTGCGTTTGTTAAATGAAATATCCTATATTTTATCTGTTGTCCTAAAAGCTATTGAAATTTTCTCTCTTTCAAAGTATAATGTTACTATACCTATCTTGAACAATTTTTGACTTATGAGCATTTATTTAGCAAAATTAATTATTACAGATAACAGTTACACTTTTTAGACCAATTTGGTAAGTAGCCTATGGAAATTGTTTTGTAATGGTTGATATTTTGCTGTTATTCATTCAGTCTTGATGTCAGTTGGTGTATTTAAATATTTTAATTTTTTAAAGTTAAATTTAAAGTTAAAAAAAACGAAGAAAACAACAACTATTCAAATGTAGTACTTATGAATTTATTTATTTTACATGGTCAGTGTAATAAGATCATCAGCCGTACATGTAGAAGGTTCAATGAAATGTATCCAAATGAACAATAAGAAATTTAGACGAATTCAAAGCAATTTCGAAAATTTTGAATCATGCTTGAAAGCATCCAGAAATTTACCTAGACCTATAACGTCCAATGAGGAAAATGAAATCAATGTTTGTCTTGTTTTAATGCCTATCCGCAGGCTTCAATAAGAAGGGCCAAAGAAGATTTGGGTTTATCGTTTTTTTGTGTGCAAAAAATATTTTCTACACATAATATTATAAGTTCAATTTCTCAAGGCTGAGGACTGTCCACAAAGAACTTTGTTTTGCGAAAACTTATTAATTCATATACAGGAAGACCCACAATTCTCTTTTCACGCGAAGGAATTTTTAATAGAAAAATATTCATTATTGGGCGCAAGAAAATCCCCATGTTACGAGAGATTCTTCATTCCAAGAAAAGTTTAGCTGTAATGTTTTTTGTTTAATGATGGATGACAAAATTAGATATTTGATATACGATGAAAATTTAACATCCAGAAAATACTTCGAAATTTTAACTACATTTGTTGAAAATTACGTTGATAATCTTCCCCTTACCCAGTATCGCAACAGGTGGTACCAGTGCGGGGCTCCAGCTCATTACACTGCCGAAGTAAATGTGCAAATACGTAGAATATTTGAGGATGGCTGGTTCAGGCGTTTGGGACCTTGGAATTGGCCTGCCAGGTCTCCAAACTTAACGCTTCTAGATTTTTACCTTTGGGGTACTCTCAAAGATATTGTTTACAAAACACCGGTAAATTCAAGGGAAGATTTAGAAGATCGGGTGAATCGCGCTTTTCAAAGTTTGGATATTGATGAACTTAGACTTACTACTACAGATGGTGTCAATACCCGAATTCTAAAATGCTTAGAAGTGAACGTCCAACATATTGAACATTTATTGAAAAGTAATTAGAAATTTTTGGCAAAATGTCAACCATTACGAAGCAATTTCCATAGGCTACTTGCCAAATTGGTCTAAAAAGTGTGATTGTTATCGGTAATAATTAATTTTGTTAAATAAATGGTCATAAGTAAAAAACTCTTCAAGATAGGTATAATAACATTATACATAGGAAGATAGACAATTTTAATAGCTTTTAGGACAACAGATAAAATATAGGGTATTTCATTTAAAGAAACGTACTATTTACCATTTTTCCGAATCATCAAAATATTTGTATTTTGAAACGCGCTGTACTATGATAACTAATATTTGGAAAGAGGGTGAAATACCTCTGGATATAACCTGGCTCCATACCAAACGAACCAGTGCTTTAATTTGTTTAGAGTTTAAAAATATCATCACTTTTTGTAGGACATGTTTTCCGAAAAAGAGCAATGAAATTAATTATTATCTCGAGAACTATAATAAATAGGTATAGGAAAATATTAAGGAAAGTTATTAAGAAATTAATAAGGATTCTAAAACAAAAATAATACACAGGGTGTTCCATTTAAATTATCAGAGTTGCTAATACTTTCAAGTAGACGCGGCAATGCTGCATGGCTACAAATATTTTTAAAAGAGAGATCATGTCCGCTTCTATAAGCTCCCAAATTTTCAAAGTGATCCGATGACTAGTTCTCCGTAATCGTCTAATAGGCCATCCACTATCAATCACCCTGTATAGCACATACTCTGTTAATTGGGTCTATCTCGGTTAAAGTCGCTAAACTGAAGTTGAAAATCCGATTTTTTTTATAATGATATATCCCCACTATAATCAAATAATGCCATTGCAAAAATAGTTATTTTACATTTTATAAAAAGTTCAGTTCAAATATTAAATAAAGGGTTCAAATGGTTATTTTCAGGATAAAATGTTATTTAAATTTCTGGTAGTTTAGAATTTTTAATAACACATAGTAATTTTGTAACGAAAACTGGTAATAATTTCAAATGTGACGAACTTGACATGATGTGACGCACTTAATAATCCTATCTATGGAATCAAATCCTTGTCGGTTCTTGCCTTAGCCTATCGCTATTATATAGCACTTAGCTCTTTCGGCTTGTGTGAATGAATGTGACATCTGAAAATTGTACTATTGTAAATATATTGTACCAGATTTTCCGGTTCGTCACACACGTTGGTCAGCTGCGTCACGAGATTTTGTAGCTGATGGTGACGAACCTGACAAATTGTACGAAATAAATTCTAACGCCGGTATTCTCTGTAAGCATTTGATCCAGATTAGATGCTCAATCCAGCTTAGATCATATTTTTGCTATGCACCGTGAACATTTGACGTCTCTACTTGAGATTAAAGTAATCCGGAAAAGTTGATGGTTTAAGCATCTTTTTATTACATTATATTATTTTATATTGGTAATTTAAGATCGAGTGGAGAGCCACCGTCTGTTAAAAATACTTGTTTGCTATTTTCAGGAAATGTTTTTACCAGCAGCCGGATTGCTGAACAGAAAAATCATATTCAAATCGCAAAACAACGATTGTTTTAGAACTTTGCTGCTCCGATTGATTTTTCTATCGTTTTCGTCCTTATGAAATTGGATTTCTAACGAACTTTTTCGAAACGCTTTCGATTCATTATTAAACTTTTGTGTCCATACCTGGCTCTTTTCCTCTATGTTTATTCGGTTACTTTTTTTGGAATTACCCATTTTTAAGAAATACTAAAAAGTAAAGAACGTACAGACTTGTCAATAATAATTCGCGCTAAAACCATTCTGATTTCACTTAATTTTTTAAGTTGCGTGTGATTCGTAAAGCAGTAAAATTTGTTAACAAAAAGAATGAATGAGTATAAGAAATCCTGCAAAAATTATGAAACAAAATGTGGTGAAGAACAACAAAAAGGTTAATGTGATAATTTATTAGTGCATCATTTCGGAGATGATTTCAAATATGATCCACGACTTTTACAAATTCGTCATAGAAGAGAACACAGTTCCAGAAAATGAAAAAGTCGATGATGAAACTATACTATGTTAGAAAGTCAAAGACGGCGTGGAATTCTCTATTAACTGTTTTGAATTTTTTGTCACCTCCATCCGCTATTTCTTCTTTGTAGTTTTATTTATTGAATTTAAAATCGTTTTTATTTTTTTATAATCAATACGAATAAAAATAATTAAAGAAAAATGATCTTACATTATTTTTAAAGTGGACAAACTTCGATTGTTATTTTTATAACATCTTCAAATATTTTTTCAAAACAACTTTTATATTTTTGGAACATTTTAAACGAAAAAAAATTAGGATATGTGAATAAAAGTAAATGCAATAAAAAGGGAAAAGTATCTTTTAATTGTTTATATTAAATGAATTATTAGTTTTTTTCTTCTATCGAGAATTTAGGAAACATTGAGATCGTACACTTTGAAAATATACCCCTCATTTATTGTATAAAAATCTAGTATTGCCAAATTGATTCCTTGGATTCCTTAAACCGATTACGGTGTCTAACAACTAAAACCGATTCAACAAAGCCGGATTTGCCAATCCCAATTAAATCTTAAATACGGAGAATGCGGGCGTAAATCATATTAAACAAACTGTATTTTTGTCTATTTTTGAAACATAACCAACAATTTACATTGTTATACATTTCTATGACGTTAAAAATAAAAAAGAAAATACATAAATGCTTTATTAACGTGACGTCCCTGATGTCCGATAAACGTAATGCACCTAGTTACCACTTGCTTATTATTAAACTAAAAATGCTATTGACACGAGCACTCATCATCAACTGCAACATGATCATTTAACAGCGTCTCTTTTTTTTAAGAACTACGGATTGTGACGAACCTGACGTTTGAGACTAGGAACACTCTTTATCCGCAGTAATTAGAAAGAAAATCCACATTTTGCAACTGAAAAGGTTATTTATCAACAAATCTGTGAAAAACTTATGTAAACATTTTTTAAATTTAATTAATTCATTATCTTGAAGTTTACGACTGTGAAGAGATTAACTACGAACATGCTGCTATTGATATTAAAAATTGTTTGTAAGTGTTGTGTTCTTATCCTTGGTCTTTCGAGTTATTTAAAACTAAAACTGCTCGTTAAATGAATTATTTTGGTCAGCAAATTAATTTCAAAAATAATTTAATGAACAGTTTTAGTTTTAAATAACTCGGAAGACCAAGGACAAAAACACAACACTTAATGTAAGAAATGTTAGTAATATAATGGTGGTCAGTATGTACAAGGTGTCTCATTTTCGACACTTTTTGGGGCTATTAGAGTTATTATCAAAGATACAATGTTGCGGTTTTCACTTTAGTTTCCCAATTCATAACAAAACGAAATATTCGTGTGTCAAATTTGTCATTGCTCTCTTAGTATTTAATCTACCGTATGATTTTGAAAATCTTCGTTATTTCCGTTATGCGTTAACTTATCAAAAAGGTAAAAATTGATCTTGTTAGAGACTTTTACGTAAAGTTCAGTGACATAGCTAGAAAGTTTAGTTTTTGCGATATTTACAAAGTTACACTTTTTAAAATGGGACGCCTTGTATATTATTTTTTTTTATTAATTGACCATATTTTGGGCTTTACAAATATGTATAGTTGTTCATATTTATCTTCAATTTTTTTTATCTAAGTCCAAGGGGATGCGAGGATATATCCTCCATATCCCGCCTCCGTAAGCACGCCACTGTTGCGACTGAAAGAGGTTGTTTCGCTGAGACAACAACACAAACTGGCGATGAAAGTTTTTACTACTTGTATTGTAATTTATATCGATTCAAGAAATTTAAAATTAAAACCGAGTGATCTCAAATCTCATTCCTCATTCGTATTTCTTTTTCAAAAACTTAAACCTTGACGATTAATTTCTCGCAGATAAATACTTAATACTTTTTAATGAGCCTTGAGATTAAATTATATTCAAGGTCAGAATTAAAGTAATGGCCATCTTCTTCTTCTTCGTCAGCCATCGTTTGTCCACTCCTGAACAAAGGCCTCTTTCATTCGTTTCCATGCTGCTCTGTCTTTCGCTGTTTGGTACCATCTCCCTCCCGCTATCTTCCTTATATCGTCCAGCCATCTCTTCTGCGGTCTACCGACGCTCCTCTTTGTTTGTCGTGGTCTCCAATGTACAAGCTTAGACACCCATCTATCCACACTTAGTCTGGCCACATGTCCCACCCATTGCCACTTAAGTTCAGCGATTCGTTGCACTATGTCTACCACCATCGTTCTTCTTCTTATCTCCTCACTGCGAATTCTATCTCTTAGACTAAGACTGAATGGCCATATGACTTGCTAAATACTATAGAATTGTACAATTCTCACCATATAGTCAAGAAAGTATAGGAATATTTCCGTATAATTAAAAGTGTTAGCAATTGAATTTCTCAAATTACCCAATTAGCTGGACAAATTACGGTCTTTGTACGTTTTTGTCATAAAAATATACGATTTTTACACACAGTTTATAGGTATTGGTGGACTTTGATTTGTAAGGAAAGGTTACCAAAACTGGAAGTTAAGGCCCCCACAGACTTCGTTCTTTTTCATCCGTTCGCATCGCCGCGATTCGAAACGGCGTGTCAAAAACGTCAAAAACCGCTGTGAATGAAAAAAAAAAAACGTCTGTGGATGCCTTAATATACATTATGTGGGCTCTGATTTATTTTGCCAAAGAAAAAAGGTAAACAAAACTGAATAATAACAGACCTATGGCCGATTCCACCATTGCAGAACAAACCGGGCCTAGTTAAACTTTGAGGAAATGGACAACAAACAAACAACATTTTCTGTATTTGTTACAATTGACGAAGAATTAAACTACCCCCATGATATCTAAATTTGGTAGCACACAGTGGCGGTTCTTCCACAGGAGCACATGCGCACGTGAACCCCCAAATCGAATAAATATTAATTTATATTCATTGAATATTATTTATCGTATAAAGTCCGACCCCCCTAATATTTTATCGTACCGTCAATTATCGTGTAAAGTCCGACCCTCGTTAATATTTTATCGTACCGTCAACCAAACTGTATATTATAGGCTCTCGATCCGGCAACCGTGCCTCGGTCGAGGTTAATAACGATTATGATGAGACTTGCTCCCATGTGCGATTAAGTAGGCGGGGCATAACGCAGTTTCTCTGCAGTAACAGGTGGCGGGAGACAGCGGGGGATAGCGGGGCAATGGCGATTTAATATGGGAAAGGCGCACAATTTTAGTGTGCGCTGCGGTCTGTTGGTGCATCTAGTTAGAAATTCGAGCGTGTATGTTTTAATATTTTAATATTATATATTTATTAAGTTAAAATGAATAGTTTGACGGTGGACTATTTAAAAAATAACTTTAGCTCTTTGAGTTTGGAGCAAAAAATTGAAGTGAAGAATGCGGGAAGACCTCAACCCGAAATTAATTTAACGCAGACCACAAATGGTAAATCTAGGAACTTTATTAGAAAGTTAAAAAATGAAATATATGAAAAAAATGTATAGAGGGTATTCCAAACTTTAATGAGACTGTTATTGCTCAATTTTCTACAATTAAGAATCGAAGTACGGACTTTATAGAGGGTATTCCAAACTTTAATGAGGCTGTTATTGCTTAATTTTCTACAATTAAGAACCGAAGAACGGAATTTACGTTTAAGCACTATACACACTAAGAAAACCTTTCTTATTTTCCAAAAGTTGTATTTCCTTGTGTAATATTACAACCTAGCTTAATTTAAGACGGTGGAAGCGTATCGATGATAAACTCGACTTAAATTTTAACTGTGGCCAAGCCAAGCTTTATTTTTAATTGGTGGAATCGGCCATTAGGTGGTGACTTTAAAATTGCACACACATTGTGCTGCACAAAAATTACAAATAAGGCTATGAAAATACACGAAATCCGTGTAATTACACGCTAATTATAATTAGTTGGCATTTCTCCCAGTAATTAATCTGTACATTTCCATTATTTACCTTTAAATATAATTAAAAATGTATCTACGAATAAGAAGTGTAAGTTTTATATTTACTAACTACTACTAACTGTTTTAATTTCAATTACTTTTTTCAACACAAGACAAGAGATTGTCGAAACAATTATTGTCAAGGAGTAATGCAAATTTAGTGAAGATTCTGGAATTATTTATTTGGTTTTTATGATGGATCTTCATCAAGTAACAGCTACTTTAATCGAATTAATGTATAACGTAATGTACACGCATATTTTTGGTTAGAGGGTGCTCTAGGCCCGTTATGTATTCCGGGGCCCCTCACCATTTTAAAACAACTGTCTTCCCTTAACAAGTTACGCAACAATAATTTATTAAGATTTAATAATATCATAATATTTAAATAAGTATAGTGCCGCATAGGCCAAACGTGGGACCCCTCTAAAGGAGGGGCATTAGGCCCAGGCCTATTGGGAAAAGAGGGCCTGATAACGTAGGGTTCCGGAGTCACTATTCACGAACAAACCCGATAAATTTGCGGAGTGAACCTCTACCCACGTATGTATGTTATTTTAGCTCAAAATTTTGTAAATGATAATGATAAATCCGTGGTCCTTTCCTCGGCAATGGTACTACGTTTCTACCTTGCTTCATATGTCTATTATGAATTGAAAACAATCAATTAACATACGAAGCTTAACAGAAATAAATCTACTTACGTTTACACTCATGAGCATTCTGCGCCGTTGCTCTCGCCCACGGCGCATCATTGTAGAACGGCAAGCACTCGGCACAGTCAGGACCTGCAGTATTATGTTCACACCGGCATACTCTCGTGCGAGTACCATTAGCACTAGTACTAGCTACGCATTCGGAAGCATGACCATTGCACTTGCATCGGGCTCCTACGGCAACGTCGGCAATGGCGTAGAAGTATGACCGTAGTACTTGTTGGTCGCCGAAGACTTCATCACCAAACGTGTTGATTCGGTCCAGAGTAATCATGATTTCTGTTGCAGTAACCCATTCCTGAAACAGTTCTTTGTGTAACTGGTGTAGGAAGTATGGGTTATTTAAATTTAAACATACCAGCTAGATAATGTAGGTACTTTAGCCAGGCAAGTTAGTCGTAGGTATAGGTATATCTTCCTAAAATAAAATTTTTACTGTTCTTCCTACACAGCTTATTATAATCCAGGGTGTCAATTTGAAAACTTCCAACTCTTTATATTTGCCGCCTATGGGGTTTAACCCCAGTGGCGTATCTACCGATGGACCCCGTATTTTTTGTTTATTTTTGATATCTTTAAGTGTGTGTGTGTGTGTGTGTGTGTGTGTGTGTGTGTAGTGTGTGTGTGTGTGTGTAGTTAAATAAAAATTCAGTTTTTAATTTCCATACAATACATATATGTTTCGAAGGCACATCTTCAGTGAAAAAATTATAAATAAGCAGAAAACTTTGATATTGTTAAGGCCAAGGGCGGATCCAGAACGTTGCTTTAGGGGAGCGGATGCGCGCGTGCGGGGGTTTATAAAAGAAAAAATAACGCGCTGCCGCGTTATTCAGTGTATAAGTAGGGTGTTGAAAAAAGGTCTGTACCCCGGAATAACTCCGGTGAATCGCATTGCAGCCGAAAATATTTGGGAAAAAAGTTGTTTGGTTTTGAATGAGGAATTGTTTTCAATTTAAACCACCCCCACCCCCTCAACACCCGGGCGCGGGTGAGGGTAAGTTAAGATTTTCAAATGGAACCCCATATTTTTATTGGCGTATCGTGTTCTCCGACCAAAAATAGGCATCTTTTCTCCGAAAATTTTTTTTATTCCGATAATCACCATGAGAAAGACAAAATCAGAACCGTGCGAAAATCAAGTTTTATCCCGGAAATACTCTTTTTCTCTGTCTTGTACTAAAAAATGCCCGTGGAATACAAGCAACGTCTTCCACGGGCATTCCTCCTTCAAAACCAAACAACTTTTTCCCTAGACATTTTCCGATGCAATGCGATGCATCACCGGAGTTATTCCGGGGTACCGACCTTTTTTCAACACCGTGTATACAACGTGTCCAAGATAAGGAGGGCCAGTACAGGGATCTCGGAAACCGTAAGAGATACGAAGTCGGTTAGTTAGTTGCG
This sequence comes from Barypeithes pellucidus, assembly GCA_963991005.1. Classification (NCBI taxonomy): domain Eukaryota; kingdom Metazoa; phylum Arthropoda; class Insecta; order Coleoptera; family Curculionidae; genus Barypeithes; species Barypeithes pellucidus. The sequence continues at coordinate 32,575,922 of OZ022562.1, forward strand.
CATTTACATGCTTAATAATATGCCGTTTAGAAAGTTTTAAAATTCCGAGTAGTTCCGGAGATATCCGGAAAAAACCGAAATTCTGACAAATCGTTTTATTGTTTTCCTGGTTTTTTTTTATCGAATTCTATAATAAATTGCACTTTTGCAGCATTGCCACTTTTTCCGCTCTATCTAACAGCGTTAATTATTTTGTAATCCGACGAGTCGCCTTCGAAGGGCCATTATCAATTTTCATTTTTTAAATACGGTCCTGCTTTTGTGATATTGGAGTTTGATAGCTTTTTTTCTTCCGAATGCAATGATGTATGACACATTGTGGTTTAATGTGTGTTTCGAGAACAACAGGGGAAATTTTCGAATACGGTTCTGTATTTCTCCTAATTTTATAAATAATATCTCATAAGTAAGCTCTAAATTTTTACTTATGTTGGACTGGTTCAATAAATAACAAATAATTTAATAATAAACCACAAATAAGTGAGCAAAATACAGAAACATTATTTCAAACTTCTATTCGGGATTTAAAAGAAAAGTAGGCGCTTGAAACAAAAAAATTAAGATGATGACGCGTGATTTGTTTCACTAAACATTCCCATTGTGATCGTTTGAGAGCGTGTTAAGAGGTTTTCTATTTTCCAGAAAATATGGAACATAAATTTACAAATGCTGAAAAGTTTGATATTCTATCGCATGTTTTATTTTATCTCAAAAAAACTATTATGTGGCAGTTAGAAGATGGTATTTGTGCTTAGAGAATAACGGAAATCATTTTGAACACCTGATTATGTAGTTCTTTACTTTTTTCGTTGTTCGATTTATTACTGATTTGGAATGATTTTTGTTCACTTATTTGTGGCTTATTATTAAATTGTTTGTTATTTATTGAACTAGTCCAACATAAGTAAAATATTTAGAGCTTATTTATGAGATATTATTTATAAAATTAGGAGAAATACAGAACCGTATTCGAAAATTTCCCCATGTTGTTCTCGAAACCCTCGAAACGTCATTAAACCACAATGTGTCATACATCATTGCATTCGGGAGAAAAAAGCTCTCAAATTCCAATATCAGCAAAACAGGACCGTATTTAAAAAAAGAAAGTTGATAATGGCCCTTCGAAGACGACTCGTCGGATTATAAAATAATTAACGCTGTTAGATAGAGCGGAAAAAGTGGCAATGCAAAAGTGCAATTTACTTTAGAATTCGATCTGAAAAAAATCCAGGAGAACAATTAAACGATTTTGCAGAATCTCGGGTTTTTCCGGATATCTACGGAACTACTCGGAATTTTAAAACTTTCTAAACGGCATATTTTTAGGCACGTAAATGCGCAACTTTACCTACATTTAACCGACTTCGTATCTCTTACGGTTTCCGAGATCCCTGTACTGGCCCTCCTTATCTTGGACACGTTGTATAAAGCGTGTTTCAGCAAAATGGAATAAATTCTATAATAAATAAATGGCGGTATGTGCGAAAAAACGCTCGGACACGTCGATTGGTATTTCTAGTTGCGCATTTTTTTCAATAAAAATTTTTCGTACAGGGTGTGTCATGTAACAGTTGCCAATATCAACTTTCTTATTTTAAATGCAACACCCTGTATATTATTCAATTTTTAGCTCCCTCAAATTAATTGTTCACCCCCCGGAATGAATTGTATACGTGGTTATATTTAAAAATATTGGCACGCTAATTATATAAATTTTAATCCTAACCACGCGATTCGAGACTTATTTTCAAAACCCAAACAACATTTTATAATAGTTCGTATTTATTAAAAATTTTAAAAATATATCTCCGCCTATGGACGTCCGGTCATATTCGGACTTTTGGCTGATAACTTTTAGCTCTCAACTTCCCATCGGTTTCTGAAAAATAGTGCTTATTTCCCGCCGGCTACACGAAACTGAGACTTTTTTTTTTTTTAAAATCGTTGTAGGCTTAATTTAGACAAAAATTTAAGGATAAGAACGTATTAGTTCTAATATAAAATCTCTATATAGGTAGAGTTTGAAACCAATTACTTACTTGTAATTCCGGACTTGCATCAAAATTATAAGCAGATGGCCGGCCCTCTAAAGTACCAAAGGCAACATTACCACCACGTAGCGGAGAAATATCGGAGTACTCTGAAGTGCACAATGCTCGAGTCTCTTCACCTCTTTTTGTATGGGTTGAATCCGGTAGTCCGTAAGTATCCCGACAGGTGGCACTATAAGATATAATTAAAAAATAGATAATGATGGGTTGGACTAGCGAGTTTTAAAAAATAAATTTTCGTACATGATCCAGAATCAACCCATGATACAATACTAAAGGTAAGATATCTAACCGTTTTTATTATTATTATTTCGTCTGCCGCACGTAGTGACGTCACAGGGAGAGTGACTTTTAAATTTCTTAAGGAGATTTATATGGTATTAGCGTTTTAAATTCTATTTAAAAGGTTTTACGCATTTAATGGTATGTGAAATGAAAGAATAATATATGACAAGTATTTACGGATATTAATTTCATAGAAATAGAACACATTACAGCTAAAATACCACTAAAATAAGAAAAGATTCCGACAACTTTTGAAACATCCGCCGCGCCATTGGAAACCGTCGACGACAGTCGAAGCTGCTCGGCGAACCCTGCTCGTTGCAATCAGCGTTGTCAGTCTTTTACAATAAAATTGTAATATATCCATTACTATTTTAACAAGTTTTGAGATGTTCATTATTGTTGTGGGGCTCCCCATATAAAATTTATGTTCAATCTGGAGGTGGCTCCCATATCGTAGGAAAGTAATGACCTTTTTTTTCGTACTTTTCTTACTCTGACACCGTTTTTATTATTCTATTACTTTTGTTCAAAGATTTCTGTGTTTTCCATGGAAATTTTGAAGTTCACCAGAATTTTTTCTTATTTATGTGTATAGGTATGTGTTATTAAAATAAATATCTGAATTTTCATAAAATGAGGCGCGATGTGTTCGGTTGTGACATGGATAACCAGGCAAAGAAATTTCATAGAAATATAAGGTATTTCCGGTTTCCGGATAAAAACAACAAATTAGAATGGATACGGTTTTATTTATTTTGTCAATTTAGAGAAGCTGGTGAATATCGAAATCGAAATATGTATAGAAATTAAAATATTGTTTATTTAACAACTGAACCAGGCTATGAGTTTCTTACCGCTTCATAATTTCACTCCACTGAGTGATGGACTATTTAAAACAAATAGTAACTAGGTCGTATTTTAGCTTTAATCTTTGTAGTATGTTCACGAAATAAATATATTTAACTACCATGATATTATTCTTTAATTTCACATACTATTAAATGCGTAAAACCTTTTAATACCTTTAAAAGAGAGTTAAAAACGCCGACAGCAATATAAATCTCCATAATAGATTAAAAATCACTCACCCAGTGACGTTACAAATCACGCTTCCATCGGTGTGGAATCATACCTCTTAGTTATTTATACCATGGAATCAACCAACCCAAAACACGAACAAGCCCGACAGGTGGGATTATAAGTCATAATGTAAAAAATAAATACTAAAGGTGGATTAACGAACAAACCTGGACTAACCCCACCAGTGGCACTATAAGTAATAATTTAAAATAAGAAAACACAACACAAACAACTTCGCGCTGAAATTTAAATAAGTGCTGTTCTCGGACTGATCGAGTTTTTAACTAGTACCACTCGAATTATAAATATGGAGTGCATAAATTTCTATTAGATGATGCCATAAACTAGATTTATTGAAAAATGGACATTCCTTGTTCTTTTCCTTTACCCTTCAATTGAAAATGGACGAAAATTATTAAATTACAAGCTAAGCTTCGAGTCCGCCATTAGTAATTATTGTCAACTGCGTATAAACTAAAAAAAAGTAATGTTTATATATGAATTTACTTAATTGACTCTTCCCAGCGTCATTTAGTAATTCTTGCGCTAATTTTGAATAATACATATTCTACAATATAGCAACTTCAAAAAAATAAAATGTAAATAGTTTTTAGAAATGTATATTTAGTAATTTAAGATTGGCGAAGTGCATGACTCTTGAAGTTTCATCCATTGTTTAAATTGCTGCAAAGAACCGAGTTTAGATTTCGTATAAGACCCCTAACTTTCAATTTTATGTACCTAAAATGTGTCAGAGCTAAGGAATAACATTATTTATTTAAATGAAAGTTTTTACGTATACCTGATTATTTTACTTCTTATTAACTCTAGATATATTATATCGTATGAAAACATAATGGAAACCGTACCTGTAATACTGATAAGGGATCCAGGGTCCACCCTCGTAGAATTTCTTGGATAGACAGAAAGATTCGGGTCTGGGAGACATAAACCATAAGCGTACGTAAGTAATATCAAAAGCTTTTCCTAGAAAGAAAATAGTGTTAATTTTATTTGTCTAATCTCTATAGGATATTATATTATATAGCGTATGTGAAAAATTGGTAACATATGGAAACATTTTTATTTGTGGTTTTAGGAAGAAAGAAACGATTCTTTATAGAAAGTTTTGCTTAAAAACTCATAATCCGCCAAAAAAATCACAAATATAACGTACAGAGGGATCAAAAATTAAGAATAGGTGCTAAAATGTTAAGAGTAAAATAACAATAATTTACATGGTATAAAAAAATGTAGATATTAGAAAAAACTTGTTCAGAATCAAATTTAATGCAAAAATATAAAATAACAGCGAAAAAAAAAATATTGAATAGTATTATTTCTTGTCCTATTATGCAAAAAATTATTTAAAAAGAATTAAAAAGAAGTTTTTCTTATTACGCCTTTAACGAATTTTTTCTTAATTTTCCAAATCAGCGTTTTCAATCAATCGTTGCATTGTAATTGTGATTTTTGCCTACAATAACCACAATTTCTACTTTTCTTGGTTAATAATCATATTGAGGTTTATGTTGATGCCTGTTCATTTCATAGGTGACTTGATGACTTGTATCTTTAAAAAGACATTATATTTCAGCCTCGTCTCGAAAATAAGTTAAGATGTAAGACGATCACATAGTTTAAAGTAAACAACCCCCTCTCTGCCCTTCCTTAGCCTGGAAAATCGATTATAAGGGTCTTCCATTATCGTAATTTTGGATAAAATTAGATTGCCGCGTTTCCGGACATTCCTTAGTGCATTGTGCATAATAGTTGCTAGCAAATATTGCCTCTTTTACACAATTTAGTAGAAGTGTTGTGTATACTTAGGTATTAAATAGTTGTTGTGTAGTTCTATATGCCTAGACAAGCAGAGTCGGAAAGTTTTGATACCAACTCCGGATCTAGGGAGGTTTGAGTAGTTTGAGTAGTTGAACGGAGAAATAAAGATGCCTTCTTCTATTAATTTATTTAGGTTCTTTTTTCGTTTTCTTTTTTTGTTGAAGTGGGACTCCCAACCCAATATGCCTTACCCGTTTAGGTCCCCACACCAATATGCCTTACCCCGTTTAGGTCCCCGTCCCCACTTCATAACCCCTTAGGATGTGGGTTCTAAGTATTGTTTCGTTTTATACTAACAAGTTTCTTAAACCAATTATGATGTTGGTTTTAACTCTATCCCTGTTGATGTTAACAGTTTCGTAAGCCAATTATGATATTGGTGATTAACACTACTTGTTATTAAAAAGCAAACAGTTAACATACCAATTATGATGTTGGTTATACCCGAGGTTATACCTCTTGTTCCTGTTTATGTTAACAGTTTCTTAAATCAATTAGGATATTGGTTTGTTCTTGTTTCTACCTAGAAAACAGTTAACAGACCAATTATGAGGTTGGTTATACTTCTTGTTCCTGTTTATGTTAACAGTTTTTTTTAAATATATTATATTAGTAGAGCCAATCCAACCATGCTGGACATTTTCAGGTGAAAACTAGCTATCGAGCCAAAGGCCCTCGGTATAGTTGCTTTCGCCTTCCGAGCATTATAGTCTACTTAACACCCTTGGTACATAAATAACTATTACGTTGTGCCATATTGTCGAGTTGTGATGTTTGAAGCGCCCCGTTTTTAATTTCTTGTTGATTATTTTTGTAGTACCTTGAAGGTTAGTATCGGTGAGTATATCGTATATTTTCAAATACTAGTTAATACTTAGTAGTATCGTCTGCAGCTGCATATAAAATATTTAATATCGGATCAATAGTTATTTTGAAATCTACAATTAAAACAGCATCCTAGAGGAGGCTGATATTAAGGTTAAAGATTGGTGTGATGCAAATAAATTGTCCCTTAACATCTCAATAAATTTTAAATGTTGTATAAATGATATTCATTTACATGATCGGGTTATTAATAATGTGGGGGAAATAAATTTTTGCGGCATTTCATTGATTCCAAGTTGAAATTCGATTATAATTTATTGAGTTTAAATGCAAAATTGGATCGTGGATGCTTTGCATTGCGAATAGTCTCTCGTGATTTAAAATTTCCAATAGCTCGTTATGTCTATTTTGCACTAAATGAGTCTCATTTGAGATTTGGCATCTGCTTTTGGGGTTCTTGTTCTGACTATCTTTTCAACAGGATGTTTATCTTACAAAAGGAGCTATTAGATATTTATGTCGGGCTATGTTTAGAGATTCATGCAGACCGCTACTTATTAAGCACAAAATATTAACTGCTGCTTGACTGCTGATTCTTGCCTTATTAGAACTGCTCTAGCATACCCTTTGCGTAATACATATACTTTGGCCTTGCCGATTCCGGACTCAGCTCGGGTAAGGAATTATTTCTTCTACAATGGGAAGAAACTCTTTAACTCTCTCCCGCTGGGTATCAGACATATTTAATGTGACAAGACATTTAAGAGACAAGTAACAAGACCCCTCGTTGCAAAGACTTATTACTGTCACTGTGGATGAGTTTTATAATGATAACATCCGTTAATTGTTTTTATTCTGTGTTGTTGTTCAATGTAATGTGAATGAATTGTATATTTAACTTTTAAAACTTTTTGAATGTTTTTTTTTTTGGGAGAGTAATAATTGTGTTATTTTATTTCAGCTTTGTCAACAAGAATTTGTTTCTTGTAATAATAAGCATAGCATTGATTGATTGTTTGATTGATTGTATATTATATTTGTTTACATACCTAATACCAATCCGCTTCGCTATGCGCACGATAAAGTTCACCGTTTTGTCAAGAAATATGCTGCTTCATAATCACCACGTATGGGGTTTACAAGAGGACAAATGGACTAAAAATTGAAAGATACGAAAAAAAGTCACTCTTAATAAACGTTTTTGCTTATCTAGAAAATACGATTCATCATAAGAAACTTCAATTTTTTTACACAGGGTGGATAAATACTGCAAAAATGTTATTTTGCTTAAGAGTAAACATACTTTATTTTGAAAGATACGAAAAAAAGTCACTTTTCTTGAATAATGAATAGGTGATACTTGTTGTCAATGTCTTTATTTAATGAAGTTATTATTTAAGTAGAAATGATATCTACTGAACAAAGATTTTTTATAATACAATGTTATGGGGATGGTCAAGTTTCATACCGCTACGTCATGGAACAATTTACCGAGAAATTTGTAGGAATCCCAATAACTAGGATTGCAATCTGCAAGTTAATAAAAAAGTTCAAGAGAACTGTTTCGGTTTTGGACCTCAAAAAAAAAGAAGAAATACGACAATGATAATGCTGCTACAGTCTTAGTTCTTCATTCTGTTGAAGAAAATCCTATGACGTCCCTTAGAAATCGTGTTACTCAGTTGGAAGTTGTGAAAAAAAGTCAAATTCAGAAGATCCTTAAAGCAAATAAATTGTATCCGTATAAACGGCACTATAATCAAAGATTGGAAGAGGGAGACGACGCGAAACGACTTTTTTGCCTGTGGATAGGAGACAAAATTTTAATTGGAAATGTTGATTTTTATAAATGTATCATGTTTTCTGAGGAAAGTACATTCTCAACAAATGGAACCGTTGCAACCCAGGACGTTAGGTACTGGTCTTTAGAAAATCCCGCATACAGAATTATGACGAGAAGACAATATTTTACAAAAGCGAACGTATAGTGTGCGATATCCATCCATGGCATTATAGGGCCATATTTTTTTGATAACAAGTGCAATTGATTATCATATTTAGAAATGCTGGATACATTTTTCAATGATTGAAAATCGAAAATCTACCATTAAATATGTACATGGTTGTCCAGCTCATTTCGCTCGTGAGGTTAGAGAATGGCTTGGCCGCAGATTTGGTCCAATGTGGATTGGCAGGAATGGCCCAGTTTTGTGGCCCTCAAGAAGTCCCAACTTAACCTTGGCCGATATGTTTTTATGGGGCCGTTTAAGACAAATTGTTGTTACAACCGCAATACCAAATGATATTGCTGAAGGGCAGAATTATCCAGGTTGTCCAATCGATATCTCAGGAAGAAATTAGAAATTCTTTCACTTATTTGAGAAAGCAATTAGGAAAATGTGTCGAGTATGGGGGTGGAGTTTTTGAATTATGAAATCGTTATCGTATTCTTTTCATGTTAATAAAAATGTTCGTATTATTATTATTATTATAATTACTTCATTAAGTAAACACATTGACAACAAGTATTACATATTTATTATTCAAGTAAAAACGGTTATTAAGAGTGACTTTTTTCGTATCTTTCAAAATAAAGTATGTTTACTCTTAAGCAAAATAACATTTTTGCAGCTTTTACCCACCCTGTATAAAAAAATTGAAGTTTCTTATGATGAATCGTATTTTCTAGACAAGCAAGCGTTTATTAAGAGTGACTTTTTTTCGTATCTTTCAATTTTTAGTCTGTTTGTCCTCTTGTAAACGCCATCCGTGGATATACGTGTATAATGGATCTTCATCAAGTAACGGATACCTCAATCGAATATGATTTAAAATTTAAGTCAGCAAAAATGGTCTAAATTAACTATAACTAGTCATTATTTATAACAATTATAACAAATATTATCAAACACATACTATAGCAAATAAAAAAATTAAAGCAAAAGCTGAAGAGAGCATCCACTAAAAATACTAAAAATAAACATAAAAGAAGAGAAAACATCATCTCTAAAATATAGGACACACCTTAGATGCAATAAATTGTTATAATATAAAAATGTATTCCTGCTTTGGTCAAGATTACAGAGTCACAATTTTAAATTATCCTTATATTGCAATTAATAGGTATTAATTATTTTGTAAGTAATGCTTTTGCATGTACCTTAGGCTGGATAAAATATTATACGGCATTTAAACAAAGTCATTATCGAGATTTAAATATTGCGTTTTCCTTAGAAGTTGTTTATGTCGAAATACGAGGACGACCCACTCCTACTTTGTGTTGTGACATCTCAGATGAAATGGCAACCTCAGAGTCGGGGTCGGGGTCAGAACGGGATTTAACGCTTCGTGTTTAGATTTTTCGAGGGTCTATCCAAAAACATTTAAGTAATAAATAGACAGAATTGTTTTTATGTTGTCAGAATCATAAAAAGCTTTAAACAGTAATCAATGATGCCAAGCCTGTACTGAGAGTCCTAAATTTACCGCCTGCGTTTTAAACGGAAAAGTATAATACATATTAATTATATTAAATGCATTTCTGTGTACCTATTAAATAAAAATATTGTACTAAATATGTGTGTATTTTTAAAATTTTCTACTCGTAAAGTTATTTATACACATCCCAAGAAGATAAAATTGCAATGTCTTAAGGAAATCACAGTGGCAACGCTGTATGCTCATTTTTACCTGCTAGTGTAAAAATGACCCTGAAGTTCATTCATTCTCGCCGACGGTGTTGTTACCGGTTTATCACTGCTGCTATTGTGATTGTTTGTGATCTGTTGTATTTTTGGACTCATTTCTAGTGATTTTTCGAACTAAAAATATTTAGAGCTATTTGCCATCTCGTCAGTGCGTGGTGTGTAAGAAATTCGATTATTCTAACCACGGATTAATATCTCGTCGGTAAGTGAGAATAATGAGGTTATGATTTTTTTTAGGTAAAGCAGTGGTGTAGCTAATTCTATAATTTAAGTAAATATTGCAAAAATATGGATTATTTCTTTATATTATCTGAATTTCTGTAAAGAATACCTACAACGATTACCTATTTATGACTAATGTTAGATCGATATTATCTAAACATGTACCTTATTACACCGTTGCCATTTTTTAAAGCCATATTCTCTTAACTTGTTCGAAACTGCAGTACTGTGCATGATTGGAAATAAATGGTGTCTTATGAATGAAATGTTACGTCTCCCCTTTTATATTATATGTTTATGGTTCACACCAAATTACCACTGAATCCCTTACCTACTAAAAATATATAGGTTAGTCACTTGTTTTTTAAAATAAAATGTGCTGTACTTGTTTTTAATTAATTTTCTATTTTAATTGTGATTCTTTGTAAGTTAGTGGGGTTTTCTTTGAAATTGTATAACTCTGATGATGCCCATTTAAAGGTGAAAAATAATTTACCAAATTGAGGATATAATTTTAATGAGACACCGGCCTTGTGATTTTTAAATTTTTTTTTACAAAATACATAGTATAAATCTACCAAAAACGCTAAAATCACGGACCGGTAACCACCATGGAGCATAATAATTAAAATAGATGAAGTAAGAGAGCTCTTTTGTCCCTGTGCTTTGTTGATCATCTTTCATTTTGCACGAAATATTAATAATGTACTTTTAAGTCACTTGTAGAAGTTAGTAACTAAACGTAAAAGTATACGCTATTTTGGTATACAGTATTTTTCCAATTTTATATAAGGTCCAGGTAGTTCACCGCTACGCTTATCTTACATAATATGTCACAAATTGCGCAATTGTGGTTCTTATTGTCTGTAAAAGGAAGCTGTAGAAAGACCGAGCCATATTTGTAGTGAACATAAAGGATTAAAAGAATGAATGCAACAAGACGGTATTGTTGGTTTATATGGCTGTATGAATTAAGTATGCTCGGGTTTGTTTATTTTCTGTTGTTCTCACGAATGAGACACGTAGAGAAGAAGAGAATTGTGTTTAATAAGTCTTTACAAATACAAATTTAATTATACAGGGTGTTACAAATTCGGTCTTCACCATCAGAGTTTCGGAAACGGTAAGAGATAAGAAGAAGTTGATTAAATTGAGGCAAAATTGCGTAATTGTTATTTTTGCGTGAAGATTTTTAAATTATTTGCAATTGCAGCCCGTGCCATCGAGATAGGTGTTGCTTTTTCGACCATCTATCTGGGGGGGGGGGGGGGGGGGGTCAAAATTTTCTATAATATTACTGCTTGTATTATGTATGTGTAAAAGTAAAACAAAAAATAACGGGCAGAAGTTTTCTATATACAGGGTTTTACAAAATTTTTCTTACTTTTAAAAGAGACATTGAGTTTTACATTTTTGAGTTATACTGAAATTGAAAAAAGTAAATTACAGGAACGTACTAGGGGTATTTTAATGAAGATGATCAATTTAGGGAACAAAACGTCGGAAAATCAGTAGGTATTGTATACCACTGAACGTAGATTTTAGTACTCTTTCATAATTTAAATTAAAAAAATCCAGGCTCATATTTTAAAAAATTAAGTTGATGATGGAGACCAAAAGACAAAAGACGTCGCATGAATGATTTGATAATTCCATCTTGTGGAGAATAAAAACCTAGCTATGAGGAAGTGAAATTTATTTTCGGATATATCTTCGAACAAAGTCAGGAAAAAATAAAAACGGAAACGCAAAATTTTAGATTTTTCCAAATATTTTGGAAGCCACCGTATTTATTTTTGATTTTGTTGCGGCATATTATGAGGCCCATAATTACGCAACTTTGCCCCAATTTAACCGACCTCGTATCTCTCACCATTTCCGAAATCCCAATAGTGAAGGCCAAATTTGTAACACACTGTATATGCCCGTTATTTTTTATTTTAGTTTTAAAGACACATAATACAAGCAGTAATATTATAGAAAATATATGTAGGGTTACAATTTGAAACGGCTGCTAGACCTGACGAGCGAAATGTGCAGGAGTTCCCTCGTACTGATAAATCAGTTTTTAGAGAAGTTTCTTAGATAATTTTCCCGTATACACTCCTGGAGTTTGGTCCACTCCTGTATAAATGCAAGATACCTTCATAAAAAATTATCTATGCATATTGTACAAAATCTTGAAAAGAGTTACCACAACCAAAAGATATACATCCTGTCGGACATCCAACCTGATCTTAAGGCTCTGAACTCCAATCGGTTTACTTCAAAACTTACACTGGAGTGCAATACCAACCTGAAATAACTGGCGGCAAGGGGGAACAAGGTGGGGCTCTTGTGGGTCCCTGGTCACTCTGGTATATGGGGTAACGAGAAAGCGGATGAACTAGCGAGAGCCGGATCCGCTCAAAGTCTCAGGGGCCCCGAACCGGCCTTTGGGATATCAAAACAGGCAACAAGAACAGCATTAGATAGATGATTGAAAAAACAACATCTTCGATGGCAAAGGTTACTTGACCACGCACGGGCCGCAGTTGGAAGAGCATCGCAAACACTGACGCGGTCACAGTTGAAACAGGTGATGGGTCTGCTAACAGGTCACTGTCACTTGCGAAAACACCTTCAACGTATAGGAATCTAAAATGGATCCATTGGATGCAGACTCTGCGGCCAAGAGGATGAAACTGCCTCACATATAATATACCGCTAATATATCTTCGGGAACATACAATGTGGCGACAACCTCCCACATGACAGGCTTGGTAGAAGGTTACTGGACTTCCTAGAATGAATAATCATCTTCTAACAAGATCGGGGTAATCAATAAGCCGGAAGGCGGCAGTGATAGAAGTTCGAGCCTTAAACCCAACCCCCGCCATTAACCAACCAACTATACGGTATATCGTATTTAATTCAACATATTACGTATTTTCACCATCCTGATTTTCAAAATTTTGGAGATAGCAACCCTACCTGAAGGTATGGTTAAAAATTGATACTTCTTCCAGACACGGTAGTCGATTCTTTAAACATAAATTTATCAATATTGGATAAGTCCTAAAATAAGATTCCTGGCTCCCTGGGAACAAAAGAGAATTCCCCTAAATATGAAATATGTATATATTGATAAAATTGCGTGTGCGGTTAAAGATTTGATTGCGGAGTTTGCAGGAACTGTCTAATGAAGATTCCACAGTAAAAACGGCAATACAACTACTGAAAGCGGCAGAACAAACCGCAGAAATAAAACAAAAACAAAATTGCGAGCGTGTCTTTAAGATTAATCCCGGAGATACAAAAAAGGGACAAATTATCTTGGGTATCATGAGCGTTTTTGCCGGAATGAAATTTAACTTGATTGTTATAGCCAAGGCTATATTTGCAGGTATGTAATATAACGGAGACTTTGGACGATTCATTTTATAGTAATTTTGCGGTAAAATTCCAGTCACAAGCTCGTCTTTCTGCAGTTTACGGGGTTCTAGACATTAAAGCTGTCAACAACGATATTAAATACATAGGGAATTTAGAGTAATCTTCTGGTAATAATTTTATACGTAAGAAATACTAGACACATACAGGTGACCTATTAGATGTTTATAATACAATTTGTTCTGTTTCATTGTGTTGCCGATTATGTTAAGAGATTGGAAATAAGAGGCCGAATGGGGTTTAGTGATAAGCTTATTAGGCACCCCCACACTATCATCAGGACACGTGATGGGCATGAAGTTTTTCGCATAGAAAAATGAACTGAAAGTGTTTGTGCCCTGGATTCCTTAATCGCGCCCTGGATTTACTTTCTAAGTAAGCTAAATATTTATTTTTATAAGAAACTAAAGTTTTACACATTTAAACAGTTTGGCAACATCTGTTGATTACCCGGCTGAGCAATGTAATATGTTCATATATGAATGTGCCGAGGAGTTGTGTGTGGGTTTAGGGATGAATTGCCCCACTTTTTAAACGTTCGATTTAAAAAAAAATATATTTAGCACTTCTCTAGGGCACCCCAGGAGTCGCCCATTTAAATATAATACGTCATTTCCATAACACCCTGTATTCTATTATTAACTGAATATTTGGTCAGAAAATTAGTCATATACTGAGGGGTTCATATACACCGCGGCTCCCAGGGGCACCATCGATCACGCGATCAACGGACGAATATTAAGAAAAACGTTATTTAAGAAAAACTGAAATTTTGAATTTTGAATTTAATTTTTTTCGACGTTATTATTAAAGTTAGAGCAAAACTGACAAAACATTCTCATAGCGACATTTAGTGAGCTGTAGGAAAACATAACACATTTTTTATACAACGTTCAGTTTTCAAGAATCATCATCAACTTAATTTTTTCTAATACGGCCCTGATTTTATAATGTCAAATTTTGAAACCTTTTTTATTCTAAATTCAATGATGTACCACACATAATCGTTTAATTATGTGTCGAGTCAATTTTCAGAATACTGACCTGTATTAACATTGTAAAAAAAAAATAAGATAATTAACACTAACAATAATTAATGATAACAAATTAGTAAGTATGAAAAAATAAACAAGAAATACATTCATTAAAGTAAAACTAAAGCAGATTATAAGAAATTAATTTTCCAAAAGGTGGTCGAAATGATTTTCCTCAGTCTCCAAATCTATAGCAGCTTAAAATTGCAGAATATAAAACATTCATGAGCATTTGTGGCCTTACGCTTTGAAAGGCTTCAAATAACTTTACTAGTCGTCTAAAGTCTCTGACGGAAATCATTTCGTACACCTTTTGGAAAATTAATTTCTAGTAAACTACTGTTAGCTTTACTTTAATTAATGTTTTTTGACGATGTACCTATTTGTTGTTTATTTTTTCAAACTTACTGTTTTGTTATTGTTAATAAATGATCTTGTTTTATGATTATTATGTAGTATATTATTATAAAAGTATTTTAATACTTACTGCATTGAACTGTTTTGACAAAATTATGGAAAATACAGGTCCGTATCCCGAACATTTCATGAAGATGATTAAAATGACTCGAAACGTAATTAAACGATAATGTGTGGTACATCAGGAATTTAGAATAAATCGTACAAAAAAATGTGTTATGCATTCTTAAGCCGGTTACTGACTTTAGCAAATTTACGCACACGAACGGTTTGCGCGTAAAAAAGATCAGATGAGTACGGCGCTACCTGCCACGAATGTGCGTGCGATTAAATTTTTTACCCGTACACACAGGTCCCGGCGGCTGTCGGTCTTTTGCAAAGATCAAAGAGTTTTCGTGTGCATAAAATGCTCAGTGTAGACGTAGCTGCGTTCAGTTATTGTTGTGCGTCGAAAATGGAATGGAATAACGAATTGTCACTTAAATTAATAGATGAGTACGAAAAATGTAGCGTGTTATGGGATCCAAAAAATGCCTTGTATTTTAACAGACAAAAGAAAGTAGATGCGTGGAATACCATAGCTAACGATTTAAACCTAAATGTTTTGGATGTAAAACAAAAAAATTAACAGTTTGTTGGTGAAATAAGAAAACCTTTGCGATTATAGGCTTTAATTAGCAGAACTTTACAAGATTGAATAACTTGACAGTGTCAAATAGACAAACATAATAATTGTAACCAGTAACATAAATTAGGTAGAAAGGTAATCACAAAGCATTTATATAACATTCTCCCCCAGTTTATATTATGAATTTTGAAAAAACTTCGGTTTACTTCGAGATCTTGTTGACCGACGTAGTTGTGGTATCTCTGGGTTTGGCTCTTCATCAGGTTGACATGGGTTCTCCAGTTCTTCTGTAGGTTCACAAGGGTTAGGAACGTAATCTCTGTTCTCGTCCTTATTGGAATTATTTTGGGTTTGTTCGGGTTCAATGTTTGTTTCAAAGAAATTAATATCTCCTCTTGGAGCCAAATGTTTAATAGAAACAGTGCTTTCTCTGCCATTTTCATGACATATAAGAGCATAGTCTGGATTAGCGTCTACCAATTTGACTTCTTCGACCAGAGGATCATATTTGCTTCTACGCACAAATTTCTTTAATAAAACAACGCCTGATTCTTTTAGCCATGAAGGAATCGATGTTCCACTAGTCGATCGTCGTTGATAATTGAATAATCGTTCATGTGGAGTGCAGTTAGTTGATGTACAAAGTAAACTTCTAATGGAATGTAAGGCATCTGGTAGAACCATTTCCCATTGTGTAGCTTTTAAATTCCTAGATTTAAGTGCGAGGTTAACGGCCTTCCAAATTATTCCATTATACCGTTCTACCTGGCCATTTCCTTCAGGATTGTACGGTGTTGTTCGACTAGAAGCTATTCCTCGAGAGTGCAGATAGGTAATAAATTCGTTTGAAGTAAAGGATGTTCCACGATCCGAATGAATATAAGCTGGCATTCCAAATAAACAGAATAATTGATCTAAGCATTCTATAACAGCTGAAGATGAAGTATCTTTGCAAGGAAACGCAAATGGAAATCTTGAGTATTCATCGACTATAGTTAACATGTATTCATTTTTGGTTGAAGTAGGTACTGGTCCTTTAAAATCGATGTTAAGTCTTTCGAATGGTGCAGTAGCTTTAATTAAATGAGTTCCAGAATTTTTGTAAAATCTAGGTTTCGTTTCAGCACAGATAGGACAGGCGGATGTCATTCGTTTTATTTCTTCAGTTGAATAGGGCAGGTTCCTAATTTTAACAAAATGGTGCATTCTTGTCACTCCAGGATGGCATAAAGCTTGGTGTAATTCAAATAGATTATTGCTTAATGTAGAGCTACAAATTCTTGAAAAAGCATCAGCAGCTGCATTTGATTTTCCTGGTCGATAAACTATGTCATAACTGTAACAGGAAAGTTCCAAACGCCAACGCATAATTTTATCGTTTTTAATTTTATTATGATTGGCATTAAACATAAAAGATACCGACTTCTGATCAGTAATAATCTTAAAATGTCGCCCAATTAAGAAATGTCTCCATTTACGAAGTGCTTCAACACAAGCATATGCTTCTTTCTCTACAGATGAATGTCGCTTCTCGGTGTCTGATAGAGTTCTAGAAAAAAATGCAATAGGTCTTCCTGATTGGGTTAAAGTTGCAGCAATTGCAAAATCTGAAGCATCTGTTTCAACAGTTAAAAGTACATTTTTATCTACTGTCCATAGAAGAGAATTTGCTATGTCCGTTTTCAGTTTTTCAAAGTCTGAAACTACTTCATGCGTTAAAGGAAACGTTTTACAGTTTATTAGACTTCTTATTTTGTCTGAAAAGTTTTTAATCCATCTAGAGTAGTGGGAAAACATTCCTACAACTCTTCGAAGACTGGATGTATCTTGAGGAACAGGCAAGTTAAAAAGAGGCTTTAACCTATCAGGATCTGGTTTCAGAGTCTTATTTTCGATTGTATATCCTAACAGGTTTATTGATTTCTTGTTATAATGACATTTGTTTTCATTTAGTGTAAGTCCGTATTTTTGTGTTGCAGCCAAGAAATTTTTGAGATTTAAATCATGACTTTCTTGATCTTTGCCACAAATAGTAACATCATCAAGATAGGCGAAAACACCTTGCAGATTTTCTTCAAGTATAATAGTATCTATTACTCTTTGAAAACAAGATACTCCATTGATGACTCCAAATGGAATTCTTCGAAATTGATAGAGACGTCCTCCTGCTTCAAATGCTGTAAATGGCTTGTCATTTTCTTTAATTGCAATCTGATGATATGCTGATTTTAAATCGATAGTACTAAATATTTCATATTTAGCTACTTCTAGAACAAGCGCTTCTATATTTGGAAGTGGATAAGCGTCAAGTAAAGTAAACCTGTTTATAGTTTGAGAATAGTCGATGACCATGCGACGCTTGTGATTTTCATTTTGGGTAATAAGCACCTGAGCTCTCCATGGTGATATACTTTCTTCTATTATTTCTTCATTCATTAACTCTTTTATTTCTCCTTTTATAAATAGCATATCATCTTCAGAATATCGTCTTGATTTGGTTGCTACGGGCCTGCAGTCTTCTGTAAGATTGGCGAATAGTGATGGTGGCTCTAGTTTGGCTTCAGTTAAGCAACAAATTGATAATGGTGGCTTTGGCCCCCAAAATGTGATATCAACTCGATCATGGTGCTTCATAATATCATGGCCAATTATTAAATCGGTACAAAGATTTGAAATAATCAAAATTTTGAGTTTTTGGTAGGTTTCATTAAGCATTTCGAGATTTATAAGACAATATCCTTCAATTTGTGTTGAACATGAAATAGATGCCATGGAAACTTGACCTTTACAAGCAAAAATTTTTAATTTATGTTCGTTGGCAAAATTTCTATCTAAAAAGCTGTCTGAACTTCCAGTGTCTATTAAAGCATTTGCAGATATATCATTTATCGTAACTTTAATTAAAGCTTTGGAAAGGCAGTATGGTAATTTTGGAGATGCAGTTGCAATTACATGAATCGAAGCTGAGGCTGATTTACTTTTTGCCGTTTTAGCTTTTAGACATACCTTTGAAAAATGTCCAACTTTTTGGCAAAAAGTGCAGGTTTTATCGCGTGCTGGACATAAAGAACGTGGGTGTCTTGAATTTCCACAAAAGTAACACGTTTGTCTACCCATAGCACTAGCAGATGTTAGCTGTTCAGATGTTGAAGAAGTAATTTCATTAGAATAAGTAGCATTCATGATATTTTGAGGTAACCCATATGTTTTAGATTGTTTCTGGGAATTTTCTAAAGCTCTTGATTGATTTACAGCATCATCTAATCTTAAATTATTGGATTCTAATAATCTTTGACGAATGTCTGGTTGTAAAAGTCCATTTATAAAAGTATCTCGTATAAAATCATCTTTGTTTTGTTCAGCAGTTACAGATTTAAAATTACAATTTTTGCTTAAAAGTCTTAATACCTGTACATATTGGTCAATTGTTTCATTTACTAGCTGTTTCCTGGTGGCAAGTAAATGTCTTGCAAATACTTCATTGGTGGGCTTTATGAACAAATTGTCTAAAATTTTGATAGCTTCATCGTATGACGTAACTTCACTAATATATTCATAAACAGAATGTGAAATAAAATTAATCAACAGTTTTAGCTTGTTTTTATCTGCGATTGGCTTGTCGTCGGATGAATTATTGTCCAAAAAATTTTTGAAAGTTTCATACCAATGTCTGTATTCTTTCGCAGCTGTTGCAGAGTTTGGATCTGTTTCAAATCTGTCTGGTTTAAGATACTTCTCCATCCGTGTTATTGTTTAATGAACTGCTAATTAAATTGAAATAAGAAAACCTTTGCGATTATAGGCTTTAATTAGCAGAACTTTACAAGATTGAATAACTTGACAGTGTCAAATAGACAAACATAATAATTGTAACCAGTAACATAAATTAGGTAGAAAGGTAATCACAAAGCATTTATATAACAGTTGGGCTCTCATGTCGGTTAATAAATTACAGCCACTGTATGCCGGTCTGCTTTCATACAATTTTGTAATCCACCATCGTGTAGGTTTTTTCTTCTTTTTCTCTGCCTCATGCAACAGTAGGAAGGAGGCACTTGCCATAATTATATTACGTTTTTTATGCGACATTTCAACAAACTCACTGGAACATCAATTTCCGCGCACGATTTTAATGAAACAAATAATTTTCGCGAATAAACATCTTTGCGCGTAAATCTTTTTTTACGCGCAAACCGTTCGTGTGCGTAAATTTGGTCAAGTCAGTACCCAGCTTTAGAGTTCACTAAAAGTTGCTGTGAGAATGTTTTGTCAGTTTTGCTCGAACTTTAATATTAACGTCGAAAAAAAAAAATTAAATTAAAAATTCAAAATTTCAGTTATTCTTAAATAACTCAAAACTTTAAAATCATTCCAAAACTTTTTGTACGGTATATTGTTTGTGCTTTGATTGCGATACTTTTTTCCCATTTAATTGAAGTTGTATCTGTTACCATTAACGAGATCACCATAGAGGAACTCCTTAACTTGGGCACCCTGTATAAGTAATGACCTTTTTTTGTCATCAGTGTATATACCACCGGCGACCTTCTTATTCTCCATGTTCAATCTGGTGGTGATGGTCTTCAATAAAGGTAGAAAATATCGACCTTACTATTTTTTTCTTTGCTACTCCAGTAGCGTAGTGACAAAATACTATACCTCTACCATATGAAATATTAAAAAAAAATTTAAAAATGTGTTTCGTTGAGAATATAAGAATTTTTAACATGTAAGTATTGTAAATCCCAATTGTTTGAAAAAAATATAGAAATTATTTTTGGGACTTGTTTAAAGTAACTTCTTATTTTAACCTGCCTTGTATAATTTAATTGGATCTTGTCACTGTTAAATTCATTTTACGAGAACTTATTCTTTTGTAAATATTTTCTGCATATTTGGTTTACGAATGACTTTAAACAATAAAGCCAGAAAAGAATAATGTGGTCACTTTTTTGGTCATCTTGTACAGAATGTCCATTTTTTGGTAGATTTACGCATAAATATATAATACAAAAGGGGAGACAAATATTCCATTCATAAAACACCATGTATTTACAATCATGCACAGTTTCAAATAAGTTAGATGGTTTTAACAAATGGCAACGCTGTAATAAAGTATGCGTTTAGATAATTTCGATCTAGCATTAGTCATAAATAGGTAATCGTTGTAGGTATTTTAGACAGAAATTCAAATAATATGAGAAAAAATCTATATTTTTGCAATATTTACTTAAAATATAGAATTAGCTACACCATTGTTTAACCTAAAAAATATAACCTCATTAATCTTACTTGCCGACGAAATGTTAATCCGGGCTTAGAATAGTCGAGTTTCTTACACATCACGCACTGAAGAACCATTGTAGATAGCTAATAAATAGCTTTAAATAGTTCTAGTTCGAAAAACACTGAAAATTAATCAAAAATACAATAGAGCACAATCGCACTAGAGAATAAACACAAAAAACACCGCGCCCGGAAAAATGAATGAAAGTCCTAAAGTTCAGGGTTACACACGTAGTATGATCGGTAGCACGTGCGTACAGCGTTGCAAAGGTGGTTTCCCTAAAATATTCAAATTTGATGTTGTTTTGGTTTGTTGTTGTTGTTGATTAATAACTTTACTAGTAGAAAATTTAAAAAATACTCACATATTTAGTACAATATTTTTACTTAATAGTTACGCATGACAAATGCATTCAATATATTATTTTTATTATTTTCGGTTTCAAACGCAGGCGGTAGATTTAGGACTCTCGGTACAGACTTGGCATCATTAATTTCCGTTTAAAACTTTGTATGATTCTGACAGAATAAAATCAAATCTGTCTAGTTATTAATTAAATGTTTTTGGGTTTACGGGGTATCCCCGTTATTAGCGGTTTCGCAGTACTGTGCTATTTTTTTGCGAAACAAATTTTTCTGTCTCCTCTTTTTTTAAATACAGAATGTTTTTGAGAATTTTACATTTTGGGACATCCCCCATATTTCGGTTACCCTGTAACTTATCAAAAATTAATAAAATGTTCTCTTTGTAGTTTTTTACGTAGAATCCAGCCACGTACTTATACGTTCAATAGTTTTCATGATAAGAAACAAACGATTTTTTTTTTCAAATGGGTCACCCTATATAAAATGTACGTTTTTAAAAAATATTCAATTTTTTTAGTAGGCCATGATGGATGTTTAAAAAAAACACTGTCAGTTGTGTCATAATGAAAAATTCGTCTGTTTCTTTCAGAATATTCAGGTTCGGTAAGTTGTTTTATAATCTCTAATTAATAATTAAAAATCAGTTTGCAGGAATTATTACAGCCAATGTAAACTAAAATATCACATGCTCGTTTGCTATATCCCGTGCAACGAAATTGCAGATGGAGCATTATTGCCGGTAAATATCTAAGAGAACGAGTCTGATAAAATAATTTTTCCCAGCATAAAATGAAATTTAATTGAACAACGTTCATTTTCAAAACCCCGATGCACAGAAATTTTATTTTTTCAAAAGGGTTAACTCGTTGGATACAGGTCAGTAAAACAAACTTAGAAGGCCAAATTTGTATTTTTGACTACGTTTCGACCTCTATGAGGTTATGCTCAGGGCTATACAGATAAGTTCCCCGTGTAACACTTCTTACTTTGTTGCACGAGGATCTTATCTATACAGGGTGATTCACGACGAGCGTGCATTAGAACTTTATGGAGAACTACTGAATATATGTTCCTGAAACTTTGGGGATTTGGGTTTATCGATATGCTCTCTTTAACTAAAATATTGCCATGTTCCTGTCATTTCCAGTTATACCGGAAGTAGCTGCCAACTTTCGTTTTTTAAATACAACATGGTAATTTTTATTACATTTTTCGATTAAGCATTAAATACTAAGCACATTTTATAGAAAATGTTTTTGTCAGACTCTATTAGTTTTTGAGATATCTGGACTTTTTGTAATTATTTGGCAAATGCATGACGATGAAATAATCCATATTATTATAACTTTTTTACCTTAGCGCTTGGACTAAAAATTTTTTCTCACCGAATAGCTAGAAGATCATCAAGTCTCAAAAACATTTCAAATTCGGCATAAAATGTACAGGGTAGTCACAATTCAAGCCTCATTGTGAAAGAATTCAACCATTAAAAACTTTCTTATCTTAAATGGAACACCCTGTATATTTTTATTTAATTTGATGGCAAATTAGTTGTTCTTTATAAATAGTATTTACTGTCCTATACCTATATCAAAGCGTTTTCTCAAAAAATCCAATTTTATTACGAAAATACTATTTGTTCAAGTGTGCTATGAAAACAATTGTACTTAGGGGCTATATACTGATGTCTATACGGAGGAAAAGTGATTGGTATCAAAACGATGGGGCTCCAGCACACAACGTCCAAGTTGTTAAGACTGCCCTAAACAGACTTTTTCATGACCAGTGGATCGCAAACCAAGGTCCCTTCCACTGGCCAGCTCGTTCGCCAGACTTAACTCCACTGGACTTTTTCATCTGGGGAACCATTAAAGATAAAGTTTACGCACGTCCCATCACCACGAAGGAAAATCTAATTGAAAGGGTGAAGGCAGCATTTCAATCTCTCACAAGAAATTAGGAATGCTACAAGAAATAACATGATGAAAAGAATACATAAATGCTTGGAAGTAAATAGCAATCATTTCGAACATATTTTAAAAATATGATCAAAAGATATTAGGTATAATTTTCAAACACATTTTTAATTAAAGAATTTAAAGTTTATAAACTTGTTTCCTTGCTATTTTTAAAAAAATTATATTTAAACCATTAAATTTAAAACAATCAACTGAATTTTATTTATAAATTATTAAGAAACACTTTAGAATATTGTATTTTCAAGCAATCAATCACTTTTCCTCCATATGGACATCAGTATACAGCCCCTAAGTACAATTGTTTTCATAGCACACTTGAACAAATAGTATTTTCGGAATAAAATTGGATTTTTTGAGAAAACGCTTTGATATAGGTATAGGACAGTTAATACTATTTATAAAGAACAACTTATTTGCCATCAAATTAAATAAAAATATACAGGGTGTTCCATTTAAGATAAGAAAGTTTTTAATGGTTGAATTCTTTCACAATGAGGCTTGAATTGTGACCACCCTGTACATTTTATGCCGAATTTGAAATGTTTTTGAGACTTGATGATCTTCTAGCTATTCGGTTTTTTAGTCCAAGCGCTAAGGTAAAAAAATTATATGGATTATTTCATCGTCATGCATTTGCCAAATAATTACAAAAAGTCCAGATATCTCAAAAACTAATAGAGTCTGACAAAAACGTTTCCTATAAAATGTGCTTAGTATTTAATGCTTAATCGAAAAATGCAATAAAAATTACCATGTTGTATTTAAAAAACGAAAGTTGGCAGCTACTTCCGGTATAACCGGAAATGACAGAAACATGTCAATATTTTAGTTAAAGAGAGCATATCGATAAACTCAAATCCCCAAAGTTTCAGGAACATATATTCAGTAGTTCTCCAGAAAGTTCTAATGCACGCTCGTCGTGAATCACCCTGTATAGCCCTGAGGAAAATACAAATTTGATCTTCTAAGCTTATTTTACTGACCTGTATCCAACGAGTTAATCCCTTTGGCAACTTATCAGTGTGGTCACTAATTACTACAAGAGAAATTCTATTTAAAACATTTTTGTTAAAGTAACATAAATGTTGCCCGATAAATTGCTAATAATTTTAAGCCAAATACTCACCAAATTTCAGGGTGAGATTAACTTGATTGGGCCACTGAATACCCTCCAGCATAGTCTCAGATTGCCACCAAGTAGGGTTGTCTACATTATGAATGTCAGTTAGATATTGGGCATGATGTTGTCCTGGAAGACATACTTCGCATGATTTCCGTATGCCCGTTACACCCGTTTGAACACAGTATTCTTGTTCACCTCCTTCTCCGCACGTGTTGGTCGCTTGCATTTCAACATTGTAGGCGGCGTTTTCGAATTCCGGTATGCATCTCTGAAACATAAAATATGAAATTAAAAGGATGCCGGAGTGAGTCGAAATCTCCGATTTGACCCCTGTTCATTTCGCGCTTTGTAGGCGCGAGGCGAATTAGATCTTCCCTTGCCGTTAGAACAATACGTCGGGCCATTACCTTCTAAAGGAGGTAATGGTCGGGCGTCCGTCCGTCATCAGTACGCCGACAGAAACAACGATAATCGAAAGAGAGAGACTTAACTTGTTCGGGTCTAGACTGCAATAACGGAGTTTTCCCTTCTTATGAAAACGCAGAAATAAAAAAAAAATGTTGAACAAAAAATGTCGAAATTTTGTAATAATTGGTGGAAGTTCAGAATCTCTTTCTATATGGAATAGTAAATAAAATTAAATCTAAAAATCTTCCGAAACAAAAAAATATATACTTTTCTCCAATTCTAATTACATTACAGAGTTTTTCCTTGGACATTTCTCAGAAACAAACTCTTGGGAAGAAAACTCGTTTAGGGAAACTCCGGAATCCACACCAATTACCGAATCCCAAAGAATATAACGGGGCACCATTTACGCAGGAGCTCAGCCACTTGACTCGCTGAAAGTGGTGGTAGTATAACCAACTTGAAGAGAAAAGGCAGAAGGAAATCAACCATGTAGCAGAGGGATACGTAGAAAATTCTTTAAGAAACAAAATTCATATACAGGGAGGTTGATTAGTGCGAGGAAGTCAAATATCTCCGTTGTTCTTAAAAATATCGAAATTTATTAAATACATAGGTTTTAGGATAAATAAAAGCGAACATTTTAAAAATATTTTTGGATATACAGGATGCTCCAAAAAAACGGGGCATTATATAAGTAATTTTATTTAAATAATACCCCCATTTCTTTTTGTCTCATCGAATTCGGTATACAATTTTACATAAGATATGCTATTTTATTTCTCGAAAAACATCAAATCAAAAAAATTATTTTAAAATATTACTAATTTAAACTAAAAAAGAAATTTTTATATTTTTATAAACCTTAGAGGTGTCCGAATAATTTTCCTAAAAAAATGCATCAATATCGTATACAGGGTGTTTTTTACATCGGTACAAATGTAGCAATCTTTAGATAAATATTACTCGATTTTTTCAAATGGACCCCCCTGTATATTATTATGTCAGTTTACAGATAATTTCAACCTCTTTAAATAGGCAATTATAATAAATGCTATAAAACGTAACGGTCTTTTAATATTTCATGTTTTATTTAAAAAATGTAAAAATATCGGCACTTTCAATAAGTTGGCCAAGAGTTGAACAAAAAAAATAATAAACTAAATAAAAAACTATAACACGTGTTCAATATGACCTCCATTAACATCCAAATAGGTCTCTACGCGTTCTTGAAATGATCTACTAACTTCATTTAATACATTGTTGTTGATATTCCCAAAAACTTGTGTAATGCGGATCTTCATAATCTCTTTTGTGGTTGGAGGCACTTTATACACTTCATCCCCACAAAAAGAAGTCCATTTTTGTTAAATCTGGAGATCGAGGTGGCCATTGAAATTGTCCACCTCTACCTATCTATCTATTAGGAAATTTATTGTTTAAATGTTCATGGATTGCGGCCGTATGGTGGACTGAAGCTTCATCATGCAAATACCACATTCTGTCTTTTACAAAATTTGGCAAATTATTTAACAAGCGTGGTAACTCATTTTGCAAAAATCAGAATAGACTTGTCCAGTTACTTGTGTTTCAAAAAAATAAGGACCAATGACATAATTTCCAACTATTCCACCCCACGCATTTAGTGACCATCTAGTTTGACTGTGAGTTCTAATAAAATGTGGGTTGGCGGTTGCATAATATTGAAAATTTTGCCTATTGACATTTCCATTTTTATGAAATGTAGCTTCGTCAACGAACAATACATAATTTTAAAAAATACCTGTCTTGGTGTATTTTTTGTTGAGCCCATTCACAGAAAGTAACTCTGGTTCCATAGTCCTGATCGTTCAGCTCATCAGTTGAATGTGATATGGGTGCATTTTATTTTTAGTCTAAATATTTTGGACAGCCCAACGTTTTACATCTGTTTCATTGGAAATTGTTCTTTGGGAGATATGGGGATTTTCAGTTACTTTCAGCAGCACGGTTAATTTATTTTCTTCTGTATTAATAAGTACTTTTAGTTCTCTCAGTTTTTTCATATTCTACTTTTCCCGTCCGAGAGAAACGATCCATTAATTTATCAAATGCTTCTTTCCTTGGTTGCCTTCTATCAGGATAAGTTTCCCGATAAAGCCTTGTAGTAAGTAGACAGTTTCTGTCACTTGCTCCTAGTATGAAAACCATATCGACTAATTCGTCTGTAGAAAAATTCATAGCGTGTCACCAAAAAATACTTTTTGATCTACAATAATTACCTTAACACCGTAAAGTTGTTAATTAAAATATGCTAGAAATCTAAATTCATTATTATGATGACAGTACGAATTGTTGATTGAAAGTGCCGATATTTTTACATTTTTTAAATAAAACATAAAATATTAAAAGAACGTTACCTTTTGGAGCATTTATTATAATTGCCTATTTAAAGAGGTTGAAATTATTTGTAAACACATAATAATCTACGGGGGGGTTCATTTGAAAAATCGAGTAATATTTATCTAAAGATTGCTACATTTGTACCGATGTAAAAAAACACTCTGCATACGATATTGATCCTTTTTTTAGTAAAATTATTCGGACACCTCTAAGGTTTATAAAAATATAAAAATTTGTTTTTTAGTTTAAATTAGTAATATTTTAAAATAATTTTTTTGAAATGATGTTTCTCGAGATAATTTTTGGAAAAATTGAATAATCTGGCAACGTCGTATAAATAACCAAAATAAAATAGCATGTATTATGTAAAATTTTATTCCGAATTCGATGAGACAAAAAGATATGGGGGGTACTATTTAAAAAAAATTACTTATATGATGCCCCGTTTTTTTGGAGCATCCTGTATATCCAAAAATATTTTTAAAATATGCGATTTTATTTATCCTAAAACCTTTGTATTTAATAAATTTCGATATTTTTTAAGAACACCGGAGATATTTGACTTCACAATAACTAATCACGAAAACTAGTACAATTACTGATGCCTCTAATTCTAATTTCAATACTGCCACTTCTGTTAATATTCCCAATAATATTAATATAAGTAATTGTCATAATTGTGTAGTTGATATTCGTTAGTTGAGGAACTGGTCCGAATATGGGCCCCCCTTTTTATTGAGAATGTAATGTAGTGAAAAAAATTAAGTTAGAGATTTTTAAAAACATTTTTGCTTCATTCAAAAATTAACACTTTTTTTACTAGACAAAATAGAAAAAATGTATTATTGGTAAAGCGGAGCAGACGGTGTGGAATATGGGCCATATACCAAAATCAAGTTTTAAGCTAAACAATAGACATTTGGACCACCTCTTCGAGTAAATAAAACAACGCATTAATAAAAGAATAAAATTTATGCTTTAAGAACAAAAGTCACAAACGTAAACATCTTTCAAACTGGGTCATTCTCTGCTTATTTTGTAAATTCATTAAAATGGTTGAACCCAGCCACTGGGTTGTACAGCATATATTATACCCGTTAGTGCACCACGTATGAGCTGGTCATTTTTGTTCTTGCGGAGATATATTAACATAGGTGGGACGTACTGACCCCCTGCACTCATAGCTGCAATCATGGTTACCAGGAAACTACGTTTAGCGGACGCAATTGCAGCAATCTGACGTTACCCTTTCCTGCCAATAACTTTGGGACTTTTACTTGGCACCATAGAGAGGCCGGTTTCATCGACATTACACTCGATGTGGACTAAAATTATGTTTTCAAGGTTGGCCAACCTTTTCTTACTTAAAACCTAAAGCCTTGGCAAATGAGGTTCCAGTTGTCATTTTTCGCTGTAAAAGAAGTAAATTAAAGTAACGTGGCCCTAATATGCCCATATTTCAAACCCGTGAATCGCCAATATTGCAACATAGCTATGATATAATAAAAGTGTGATGATTTCTTTAAATAGAGCCAGCAATCAATTAGAATCATAAAATATATAAGTATCGCAATCGCATTGCACTTAAAAAGTTTAAATAAGCTAACAGAGATTTCAAAATTGTGTAAACCTTATCTTAAAACATTTTCCTAAATCGCCAAAACCATTAACATAACCGATTTTACCTGAGAGCTACTAAATAGTAAATGCAAAAAAATTTTACTTTAAGGAAGAATAGTTTATGTTACTCAGAAGTAAATAGCGCTGGCTATCCCCGACAGCATCTAATAATATAAAAACTTGTTTTTATAGTATGTAATTACTTACGGCATTAGTGCGGTAAAGTGCTACTTACCGCACTCAAATCAGTGCGGTAAGTAGTTACTTAGCGCACGCGAATAGATAAATTACTATTATAACCTTAATAATAACAAAGTTATCAATGGTGAACACTTAATTTGGATAACCGTATATAAATAAATTTTAAGATCTCAGTCACAATGTTCTTATTTCTGCATTTTGTTGACCTCTTTAAATGTGATTATTTATTGCAGTTATTTTTGTGATAATTCAGCGAGATAAAAACTTATACACGCCAATGTAAGTTGGACCAAGAGTGCATTATTAATTAAATAGTACGGTGCAGTTCGACGTCTATATATTAAACTGGCAGTTCAACATTCTCGCAAGCGCGCCATGAGGTCTCCTTTTGCGAAATTGCAGCATTGGCTTTTTAGGCCGATTGTCAGTGCTTTCAATGTAGCGCTGGTGAATAAAATGCACCAGCTCAAGTTGAACAGGCGGAATGTTCTTAAAAAATTCGATAGCAATCCCTTCCTATCATCTAACCATTGGCGTAACTAGAATGATTTTGTAGGGGGGGCCTGGCCCCTAGTCTAGTAGGATTTTAATGGCAAGTGTCACTATGACGTATGTATAGCTTCGAACTTCGAAAATACTGGGGTGGGCACCGGAGCAATCTGGGGTGGGCATCGTTCACCTGGTCCGCCCCCTAGTTACGCTTATGCATCTAACCTGGTACTGTAGTGTTTAATACCACAACCGTTAGTTTGTTGATGTTGTAGGGATGTTAAAACCCAGTATTTTTTGGTAACAGTATGTGCTATTCCTGTCCCAGAGCCATACTTGTTCCAAATAATTGTTATAAAAATAACTTTTTCAATTACTAAAATTGATAATTTTATATCAGTCCGATTACGGATATGCGTTTGGTAGCGTCAGATGCGTGTTCTGAGAGTTATAACAACAAATGGTATTTTTGAATGTCGGCCCAATTTATTGGTAATGCTATTTTTGTGTTTACTTTCATTTTTTGTTTAGTTTCGTTATGTTGTTTTTGTTTTAGATAAATTTAAGGTTTAGATAATTTATTTAACATTGTATTGATAGTTGTTGTTGCATTTTGTATTTATAATCTATAAAACAACCACGTTTTCCATGCATAATTATTCGATCAAACGAACTTACCTTAAGTGAAGTTCGATCGTAATTATACGAGGGTCCAGTCCGAAGATATCACTTTATTTACCACGTAGTCCGTCTCTGGCTACTAGTCGCGCACCAATTTTAAAGAAAGAATTCCCCCCTGCCTCTGTGTTCTGTATATTCCACTCTGTTCAAGGCTCATAGGTTGAAAGAATTTTCAGGATTGCTCACAAATAGAGGGCTCGAAGGGTATGGGAGGGGAGTGATATCTTCGGACTGGACCCTCGTATAATTACGATCGAACTTCACTTAAGGTAAGTTCGTTTGATCGAATAATTATACTTCGTGTCCAGTCCGAAGATATCACTTTATTTACCACGTAGATGTTTAAAGATAAGAATATATTGTGAGCAATGATAAAAGGAATTATTGGACAAATATTTATATGTAAATTAAACGAAACTATTGACGACGAACAAATCAAGAAATATTTATTGTAACAAATATAAACTAGTTGTTGATAACTACTTATAAAAAAGAATTTTAGGTTATGTCTATATCTAATATTGCTTGAGCAAATATGTTTTCTGACGCCAAAGGTCTATTGTAAAATTTCGCAAATGTTGAGGTTTGTGACCATCCTGCCGATTTGCAAATAAGATCCAAAGATATACCTTTCCTAAAGGCCGCAGAAGTTGAGGCATGTCGAATAGAGTGCGGCTTAAAAATTGTGGTATCAATTCCTGCCTTTGTGAGCATCTGGGTTGCCCACCTGCTCAGAGTGTCCTTTGATGCCTTATTGTGTGGTTTTTTACAACACAGAAATAAAAAATCTTGCCCTGTAGTTCTCAGCGAAGACGTTGTATTAAGTACGTTTCCAAGGTAGTGGCTACACACAGGGAAGGTTTGTCCTTGAATCTGGGTAGGTGTAGGGTAGGTTGAGTTCTCCCTACACCGGAGGTCTTAACTGAGTCTGAGATATAAATGATTGTTTCAGTTGAAGTTTGATTTATATTTGATAAACGAATAAGAGAGATTGTGTGTAGTCTTTCCCCAGTTGTTAAGGCTAGCAGCGTAACTAGCTTTTGCGATAATATCACGAGACTAATGGTCGAAGGCAAGTTGTCAATATATTGCAATAAAGGTGCTGGATTCCAGGTAGTGTTATATCTTGGACGGGGGGGTCGAGGACGGTACAGCCCTTTTTTGAATCGCTTAATAATTGGATTGGTTCCTACCTCTGTAGGACAAATTAGAGAGAGAGCTGATACATGTGAATTAAAAGTCCCATATCGTAAGGTCATGTTAGTCGTCAATGCTTGAAGGAAACTGATTATATTATTTATTGTGGGGGTAAACGTTGGAGTATGTTCGTCCAGACAAAACTTCCACCATAGCTTGTAAGTATTATCATACTGACGTAAAGTTGAAGGTGAAATGGAAGATAAAATCGTATCTATTGCCGAGTCTGGGACATTTTTAAGCAAAAACGCTTGCCTGATAATTTGGCCCCCACCAGGGTAAGGTTCCTTGCTAACGGATGTGACCTAAAAAATGGAGAAGAAAGTAAATCTGGTGAAGGCTCCAGGTAAACTTCTTTATCAAAAATTAGCTTTTGAAACAGAGGGTACCAAGGTTGAGAAGGCCAACACGGAACAACTAAAAATCCCCTCAGCCCTATCCTGTATTATTTTTTGTAGCGTTCGAAGGATCAGAGCGAAAGGAGGGAAGGCGTAAAAATACTCAGAGTTCCAAGATACAGTAAATGCATCGACATTTGCAGCATTAGGGTCCTTAAACCACGAAATATATTTTTCGCTTTTGTTGTTGATTTGTGATGCGAATAAATCGATTTCCGGTTTGCCGAAAGTTTTCTCTAGTAGATCGAAAGCTGGTCCTGATAACGACCACTCTGTTTCCGGGCCGAAATTTCGTGACTCAATGTCAGCATTAGTGTTTTCTTTTGAGCTGATATAAGACGCAAATAGCCAAATATTTCTTTCCTCGCACCACTGCCATATCTTTTTAGAGAGTAATGATAATTCTGGGAATTGAATACTGCCCATTCGATTTATGTAAGAAATGGCAGTGGTGTTGTCGCATCGTAACAATATATTACAGTCTCTTAATTCTCGTGCATAGCACAGAATTCCATAAGAAATGGCCTGTAATTCCAAATAATTAATGTGACGTAATTTTTGTGATTCAGACCAGAAGCCATGAGTACGTTCAGGGCCGCAACAAGCCCCCCAACCCGTCAGGGATGCATCTGAAAAAATTTCTCGGTGGAAGCTATCGCTTCTAATATCATTAAAAGTTCGGGATACATTTGTTTGCCACCATAATATGTCTGATTTGCAAAAGTTCGAAATTAACATTTTCGAGTTATAGTTCATATTATTCCTTTGAAGTGCTAGAAATTTTGCTCTATCGAGAAGCTTGCAGTATAGCAAACCATACTTTACAGCTGGACATGCTGCAATTAAGACTCCTATAAATTTCGCAAAATCACGTATTTTACAATCTGATCGACTTAAAAATAATGAAGTTAGTTTGATTATAGTATCTATCTTTTCTTGGGGAAGAGTTATTTTTAAATCTTTGCTGTCTAACCAGAAACCTAGAAACTTCGTGCAGGTTTTTGGTATCATGTTGCTTTTTTCCCTATTTATAATAAACCCTAAAGATTTTAAGAGTTCGATTGTGGTATTCGTATTTTCTGCGCATGTCTCGTATGTGTTGCCAAAGATCAGAAAATCATCTAAGTAATTGATGATCGATATTCCCAAGGTCCGTAAATGCGACACCACAGGTTTCATAAGTTTAGTAAAGCATAATGGGGCCGAACTTAGTCCAAACGGTAAACAAGTGAATTGGTACAAAGTATCATCATATTGGAATTTAAGAAATTTTTGATGGTCCTTACGGACGTGTACCAGAAAATATGCGTCCTTTAGGTCTAATGTGGACATGAATATGTCTTTGTGTATTAATCGAACCGCTGTTCTTAGATCGTCCATCTTGAAGTGTGGACAGTTAACATAATTGTTAAATTGTTTTAAGTTCAGTATGAATCGTCTACCTCCGTTTCGCTTTACAGCTAAAAAAATAGGTGAGAGAAATTCGAGAGGCTCGTGGTTGGACTTTATTACAGCCCCTAATCTCAGAAGCTCCGTTATTGCCGCCTTTACTAAGGACCTTTCCCCGTGTGAAATCCTATTGTTACAGATGTGCTTCTGACTAGGGAGCGTATTTTTGAACGGAATAGTATAACCCCTAATCCAGGATAGGACTGTTTGATTTGTGGTAATTTTTGACCAAGAATCAAAATAAAACTGCAGACGACCTGCAAAAGGATATGAACTAAC
Organism: Barypeithes pellucidus; assembly: GCA_963991005.1. Classification (NCBI taxonomy): domain Eukaryota; kingdom Metazoa; phylum Arthropoda; class Insecta; order Coleoptera; family Curculionidae; genus Barypeithes; species Barypeithes pellucidus. Next base: position 32,609,306 of record OZ022562.1, read on the forward strand.
CTTTAACGTTTCCTCGTTGTTTGGCGTCGATTTTGAAACGTCTGTTTGGAGGGATTGTGCCCTTGGAAATATCTTATCCCCCTCCTCTGGAAAGATGGGCGATGCCTGTTTGAAGGACCGACGGGTCGTGATGCTGCTCCCCCCCCCTTTTTCAATGTTTTTCCCTTTTCGCGTTGGTGAATGGACACCGAACGTAAATCTTGACCTGCCTTCTCAAATGATTTTAAATTTTTGACTTTTTCTCCCAAGTCTGGGCCGAATAAAAATTCGCCCGGAGTAGAGGATTCGGCTATTTCCCGGACCGCCGTGTTAAGCACGGGACAGATTAAATGTTTTCTCATTTTGGAAATATCATTAAAAAGGGAGGTTAAAATGCGAGCCGAATCTGTTAAATTAGCCAAGATGTTTTCCCTAGTGAGTTTAGGGATAGTGTGCTCATCGTCCAGTAATGTATTAAAAACTTTCCCCATAGCCGATAAGCCACAACCAATGCTAGATTGGTAACTGGAGTGGGTTGAGTCCCTCTTAAGGTGGATAGATTGTAAAATGGTCTTAACCTCCGGGTTTATTTTGGGGGAAAGGAGAAAAGAGCAGTTACTAGGGATCGGATGTTTTTCTAAAATGGGAGTAATTTCCTCCTTTGAGATGCCATTCAATGTGGTGTATGACCATCTGGAAGCCACTGCTTCATGAAGGGTAACCCCTTGGGTCTTTGACTTAATGGGGTCCTCGCCTAGAATATTTAGTGTGTCCTCTGACAATTCTAAATCATCACCTTCGGTAATAAGTAGAATGTCATCCCTATTCGATTTTGACTCTACGGACACTGAGTTCGGTTCTGCGTTCAACTCACAGTCCGTTCCACGTGGGAAACGACCCTGAGAGCTCTCCGAACGCATATTCTCCACGTTTCTCGGCGATGTCGTCTGATGCCGGCCTTGGGTGCTTCGGCTACGATTGCGGCTGCTGTGGGAATCCCGCCGTCGTCGTCTATTTCTGCGGCGTTCCGACACGCTCGGTGACCGGCCACGCCTTGCCCGAGAACGGGAATGTCGAGAATGAGAAATAGGGCGATGATAACTGCCAGAAAAATGCGAGTCCTCTCTGCTTCGAGATCGGCCCTCGGCATTATGGCCATCGCGAGATAGGGGATTATGTTTAGTAATCTTAGAAAGCTCACTTCTCAGGATTTCCCGTATCGTGTGCCGCAGGGACTCATTTGCATTGATGTCGGTACTTCTACTAGATGAACTATAATGTCTTTTATGTTTACCCATGCTTTAACTGTTAAAAATATAAATTATCTTAACAAATGAACGGAGTGGAAAAAGATCTGATTACTTACCCGTAAATTGTATATTATATTTATAAAAATCACCTGAAACTTGATCTGCTACAATGAGTGGTCGCACGACATAGCACCAAAAAACGAATGAGCCTTGAACAGAGTGGAATATACAGAACACAGAGGCAGGGGGGAATTCTTTCTTTAAAATTGGTGCGCGACTAGTAGCCAGAGACGGACTACGTGGTAAATAAAGTGATATCTTCGGACTGGACACGAAGTATAATTATTACTATAAATACTAAAGAAACTTTTTTTTCTAATTCTAATAATTTTCATAATGTCCCAATTTTATCACATACTAAATAAGACTATGTTTGGAGTATATGACTCTATATGTTAATTTCCATTACTCATTGAACTACCACATACGGTATAATGGACTGCCTAAAGTACGACACTATAAATAATAATTCCTACTTATTTTCAGTTATATACCCGTATAATCTATTCTACAATATAATAGTATGTATGTACAAGTAAAAGGCTTCGACATTATCAGCGATCATCAATATGGTTTTCGGAAGTCTAGATCAACTGGACATCTTCTAGTCTATGTCACCCATCTTTGGAACAACGCAATCGAACATCATGTGGAGTCTCGGGCTGTTGCACTGGATATTTCTAAAGCCTTTGATCGTGTTTGGCATGAGAGATTTCTAAGTAAGCTGCGATCCTATGGTATGCCCAGTCGATTCTGTGCATGATTGTCTAGCTTTCTTAAGGACCGCTGTCTGCAAGTGGCGATCGACGGATTTCTCTCAGACACCTTCACCATCAATGCCGGCGTTCCTCAATGGTTCATATTGTCTCCCACTCTCTTCTTACTCTACATTAAGGACCTTCTAATGAAAATTAGAATTCGATATTTAGCTTTGCTGACGATAGAACACTTATCTCATCTTTCTATTTGAATGCACAAACATCGGCTGCCGTCGCACATCTTCGCAGACAGCATGAAGTATCACGCCTAAACAAAGACCTGCAAGAAATTTTGGCCTGGGGTGACAGTAACCAAGTCGAATTTAATGCTAAAAAAACCCAGGCAGCAGTTTTCTCTAAAAAGATTAACATTACAGAACCGGATATAGTCATGGCAGGATACGCAATCCCACTGACTTCATGTGTTAATTTGCTGGGCGTCAATCTGGAAGGAAATATGTCTTGGCATAACCACGTTGTGGCAATCCCCAAGATAGCTTTTCAGAAACTTGGTGTACTCTTCCGAGCCAAGAAGTTATGCACACCTCAATAACTTTTGACACTATACAAATCCCAGATTCGACCATTAGTAGAGTACTGCTCTCATGTCTGGAGCGCAGCATCCAAACATACTCTTCAGCTACTGGATTCCATCGGAAGGCGGGCCATTCTTCTGATCGGAGAAGAAGAACCTCGAAGATAGGTTGGGGATTTTACTCTCTTTTACAGATATTTCCATGGAAAGTGCTCGGCTGACCTTACCCTCTTAATTCCGCCCAGAGCGGCGAATGGCAGAAATACACGACGAACCACTGCCGCCCATACATATGTGGTTAGGCTTAGTACTCCTCGAACTTCCTTATTTAAGAATTCTTTCATCTGGACGACTTCATCCTTGTGGAACGACCTTCCCGACGTCGTTTTTCCCAACGAGTATATACTCCAATGATTCAAAACTAACGTGAATCGCTGTTTGCGCACACGCACCACTCCCAGAGTGCCCTAAAGGATTTTTCCTATAGTGCTTGTGTTTGACCATAAAAAAAAATAGTTAAATAAAATCCTTAAAATTCGTTCATTATTAACGAAATAAGAGCTTATTAATTAGGACTTGAATTTTTGTATATTCGATAATTAATTGGCGTAGATGAACTACGTAATTATGACATTATAGGTATGCTCGTGTATAAATTTTGGTTCAAGCATTCAATTTGACAATGACGCCGAATTTTCCTTATTTCAAGTATCAGCATCAATATTTTACAGTAAGTCAATATGCATGTGAGAGTCTAGTGTACAAGTAATAATCATCGGCTATAAAAATGTCTTTAACAGTTCCCAAGTATTGATCATTATACGGATAAAATGCAGAAGTCTCTTTCACACGCCAATACAAATTGAATGAAATTATGCAACTTAAAGACATCCATTATCTGCAAGAAGTATTAAATAATTATTTAACAGGATTCTGGAGTACCTGTAAACGAGTTTTTTTCCCAAGCGTTTATTCCTGTTTTAGAAAAAAAAACTTTGTTATAGAACTAGAACTCGCGAAAAGCCTATATTTTTTTTGTTTCGGAAGATTTTTAGATTTAATTTTTTTTACTGCTCCATATAGAAAGAAATGATGGACTTTCCTCGTGTTGTTAACAAAATTTAGATATCTTTCGTTAAAAAGTTTTTCAGCGAAGAAAATTGAAGTATAGACCCCGATCACGTGTAGTCTTTCTTCCGATTATCGTTGTTTCTGTATTGTTCTAACTGTAAGGGAGGATCCAAGTCGCCTCGTGCTTTCAAAGCGTGAAACGAACAGTGGTCAAATCGGAGATTTGGACTGACTCCGACATCCTAGCGATGCTTTGACCATTTAATTTTTGATCAATATTTCGTACTTTTTTATTTTATCCTAAAAACAACCAAATACCCGTTTTTGGGGCCCAATTACCTGGAGTTTAGTTTCATTGTTTTTTTAATTAAAATCAATGGAAACGAGAATCACGAAATTTTGTAAATTTGTCCAAATTTCGTTACCTGTTTCCCTTAATCAGAAAATTTTTACTTTGGGTAATTGATTCCTTGAAACAACCAGTATTTGCCAACTAAAAAGCAACGAACTATTGATTAAGCGAAATAAATATTAAGCAAATACTTTGTTGAAATCAAATTAAAGATATTTTAATTTAAGACTTTTATGTAAATTATAAATACGACAGCATTCTACCACTAGAATTAGGCTGCAGTTGTGGACTTGCACCCCCTTTGAGTGCTTGTAGTATTAGGTTTCAAGTCAGTTATATGGGGTGTTTCATAACGAATGTGTCATGGCTCCTGTGATGTCTTGTCGTGTGTTATTTGAAAAATACAGGGTGTTAACATTTTAAGATATTTCGGAAAGAATTATTAGTTTATTGTAAAATTTCATTAAAATTATGGTAGTTACTAACTTTTTTAGTTTAAATGGGGCAGTTTGTCGTTTCGTATAGAGCACCATGGGAATAATTGAAACGTTTTTGAAATATTAATAATTTAATAATCGACTTTACTCAACTATGGCTTTGTGTGAAACTAAAACGGTAGAAAAACTATATACATATCTCAAGAGGATAATGCGTTTCCTCCCTTGGATATTAATCTATCCGCGGAAGGAAAGAAATAGAGCTAGCTTAAAGCTAAAGGTTAGAACTGGTGATAATAGGGACAAATATGTCCACATTTTATTCAAGTAAAATGCTGGCCAAAGCCGAAGTTAGAAAAATAATTTAAAAACATAATACCAGCAGGACGCTATACATTCTATGATTAACTTACTTGTGGTCTATTAAAATCATCAAAGCATCTACTCTCCCGTTTGGCTTCATAAACAGGGGTATGGTCGTATTCCTGTTGAGCGTAAGTAACTGTACTAAATCCCAAACACGTCACTAACACATTCACTAAGGACACACGCATTTTGTTTTTCATTTTGCACGTTCAAAATTTATCGTTTTAATCAGTCACCGTGTGCATTATTTATTATCATTCACGTTTTGGTCAGCAGATTTATTGCAGAGTACTTGTAACATGAATCGAAATTCCTGCAAAAAAATGGGAAATGAAATTTGTATGGTAATCTACTCTTCTTAGACTTTTATAAACAAAGGAATATATTTTTATTCCTATAATTTTAAAAACATTTTTGTCAATATTCTTCATTCATGCTAACAAAATGAACCTTATAGGTACACTAAAGTCTACGAGGTACGATATTATGGAAGTCATTTGAGAAAAAATTTCGTTGACTAAAAAAAATTTATGTAAAATATCTTCACCTTTCCAAAATGACCGCTAGGGGATGCAATTAGTCTGTCATAACCACCGACCAATAACTTGAAAACGTACAACTTATGGGATGCGCAGTAAAAAGAAAAATTTTATGGGTGAAAAATGGGTCACATTTGTCGCCGTCTTATAGGCAACCCCGCCGTATTGGTGCCGGGTTAGTTGCCAACCAACGACGTGAATCAACGACGACCGTCCAGAAGAAATCTGTCATAGCGATGTAACGATATTAAAAATCTATCGATACATGGACAATAGATATCAAAATTAAATCTAAAAGTGGCTTTTCAGTGATGGCCACAAGGCCTTCTTTTATGCGAGAAAAAAGATTTTTTTATTGCCCAGTAAGTAAGGTCTTGATGTGCCAAAATATTGCTGTGTACTCATTTTCATTAAGAGCCACATACGGTTTTGTCCGCCGGTTAAGGTAAATAGTTTATCAGTCGGCTTTGCACATGACATCTGACGAGTAGCTTTGTTTACATGCGCGAGACCATAAATTTGCCACTTTTGCTTTTAGAGCTTGGCTATCGATCGATATAGGTCGGTGGTCATAACTGGTTATACAGGGTTCTCCATAATAGACTACCCATTTTAATAGTTGAATTAAAATTTTTTTAGTTAACAAAAAAACTTTTTATCTTACTAAATTACAGCTAACTCTTTGGGATTTATGATAACTTATAAATATTTGGCTAATTTAATTCTAACTTTTAAAAATCACGTCTTCTAAATGACCTCCACCAACTTCAACACATTTTTCAATATTGGATAAAAAGTGGTTCATTACACGACGTAGCAAACCTTCGTCTATTCCTTCAAGTTCTTCACGAATTTTGACTTTCACTTCCTCGATAGTACCTGGATGACTCGCAAACACTTTGGCTTTTAAATATCCCCACAGGAAACAATCGGGTGCCGTTAAGTCGGGGGACCTCGAAGGCCAAGGCAAATCTCCGAATCGAGAAATGAGTCGGCCATTAAACATTTCTCGTAGGACCCTCATTGAGTTTCTGGCGGTATGAGCTGTTGCCCCATCTTGTTGGAATAGTAAGGCATTGTTTAGTAATCCTCGTCTATTTAATTCTGGAATGAGAAATGTCTCTAGCATATTAACGTAGCGCTCGGATGTTACGGTTACAGCGCGGTTATTTTCATCCTCAAAAAAATAAGGGCTAATAATACCAAAATATCCTACTCCACACCACACAACAACTTTTGGATTATGGAGGTTCTGTGTAAAGATTTCACGAGGATTTTCATTTGACCAGTATCTAAAATTCTGTTTATTGACCATGCCGTTCAAATAAAAATTTGCTTCGTCGGTCATTAGGAGACTGTGAATCGCTCCTTGATGTATATCCAAAAATTCTTGACAAAATGCTAACCTCGCTTCTTTATCTTGATTGCTAAGGTGCTGTGCCATTTGGTATTTATAGGGATGAAATTTTAAATCCCTTTGAAGAATTCGATCTAAGCTTCCCTTAGATACTCCTAGGATAAGGGTTTATCGATTAGCAAACCTTTTAGGACTTCTCGTAAACGCCATTCTAACTCGTTCCATATTTTCTGATGTACGAACTGTTCTTCGACGTCCAGGCTTCTTCAAATTTTGTACAGAACCCTTTTTACGCCAATGACGAACCCATAACTTAACAGATTTACGATTTGGCGCGTGGCCCCTATTGTTGTTATTAAACTGACGCCGGAATGCACGCCTAACTTCTTCTATCGAATTGCTTCTTATGTAAGTTTCTACACAAAACACACGTTGTTGGACTGAGTAATCCATGAAAGTTAAAACGGATGTTGAAATAATGTCTCAAAGCAAAAAACTTAAATAATTATTGATGAAAACTAACAAACTTCTCCCGGAAAAATGACGTTCCACGAAATTATTAATTTAAAATTTATTTGTGACAGGCGCCTACTTGATTAATAATTTACTTAAATCCCAAAGACTACAGAAGATAATCCCACAGAGAACAACCTGTTTAGTTATCTCGTAGGCAAATTATTAATAATATAAAATGGGTAGTCTATTATGGGGAACCCTGTATAAATAAAAATTTGATTATTTTTCTACTTTTATTTTTAATAAAATGCTTATTGAAACAAAATAGAAACCCGAAAAAGTAGCAAGGAGAATGTAATAGTATATTACATATCGAGGTGGAAAGTGTTTCATTCCTGTCGAGAGAGTCGATAGTTCTAACTAAGTATCGAGACAGTAATGAAACTTTTCACCGAGGTTTGTATACTATTTTATTTGCAACCACATCTAACATCCACTTCTTATTATTTTGAATTAAAATTATTAATAAAATATAAATGTCATTTTGACTTTTCCATTGAAAAATTAGACAGAAATTTCAAATAACCGCAGGTGGTAAAATAACGTAGATAATTATACACATCAAGATGGCAAATATCATTTTTTGAATGTGGTTTCCATGTCACTAAACAATATATTATTTTAACAACAGAAAAATGATGAGGAATTTGATTTTACTGCTACTCCACCAGAAATTCGAGAAGCAGGAAAAATAGTAGAAGATCTTCTGCCAACTAAAAGCCGCCATCCTGGTTCTGAGTCGACGCTACTAGCTTATTTCAGTGAAAATACCAAGACAAAGAACATATCAACGATTTGGTCACAATATTCAATGCTGAGGGCCACGCTATCAATTAGGGAAAAAGTAGATATATCTAAACAATTAGCATTTTTTAAAAATCAGAAAAAAAGTCATTGTCGTTAAATTTGTGTAATTTTTTTTTATTATCAAACACAAGCACTATAAGAAAAATCCATTAGGGCACTCTGGGAGTGGTGCGTGTGCGCAAAAAGTGATTCAAGTTGGTTTTGAATCGTTTTGAATCGAATGAGTTGTATGTCGGTGTGTTCGTATATTATTTTGAGATATCGATTTTTTTTTAAACTTTAAAAAAAATTTACTTTCAACCCAGGTGGAAAGTAAAAATAAAAAAATGCCAACTTTCCACCTTTCAAAGATAGATGAAATGTCATTATTACATGCATGGTTGTAAACAAAATTTATTTTCATAGCTCTTCAAATAGAGTGAGAAAATAGAAAGGAGGAAATCGTAAAAATTCGTTTGTTGAACATTTCTCTATGTAATATGGTTATAAACCATTATATTACAAAATTATAAAAAAAAAAACAAAAAGATTGTAAGAGATGCATTTACTATTTTTAAAGAAAAATACATATTGTACAATATGAAAAACTGAAATTGATATTTGATTTAAGAGAAGTTATTAAAAAAATTATTAGGTACAACAAATTTTTTCAGAAGGTAAATGAATAGAATAGATAGACTTGAAAAAATGTTCGTGTGTAATAAACAGATTTTCCGATGATGAAGTCCCCATGGGGGAAAAAATCTCGGAAAAATTATTGATTTTATGTTATGTTTAAGTCAATGTTACGTCTTATTTACTGTCTTGAGTTTTTTTGTCAAATGCAAATAATTAAGCAGTGTCACATGAAGCCTTAGTTATTATGCTATTTTTAAATATTCGAATTTTTATTTAAAATTTTGAATTTAGACTTTATGTTAGTTTGTTAACTTTCTTTTATAGCATTTTTGTTAAAAGTAATAAATAATGGTACTTCTCTCGTAAAACTTTTCATATTTTCCTAATTTATTAACACACTGTATATTTGATCTAAAATTTTGATATTATAAATTCATTTTTTCAACAAGCAGAACTTTTTGGAAAGAATTATAATTGGTCGTAAAATCAATAATAAAGATTTTTTTTATTTTTTGGTGTTTCCATCTGCTGACACACTGTATAAAGGGGTTAATTAATTAGGGGTTAGACGTCTTAATTACCGTGTTAAAAATAAATCACATTGTGTAACGAGTTCGTAAAATTCGTAGTAGAATTATTTTTAATAAAATGCTTATTCCACCAAAAATTAAATTCACCGGCTTTGTCGCTTAACTTAAGGGTCACATTATTTTAAGAGCGAGAGGACGCCGCGTCATGCGTCGGAACGTTTTAGCACCAAACTAAAGTTAGTTAACCTTTGGAATACTATTTTTGACTTAAGTCTATCTAAAAACAAACCAAAATATGATATAAATCGCGTCACATTGACTGAGCCATGCTTGGCGTCGCGTAAGTCTTGAGCTAAACTAAAAAGTAGACACCGACAGTTCGCCGGTCGGCAGTCAGATGTTTGTGCACCGTGTGAGATCCAGATGGGATGCAGGCGAGAATGAACACTCTGCGGATATTAAAATGGTTCTCAGGTTCTTTTTAGGCCTTTCAGCGGGAACCAGTGACGTATCATATGCGAATAGCCTCATGACGAGTACATCGAGACGGATTAAAATAATTAAAAGTGTTAATTTAGTTTTTAATTTTAATTTCATAAGTTACGACTCGCCCTTCTTCCTTCAAGATTATTGTTGCACTAGTTTCGTCTTATGTACGTGTAAACTAATCAAAAATGAATAAGCAAGTGAAAATTTTTTTGCATCATTTTGAGGATAAATATTTTATAGTAGATAGAGAATCTTGTCGACTTTGATATGATCTTAACTTATCATTAGAAAATGCTACTTTCTGTGTTATACAGGGTGATTCACGACGGGCTTGCATTAGAACTTTATGGAGAACTACTGATATATGTTTCTGAAACTTAAAATATTCACATGTTGTTGTCATTCCCGATTATACCGGAAGTATCTGTCAACTTTCGTTTTTAAATACAACATTGTAATTTTTATTACATTTTTCGATTAAGCAGTAGATACTAAGCACATTTTATAGGACATGTTTTTGTCAGACTCTGTTAGTTTTTGAGATATCTGGACTATTTGTAATTATTTAGCAAATGCATGACGATGAAATAATCCATATAATTTTTTTACCTTGGCTCTTCAAGTAATTCTTACCAAATAGCTAGAAGATCATCAAGTCTCAAAAATATCTCAAATTCGGCAGAAAATGTAGAGGGTAGGGTGGTCACAATTCAAGGTTCATTGGGAAATAATTCAACCATTAAAAACTTTCTTATTTTAAATAGAACACCCTGTATATTTTTGTTTAATTTGATGGAAAATTAGTTGTTATTTATAAACAGTATTTACTGTCCTATACCTATATCAAAGCGTTTTCTCAAAAAATCCAATTTTATTCCGAAAATACTATTTGTTCAATTGTACTTAGGGAATGTATACTGATGTCTATACGGAGGAAAATTAATAATAACGGCAATATTTTCTAGCTACTTTGACAAGAGAGACAATTGTACTGATAGTCCTGGCGTATTTTCAAACTGTCAATTATTCTGTTACTAAAAAATGTCACGGTCGAGAAAGGGTGAGGGCAGCATTTCAATCTCTCAGTGCGCAAGAAATTAGGAATGCTACAAGAAATAGTATGATGAAGAAATACATACATGCTTGGAAGTAAATGGCAATCATTTCGAACTTATGTTAAAAATATAATCAAAAGATATTACTTATAATTTTCAAACACATTTTTCATTAAAAAAGTTCATAAACTTGTTTCCTTGTTACTTAAAAATAATATTTAAGCCATTAAATTTAAAACAATCAACTGCATTTTATTTATAAATTCAATTAAGAAACGCTTTAGAACGTATTTTCAAGCAATCAATCACTTTTCCTCCGTATAGACATCAGTATACAGCCCCCAAGGTACAATTGTCTTCATAGCACACTTAAACAAATAGTATTTTCGGAATAAAATTTAATTTTTAGAGAAAACACTTTGATATAGGTATAGGACAGTAAATACTATTTACAAAGAACAACTACTTTGCCATCAAATTAAACAAAAATATACAGGGTGTTCAATTTGAAATAAGAAAGTTTTTAAAGGTTGAATTATTTCCCAATGAACCTTGAATTGTGACCACCCTGTACATTTTCTGCCGGATTTGAGATATTTTTGAGACTTGATGATTTTATAGCTATTCGGGAGAAAATTAAGCCCACCAATCTCCTGGCAGTACAATAAATATGTTTAATATTTATGCAGAAATAAAAAAAGTTATACAATTAAAAAAATTAAGTGAGTTGTCATAAGTCGTTTTTTTGGCTACCCTGTATACAGAAAAGTATTAAAATATAAAAATTTTACGGGTAAAGATTGTTTCAAGAAAAATGGATATAACTTAATGACTGCCGTAAAAGTACCTGGGCTATCCCATTATTTATGACCGTTTGTTATTATTATGTGGAAAGGACCGAATTGTAATAATTATAATTAAATATAGGCACATCAGGTAGGTTGGTTGCTTAATTTATATTAAAATATCTTTTTGTGGTAAAATTTGTTAGTTTTTGAGGAATGGTTCAAGAATTGTCTTTTACCAAACATTCCTCAGAAGAGCGTGATAGTAATGGACAATGCGAGCTATCACAGTCGCCAATTACATAAAGCTCCAAGCTCAAATAATTCAAAATTGGAGATTCAGAACTACATGGCGGCGAATGATATATATTTTGAAGAAAGTTATAAAAAAAGTGATCTTTTAGAAGTTTTACAGACATTTTGTATAAAAAAAGTATATGTTTGTGACACATTGGCAGAAGAAATTGGACATACAGTGTTACGGCTCCCACCCTATTATTGCATTTTTAACCCCATAGAGCATATGTGGCACCAGTTAAAATCACTGGTTAGGTCTGAAAATATTTCTCCGACTTTAAGTTCTAGTGTTGTCGAATTAATACGAAAATGCTTTAATGATATTCCCCCAGGTAGTTTTAAAAATTCAGTCCGTCACGTAATAACTGTAAAAAATTCGATCGTATAATTAATCCAATTATAATTAATTTTGATGAGGATAGCGATAGCGAAACAGAACTATCTATAGAATCACATTATAAATGTAAATAAATATGACTAGTAATATTTAAAAAAAATGTTATTTCATTTGATTACATTAATATAATCATATCATTACTTGTTTTCCTTAGTCCGTCCCTTCATACTTCACTTGTTTATTGCCAAGCTCTTGTCGACACAATGGGACCGACCCAGGAAATCATTAAGTCGTATCCATTTTTCGTGAAACAATCTTTATACTTAGGATAGATTCAAGTCAAACAGCATATAGGGCAGAGCAAAAAATCGTTCAAGAGGAAAGTACCCTTTGCCGAAAAATAGAGAAAGACGTTGTTTAGAATTAAAAAAATATGTCGAAATGCAACCTCACATCCTCCTATTTAAAAAAAGACTGTTCAGGTTAACCCCGTATGAACAAACCCCGAACAAACCCCGTTATTTTGTATTGCGATCGGATAGTCATGAAAAACAAATGGACGAAAAATAAATAATATTTTGACAATTTGGCTTTAGAATTGTTCATTTAATAAAAGTGTTTGCGAAATTTGTTTGTAGCATCTTTGCAATAAATACTCATCATACTCTGTATGATATTATAATTCGACTTTATTACTTTTAAATTCATTTTACTAGAACATATACATTTGTAAATATGTCCTACAATTTTGGTTTAAAAACTGTTTTACACAATAAAGTTATTTAGAAAATGAAAATAAGGTCATTTTTTTTGTCCACCGCGTACCATATTATGCAAAATTTAACACTTCTAGCTAAATATTATTACTGGTCTTAACTTAGACTAGATATAATTCAAATTTACCCGTAATGTCCTTTATCCATTTTATCCGATCAAATATTTAGATATACCGGTTCTGCCCTGAAAACCTAAGACCTCTTTGGCTTCAGTTGCAGCAGTAGCGTAGAACGAAACCGCATACTTAAATTTGTAATTCCATAAAATTAGTAACAAAAACGTAATTTTTTAATTGAAATATTGCTCTACAGCTCACTTCCAATTTGCATAACCACCCACATTATCAGATATCTCACTAGCTTTTTGAAAAAGTAATGATATATGTCCTTTCTGAAAAAATATGAGTAAAGAAATTTCAAAAGATACTTTACAAATATTTTCGGTACTCGAAGACTTATTTTGTATAATGATTGTTTTTCAATTATTTAAGATTTCAGCAAAATGTTGCGGTTTTCACTTTAGTGTCTCACTTTTTAAATAAAACGGAAGATATCGGTGTCAAATTTGACATGGCTCTCTTAGAACAAACCCTCATAGTTCCCTTACGCGTTAACTTATCAAAAAAAGAGCTTTTACCTAAAATTCAGTGGCGTAGTGTTCCTCTCGATATATTAACAAAAGTAAAAATTTGTAAATGGGAAACCCTGTATATTATTTTTTAAATTAATTGAGCATACTGTGGGCTTTAAAAAAATGTATATTTGTTATTTTTCACAGTAGGCCATGGTCAATTTATTAGGAACAAATTCAAATGTCCAGAACTTTTTTTTTGGCTTTGGAGGTATGCCATTCGGCCAGTCGCTATGTCCGAACTTGACAGACTATCATATGTTTATTGTTTATGAAATGCCTACATATTACGTGAAAGTTTGTTTTTATAAAAAGCTTTTCAGTTATTTATTCTTAACAATGATAGTCTGTAATTATTATGAAAATGTGATGTTAGTATGTTTTATAAAATTATTAATTTCAATTATTAAAAGTATTGCATTTGTCGCTTGTTTTAGAAGATATAAACATCTATATATTTTTATAAAGCCTACAGGATGCTCAATTAATGAAAAAAATAATATACATGGTGACCTATTTAACATTTTTTATTTTTGTTAATATCTTAACAATTAAACTTTTTAAAGAAAAACTGGCTACACTACTGAATTTACGAACGTAAATATCCTAACAGATCAGTTTTTAAATTTTTGATCAGTTAATGTGTAACAGAAATACGAGGGATGTCCAAGATGCGATCATTTTCAAAATCACACTATAGATTAAAAACTAATAGAGCTATGACAAATTTGATACCGGAATCTGTCGTTTCGTTTAAAAGTAGGAAAGTATTTTGAAAACCGCAACATTCCATCATTGATAATAATTCTAATACTCGCAGAAAGTGTCGAAAATGGGACACCCGGTACAATAAGAATAACAAGGGCGATGATGTACGTTCACGGGTGATGCTTTCTGAAGTAATAATTCTGGTGTTTCCAGCAAAACAACTTTCGGCATTCCAAAAATATCATGAGTCCACAAAACAGACTTCATTTACATTCATTCTTAGGCAATTTTTAAAACGCCGTCATTTTGTTTTCGTTGCGAATAGAGAAGTAATATTCTGCCATCGTACAGTATTCGATAGGAGCTTCAAAACGATGTATCGCAAGTCCCCACTTCCTATTTAATGTTCTTTACCAAGATGGCACTCATCCGCCATTTTGCCAGTTTGTCAGTCTTCCATAAAAAATTAGTTCACAGTTCCCTATAGGCCACACAAAAATTTTGTAAAAAAAAGTTACCAGGTCAAAAGTTAGCATGTGGGGAAGGGGGAGGTTGAAGAACCGCACTGTATTGACGCGTAACTGCTGTATCATGAGTGATAGATGTATTTTAGACTAAGCCCTTTATTTATATCACAACGTTTCAACTGGTAAACATCTCCAGTCATCTTCTGGTGAATACCTGAATACCAGTATTCACGAAACAAATAAAAAAATTTTAAAAAATATCCGAACACGTCCCTTAAACCCGAACAAACCCAAACAAACCCGAAGAAATCCGAAAACGTCTATTTAACTTTATTATTATTTTGATATAAGTTTAGAAATACTGCTCCTGATTTTTTTGACAATATATCCATGGGAAAGAACTATAACAATTTTTGTGTGATTATTTTTTTATTATTTCATTTATCGTCTTAGAAAAATAAATAAAACTTGGCATATTGTGGTAGGAATTGGAGTGCATATTTACTGATAATCAAATTCAAAATGACGATGGGCGCCATCTTGATAAAAAAAAATTAATAGGAAGTAGGGTCTTAAGGTACATCATTTTAAAAGTCCTATCGAGTACTTTGCGAGCCCAGAATATTGTATCCCTACTCGTGTCCAAAAGAAAATGTCCGCTCTTTAAAAAATTATATTTACTATTTACTACTTTTGCTATTTTAGTTTAGATTCTACAATTTTGTAGAAAGTCAATTTAGCAACTGTCTGATATTCACTGCTTTATGCCAAGTTGTAAAATCTAAACTAAAATAGCAAGAGAAAATAATAGTAAATATTATTTTTTAAGAATCCACCATGTTTATGGTATCGTAAAGTACTCGATAGTACCTTTAAAATGATGTATCGCAAGATCCCACTCCATATTCAATTTATTTTATCAAGATGGCGCACATTATGAAAATTTTAAAACGCCATCAATTTGCTTTTGTTACCAATAGAGAAAGAATATTCTGACATCATCGTAAAGAACTGGACCCCATTTCCTATTTCATTTTCTTTACCAAGATGACGCCCATCTACGATTTTGGGAGTTAGAACTGTCATTCTTCTGTCAAGATGTAGTTTAGCTGCCTTTATAAACGACATTTTCCGGGTTTTAAATGGATTTTACAGCCTTATGGCTGCAGAATTTTTGTAGTTGAAAGTGCGCCAATAAATGCCAATAAGTGTTATAAACTTTTTGGTTGGTATCGATTAGGGCACGCCACTATTTAGATTACTATATATATAGATATTGATGGTTGACGAAGCATATCTAATTATTATATTAGGTATATTATTTATTTATAGGCGATATTATTTAGTGTTAGTCGAACTTATCGGACAACAAAATGAATGTAGGAAGGTAGTTTCATCGTTAAATATAGGTACGGTAGCTCGTCTCTCTTCACTGGCTTCATTTATTTCTTATATTTTAGAAAATTCAATAAATTTTGTAATAATATAAAATTATATATTTGAAATAAAAATGCATTAAAAATATTCCTGAACATAGTTTGTCTAATTTAAAGATGTGCTAATTTTTAATCATTAATATTGTTTTCAGAAACAAAAATAAAAATTATCAATTTTCTTAAAATGTCCGATGTTCTCTTTTATTCTCCTGCCCCAATGTCATACGAAATAAATGGATGTCAACATAAGACAATTTTCCTGTCGTTTTGTATAAAAAATTGCCAAAAGCTAATTGGAAGCATTATGGACAAGGAAGTCTATTAGTTATTTTGAAGTACTTTTTGGCCTATAATTTACTACATTATTGTATGGTGTTGTTGGATTTCCATTTGTTAGCAGTAAAGTCAACTTTACAGGCTAAAAATTATGACCTAATGGCATTGTCCATAAAATAGCTTTTTTTGGGAAAATAATGGTACTATCCAACAAAAATATATGACTGTTACTTCCAGCTGTAGTTTGGCAATAAAAATGGCATTTAAATATAATATTTAGCAAAGTTTGAAAGCAAACTAGTAACGTTGGAAAATTTAGTTGTAAAATTATGCCGCTTTAAGGTTATTACAGATGCAAATGAGAATCAAAGAGCTGCAGATTTTAAAAGCCGGATTACAGCAATATGAGGGTTGTCGCAACGTTATCCTTGCCAATGATTAGCTTTAAATTTTTTTTTGGATAATCCGTGTTACTTGGGTATTTGTTCTGAAGAGCCGTCACTGCCTGATATAGATAACTAGACAGTTAAAATTATTAAAAACCAATAAAATATTTTAATATACAACATAAGGATTGACTAAAAGATATTTAATTGCACAAACAATTTTAAAGATTAACTATCAAAAATAAACAATGCATTGTTTTTGTTGTTGTTGTTGTTACACCACTGAACTTCACCCAGTAATCTTGGACATGTGGCATCGAAACCATCCTCGAGATAAGCAAATCAAAGGCCACCTATCGTCTAATTAGGCGGGACCCCTGAGGCTTTAAAATACTAAGAAGCAATTATCCATTAGTCAAGAAGTCGTTTTTGGGAAAAATGTCTAGAAGTTGTGTAATGATACGGTTAGAAATTTATTTTGTGGGCCGTAATATTTTTTGAGCATTGGAAATTTAAATATTAAATTAATTTAAAAATTAGATAAGGAAATTAAGACGACGTATTTTACTAAATTATCTGTTGCCTATCTATCGCCTTATACTATTTTAAAGTTAATAAAAATAACGCAATACCTGTGACAAGTATAAATAATATAACGAGGTATTTTTTTATGCAGATTTAATTAAACTAGATAAGATTTTTTAATAATATAAAATTTTGAATAAGAACTGATTATAAGTATTTATTTAGTATAGTTTATATAAATTTTATATAGGATTTTTTATTGCTGTTATTCAATCCATGAATAAGTCTATACACTACTATACAGTGCGGTTCTTTCATGCCCCCTCCCAATGATAACTTTTGACCCGCTAATTATTTTTTTTACAAAATTTTGTTTTGTCCAATAGGGGCTACCTTCTGACGTAAGTATGACAGGTCTAACTATCAAAATGGACGCCGTCATCTTAGTAAAGAAAATTAAATAGGAAGAGGGGACTTGCGATTTATCATTTTGAAGGTGCTATCGACTACTTTAGGATTTCTGAATATTACTTCTCTATTCTTAACCTAACACAAAATGAACAGGTTTTAAAAATTGCATAGACATTATTTTTTTATTTTCCTTTACCTCATTTACCGTCCTAAAAGAATAAAATAGAACTAGGCATATCATAATAGGAATGTGAGAGCTACACATTCTTGTATATATGTAAAATTCAAAATGAAGGATGGGCTCCATCTTGAATTTAAAAACAAAATTAATAGGAAGTGGGGTCTTACGATAAATCAATGTAAGGGCCGTTTCGAATACTCTATTATCGCGGAGTATTGTGTCCCTATTCGTACCTAAAACAAAATGGTGAGTTAGTATTTTCTTCTTTTGCTATTTTACAATTGCTATTTTAGTTTAGATTTTACAACTTCAAAGGCTGCTGATACTCACTGCTATGCCAAGTTATAAAACCTGAACTAAAATACTAGAAGAATAAATAATGAATATTATTTTTTTAAACATCCGCCCTTTTGCTTTGGGAAGAATAGGGACACAATATTCTGGGATCGTAAAGTACTCGACAGGACCTTTAAAATAAGGTATCGCCCCCCCCCCCCCCGGAGGTCCAAAAGGGGGGGGCGAGTTTACCTCTGGAGTATTTTGGGCCTGGAGCTTCTCCACTTCCTACCCAATTTTTTTTTATCAAGATGGCGCCCATTCGCCATTTTGAATTTGAGTGCCATGAAATATGCAAGAAAGTATAGCTCTCTAGCTCTAATTCGTACTACACGACGCCAAGTTGTATTTACTTTTTTAAGGCGTTAAATGAAATAAAAAATAATAAAAAATAATATCTATGCAATTTTTAAAACGCCGCCATCCTGTTTTAAGTGCGAATAGAGAAGTAAAGTAGCATTCTGAAATCTTAAAGTACTCGATATTACCTTCAAAATGATGTATCGCTATACCCCTCTTCCTATTTAATTTTCTTTGACAAGATGGCTCCGATCCGCCATTTTGACAATTAGAACTGATATTCTTACCTCAAAAAGTTGGGGGTTTTCAATATGTCCCAGCCCTTGACTCAAAAGATTACTTTTTAACCTTTCACAAATTCAAACACATTTAAATCATAAATCAAAAATAATTTTCATCATCATTCATCTATTTCAAATCAAACAAGGTATTTAAATCAAAAAATGTATCTAAATCACAAAAATGATTTAAATCTCACTGTGACAGCTCTGACCATGATCAGTGTAAATTATAGATCGTTTTCGAGTTATTATTGGAAAAATTATATAGCTTTTCTTTACACCCTCTATCACGGAAAGAAAGCATTTATGTACCTACATTTATATGAACGTTTTTTTCTTATATAGAACACCTTATTAAAATATTATCATAACGCTATATATATACTCGTACATATTAGGTATATATTATTATATTATTAATGACGTTTTGTTTAGGACTGAGCTGCATAGTTTGTGTTGGAATATGTATTGAATCCTGAAAAATAATTTGCATATGATTATTTTAATTTTACACAGCCCAGCCCGCTGATGTGATAAAATTATAAAAATAATTATTTTTATAAAATCAAGTTCAATGACTTGACTTTATCAAAATTTTGATAACACACTGGCTCAGTCTAGGCTATACTGTGTAAGGTCATTGCTGTTTGAATTTATTATCAACGTCAAAAATAAATAATTTTTTTTTATTATCAGCGGATATACAGGCTGCTATTTTGAGCTCATGAAACAGGAACTATATAGGGTGTCCCTGGATGAGATTACCTATACCACAAACAGACTTAAATGTATATTTCTATGGCTATGAATCTGGCGATACATTGCCAAATAAACCATAAAGCAGCTATCGCTAATTTTAAATCTTCTCGGCAAACCTAGCAAATAAATATGCGTCAATATTTCGTATAAAACTAAAAAAATAGAAACGAAGCACATAGTAGTTGGTGTCCATGTTTTTGATTTTAGTTTAACTACAGAGTTGCCATTGCATTGATAATCCAAAAATATCACTAATTTAAATAAGTTTCCATTTAATAATAGTAGCTTTTATTATACGATTTAAATCTGCACATATGGAATATAGGCACTACGATATGAAACAATAATTATATTATTAATATAACATATATACAGGGTGGCCAATTAGTGCGACAAAGCTCAATATCTCTTTTACCGCTAGGGATAGCTGAAAACTTTTTCAAGAAAGTTATTAAGCGTTAAGGGCTTTAAAAATTATTTTCGGCCATACAGGGTGCCCCAAAAGGGCGGTGTGATAAAAATTTCATATTTTTTAAATGGGACACTATGTATATTTTTACATATTTGAATTCACCGTAAAATTCTGTACATAGCACCGTAATTATTTGTACACATTTTTGCAACGTTGCTAAATAGATTGGAAAATTCCTAAAATTTGTGCAAAAACATGGTTCAATGAAATGTGGAATATTTCTTAACTTATAATAATTTGAAATAAAATATTTTTATGTCGGAAAGAGGAATGTTGACAGAAGTCCCCTATGATAACACATATCAATATTTTTATACAGGGTATTTTCTATGGATATGCCAACATTACGAACTTGAAACCTGAGTTTCGTAAGTTTTTTAAATGAAACACCCTGTATATGATTACTTTACCTTGTAGATATTTTAATCCTCTCTAATTTTTATTAAGGTCTTTCTATGCCTATCTCTACCAATCTTGGTGGTATTTCAATTTTTATTTAAACTCGAGGAAAAAAAAGTGGATCGATTTTAACATTGTCCCTTTTCTAGTCACCTATGACAAAATAAAAACAAAATGTTGTAATTTAAAAAAAAATTATTTATTCATACGAGAGGATACGACACAAAAATATTTTAGCAATTCAACCTTGTGGACAATTTCTAAAGTAAATTATTACCTAATTATTTGTTCAAATAGTGACCCCCATTAACTTGAACATATAATTCAATACGTTTTTCAAAAGAATGAGTCATGTTTCTATACATTTGGAACTATTTTCAAAGTATTACCTAATTATTTGTTCATAGTGACCACCATTAACTTTAACACATAATTCAATACGTTTCTCAAAAGAATGAGTCATGTTTCTAGACATTTGCCGAGTAATTCGTTTGAAAACAGCTGAAAATGTTTAGAAACATGACTCATTCTTTTGAAAAACGTATTGAATTATGTGTTCAAGTTAATGGGGGTCACTATATGAACAAATAATTAGGTAATAATTTACTTTAGAAATTGTTCACAAGCTAAAGCGCTAAAATGTTTTTGTGTCGTATCCTCCCGTATGAATAAATATATTTTTTTTAAATTACAACATTTTGTTTTTATTTTGTCATAGGCGACTAGAAAAGGAACAATTGTAAAATACATCCACTTTTTTTGCTTGAGTTTAAATAAAAATTGAAATACCACCAAGATTGGTAGAGATAGGCATAGAAAGACCTTAATAAAAATTAGAGAGGATTAAAATATCTACAAGATAAACATGTACAGTACAGGGTGTTTCATTTAAAAAACTTACGAAGCTCAGGTTTCAAGTTCGTAATGTTGGCATATCCATAGAAAATACCCTGTATAAAAATATTGATATATGTTATCATAGGGGACTTCTGTCAACATTCCTCTTTCCAACATAAAAATATTTTATTTCAAATTATTATAAGTTACGAAATATTACTTACACATTTCAAATTTTAGGAATTTTCCAATCTATTTGGCAACGTTGAAAAAATGTATAAAAATAATTACGGTGCTATGTACAGAATTTTACGGGGAATTCAAATATGTAAAAATATACATAGTGTCCCATTTAAAAAATATGAAATTTTTATCACACCGCCTTTTTGGAGCACCCTGTATGGCCGAAAATAATTTTAAAAGCTGCACCTCTTAACGATAAAAGAGATATTGAGCTTTGTCGCACTAATTGGCCACCCTGTATGTGTTCCGTTCATAATTAAATATGTTCTACTCTTTATAATAACAGCTCGACTCCGTTTGACTTCTACTGCTACTCATAAGGCTAGGTCTTTGCAACTGAGTAATATTTCTCTCTGTAATTTCGCTACTCTCAACTTTTGAAATTTCATCGTTATCCTCAGAAGTGAACTCCGTATCATATTCAATACTCTCATTTACATCTGTTTCCATGTCTTGATCTGTTGGACTATCTATAGATTCATAATGTGCTTCTTTCGGGTCAATGGTATCGGTAATATCAAAATTATCGTTATCCTCTGGTAAATAATATGGTGAATTTAAAACAGTGTCAATGCTATCTTCCTTTAACTCAGTATCATCTGATGTAGATCTGTCGGATGCAATTCCATCCTCTGATCGTGAAGTACCTGCCTCTAAATTTGGTGTCAAGAACTTTTCTTCAGTGCTACATCTAGTTCCGCCATGTAGATCTGATGCAGAAGGTAAGTCCATAACTTCTTCTTCCCTTAATGATTTAATCATCTGATTTTCAGCCTCGGCTTTTGATAGATTTTCTCCAAAATGTATTATAACATCCTCGTCAATAGCTGTAACTTGTTTCTTAAGAACACATCGGATTCTTGGTTTGAAACTTGTACTTCCCGTCAGCGTTTCAAATTTCTTGTTTCCTGACTCAAGTACTCCTTTATCTGTGTTATTATCTTCATCATTGACGATATCGTCATCGTCATCGTCATCATAATCATTACTATCATCTTTAAAAACAAACTTGCGCCGAATATTGCGTGTCAAAATCTCCTTGTCCCTCGATTTTTGACACTTTCTTCTATCATCATCTGTACCATCTTTATCTTCTTTATATTTTTCACCATGTTCTTTTTTTGTCAGTATATTTTCGTCACTGTAGGTTTTGCTTATAGTGATCACTGGTATTTTATCTGACCAAATGGAAGATGACGAATCTTGTTTAATAACAGGTTTCTTTGATTTTTTCCTATGTGCATCTTCAGGTGATATTTTTACTGCTGAATCTTTTACTGTTCTATAATAGGAAGAATTATTAAGCTCTTCATCTTCAATATCATCCTCGTTTATTTCAATTATTGGTTTTTTGGGTTTACTTCTTACAATTTTTGAATATTCCTTTTCTCGTCCCCTTTTATGTTTACCTTCATAGCTTGTAGAAGCTCTTGGTTCGTTTTCTAAAATCACTTTATCATCTTTGTTAAAATCTCCGGCCTTATTGGCCTCTATAATTCTTTTCAAGAAATCATTTCCTCCAGCTTTTGGTGGTCTAGGATGTCTTTGCTTCTCAAGTTTTAAAGGTCTCTGTATTTCATATTCGTCCTTTTTTGCTGTCGATTGTTTTCGTATACCGGATGTTTTCTTTGTAACTGTATTCGAATTCCGTGAATCTGCTTGTTTCCTAGGTCTCGGTGATAATGTAGAAGAATGAACTTTAGTTATGTCGATATCAGACAATTTTAGTTGTTTGGTTCTTTCAGATTTTCTTTGGTCAGTAGTACCTGAAATTACATTACATTACATAAGTCTGGTTTGACATGACCGAAAACTATGTATTTTCATAAATTTAATATATTTATAAAAATTTAAGTTCGCTGCAAGAAATTGCCCTACTTTGTTATTAATATTTTTTCATTTAATTATTAGGGCTTCTTAATTTTTTATGATCCTATGAAAAATTTATTATTTTCAAAACTTTAATTTGAATATTAATTTCTAAAAAAGGAGAAATTTGGTTCTTGAAAATGTGGATAGAACATAAATAAGTGTTCAATTTATTCTTATTACACGAGTTAGGCAAATAGATTTTTAAAACCTATTTGATACCTTTACTGAAATAATTTTTAATATATTTTTAAACTAAGTAACTAACTGAATAATCGAACAATTAATCAACAAATTAATATTCAACTGAAAACTTCCTAGGTCAAGTATAAGTCATTTACTTTATTTATTTTCGGTGGTCATTTGAGTAAGGAAATACAGATAGTTATACAGTGTGTCCGCGTATTGGTTTCCGAAGAAGGACAACTTTTTATTTGGGGGTTTATGTAAACGGAGTAATACCGTTTGAAGACAAAGAGGGTTTTAACTTATTTACAAAAATGTAAGTATGAAAATCATGTTTTTATAAGCGGTGGAACGTTTTGCTAGTCCTTGTAGATTTAGGCAATAAGTCAAAATTTATAAAAAATAAATATTGATGTGTAGCTTCTCACCTCCAATAACTTTTACTAACTACTTTTTATCGTATCTTTACACATAAGGGTACCTTGTCTTAGCTTTTTTCATATTTTTCTAAATTCTGAGTACTCGTTATATAAATTTGAGAAAGTAATATTCTTTTGGATCGTTTGAGATCAAGCAGGAATTTTTATGAAGAATAATATTTTTTGATTTACCCACAAATAAAAAAGTTTTCCTCTTCGATAGTCAATCAATGGACAATGCATATTTCCGGAATATTCTTAAAGCTGCGTTCATACCTAAGGTTTCACCTGACATTTTAGGTATTCAAGTTAGACTGTAGGCACCAGAAATCGCGCTTTTTAAAAAAGTTCTTCTTCAATCACCAGATTATTCATAAAATTTCACCAGACTTAGTAACACTGTTAGACTAACAGATAAAACGTCAGGTAAGACGTCAGGTAACACCTTATGGACGCCGCTTTACTGAAGAACATTTACTCTCGATATTAAGAAATAATAATACTTAATATAAAATCAATATTCGACACACCTGGTTTTTCCTTTTGGCTATTTATGTTTTCTTTATTTAACAAATTCATTGTTTTTTCAACTTTTTTCTTGGATATATTTGTTTCATGTCCCACTTGTTGCCGCTTGCTCTGTGCAGTTCTCATAGATTCCTGGTCTATTGGTTCAGAATTCTTGGGGGCATTCTGGTCTTCAGATACTTTATGACTGAAATCCTTTTCTTCTGAAAAATATACAACCGAGCATTAGGATCACAAAATTTGCGAGTTTATAAGAATGCCTACAAGTTCAGTCAGTACAGAAAATTCTTAAACACTTTAGGAAAGTATACAATCTTTAAGACTAATTATTAGATAGACGTCGTATGTATCATCTGTAGTACATCTTTACGTATCGATATAAATGATACAATAAATCGATTGAACAAAAAATTAGGAAAATAGGATTTCCTTATAATTTTATTAACTTTATATGTATATATGTTACGGTAAAAACCCGATTTCTCTTAAATCCCGATTTTCCTAGGAAAATTAGTTGTAACTATTCTGTCTCGTCAATTCTAGATGTAACTAGTTAAAACTAGAATTAGCAAATATTCTCAGTGAATTAGAAGTAAAACCGTAACCTTAAATCTCTTCTAGGATAGTTTTAGCTTAGTAAAAACGTTTTAACTAGTAAAACCCGTTTTCAATTAAACGAATATGAAATTTTTACTTTTAACTAAGATCATAAAACAATTCTAGTTTTAACTAGTTAAATCTAGAATTGACGAGGCAGGATAGTTAAAACTAGTTTTTTTCTAGGAAGAGCGGGTTTTTGCGGTAACATATACATCATCATCATCCATATGGATATTAAGAACATTTAAAATTTTTAAATGTAAATTGGAGATAATGACAACTATCGATAAGAGAAAATATTTTGGTTTATAAAAAGATCACGTCAAGAAAACTATTATTTTTTGTTTTACCGACAACATACACAGTCAGTACGATACGTTGTAATGCAAGTAACAAATGAGAAAAATTTTAAGAAATAAATTAGCTTCTTTTTAAATAAAAATACTTTATTTCGATTAAGTGCGTCATCATAGCCCACCATCTTAAATTAACTTTAGTGAATAACATTAGACTATTGGCATAGGGTTCTTTGGCGACTAAATTTGTCTTAATTCAAAACCGATGTCGCCACGGCTTAAAACAATATACATGTTTATTTCCCCATTTCAACAGGAAAAATCTTGTTGTATTTTGCATATACGGCACACGCTGGATTGAGACGGTGCTTCGACTGCTGCGTCTAGCTCATCTAGTTCATGATGTTCCAACAGTTTTAACTTCAAACCCAAACAAACTCCAAAAAAAAATATCTTTCTTATTATTAAATAGTTTATATAATTTATTTTACATGAAACTTAAGTAAAATTAATATAGGTGATATTAGCTTCCTTAGGAAGGGGAGCAAAAAATTAAACTTGAACACGTGCATCAAAGACTATCTATCTAAAATGTAGTGATCTGGACTGGCACTACGTAAGTTAAATCGTGATTTCGGGCATATTCGGTGAGTCCGAAGTCAGAACGTAGTTACAGGTTATGAAATAGTGAAGGAATAGGCATCTCTATTCATATTTGATTTACGGAGTGCGAGTCCAGGTAGTTTATTCGTTTGATAAATGAATTGTTTGCTGCAACAATTTTATTGTCATAATGGATAATAAAATACAGTGAAGATTTCCTTACAGTTGAAATTCTTGCATAAAAATCCATACCATACCTTTGTGGCTATTTCTTCGTAATCTACTAACTATACTCTGTATAGAATCAAGATTTAACCCAGAATGAGATGCTTTCAATGACTTTTCTTCTTTTTCGCCATCTTTGTTATTATCGTATGGTAAAGAATCATGTTGTTCAGTATCGGTGGCATCTTGTTCATCTTCAGACGTCGACGATTTTCCAAGAGCCTTTTTGATTAATCTTGTAAAGAACACTGAAGAAAAAGTTTCTTATTTTAACGGAGAAAGTTGGATTGTCAAATAAGTTAAAAATTGCAATACTCTAAACAAAGTGTATATTTAATGAAAATTGTTATTGCATATTCCCTGTATTTTATGTTGTTAATAGTTTTATCATTGTATCAAAGAAGCGGGGTTGCAGAAAAATGTTAAACATTAATTAAATAACCAGATTGTGATATCAAAGACATCAGCAGAAATGAGTTAGTCACAATGAAAGTTATCTGGTTGACAAGATAACAATAGTGCTATAATGATCCTTAAATTTGTCTCACTGAACAAACCCAGTCTGTGAAAATAAAATTATAGGCGACAAAACAATGATTAAACGAGAAACGATTTCTTTTTTTCAAGTTATTTATGGATTAATAATTAATATAATAATAATTAATAATAAGAATTAAAATAAGCATTAATAAGCTTAATAAATTACTATAAGAACTTCAAAGAAGAATCTAAGGGAAAAACATCATAGTTTTTTATTTGATTCTTGGAAAATAATTTTCAGAAATGGCAAAATTAAACGGACATGATTTGTCTGTTGGCATGGTTTGCCATACGCTCCCGAAAGTTGTTACTGAAGAGAGGGACTTTCTCCCGTAGGGGAGAATGGGGAAATAGCGGTCACTTAAGCTAGATTATGTATAATTGATAAAATATTAGTCTTCTGATATAAGTAAATAAGTAGTGGATAACCTGACTCATCCTCTAGATCATGGTTTTTCATTCAAATTAAAATAATTGACCTTAAAAGAGATGTCAGGATCTGAGAAATGAGGTGTCATTGACCAGTATCCCCCACCCTGCGGGTAATTCCAGTTAGATAATTTTTAATTCTTTTTATATAACAAAAAATTACGTTAGGATGATAATAAACTGAGAAAAATAAAAAAATAAGGGAACAGTAAGAGTCCTACTATCTTAAACAAATATCGCATTTATAGTTTCCAGGATCCAATAGCCACACATCGTACAGCGATACCAAAGTTCATCCCATTTTCCGTATTCTTCGCAAATAAAACATTACTGGTATTGTCCTAATGTTTTGACCGGCATTACCCGAAAGCTCCTTGCAATAAAAAACCTAATCCTAAAATTAAACTTATTGGTTTAGATATCTACAAACGCAAAAATCATTAGACCAATTACTTCCGAGAAAGTACGATATAAGGGCATGCAAAAAAATTAATTATTTTTGTACTTATATTTGTTTCGATTCACCTGAAAGTTATACCAAAAGAGAGCAAACACGTTGAGATTAAATTGTGGCCATTACAATGGGGTGATCCCAGCGAAATCACATGCATTTAACTTTGGACGTTGATTGTTAGATGGTAGCACGATGAGGAAAAAACTGAGTAGATTTACACTGTAGCATTTCAAGTGACCGGAATTCCCCACCTGACTGTGATTCACTTCCCTCTATAGATCTTTTCCATGAACTACAACAGGAACCAGAAGATTGGCGAATTTATTTAGGCACGTAAATTATTATGTCTTGTAATCCCAAAATCGGAAAACATTAAATAGTTATAGCAGGACTTAAAAAGAACTTGAATATGCAACTACAATTTCGCTTTCCTGCGACTACCTACGAAAATGAGAAAAAAACAGGGATAATTTCCTTAGAAAGTGTCTTATATCAGACGCGTGTTGAAAAAAATTCATTTCAACTCTAGAGTTGAAATATTACATTTAAATGCATATAATACCCCAATAAACACGAACAACCTCTCGGAGTATATTAGGATGTTGGCACTAGAGTAATACTGAACATTAAAAAAATTACATATATTTGTCTTCTTTTTTGTGGAGATCCTTAAGGTTTTTTATGAAAATATATAACAGATAACAGATAATTGTTAGGTAACCCATTAAACATAATAACTGCTTGGGTAAAGCAGAAATGGGATAAGTACCAATTTATTTTCGATTTTTACAATTATCAAGGATAGAATATCCATACAGGGTAAGTATAAAAATGTAATTATATTTGTTGTAATAATAATTTGAAATAATAGACAATAATCTCTATAAATATTGAGGTTACGTTGTGAGTTTTATAATTTTCTCGGAATTATATATATTTATTTAATGTTATGGTTAATTCAATTTCTTTTTTGTATTTGTTAAAGTTCAAAAAATAAGCGGTTCGGCTCCTTGGACTTTAATAGGCTAAGATAGTTCTTAAACGAACAGCGCTGGTGGCGCGCTTAATGGAAAGCAGAAAACACAAGAACAGCCAGCAGACCAGCGGAAAGAATACATCCCTTTTGTTTGATTTAATTAATACCTAAATAAAAGTTTTAAGAATTGAAAAAAGTTCTTATGATTAAACAATCCCATACGGTGAAGAGGTGAAACAACGCAAACTGTATTGAGTTAAGTAACAAATTAGGAACTATAAAAATGTATAGATATAACACATAGTAATTAGCGTAAGCAAATAAAAGAATTTTAATATTATTGGTCGTTACTTGGTGGAAGTCCATAATAATTTGGTTATATTATTGTAAGTAAAACACTTTTTTTCTTAAATTTCCACTTTTTATTTGACAATACGACATGTTTCACTGCACTGCAGTTTCGTCAGGTAATGTACATTTTATTTCAAAGTTATGCCTTATAAGTGTCTCTATTAACAAAAGAAAGATTATTTTATGATATGAAGGTTGGGTATTTCCTATTTCGTTCAAATTATTCTAAGTTGTGGTATTTAACAAACGGGGAGAAATATTTAGCCTAAAGTATGTTATAAAGTTTGGGTTTTTTTCCTATTATAATTTAATATGATAATGAGGGTCTTTTACATTTTCAAGGTATTTTATTGAACTATTGTGATGGATATTTAAATAAGTTTAATAGGGGTGAATTGTTTAAGTCTATTTGATTATTTAATAACACATTTACATTTTTAAGTTTGTTTATTGCTAGCGATTGAAGATGATTTAATTTTGAACCTTTGTTTTCTATATGTAGTATTTTGAACTCTTGATTAAAGGAATGGTTTGATTCGATAAGATGATTGGCGTAATTGGAGTCACTTTTGCCGTTTATGAAGCTGTTGTGATGCTCTTTTATTCTTTTTGAGAAACTTCTACCTGTTTGGCCAATATAAGTTTTTGGGCAATCCCCGCACTTTAATCGCTATCTGTAAACAAACTTTTACAATTGTTAATTACATTTTTGATTTGTTTTTGAAATAAATCTGTGGGATTTTTCTTAAGAATTATGTACTTGGGTACATATTAGTCCTTAAAAAATCTACTCAAGATCAAATTGTGTTTACTAAAGCAAATAATGGCAACACTGTCGTAGCTATAAACAAAACAGATTACATTCAAAAAACACTGAATTTTTTGGATCCAACCAAGTACATAATTCTTAAGAAAAATCCCACAGATTTATTTCAAAAACAAATCATGTAATTAACAATTGTAAAAGTTTGTTTACAGATAGCGATTAAAGTGCGGGGATTGCCAAAAAACTTATATTGGCCAAACAGGTAGAAGTTTCTCAAAAAGAATAAAAGAGCATCACAACAGCTTCATAAACGGCAAAAGTGACTCCAATTACGCCAATCATCTTATCGAATCAAACCATTCCTTTAATCAAGATTTCAAAATACTACATATAGAAAACAAAGGTTCAAAATTAAATCGTCTTGAATCGCTAGAAATAAACAAACTTAAAAATGCAAATGTGTTATTAAATAATCAAATAGACTTAAACAATTCACCCCTATTAAACTTATTTAAATATCCATC
The DNA here is from genome assembly GCA_963991005.1 of Barypeithes pellucidus. Classification (NCBI taxonomy): domain Eukaryota; kingdom Metazoa; phylum Arthropoda; class Insecta; order Coleoptera; family Curculionidae; genus Barypeithes; species Barypeithes pellucidus. Next base: position 32,639,634 of record OZ022562.1, read on the forward strand.
ACAATAGTTCAATAAAATACCTTGAAAATGTAAAAGACCCTCATTATCATATTAAATTATAATAGGAAAAAAACCCAAACTTTATAACATACTTTAGGCTAAATATTTCTCCCCGTTTGTTAAATACCACAACTTAGAATAATTTGAACGAAATAGGAAATACCCAACCTTCATATCATAAAATAATCTTTCTTTTGTTAATAGAGACACTTATAAGGCATAACTTTGAAATAAAATGTACATTACCTGACGAAACTGCAGTGCAGTGAAACATGTCGTATTGTCAAATAAAAAGTGGAAATTTAAGAAAAAAAGTGTTTTACTTACAATAATATAACCAAAATAAAAGAATTTCTATTATTTTTATTTACACCCAGGTAAGTAAGCTTAAATGTTCAAATAATTTTGGGAACTGTATTTGTGGCTGTAGAAAAAATTGTGTACATTACATGTGAAAGTGACTTTCTCTAACTCGGCGGATTTCCGAACTCGGCTGGTGCCTCGTGCTAAATACCTCCTCGTTTGGAATCTACCACTTTCAACAATCCATATAAATATGATAGTTATTGATTACATGTGTGAAGTAAAATAGAATAGGAACATGTAACCTAGATGTTAATTATAATGATTCCGTAATTATATTACACACAATAAGAAGCTGTCACTTATATAATGGGTTAATACGACAATCATGGTGCAAAATTGCAAATAAGTATTTTGCTCTGATCGTTTACCTTTTCCCTTGTTTTCAACCTTTTCCTCTTCATCTTCTTCCTTTTGACTTTGAGCTAAATCTTCGGATTCTTGACGAGGTTCGTCGCAACTCCTTGTACTTGGTAAATTACCAATTAGCTTCTTCCATTTGGAAAACGGAGTTTGATCATTTGATTCACCAGATCCGCCGCGTCTACGCCGATCTGCCAGTTGAAACATTTTTCTCCGTTCTTCAGTACGCTCGCGTCGTAATTGAGTCTGAATAAAAAGAAACTGTGTAGCGAATATTTTTACAAATTTTTTGTCAGAGTATTTTTGAGTTAATAAAATAATAAAGCTAAAATAAGCTTCATTAGTGCTTTTAGCAATGAATTCCTGCCAATTGATTTAATATTAAGTTATACCTTTAAGTCGTTATTTGCTTCTCGTAGAGCGCCAGTAAGAGATACTAAGTAGTAAATAATTAAAACTAGTAACAGCAGAAGTGGTATTACGATTCCTGGTGAAGCAATATAGTCCAATGCTCTAAAACGAATAAAAAAATAGATATGATTATCTACTAACGTACTTTCCACTAACGTCATTTGTGCCTATTAAAATCAAAAAGTAGGGAGTGTTTTCCCGAAAATCATAGTCATAGAGTAACCACAGATTCTGCACATGAAGTAATTGGTTTGAGCTAACTGGGTGGGCAACTTTATGGTAAATTCTAGAGAAATTTCTAGAAAAATGCATACTTCGATTATTCTGTTAAATAAATCCATTTCCGCGAGATTTGCATTTGTAAACAACATTTCATGGAAGTTTTTATTCTCAACAAAAATATTTACTCAGACTTGAAGAAAAATTAAATACCAATGAAATGAAAATTATGAATTAAAATTATTTCAAGAAATGTTAAAAATGTCCAACGCTTAAAATCCACCAGTAGTAATACCCCCCGTATGGCGCGCTCGAGTTTCCCCCCCGTATGGCGCGCTTTTCCCGGAAGCCGCGGCTCTCGCTGCAGGTTCGCGGTCTGAGGTGTGGTGAGTCATACGCGGTCTGAGGTGTGGCGCGTGAGTCATACGCGGTTCGAGGTGTGGTGGTTTGGTGCGACGACGACTCGCTGAGTCATTAACGATAAGAACTGTCATTTAGAGGTTGTCGCGGTGGGTTCGCGGTCTGAGGTGTGGCGCGTGAGTCATACACGGTTCGAGGTGTGGTGGTTCGGTGCGACGACGACTCGCTGAGTCATTAGCGGTGGTGGAAGACGGGGACTGTTTTAAACCCGTGGTATAGGTTTGCCGATGATGGCGGAGGACCCGCCGTTTTCGCTGAGTCATAAGAACCGTCATTTAGCGGATGTCACGGGGGCGTTTCGCTGTTTGATGAGGTTAGCACTCGCTGTTTTTTCGCTATTCGATATTTTGACTACGGTGGGAAGATGAGATGCTAACGCTATGATGGTAGTTTGTTACATAGACAGTCACTTTGTGTATGGTGGTGATGACGTCACTGCTAGTCACGTGATCATTGATGTCCCGGGCGTGTCTAATATTCTGAAAAAAGTTTCCACCTACAAGGCTCAAATCACCGTTCTCTAGTTTACTAGTCATAGAAATTATGAGCTCTCAGAGATTGTTCGAAGAAACCGCAGCATAGTTATACGGATGATAGATGTGGTGGCGTGAAATAACTAACAAATATATTTTTCAATATTAAATAGTACTGAAAACTGTTAATAATATCAATATAACTACTATGGTAGTACTGATGACATTGATGTACGCTAAATTATTCAGTTTGTCAGGAAGATATTACACAATGGTGACTGTTACTATAAAATACTGTCTAGATAAGTTCACTGTTTTTGCTTTAACAGCAGGCATCTGCGGTAGTTAAAAAGCGTGTTTATTGATTATTGATCGTGTTTGCAACAATGTAGTAGGAGGTAACCGCAGCTATAAAATCGTATTAGTAATAAAGGTAAAAAAAAAACACAAGAAGAACTATATTTTATTAACAATATCAAAAAACAGACATAAAAGTATAAATGGTAATAAAACCTTCTAAAATCAGCTGTAATTATTAGGGAAAATATAGGCTTTAAACCCTGTTCAGTAAATATGGTCGTAGTCACACTGTATATATCATGTTTGTCAGTCACTCTGTAAATATTCCCTTTATATCAAATAGTTGCCACAAATTATAGATTATAAAATATTTGATGTTTCAAAATGGTATTATAGGGTAAGTAACTGTAATCAATACTTAACAGTATCATACAACGCGCAGGAATTCAGGTATCATAGGTAAAAAAGATAAGGGTATGCTTTTATTAACAAAACATATGTATAATATTTACAAATATACACTAAAAATAACATAAATAAACACACATAGTCATACAGGGCTAATATAAAGCAAAATATATACAAAAAGTAATCCATAAATTTAATAGGGTACGCTTATGGAGAATATTAACAGTGAAAGTAGCCTAATGTGATGCTGAACTTTTTAGTATATACACATGCATGTAAAAGGTATCAATGCAGTCTAAATAAGAAAACATGTATTGGGGTAGGTAGCATTAGAAAACCATTATCAGGCACAGTTGCAATATATTACAATAAAATATAGGGTAAACCTGATAGCAATTTATGGGGTAGATGACTTTGGGGATAATAAATACGGTTTGTGTGTAACATTCTCTTATAATTAAAAACAGAAGAAGGTACTGGAATATGCATTAAAGACCGAGTATTCACAAAAGTTGCAGCTGTTTACATTAATAGTATTATTGTCAACATTGAAAGAAAAAACAGAGGCGGACTAAACAGTTTCTATGATCAAAATCAGCGTAATAACAGTCCAAATTTTCAGAAAAACATACACTAAACCCTCTTTTAAACAGGAACACTATAATAAGACACTAAACAGCTGAAATAAACAGGCAACAGCTGTTAAACTACTCTTTTTAAACAGGAAAAACACTATAATAAGACACTAAACCGCTGAAATAAACAGGAAAACAGCTGTTAAACTACTCTTTTAAACAGGAAAACACTAGTGTTTCTGTTGTGTCAGTGTTGTCTTATTGTTGTCTTATTGTTGTCTTATTGTTGTCTTAGTGCTGTGTCACTGTTGTGTCAGTGTTTTGTCAGTGTTTTCTGCAGTGTTTGGCGCAGTGTTGTTGTTCTGTATACGTTGTGTAGGTGTTTTAGCTGTTCAAGGGAACATACAACGTAAATCAGAGACGATTATACCACAAATAGCTTACACCTAGACGGTTCATCATTAAATCCTGATCAAAACAAGGCTTCTTAACCTGAAAACCACTTAAACCCCTTTTAGAGTACAAGAACAAGGTAGTGTTTTTGTAGTGTTATGTCAGTGGTTACGCAGGTACTGTTTTTGGTATTGGCTACATGGCGTAGGCGTTTATGCGTTTAATAAACCCTAAAGACGACATTTCGGAAAACGTGGCAATAGGTTTACACTACGCATAATAGTTACATTAATAAAATCCATATTACACCTAGAAATGTATTTATTATAGTTAAACAGTTTCTATGTCTCAGAACAAAGTAAATTAACGTAATTGTGTTGTACATGGTACGCCTATGGAAATATTAACAGTGAAAAGTGGATTAATGCGACGCGGAACTTTTAGCATATTAACCATTTTTTAAAAATAGAATTATATATTTAAAAATAAAGCATTTAATAAAAATGATTCAAAACTATGAACTTTTAGAAAAGTAGTTAATTTTCATAAACAGATGATCTCTATAAAAGTACCAAAGAATAATAACCAAGTACGTTCCTGAAATTGATATAATAATAAGGCGCCGCCAGCAGCACCTGCATTCCGGATGTGACAGCAATTAATTATTTGCTGTAAACTATTAACGATAAACTATAAAAATTCCGATGAGCCTAGACATGCATATTCTCGATGTACAGAGTACACACATAAAGGGGTTTCAAAGACCCAAATTTTCTCTCTTTTTACCGGGCCATATTATAAATTAAGTTACAAAAATTGTTTGCCGCTGAGGCTCTTAACGATATGAACTGTTATACTAACGATTATGGATATATTATTGAGCAAGAGGGAAACACTATGAGTGAACACTGTGTTTGCCCTTTTTTTTGTTGGTAAAAATATGAACAGTTATTAGTCACACTGTAAATAACATGTTTGGTAAAATATGAACAGTTATTAGTCACACTGTATATAACATGTTTGGTAAAAATATGCTTCCCACACTGTGTTTATCATATGGGTAAAAATATTCAGTTATTAACCTTGTAAAAAAATACCTCCGTATATCTTTAGGTATTTTAGGTAAAAAATCACACATTATTAGATTATAAAAATATAAAAACGTATTTGTTTAGGAATTCCAGTAACGAAACAACAATGATTATTGAATAAAATTATGGTTTTTCCTGTTTACCTTTTCTTGGCGAATTCCTTGTAGTGACTGCACTTTGTGCATTAATAATTTAAAAGGAGTGGTTTTACGTTACATTTTAAAAAAAACAGTGTGACACAACTATAGTTTTAAGGGGTCATAACAACAGTGTAAGGGCTTACAGTGGGGATGATGGGACAAAAAAATTTTTCGTCTTATTATTTTACTTAGAATATATATTTTCTATTATCAGATGAAAACCGAGGAAAAATCAAACAAGAATAACTAATTGATTGACCTTATTTAAAAACAGAGGTCAGGGGTGAGAGTTTAGTAGGTTAACAAAAAGTGGAAGGGATGATGGAACATAAAATTTTTTCGTCTTATTATTTTACTTAGAATATATATTTTCTATTATCAGATGAAAACCGAGGAAAAATCAAACAAGAATAACTAATTGATTGACCTTTTTTAAAAAAACAGAGCTCAGGGGTGAGAGTTTAGCAGGTTAACAAAAAAGTGGAAGGGATGATGGAACATAAAATTTAATCGTCTTATTATTTTACTTAGAATATATATTTTCTATTATTAGATGAAAACCGAGGAAAAAATCAAAAAACAAGAATAACTATTTGATTGACCTTATTAAAAAAACAGAGCTCAATGGAGAGAGTTTAGAGGGAAAGTGGAAGAGTGTAACAGGTGGTCGAAAAAATTAGAAGGTTTTCTCTATGTAAGTAGACACATCCTGTAAAGTTCTGATTAAACAAGGTTACGTAGTACGGATATAAGACGAAGCCTGTTCTTGCAGTAGAAGTTTAAGTGAGCAAATATATACAAGTAAGTACCCTTTTCATTTTAAAGTGAATTAGATGTTTAACAGGTTGTTTTTTAATTAAAGTGGCGTTTTCTCAGAGAATTATTAAATTTACTGGAACCCCTTGGGATTATTTCAATAAATCGGTTTTTCCAGGGTAGAAGTTATTGTTTATGTATGAAATGGGGTCAGAAAATACAGTGTTAGTCGTCTACGTTTTGGAAGCAGAGTAGTCTGTGTAGTTTTCTAAAATTTAACACCCTATATCACATAATTACCTAATATGGTTTTTAGGCTTCTTAGACAACGTCACACCCTTAGTGAACCAATAAAAGGTGAGTCACTTTTGTGCAATTTAGTTAGTGTATAAGATAAACAGTACCTATGTGCTGGGCTGAAATAGTTACCAAAAAACAGTTAAAATCTAGATATTAGATAGAGGAAAAAATAAAGGTAGAAAATCCTACTAAAAAAAGGTATTAGAAATTACTGCATATCGACGTTACGGTTTATATACAGGGAAAATTGCAGCAATGTGTTTGGATTTTTAAAAATAAAAATGTGTACTACAAAAATGCTACTCAGGGTTTATGAAACAACCATATACAGGGGAAATTGTGTTTTTAAAAAATTTGTACTACATAATGGTGCCTGAAAAAATACAGGGAAAAATTGTAACAGTGTTTGGTTTTTATCACACTGCATAATGAGTTTAATAGAACACAAGGGAGCCTAGCCTCTTTATGGGGGTGGTTTAGGCAAATATTTCATAGAATGGTACTTTGGGGTTTTTAAATTCTCAAGAAAAAGGGAATAAAACACATTTTTTTTAAAAAAGTATATTCATGTTACAAAAGTAGTTTATTTTGAGTAACAAAACATTTTAAAATTTAACTGGCAACGAAGAACTTTTTTAAATTTTTTAATGGAACACCTGATATATTCTTAGTTCGCAAAAAATCAAATTTATGTTATAAATGATTTTTGGTACTAATATTTTTATGATAATAACTATCCAAAGACTGTACAGCAAGAAAACATTTTTGATAATAGATTATCTTTTAGTGTCTTTTAGAAATATTCTGATAATAAATTTAACGGCAAAACTGGGGTAATTTACATGTTTTTAATGTTATTTTTGTTTTATTTAGTATAAATCCTGCGGTGGAAGATAGATGGTTGGAGAATTTAAATATTATTATTTTTAATATAAGCTGATTCTTCTCGGTTTTCTATACAACTCTATCCATTTTTCTCTAATGTTACAGTGCCGCTATTGAAATAATATAATCTCAGCATATATTTTACAAAGGAATACTTATTTATGTTATCAAAAAATTATAAGAATGTAATCCGTTGATTATATTCATTCTCTTCCATGATGATGGCCAAGTGTCATTATTTTCATTATTAAACGATGAATATATAAATGCTTTTTGAACTCTAGGTGCGAACAAAGCAAGTATAAAGTATTAAAGTATTGTTAAAAACTCCAACAAGGTAGTAAAGTCATTTTTTAAAATAAAAATATTTTATATTTTTTCAGGTTTGTAACTCAAAAAACAGAATTATATCAGAATTTCATACATCTCAAAACAGAATTATTCTTAGTTATTGTTATATATATTATTTTCACTACAAGTTGACAAATTTTTCTAAGTTTTGGTAAAATTTTTGGTTTCATCTCGTTAAATTAAACTATCTGTGTTAGTGTATAATAATAAAATTGTTTTTATCATCATATTTACTATAAACATAGTAAACATTTTTAAAATTGCAGTTATGGATAATTCCAAGACAAAAAACAACATAAACAGGGATATTATAAGTCACTTTCCCTTTTCCATTTGTATTGAACCAAAATTTTCATTAAACTATACGTTTCTAAATTTGGGTTTTGCATTCAATGTTCTTTTAATTAGATTATATTTGTTTTATGATAATCTCTAAATGTAATATTTTTCCAAAGCCCAACCTGAACCGGGTTCAGCAAATTTTTGTCATTTTTCTTTTATTTTGAATAAAACTTCTTATAAATTCCACGTAAATCTGTTGATGACATAGGCTTATTTCTAGTATTACTTGATTTTGTCTCTATTTTTCTTTTGTTTGTAAACTATATTAACCAAATAATTCCACATTAATCTTTAGACATCTATGTTTAACTAGTTGTTTAGAAATTAAACGTACAAACTTTTGGTTCAACCTTATCCAGAACTTTATCAGGGTATACATGCTTCTTTGATTATAGGAGTATATAAGACTCAATTTTGGTTTTAAACGAAGTTAAGTTTCACGTTATCATCACTTTTAAATATGTTTGTTTCGGGTTCTTCTGTTTCTAAAGTTTTAGACACATCACATAGTTGATTATGGATTAGAATAGTGAATCCCCATATGTGTTTCTTTCTGCGCATTCCTAGGATCTTTTTTTTATGTTTGAAATATGAATTCTTTGGTAAAAATAGGCGTATTTGTATATTTTTAGATGAACTAAGACGTCCTTTTGATCGTTTTCCTATTGTATGTACAATAGTTGACAATAATATTTGTTTATTGGTATTTAAATCCTTTGCAGTTTTATAGGATGATTCATGAATAGTAAATGCCCTTTACTTAACTGAAATTCTTTCACAACAACACCAAGTATGTTGTTGATAACAGTATTGGCTGAGAAGAAACAAACCATTATCACTTCTAAATCCGTACAATACAGGGTGTTCAAGAGATCGTTCATAGCATATCATGACACAAGGTAACAAAACGTAAAAACGGATATTTTTATTGAACAAATTTGGTTTATTATCCCTATTTTGTTACTACCAAAACACTTTAACGAAATATATAGGATTAAAATCAAATTCGCAGATAATAACCATACAATTGAAATACATTGCTTTATGAGAGATATGTAAGCATGTTAAAATTAAAGATTATTTAAAACTTTCGTGTGAATTCCGAGGGTTTGAACTTTGACGTTTTCAAACACAGTAGACATGTAATAGGTGTTATATTTATTGCATAAAGCTTCTTCAACATTATGTTATGGACTTTACAGTCTTAATAACTTGATGCTTAACATCGAACCGGTAATATATCTGAACCGGTGGTTAACAACCCTTGTTAACCACTGAACCGGTGGTTAACAACCCTTGTTAACCACTGAACCGGTGGTTAACAACCCTTGTTAACCACTGAACCGGTGGTTAACAACCCTTGTTAACCACTGAACCGGTGGTTAATAACAACCCCTGTTAACCACTGAACCGGTGGTTAACAACAATCCCTGTTAACCACTGAACCGGTGGTTAACAACAATCCCTGTTAACCACTGAACCGGTGGTTAATAACAACCCTTGTTAACCACCGGTTCAGTGGTTAACAGGGATTGTTGTTAACCACCGGTTCAGTGGTTAACAGGGGTTGTTGTTAACCACCGGTTCAGTGGTTAACAAGGGTTGTTAACCACCGGTTCAGTGGTTAACAGGGGTTGTTATTAACCACCGGTTCAGTGGTTAACAAGGGTTGTTAACCACCGGTTCAGTGGTTAACAAGGGTTGTTAACCACCGGTTCAGTGGTTAACAAGGGTTGTTAACCACCGGTTCAGTGGTTAACAAGGGTTGTTAACCACCGGTTCAGATATATTACCGGTTCGATGTTAAGCATCAAGTTATTAAGACTGTAAAGTCCATAACATAATGTTGAAGAAGCTTTATGCAATAAATATAACACCTATTACATGTCTACTGTGTTTGAAAACGTCAAAGTTCAAACCCTCGGAATTCACACGAAAGTTTTAAATAATCTTTAATTTTAACATGCTTACATATCTCTCATAAAGCAATGTATTTCAATTGTATGGTTATTATCTGCGAATTTGATTTTAATCCTATATATTTCGTTAAAGTGTTTTGGTAGTAACAAAATAGGGATAATAAACCAAATTTGTTCAATAAAAATATCCGTTTTTACGTTTTGTTACCTTGTGTCATGATATGCTATGAACGATCTCTTGAACACCCTGTATTGTACGGATTTAGAAGTGATAATGGTTTGTTTCTTCTCAGCCAATACTGTTATCAACAACATACTTGGTGTTGTTGTGAAAGAATTTCAGTTAAGTAAAGGGCATTTACTATTCATGAATCATCCTATAAAACTGCAAAGGATTTAAATACCAATAAACAAATATTATTGTCAACTATTGTACATACAATAGGAAAACGATCAAAAGGACGTCTTAGTTCATCTAAAAATATACAAATACGCCTATTTTTACCAAAGAATTCATATTTCAAACATAAAAAAAAGATCCTAGGAATGCGCAGAAAGAAACACATATGGGGATTCACTATTCTAATCCATAATCAACTATGTGATGTGTCTAAAACTTTAGAAACAGAAGAACCCGAAACAAACATATTTAAAAGTGATGATAACGTGAAACTTAACTTCGTTTAAAACCAAAATTGAGTCTTATATACTCCTATAATCAAAGAAGCATGTATACCCTGATAAAGTTCTGGATAAGGTTGAACCAAAAGTTTGTACGTTTAATTTCTAAACAACTAGTTAAACATAGATGTCTAAAGATTAATGTGGAATTATTTGGTTAATATAGTTTACAAACAAAAGAAAAATAGAGACAAAATCAAGTAATACTAGAAATAAGCCTATGTCATCAACAGATTTACGTGGAATTTATAAGAAGTTTTATTCAAAATAAAAGAAAAATGACAAAAATTTGCTGAACCCGGTTCAGGTTGGGCTTTGGAAAAATATTACATTTAGAGATTATCATAAAACAAATATAATCTAATTAAAAGAACATTGAATGCAAAACCCAAATTTAGAAACGTATAGTTTAATGAAAATTTTGGTTCAATACAAATGGAAAAGGGAAAGTGACTTATAATATCCCTGTTTATGTTGTTTTTTGTCTTGGAATTATCCATAACTGCAATTTTAAAAATGTTTACTATGTTTATAGTAAATATGATGATAAAAACAATTTTATTATTATACACTAACACAGATAGTTTAATTTAACGAGATGAAACCAAAAATTTTACCAAAACTTAGAAAAATTTGTCAACTTGTAGTGAAAATAATATATATAACAATAACTAAGAATAATTCTGTTTTGAGATGTATGAAATTCTGATATAATTCTGTTTTTTGAGTTACAAACCTGAAAAAATATAAAATATTTTTATTTTAAAAAATGACTTTACTACCTTGTTGGAGTTTTTAACAATACTTTAATACTTTATACTTGCTTTGTTCGCACCTAGAGTTCAAAAAGCATTTATATATTCATCGTTTAATAATGAAAATAATGACACTTGGCCATCATCATGGAAGAGAATGAATATAATCAACGGATTACATTCTTATAATTTTTTGATAACATAAATAAGTATTCCTTTGTAAAATATATGCTGAGATTATATTATTTCAATAGCGGCACTGTAACATTAGAGAAAAATGGATAGAGTTGTATAGAAAACCGAGAAGAATCAGCTTATATTAAAAATAATAATATTTAAATTCTCCAACCATCTATCTTCCACCGCAGGATTTATACTAAATAAAACAAAAATAACATTAAAAACATGTAAATTACCCCAGTTTTGCCGTTAAATTTATTATCAGAATATTTCTAAAAGACACTAAAAGATAATCTATTATCAAAAATGTTTTCTTGCTGTACAGTCTTTGGATAGTTATTATCATAAAAATATTAGTACCAAAAATCATTTATAACATAAATTTGATTTTTTGCGAACTAAGAATATATCAGGTGTTCCATTAAAAAATTTAAAAAAGTTCTTCGTTGCCAGTTAAATTTTAAAATGTTTTGTTACTCAAAATAAACTACTTTTGTAACATGAATATACTTTTTTAAAAAAAATGTGTTTTATTCCCTTTTTCTTGAGAATTTAAAAACCCCAAAGTACCATTCTATGAAATATTTGCCTAAACCACCCCCATAAAGAGGCTAGGCTCCCTTGTGTTCTATTAAACTCATTATGCAGTGTGATAAAAACCAAACACTGTTACAATTTTTCCCTGTATTTTTTCAGGCACCATTATGTAGTACAAATTTTTTAAAAACACAATTTCCCCTGTATATGGTTGTTTCATAAACCCTGAGTAGCATTTTTGTAGTACACATTTTTATTTTTAAAAATCCAAACACATTGCTGCAATTTTCCCTGTATATAAACCGTAACGTCGATATGCAGTAATTTCTAATACCTTTTTTAGTAGGATTTTCTACCTTTATTTTTTCCTCTATCTAATATCTAGATTTTAACTGTTTTTTGGTAACTATTTCAGCCCAGCACATAGGTACTGTTTATCTTATACACTAACTAAATTGCACAAAAGTGACTCACCTTTTATTGGTTCACTAAGGGTGTGACGTTGTCTAAGAAGCCTAAAAACCATATTAGGTAATTATGTGATATAGGGTGTTAAATTTTAGAAAACTACACAGACTACTCTGCTTCCAAAACGTAGACGACTAACACTGTATTTTCTGACCCCATTTCATACATAAACAATAACTTCTACCCTGGAAAAACCGATTTATTGAAATAATCCCAAGGGGTTCCAGTAAATTTAATAATTCTCTGAGAAAACGCCACTTTAATTAAAAAACAACCTGTTAAACATCTAATTCACTTTAAAATGAAAAGGGTACTTACTTGTATATATTTGCTCACTTAAACTTCTACTGCAAGAACAGGCTTCGTCTTATATCCGTACTACGTAACCTTGTTTAATCAGAACTTTACAGGATGTGTCTACTTACATAGAGAAAACCTTCTAATTTTTTCGACCACCTGTTACACTCTTCCACTTTCCCTCTAAACTCTCTCCATTGAGCTCTGTTTTTTTAATAAGGTCAATCAAATAGTTATTCTTGTTTTTTGATTTTTTCCTCGGTTTTCATCTAATAATAGAAAATATATATTCTAAGTAAAATAATAAGACGATTAAATTTTATGTTCCATCATCCCTTCCACTTTTTTGTTAACCTGCTAAACTCTCACCCCTGAGCTCTGTTTTTTTAAAAAAGGTCAATCAATTAGTTATTCTTGTTTGATTTTTCCTCGGTTTTCATCTGATAATAGAAAATATATATTCTAAGTAAAATAATAAGACGAAAAAATTTTATGTTCCATCATCCCTTCCACTTTTTGTTAACCTACTAAACTCTCACCCCTGACCTCTGTTTTTAAATAAGGTCAATCAATTAGTTATTCTTGTTTGATTTTTCCTCGGTTTTCATCTGATAATAGAAAATATATATTCTAAGTAAAATAATAAGACGAAAAATTTTTTTGTCCCATCATCCCCACTGTAAGCCCTTACACTGTTGTTATGACCCCTTAAAACTATAGTTGTGTCACACTGTTTTTTTTAAAATGTAACGTAAAACCACTCCTTTTAAATTATTAATGCACAAAGTGCAGTCACTACAAGGAATTCGCCAAGAAAAGGTAAACAGGAAAAACCATAATTTTATTCAATAATCATTGTTGTTTCGTTACTGGAATTCCTAAACAAATACGTTTTTATATTTTTATAATCTAATAATGTGTGATTTTTTACCTAAAATACCTAAAGATATACGGAGGTATTTTTTTACAAGGTTAATAACTGAATATTTTTACCCATATGATAAACACAGTGTGGGAAGCATATTTTTACCAAACATGTTATATACAGTGTGACTAATAACTGTTCATATTTTACCAAACATGTTATTTACAGTGTGACTAATAACTGTTCATATTTTTACCAACAAAAAAAAGGGCAAACACAGTGTTCACTCATAGTGTTTCCCTCTTGCTCAATAATATATCCATAATCGTTAGTATAACAGTTCATATCGTTAAGAGCCTCAGCGGCAAACAATTTTTGTAACTTAATTTATAATATGGCCCGGTAAAAAGAGAGAAAATTTGGGTCTTTGAAACCCCTTTATGTGTGTACTCTGTACATCGAGAATATGCATGTCTAGGCTCATCGGAATTTTTATAGTTTATCGTTAATAGTTTACAGCAAATAATTAATTGCTGTCACATCCGGAATGCAGGTGCTGCTGGCGGCGCCTTATTATTATATCAATTTCAGGAACGTACTTGGTTATTATTCTTTGGTACTTTTATAGAGATCATCTGTTTATGAAAATTAACTACTTTTCTAAAAGTTCATAGTTTTGAATCATTTTTATTAAATGCTTTATTTTTAAATATATAATTCTATTTTTAAAAAATGGTTAATATGCTAAAAGTTCCGCGTCGCATTAATCCACTTTTCACTGTTAATATTTCCATAGGCGTACCATGTACAACACAATTACGTTAATTTACTTTGTTCTGAGACATAGAAACTGTTTAACTATAATAAATACATTTCTAGGTGTAATATGGATTTTATTAATGTAACTATTATGCGTAGTGTAAACCTATTGCCACGTTTTCCGAAATGTCGTCTTTAGGGTTTATTAAACGCATAAACGCCTACGCCATGTAGCCAATACCAAAAACAGTACCTGCGTAACCACTGACATAACACTACAAAAACACTACCTTGTTCTTGTACTCTAAAAGGGGTTTAAGTGGTTTTCAGGTTAAGAAGCCTTGTTTTGATCAGGATTTAATGATGAACCGTCTAGGTGTAAGCTATTTGTGGTATAATCGTCTCTGATTTACGTTGTATGTTCCCTTGAACAGCTAAAACACCTACACAACGTATACAGAACAACAACACTGCGCCAAACACTGCAGAAAACACTGACAAAACACTGACACAACAGTGACACAGCACTAAGACAACAATAAGACAACAATAAGACAACAATAAGACAACACTGACACAACAGAAACACTAGTGTTTTCCTGTTTAAAAGAGTAGTTTAACAGCTGTTTTCCTGTTTATTTCAGCGGTTTAGTGTCTTATTATAGTGTTTTTCCTGTTTAAAAAGAGTAGTTTAACAGCTGTTGCCTGTTTATTTCAGCTGTTTAGTGTCTTATTATAGTGTTCCTGTTTAAAAGAGGGTTTAGTGTATGTTTTTCTGAAAATTTGGACTGTTATTACGCTGATTTTGATCATAGAAACTGTTTAGTCCGCCTCTGTTTTTTCTTTCAATGTTGACAATAATACTATTAATGTAAACAGCTGCAACTTTTGTGAATACTCGGTCTTTAATGCATATTCCAGTACCTTCTTCTGTTTTTAATTATAAGAGAATGTTACACACAAACCGTATTTATTATCCCCAAAGTCATCTACCCCATAAATTGCTATCAGGTTTACCCTATATTTTATTGTAATATATTGCAACTGTGCCTGATAATGGTTTTCTAATGCTACCTACCCCAATACATGTTTTCTTATTTAGACTGCATTGATACCTTTTACATGCATGTGTATATACTAAAAAGTTCAGCATCACATTAGGCTACTTTCACTGTTAATATTCTCCATAAGCGTACCCTATTAAATTTATGGATTACTTTTTGTATATATTTTGCTTTATATTAGCCCTGTATGACTATGTGTGTTTATTTATGTTATTTTTAGTGTATATTTGTAAATATTATACATATGTTTTGTTAATAAAAGCATACCCTTATCTTTTTTACCTATGATACCTGAATTCCTGCGCGTTGTATGATACTGTTAAGTATTGATTACAGTTACTTACCCTATAATACCATTTTGAAACATCAAATATTTTATAATCTATAATTTGTGGCAACTATTTGATATAAAGGGAATATTTACAGAGTGACTGACAAACATGATATATACAGTGTGACTACGACCATATTTACTGAACAGGGTTTAAAGCCTATATTTTCCCTAATAATTACAGCTGATTTTAGAAGGTTTTATTACCATTTATACTTTTATGTCTGTTTTTTGATATTGTTAATAAAATATAGTTCTTCTTGTGTTTTTTTTTTACCTTTATTACTAATACGATTTTATAGCTGCGGTTACCTCCTACTACATTGTTGCAAACACGATCAATAATCAATAAACACGCTTTTTAACTACCGCAGATGCCTGCTGTTAAAGCAAAAACAGTGAACTTATCTAGACAGTATTTTATAGTAACAGTCACCATTGTGTAATATCTTCCTGACAAACTGAATAATTTAGCGTACATCAATGTCATCAGTACTACCATAGTAGTTATATTGATATTATTAACAGTTTTCAGTACTATTTAATATTGAAAAATATATTTGTTAGTTATTTCACGCCACCACATCTATCATCCGTATAACTATGCTGCGGTTTCTTCGAACAATCTCTGAGAGCTCATAATTTCTATGACTAGTAAACTAGAGAACGGTGATTTGAGCCTTGTAGGTGGAAACTTTTTTCAGAATATTAGACACGCCCGGGACATCAATGATCACGTGACTAGCAGTGACGTCATCACCACCATACACAAAGTGACTGTCTATGTAACAAACTACCATCATAGCGTTAGCATCTCATCTTCCCACCGTAGTCAAAATATCGAATAGCGAAAAAACAGCGAGTGCTAACCTCATCAAACAGCGAAACGCCCCCGTGACATCCGCTAAATGACGGTTCTTATGACTCAGCGAAAACGGCGGGTCCTCCGCCATCATCGGCAAACCTATACCACGGGTTTAAAACAGTCCCCGTCTTCCACCACCGCTAATGACTCAGCGAGTCGTCGTCGCACCGAACCACCACACCTCGAACCGTGTATGACTCACGCGCCACACCTCAGACCGCGAACCCACCGCGACAACCTCTAAATGACAGTTCTTATCGTTAATGACTCAGCGAGTCGTCGTCGCACCAAACCACCACACCTCGAACCGCGTATGACTCACGCGCCACACCTCAGACCGCGTATGACTCACCACACCTCAGACCGCGAACCTGCAGCGAGAGCCGCGGCTTCCGGGAAAAGCGCGCCATACGGGGGGGAAACTCGAGCGCGCCATACGGGGGGTATTACTACTTCCACCGTAATTTAAAATCGGATGACATATGAGTTGTTAAAATTATTTTCACATATACAAGGTGTTCCACTAAGGCCGGCGAGGTACGATATTATGGAAACCATAAACCATATCCTTATGAGAAAAAAAATGTCGTTCACTAAATTGACCCAGAGAAATTGTTGGAAAATATGCTCACGTTTCCGAAATGACCGCTAGGGGACGCAAATACTATTATAGAACTACAACTTCAAATTTCTTCGAATTAGCATTGTTAAGATTTTCATTTTATAACGGATAGGTGAAATGTTTTTCGTATCGCCAATAATAAGAGTGGGAGAAGCGTGTAAAAAAATATTCTTAAACTATGTATCTGTATCTTCCATACCCTTTATCCAAATTTAATCAACTGAGGTCGTTTTAAAGATAATTTTACACTTATTAAATATCCGTTGGTCTATTTACCCATGATTTTTAATTTTCTTAATAAACCAAAATAGCATTATAAATGCCAATAATTATGTTTTTTAAATTTTCTTAATAAACCAAAATAGCATTATAAATACCAATGATTATGTTCTTTTAATTTTCTTAATAAACCAAAATAGCGTGATAAATACCCATGATTCCGTTTTTTTAATTTTCTTAATAATCCAAAATACCAATGATTTTGTTTTTTTTAATTTTCTTAATAAATTAAAATAGCATGATAAATTAATTTACTGTGTATAAAGACTACAAAAATAACTACATTTTGGCGTAAACTGTAATTCAATACCTTTATTCCTCCTCGAGTTATTTACAGATAACAATTAATAATTAATTAATTAAATAATATATCATGCTATTTAAATTTATTAAGAAAATGTAAAAAAACAGAATCATGAGTAAACAGCAGTATCTTTAGAACGCACGTAAGTTGATTAAATTTGGATAAAGGGTATGGAAGATGCAGCAATTTTAAAAATATTTTTTACACGCTTTCCCCACGCTTATTGTCGGCGATATGAAAAAAGTCTTACGAACAAACTTTCCCAAAAATTAATGATCTTCTTATATCCGTTATTAAATGGAAACCTTAACAGTGACAATTCGAAGAAATTTGAATTTTTAATTATATAATAGTAATTGCGCCTCCAAGCGATCATTGTGGAAATGTGAAAATATTTTCCATGAATTTTTCTTGGTCGATTTAGTAAATTTAGTCAATGAAATTTTTTCACAAAAACATAAGGTTTATGGCTTCCATATTATCGTACCTCGCCGGCCTTAGTAGGACATCCTGTACAATACACTCCTGGAGTTTGGTTCGTTTCTCCCGACTCATCCGGTATAAATGTTAAAGTATATTAATATGTTAAGGCTATGTTCCAAAACCTGTATAATATGATAAGAGCCGCTATATTTTTTTTAAATGAAAATAAAGAAGATACAATTTAATACCTGTGCATATACGGTGGTACATTAGCTTTTATAGTATTTGTAAAAATATGAAAAATTTTTGGATAACCAGAGAATGGTCCACAATGCCAAGAGGGCTCTATCCACACTATGGCATATCCAACTGGAAGCACACAAAGGAATAACATCATAAGTAGTAAGGCATAGTAAAAGTTATTCGACCTAAAAACAAAATAATATGTAAATGCAAAAAAAACCTAGGTAGGTAAATTCAAAATATTATATTAATAAGAACTTCTTTCCTTCCAGAGGATTCGCTAGGGGCTGGATTGTTGGGGGTTTGTTCAATTTAAAATGCAATTTTTACAATCGAATAATCTATGATAAGGATCTTGAAAATGATAACGGCTACCTAGTGGCGTAGCTAACTCTGAGTGGGCCTTCCCAAGTAACACTAATGCTCTTATTGGGATCTCTAAGGGTCTAGGACTATTCACCGTCGCCGTTTTGCCGTCGCCGGCTCGCCGGCGGGAGAGTTCGCCGGCAGTCGTTTCGCCGTCAAGTAGAAATTAATAAAATACATAATAAAGGGTGTTTATGATATATATTGCTAAATTATTTCAAAAAGTAAAATAATATAAACCTCTAAGATATTATACTATATTATAATATATAATATACGAAACAAAATTATTACATTTCATAAATATGGGCTAAACCTCTGAGATATTCTGTTAATTATCATCGGAAAACAAGCACTTTTCGAGGCCTATTTTATTTTGTCCAGCAAAAAAAACGAGGTTCCAAAGTTCCATAACTATTACAGTTTCTTGGGAAAACAAGTGCAAACCCCGCTACACCTTTTGGAGCCGATTTCCTTTTGTCTTTAGCAAATGAAAACTTTCCTGGCGAAACAAGTGCAAACCCATCTTTTGGAGCCGATTTTCTTTTTTCCTTATAAAAAAATAAGATATAATAATCCTTTAATGCTGATATTGCATTGACTTCTTCATTTTTGTATGTAATCTTGCCTTAGATATATTTGTAATTAGGGTTACTAGAACATACTTCAATATATCGTTAGCTTAATTAGTAAATCACATAAGTCCAAATAGCAAAACAAAAGAATTGTATCGTTAGCGAACAATTTTAGAAACGATAATATAACAGAATATCTCCGAGGTGTAGCCCATAATTATGAAATGTAATAATTTTGTTTCATATATTTATAGTATAATATCGTAGAGGTTTATATTATTTTACTTTTTCAAAAAATTTAGCAATGTATATCATAAACACCCTTTATTACGTATTTTATTAATTTCTTCTTGGCGGCGAAACGGCCCTTGGCGAATCAGCTGCCGGTGAACTGTCCCGCCGGTGAACCGGCGACGCCAAAACGGCGACGCTAAAACGGCGACGGCGAAACGGCGACGACGAATAGTCCCATCCCCATCTCTAACGTCGCTTTAAAACTATACAATCAAATTTCGAATAAAACCTGACCTTCAAGACAGCCTGAGGACTAATATAAAGCAACTTCTAGCTAAGAAGGCCCATCCTAAAAGGGTATTCAAGACAAAATTTTAAAACTACCTTAAAACCATTTATTTTAAATTTTATATTCTTTAAGAGTTTCTCAAGGCAACTTTAAATTTATGTATTAAAACAGCGTTTTGCAGTTATGGTATCACTATCTTTTAGAACAAAATACTGTTGTAGAATGTATTTTCTTTCATATTAAAAAAATAACACAAACTTCTTACATTACAGTATTATAAGACCTAAAAAATGTAACCGTCTTTGAATCTCCTACCGTTATCGAGACTACCAAATATAAACTCGAATTTGTAGTACTTTGTATATCTGGATATGTTCTTATTTGTGTTATTTTTATGGCCTACATACAGATTCAGGTAACGTGTGGTTCTAATTAAGAAGAAGTATGTAATTGAAAATTTGATATCGCAATCAGAAATATCCAAATAATTTTATTTTCTATTAAACAGAAACCTATTTCTTAGTTTTAGCCCCTTAACTTAACACGGCACGCGATACCGACCACTTAAAAGTGTGGCTATTAGCAGTAAAATGTGTTCAGATTATTACTTAAATACCGAAAATTGATATAAAGTTCAACATTTTTAGTAAAATCCGAGGAAGACAGGATTATGATAAAGAAACGGATCAGGCTTTTCTATAAAGGGTGTCTTTTTAAAACCCGAACACCCTTTTTTCTCGCTCATATTGCATTTTTTTGATTTCGACCTCCTCAGATGATTTTCGTAGTTTTGAGGGGGAAATCGAATGGCGCAGTTTTTTTTTCACCTGCGGTATTCAGGTGGTGCCCTGCGCAGGCCAACTTTTTTTTTAAAATGTGAACCCATTTTTTTTCTCGCAGGTTCCGAACCTTCATTAAAAAACAAGCAACTTTCGTCCCAAACATTTTTTTATTCGAATCGATCCTGAACTGAGACAAAGTAGGTGGCAAAATGAAATCAGAAACAATTTTGAGGTTGAAACTAATTTTCTTATTTTAATAAATGTTCAAAATGCTCCCCGTTTCTTTCCATACAAAAGTACAAACGACTCTAAAACCCTTCTCGCACTCGTTCTAAAATTTCGGGAGTCACATTTTCTCTATAGGCAGCGGTGATTGTTTGTCTCGACTCCTGAAGATTCTACGTCCTCGTACGACTCACAATCGATTTGATGAACCCCGAGAAAAAGGAATCCATCGGCGTTAAGTCTGGTGATCTTGCTGGCCATAATACGGGACCGAGCCGCCCGATCCACTGTCCAGGAAAATGATCGTTTAACCATTGGCGAACAGGTACCGTGAAATGAGCCTTGGCTCCATCTTGTTGGTAGTGTAACAATTCGTCGTTGAAAAGTTCAGGATCGATTCGAATAAAAAAATGTTTGGGACGAAAGTTGCTTGTTTTTTAATAAAGCTTTGGAACCTGCGAGAAAAAAACGGGTTCCCATTTAAAAAAAAAGTTGCCCTACGCAGGGCACCACCTGAACACCGCAGGTGAAAAAAAGCTGCGCCATTAGATTTCTCCCACAAAACTACGAAAATCATCTAAGGAGGTCGAAATCAAAGAAATGCAATCTGAGCGAGAAAAAAGGGTGTTCGGGTTTTAAAAAGACACCCTGTAGAATACCGTGCACTTAATCAAGAATCGCTCGTACCCTTATACATTTTTCTGAAATGTATTTTTTAGGAAAACTTTGTATTGTATATTTTGACATTTTTACATTCTACAATCGATTCTAGACATTTTTCATAAATCATGTCCTATACCCAGCTTAGACCGTTTATGAAATATTAATACTTCTTTGGGATTCTTGGCATAGCAACATTCTGATCTCAAATTACATTCGTGAAGGCATTGACATTGACAATTTGCTAGTTAAGCTTGAGACGTTAAAAAATGTTACTGAATGTTAAACAAATTTTCAAAATTGCTACGTCGACAAACATCTCAATGGTGCATATCATTAAAGTACATATTAATATCTCGTAAACGGGTGAAGATAGTATAGGGCATGATTTATGAAAAATGTCTAGAATTGATTGTAGAATGTGAAAATGTAAAAATATACAGGGTTCGCAAACGAAGCGTGGACGGAAGATTAAATCGTTATCGAAGAACTTATCTACAATGCTAAAACAAACAGCTTGAGGTCTTGGATTAAAAGCGGCATGTTTTAAAAATATTTTACATTATACAGGGTGGCCCAAAAAAGTGTGACAGCATAAAGTTATATTTTTTTAAATGGGACACCCAGTATTTTATTGCATATTTAGGTTGGTATTACTATCGTTTATAAGTGCCTCAAATTTTATTTAATTCGGTTTTGTAGTTTCGGAGAAATAAATTAAAAACTAAAAACATAAGTTTTGCAGTCCTGAAAATAATCCAGAACTCTTTTTTTAACCTCAATATTGAGTGAAATTTATGACAAGAGATCTAGAGATACTATGAATGTAATTGCGTTTATTCATTTTATACAGGGTGTTCATAATAAGCCTTCAAAAACCCCACATTTTAAAATAATTTTTCTCAAGTTTTTCAAATGGAACACCCTATATATCATTGGCTATTTGACGTAGAATTCATAGACAATTTTTTGTTGTAATACAAGCATATAAGTTATATCCAGCCGTTTTCCAAATAATTATAAATATCATAAATTATGTTGTTTAAATAGAGTTTTTATTGGGAAATTTTGTTATAGGCCACTAGACTAATAATTGTAAACTAAAGGAAATATTCAAAATAGCTTCCTTTTACTCTTAGAGTTTACCGTATTTTAGTTATTTCGATATAAATTTTAAAAGCCTACATTTTTGCTACTTTTTCTTAAAATCTAGTGGTAACTTTTTAATGGTTTACATTTGTTATGCATAAGTTCATTTGCAACAACTTCTCGAAGGTTTCTGATATCGGCTTTCTCTCAATATCTTTCAGCATATACTCGGCTCGCGAGGAGGCAATTTCTTGCACATTCACCCAGTATGAAAATCATATTTACCTTTTCTAAAGTTGTAAAATTCGACATTTTGTATAAGTTAGTACTTAATTTCGACGGAACAAATGAAATAAATTTATTTGGCTGTTGTAGTGACAATCTAAACAAAAAAAATCATGGCAACTCGATTAAGAATAAAAATAAAATTAAATAAATTAAAGTAGCAAAAATGTAGACTTTTAAAATTTATATCGAAATAACTAAAATACGGCAAACTCTAATATAAAAGGAAGCTATTTTGAACATTTACTTTAGTTTACAATTATTAGTCTAGTCGCCTATAACAAAATTTCCCAATAAAAACTATTTAAACTACATAATTTATGATATTTATAATTATTTCGAAAACGGCTGGATATAACTTATATACTTGTATTACAAAAAAAAATTGTCTATGAATTCTACGTCAAAAAGCAAAATAATATACAGGGTGTTCCATTTGAAAAACTTGAAAAAAATTATTTTAAAATGTGGGGTTTTTGAAAGATTATTACGAACACCCTGTATAAAATAAATAAACGCAATTACATTCATAGTATCTCTAGACCTCTCATAAATTTCACTCAATGCCGAGGTTAAAAAAATAGTTCTGGATTGTTTTTATTTGATTTTTTTATTCAGGACTGCAAACCTTTTTTTTTAGTTTTTAATTTATTTCTCGGAAACTACAAAAACAAATTAAATAAAATTTGAGGCACTTATAAACGATAGTAATACGAACCTAAATATGCAATAAAATACTGAGTGTCCCATTTAAAAAAATATAACTTTATTCTCACACTTTTTTGGGCCACCCTGTATAATGTAAAATATTTTTAGAACATGCCGCTTTTAATCCAATATCTCAAGCTGTTTTAGTATTGTTGATAAGTTCTTCGATAACGATTTAATCTTCCGTCCACGCTTCATTTGCGGACCCTGCATAATATGTTCGATTAAAAAATTTGATATAAGTAGCATATTTATGACCAACATCTTCTTAAGTACCTGGAAGGTTTCAACATTATCAGCGATCATCAATATGGTTTTCGGAAGTCCAGATCAACTGGAGATCTTCTAGCCTATGTCACCCATATTTGGAACAACGCAATCGAACACCATGGGGAGTCTCGGGCTGTTGCACTGGATATTTCTAAAGCTTTTGATCGTGTTTGGCATGAGGAGCTTCTAAGTAAACTGTGCATGGTTGTCTAGCTTTCTTAAGGACCGCTCTCTGCAAGTGGCGATTGACGGATTTCTCTCAGACACCTTCACCATCAATGCCGGTTTTCCTCAAGGGTCCATATTGTCTCCCACTCATCTTTCTCTTTGAATGCGCAAACATCGGCTGCCGACGCACATCTTCGCAGACAGCATGAAGTATCACGCCTCAACAAAGACCTGGAAGAAATTTTGGCTTGGGGTGACAGTAACCAAATCGAATTTAACGCTAAAAAAACCCAGGTAGCAGTTTTCTCTAAAAAGGTTAACATTACAGAACCGGATATAGTCATGGCCGGACACGCAATCCCACTGGCTTCATCTATTAATTTGCTGGGCGTCAATCTGGGAGGAAATATATCTTGGCATAATCATGTTGTGGCAATCGCCAAGATAGGTTCTCAGAAGCTTGGGGTACTCTTCCGAACCAGAAAGTTGTACACACCTCAACAACTTTTGACACTATACAAAGCCCAGATTCGACCATCACTAGAGCACTGCTCTCATGTCTGGAGCTCTGCACCCAAACATACTCTTCGGCTACCGGATTCCATCGAAAGGAGAGCTATTCGTCTTATCGAAGACCACGAGCTGACGAAGATAGCATAGAACTTCGAAGACCGGTTGGGGATTTGACTCTCTATTACAGATATTTTCATGGAAGGTGCTCGGCTGACCTTGCCCTCTTAATTCCGCCCAGAGCGACGAATAGCAGAAATACACGACGATCCACTGCCGCCCATCCATGTGTGGTTAAGCTTAGCACTCCTCGAACTTCATTATTTCAGAATTCTTTCATCTGGAGGACTTCATCCTTTTGGAACGACCTTCCCAAGGTCGTTTTCCCAACGAATATAACCTCCAACGATTCAAAACCAACGTGAATCGCTCTTTGCGCACACGCACCACTCCCAGAGTGCCCTAAAGAATTTTTCCTATAGTGCTTGTGTTTGATCATAAAAAAAATCCACCCTGTATAATATCTATTTTCTAAAAAAATGCATTTAAAAAAAATGAGTGACGGGTCCAGGTGATTCTTGATTAAGTGGGTGGTAGTCTATATAAAAAGCTGATCAGTTTCTTTATCCCTGTATCCTATTGATAATGGTAGATTCATCATCCAATTACTGATAATACATTCATTACTTTATTGATCAGTATACACAGTTAAACGAACAAAATAAACCAGAACAGGAACTAAACACATTTATTTGATTACCTTGAAGCCCTAAAAATAATTTCATGAGGTACATTACAAGTAAGAACTGCCCATGCTCGTAGGTACATCATGATATATAACTTGACGACATTCAGGACTACCAGTCCGGGAGAGAAGAACATACCCATCCAGACCATCCCTTGGTTGTTTACTAAAAAATATTTTAGTTCAGTTTGCAGGTAATTTATGATCTACTTATAAGATTAGGGGATTCAGTTCCCTATGCACAAACTAAGATCTTACGAATTGCATTAACCTATATTGTCATAATATTAACTATTGTTGACCTTTGTTCCAACTATACGTAATATATTCTTCTACTCCTATATTAGTAAACATTGTTTTACGTACAGTTCACTCTATAAGTAAAGTTAGCCTTGATCCACTAAAATCGTGACAATTGTTCTATCTTGAATATTTGACAGTGACATTGTCATTATTTCAGATTTGATTTGATTTGATTTGAGAATTATTTCGTTATAATTGCTTAAATTCATCATTTGCATATAATACAAGGTCTATGAACTAACGCCAGTATTTTGTAGCCTTTTCAATTCATCCTACAAAAAAGTAATATTTCCATCATGCTAGAAGACGGCGCGAGTCCACTCTATAGGAAAGAAAGGTAAGATAACCCAGCCTAACAACTATCTACCAGTCGGGTTGCTTTCAGTTATATCAAAAGTAATGGAAAAGTATTAACCAACAACTTCTAAATTATCTGCTGGCTTCAACATTATCAGCGATCATCAATATGGTTTTCAGAAGTCCAGATCAACGGGCCTTCTAGCCTATGTCACCCATCTTTCGAACAACGCAATCGAACATCATCTCGAGCTGTTGCAATGGATATTTCTAAATTCTTTGATCGTGTTTAGCATGAGGGTCTGTCTTCTAAGTAAACTTAAATATATAAAAAATAGGATCGCTATCGTATGCCTAGTCGATTCTGTGCATGGTGATCTAGCTTTCTTAAGGACCGTTCTCTGCAAGTGGCGATTGACGGATCTTTCTCCGACATCTTCACTATCAATGCCGCTGTTCCTCAAGGATACATATTGCCCCCACATTCTTCTTACTCTACATTAACGACCTTCTAGTGCAGCGATTCTCAAACTGAGTTCCATGAACCTCTTGAGGATCCCCGAGCAATTACTTTAGGATCCGCAAATCACTAAGTGGAAATAAATTGGCACAAAAAGTAAATATCGCAATCGAATTAATGCCGAACCAGATATATAAGGCTGCAGCTTCCTTCAAATCAAGCTCAACATAAAGTACATTGCTCACCGGGGCGGCAAGTCTATTGGGCTGGCGGGGCACATGCCCCCATCGGAAAATCCCATTGGAATATCTCGAACGAAACTTCCCTATTGAAAAATCTCAACCAGAGGAAGGAACAAATAATTACCCATTGACATTTTAATATTAAAATCATCCACAAAAATAAATTTAAAATAACAAATTGGTGCGAATTATTAAAAAGAGAAAAATTAGATAGACGTTGGGTGAATTGGTGGCGGCGCATTGTTTACAGAACTTTTACACCTTCATGGTTTCCGTGATTATATTAGTCCCCATTGGGATTTACAAAACTCGGGGCCCGTGAATTATTGTAGCTGCGTGGAAGTAGAAACCAGTACTATCCATCTGATTAAGAACATTTGCTTATTGCAGCTTATTGCATATTAATGCTGTTTGATTTGTTAAAAATAATAACATTCGAATAAAAATTATTTTCATATAAAGATAATGACTAAAGTATGATATCCTGTCCTAGAATTAATTATGTACCAATGTAGCGAGCGGCTGGGAGTTCACAACAAAATTCTAAAATCAGAAGGTGTCCGTGGTCAAAAAAGTTTGTTGTTCGCTGTTCTAGTGAAAACTAAAAATCCTATATTTGGTTGTGCTGACAATAGCACACTTATCTCATCTTTCTCTTTGAATGCGTAAACATCGGCTGCCGACGCACATCTTCGCAGACAGCATGAAGTATCATGCCTCAACAAAGACCTGGAAGAAATTTAGGCTTGGGGTGACAGGAACAAGTCAAATTACAGAATCGGATATAGTCAAGGTAGGACACGCAATTCTACTGGCTTTGTTGGGCGTCAATCTGGGAGGAAATATGTCTTGGCATCTTGGCATAACCACGACGTGGCAATCGCCACCATAGCTTCACAGAAACTTGGTGTACTCTTCGGCTGCATAAAGTTGTACACCCCTCAACAACTTTTGATACTATACGAAGCCCCAGGTTCGACCATCACTAGAGTACCGGTTTCAGGTCTGTAGCTCTACACCCAAACATACTCTTCGGCTACTGGATTCGATCGAAAGAAGGGCTACTCGTCTGATCGGAGACCACGAGCTGGCAAAAAGCCTCGACAGCCTAGAACATCAAGGTGATATGACTCTCTTTTACAGATATTTCCATGGGAAATGCTCGGCTGACCTTGCCCTCTTAATTCGGTCCAGAGCAGCGAATAGCACCCCTCGACCTTCATTATTTAATTCTTTCACCTTGATGACTTCATCCTTATGGAACGACCTTCCCGAGGTCGTGTTTACCAACGAATATAACCTCCAACGGTTCAAAACTAGTGGTGAGAGATATTTCACGAATTGTGATTTAATCACTGATATCAACAAATCACAGGTAGTCACAGTTCCTTATCAGCAATAAAAAGCGTGATCACTGTTTAAACAAATCACTTTTTAGTACTTTCACATCTCATATAGACCTATTATGTAAAATATAATTCCGTGAAACTGTTTAGTCGTTACTTGATACTGGACTGTGACTTTTGAATCTTGAACTTGAAACCGTGAAATAAAAATGAGTAGTAATATCCGAAAGTCTAGCCAGCTATGGGCATTCTTTAAAGAAACAGGCATTATTTTCTTAAATGATAATATACAATACGCACAAAATGATTAAGGAACCAAGCGTATTTGCATGAACAAACCCGACAAACCCGAACAAATAGTTTGTTGTAAAGTACTCAGTGTTTAGTTCATCATAGTATTTTTTAAAAGGAATAATTCTACTTAGTATAGGTAGAAATAACGTGTTTCTTTTGTTTGTTGTCAATGTTGTGTAATATTTTTTACAGATTTTAGTTTTCTTTTGTTACAGTTCTTTTAGTAGTAAAGTAGTATACATAATAAATAATTTTAATCCATCGACCATCACCCACTCTCTTACGTATATTATCTAGTTAATATCTCGCTTAGCAGTGATAAAAATTTATAAACCGTGATCACGTCACGCTTTAATTTCACTGATATCAAAAAATAACAATCACGTTTCACAACGCGATTGAAAAATCACGATATCGCTCACCACTATTCAAAACCAACGTGAATCGGTTTATTCGCACACACACCACTCCCACAGTGCCTTAAAGGATTGCGTTTAATCATAAAAAAACCCTTATCTGGTTGGTAACTGCTAGACACTTTGCCAGCACATGATTAATCCGAGCCGAAGAGGCATAATCGGAGTGAAAGTCTTATAATTGAACGAGTAAAATATAATTTTTCGTATGTGATTCTTCGATCTTAGTTATATTTTAATAATATTTATTTATTCGACAGTATCTAAAAAAAAACGGAAAATTTTGTTGCCCAAAAGATAACGATTTTTTAATAATACATAAGTACTCATATATATTCACATTTTGTTTTAAAACTGTTAACATACCGTTTAATAATATCTAATTTATATCACTATAAGTTTTAAAAAATTGCCATTGTTTAAGTGTAGCAGGATGAAAATTGGTATAGGAATAATATTTGTAATTTTTGTTATTCACAGTAAGTAAAAAAAAGTGTTAGTGACATAGATTTTTATTAATTTTTATCGCGACAACCCCGAGCAAACCTAATACTACAAAGTAAGACATTTTTTGAAATTGTTTTTAGAATTTTTCTCAGTTAAGAGGCGGATATCTTATGACTAGCACATATACAATTTTTCTAGAATAACCTCTTCACATTTTTGTGTATAATTTTAAATATACTTAAATATCATCTAATGTTACCTGGCTGATTTCACAAATTAGACGAGCTCCTGCAATCGCAAATAAAACAACAACCTTGGCAATTAAATAAACTTCATCGGGAGCATTATTTTAAAAAAAATCACTAATATCTGTATTCGCAGCTTCCTTGGGCTTGTAACTTTTCCCATTTTGTTTCAGAAATGTAAGTAGTTTGAAATATTTTGAAATGTCAAATTATTATTGGGTTGTAAAATACTTTCAATCATGGAATAATTCGACCACACTATTGATGGCTCTTGTTGTTGGGCCAATTCCGAAAAATAGGATAACAATAGGCCATAAATCTTGAATATGCGGTTTCGTAAATTTTGCTCGATTTAGCTGGCAATAATTTTTGTGACGCTACTTTCGCTGCTTCTACCAATTCCGGTGAAGTCAGAGAAAACTCGGAATTAGACATTTTAAACTTTATAATATTCAAAATAACTAATAAACAACAACTAAGTTCAGAAGACAGATATTTGATTATTTTAAAGGTTTCCTTAGCACGGCATGTCTAATTATCGATATAAGTAAAACAGCCTACTAGTTTAAAAATTCAAATTTTACATCGATACTACTACTTTAATACATTGTAATACATAATATCACAGAAAAAAATAGTGTATTATACACGGAAGAATATTAGATAGCTCTCGGAACACAACCGCGAGCTAAAATATACTTATTTAAATATAAATACTTTTTTCCCTTGTATAATAAATGACTAAGTATTATTTTATAACATGGGATCTTAATATTAATTAAATCTTTTTTAGCCACTTTTGCTGCTAAACCATTTTTAATGTGCCCACCCCACGAAGAACCACGTCAATGTGAAACAGGATGCGAGCAAAATTGCGACGGATTAAAATATTGTTTTATCAGATGTGATTCCTATTGTTTCTGTCAGTCTGGAATGATTCGGGATTTAAATAGTGGAAAATGCGTTGAACCTTGGCAATGCTTGCAAATACGGGACGAAGAAAATTGATGAAATTGTTAGAATATAAGTAGAATAGGTACCGGCAAAAATTTGTCCGCATTTTAATATTTCGGAAAATTTTATTGTTTATAAAAATTGATGCGTAAAAATATTGAAATTTTAAAACTGGAAATTAAAAAACTGAGAAGCTCAAAATAAAAGTTATTTTAAGTTTTTATGTATAATTTATCCATATAGTATGTAGTTTTCAGAGCTAATACACGAGTGCTTAAACTGGAAGTTTGTATGCAGGAGTGTAATTTATGGAGAAAATTACTCGAATTAACAAAAGTTAAATGCAATAATGTATTATATATTTTACTTTAATAATTATTAATAACGCTGTTGTAGTAATTAATATTATAATTTTACTGGGAATTTCAAGAATCTCTTGAGTTTGGTTTCGACATTTTCGAGCAACTAGGTTGGGTATCTATTTAATTCGTTCTCATTTGTTGAATAACAAGCTTATGGTGTTCCTCATCCATTTGTAAATATGACGAAATTGATTTTTTGTTCGAATGTCCCGTGATTTTTATTAGCTGCTGCTTGCCAACTCCCTGCTAGGCTAGTTTTGAAACAGCTGTTGCGCTTAAAGAATGGTTGGTTTTGTTTGCGTTTTTTTTATCTACACACATTTTCTTGGCCTGGCTGGTGGTCCATTGACCTATCGTATTTTTTCCAACTGGAGTGTTCTTATACCAGATTCCTGATGTTTTCCAGAATTGGATTTCTGTTAAAAATAATCGTTTATGATTAATCTGGCTTCCTTTTTGTATAAATTTGTCAAAAAGACGAATAAGACAAATGTCAAAATTCCTCGTGTTTTAAATTAACCATTTAGAGCTTGTACAGGGGTTTTCTCCTCCCTGTGCGGTTTTCGAAAAAATAGGATTGTACTCCATACGCCCGGTGTTGTCCCCACTACTGTTAGTTTCATTTTTAAAATATTTTAATTGACAGCGAGCTCCTTCACCTCCTCTCTAAGCCAGCTCATATAGCTCATAAAAATTTTTTTTTTCTAAACCATGGAGAGTACTTTAATCAATCTCTCACAAAACATCATAAATTGACGCCAGACATATTGCTTGCAATTTTTAGTGTTTTTTGGGACACACGTAATCCTTTCTTGAATTACTTCGACTGATTCCTTTCCAAAACGTGACATTTTTTAAACTAAACTCGGAATAATGAGAATGTCAGACTGACATATTATTCCAATAATGGCGTTGAACGACGATTACTATGGTTTTGTGTTCAATAGCTAGAGGGGTTGTTTTCGATAGCTAGGGGTATTGTTTTCGATGTAATCAATCGAAAACAACACCTCTAGCTTAATGTATGAGGGTAATTTTCGAGAAAATGATTATTTAAGAAGGATCAAGTGAACTTCTATCCGAAGATTATATAAAGAATATAATTTTTTACGGCTGGCATATTATGTAGCAAATTTTATTTAAGGATATTGAGATTAATTAAGATCATCTCCAGTTGGTTAGATGAAGATCATTGACCTTGCTTCCTACATATATCACTGCTTCTGATCCACCATGTATCTTTTTTTAAGTAATCTTTTTAAAAAATTAAATATTTCCGAGTGATATTAGAAAAATCAAGCGGTATAAGTTAAGTTAATACAGGGTATCAATTTGAAAACTTCCCATCCTTAATATCTCGAGCAACGTGTAGTTCAATTATCCTGTTCGTTTATTCTTCGTCTTAACTGACTGAAAAAATGAGGTGCAACTTTGTTTTGAAATATATTATATATAAAATTATTATACCGTTAAGTTGAACCATAGAAATAAGTAAACCTAGAATTACCATCAAACCAAAATGGATTACCGACAATGGGCGCGGTCAATTGGGCGCGCGCCAATTGGACGCGGCCACAATTGGACGCTGGGACAACTGGTCGCAAAGTATAGAATAATAAAACAGGAATAAAAATGTCATATTTTATTAAGAATGTCGTCCAATTGACGCGCGCCCGATTGTCGGTAATCCTTCTGAATCGGTCAGTAATTAATCTCATACTAGAGTGCTCTAAATTATTTTGGTACGCAAATTAAATATATAAGCTGCTATGAGCGATCCACTTTTAATCAGATATTAGTAAGCAATCAGCAGGTAAGCAAAATATTTAATCTTGGTCATCAAAAAAAAGCAATAAAACGTGAAATAGTGACAGTGCCCTGGGAAAACAAGTGAAAACCCGCCTCCACTACACCTTTTGTAGCCGATTTCCTTCTGTATTCGGCAAAAGAAAATACAAGAAAGTTACATAAATTGACAGTGCCCTGGGAAAACAAGTGAACACCCGCCCCCGCTACACCGTTTGGGCCTTGACTGCTACACCGAATGAAAACACATGCACGCAATTAGCTACTCGTATCACGCGACTGCCAACAATAACGAACTTTGCCGATTATTCAAAACAAACGCAATCCATTGATTTATATTCATAACCATTCTTTTAAAATGCAAACCTCTGAAGTCAACTGCTTCTAGACATATTTTTTTCTACTGGCCAATTGTAAAATCTTGCTGACCAAGTAATCATTTCGCAGCTCGACTGTTAATTAAGTGAACACATGATGATACAAGCGGACCGATATCTGTTAAACTCTTTGACAGTTTGTAGCATTTTTTACAGAACAAGTGATGCATGCGTCGAATTGTCACATGCGTCCAATTGTCCGACGTCCAATTGTCGCACGCGTCCAATGGTCGCGCGTCCAATTGACTGCGACCAATAGTCGTGCGTCCAATTTTTCACGTCCAATTGACGCGACACCAACCAAAATTGGGCTATCGTTACGTGCATCAAAGGTTGTTTAAGAACCCTAAACGTGGCGACCTCCATAAAATGATGCGGAATTATTTTACAGCTCGTGTTAAACATTATATTAGCCAGAAGAATTTCTAAGTGTCGGTGACGTGTTCTGGTGACAATCACCAATATCTGCGCCTAAATGAAACCCACAGCGTTAAATGTCAGTGAACAGTATAGGTTTATTTAGTATATGGTGGAACACAGAAAATCCTATGTAATTTTTTTAAGGAGTCTGATTATTGGCTCCACCTATAGGACTGCATTATAACTTATTGAAGAGGCCGACATGGTAAATCCATGTGCAGAGTTTGAATATATTTTGGTAAGCCAATCTTATGTCATTCAATTAAAAGTAATTGCAAAACCATGAAACTCATAGGTCAGGTAATACAGAAAAAAACACCAGTAAATTAAATTTTGACATTGACAAGGTGAAAATTAGTATTAGTGTATGTATGGGTGATTTGTTTTTTTATCATAGCCTTTATCATGTACTATATTTTATTATGTTTAAGTAATTTTGTCTTAAAATAATTTGTTCGGTAACTAGATATTTTCGTCAACACTGTTCTGAAAAGCGATTATGTGACTTTTATGGCAATTCAATTTATAATACATCACGACGAGACACTTAACTTACCTAAATGAAGTATGTTCTCAGCAACTTTAAAATCTCCATACTGAGGAAACTTTTTCTCTAAATCCCAACACCAACACCTATTCATAACGCGTACAAATATTCCCCTAAAACAAGATGAACATTTAGATATAAAAGTTAACTATCAAATAGAGGAGCGTCCTCGACATCTACATTTATCAACATCTACGTATGTTAGCATTTCGCTGGTGCAACATTTTTTCAGTTAGTCAAGACAATGCCAACTAAACTCAATAATAAATTTCAGTTGTTAATTCATTCTAAAAGTTTTTACTTTAAACTAGTTCAACTTTATTGGTAACTAACATCATCTCATCAGGGGCCGTAGAATTACGTTTGCTCCATCTATTTAGACAAAACACCTTTGCTCAGTTCAAATTACTTGTTTGTTGTCTTATATTTAGTTTCAGAAATCACGGTCCCTAGATCCAAATATTTTTTCAGCATCACTGTCTGTATGATATTGGAACGTCACAGAGGAATTTAAGCTGCAGCTCAGCAGATCTTAATGCGACGATTTGTCTTTAGGTCGCCATCATCAACTTAATTTTTTTAAATACGGGCATGGATTTCTTTGTTTAAATTATTAAAGAGAACCGAAATCTCCGTGCAACAGTATACAACAATTACCGGTTTTCCGACGTTTTGTTCCTAGAATCGACTATCTTCATTGAAATACCAATATGTAGTAGATACGTTTCTGTAATTTAGTGTTGTTTCGAAGAAAGAAGATTTTAAAATTATTATTGCTATTTTCGTCTTTAATTGTTATTGTTATTACGTACTACTACTGTATTTTTCAAACAATTAGTTGTATCAAATTTCTACTTAGTGTAAATACACGTAATTTATTTTATTAATACAAATAAAATTTGACTTTTAAAGCACACACTTTTTCTCTATATCGAGTTTAAAAAAAAATTACATTACAGGAACATACGTAGGGTTATTCTAATGAAGATGGTCTATTTAAGGAACAAAACGTCGGAAAACCTAGAAATGTTTTATACCAAACGTTGATGATGGTGACCTAAAGACGAAACGTCGCATTAAAGATCTGATGATGCCATCTTGTGGAGAATAAGAAGTAGAAATGAGAAACTGAAATTTATTCTCGGACATTTTTTCGAACAGAAGAACAGAAGTCAGGAAAAAATATAACCGAAACCCGAAATTTTAGATTTTCCAAATCTTTTGAAAGCCCCTGTATTTATTTGTGATTTTACGGTATGTTAAGTGGGCCTATAATTACGCAACTTTGCCCCAATTTAACCGACTTCGTATCTCTTACCGTTTTCAAAATCCCAGTGGTAAGAGTAGAATTTTAACACCCTGTATTGCATAGTAACTTTAAAATCCTGTCCTATAGTTAGACCGAGACACAAATCTATTTATCAACCTTTACCTTCTTAATTTTAAAGATAGGTAATTTGAAAAATTATATAACTATAGGTTATATATACCTAAAAAAGTCCATAAACAGTATTGATAATCCACTCATAATTAAATCCAACAGAGTTAATTTGAGCAATTCTTGTCCAAACATTGTCTCCCAGCACAAACTCCTTAACTTTGCATTCATAGTGTAGTTAAAAGTCTTTCTATACTCGACTTCCTCAAAGCCAACTGTAGTTATCGCCATGCTCGTGTTACTAGATGAAGTAGGTCTAGATTTGAATTCAAGCAGTGTTTTGCAATAATTTAAACAAAATAAATGCTCTGAACTATTAGTGGTTTCTTCATATTCCGTACTGGGATATTTTGAAACTCCAGTGCTGATAATATCAGGCCATGTTGATATGGTTGTACTGATTTCATTAAACATGGTAGTCAGTTCAGTCTCAAACCTTTGTTCTTCTTGGGGTGAGGTATTATTAAACAATGGTAAGACGGTCGATTTAAAATACTCGTAATCTGTACTGCTGAAGTTAAAGGAAGATATGGTATAGTTTTCTATTTCATAGGAGGTGTTGAGGCTAAAGTTTGACGTCATATTGTCAAAGTCAGTAGTATTAACATAGATGAATGGCGATAAGATATATGTTAAGTAATCAACAAATATGTCTTTAAGAGAGTCCATAGAAAATGTATCATTGAAAAAAAATGTTGCCAAGACATCACTATGATTAAAAATGCTGTCGTTAAGGTAATCTGTTGTATTTTCATTCAAGTAAAATGAAAAATTTTCGTAGTAATAAGTAAAGTTATCCAGGCTAGATGTAGTACTTGAGTCAGTAGAATATTCAGTTATATTCTGTAATGTTTCCTGAGTACTAGTCACAAAATTACTAGATAAAGTACTTCCAGTTAAATTTGTATGATACAAAACAGTTGCTATTCCTTTCAAAGTTGGTAAAACTAACACCGACAAGTTTTGTGCAATATTAGATATCATATCTAAGGAAACGACTGCAGTTTGGTTTGCGATTAGAGTATCATTACATAAACAATGAACGTTAGATTCTTCATAAGACTCGGTTGTTCCAGTGCCGAAGGTTAGGGGCGTTGTGTAGATAAATGTATCGGTTTGAGAGACTTTTGATAGGTTGCTTCTGTATTGTTGCAGAAGATTGGTCTAAAAAAATTGTAAGATATATTAAATATTAATTAATGATATTTGAATAAGGAGGGACCCAGAATAATATTTGCTTTTGCTAATTGGATATAAAATAATCCACAACAAATCCCCAATTTATAACCAATGTATTGAGACAAATTTAAATAATGTTCCTACTTATAGGTATTGTCGAATTTAAACCCAGTAAAAAATTTTTTATTATTATTATACAATAAATATATTTTTTTCATTTTGACCATTTCCATTCTAATCTGCATAGTTGATATTTCATTCTCTAATAAAACGCCAATTTACAGTCCGATCAAGTTCGACACCGCCACGGCAGCATCGGTCCAGTTAGTCTAGGAGCCAGCACCCTTCTTTATATCTACTTGCAAAAAATATTATATACTATTTAATATGGGATGTTTATTTGTATTTGAATTCGATTAGAGAATAAAATATCAACTATACTTTGCCTACATTATAACGACATCAAGTTAATATTCTCGTATACAAGCATCTTGGAATGATATTTTGAATTTTAGTTTTCAAAAAATACTGATTACTTCATCATTATAGAGGCAAAAATAAAAGGTACTTTTTACCCTTAATTTCTTAACCCCCTGTGAAAAAATTGAGTGGACATGTATCGGATAGGCTATGTAGACGTGTCCACAATCGACAACCATAAACATATTTGCGAACAGTCCTTCCTGAAGAATGTGAAAATATTCCTCAAAACTGCATTGAAAGCATGCCACACGTTGCATGGTAGAAGTGATAAGAACACGAGGTTGCAATACACGTTATTAATTTTTGGGTATTTGTTCCTACTCGATAAAACAATGTTATGTTGTGAATTGTGAATAAAATTGCATATAATGACGTGAACCAAAAACGTTGTATTAAAAAACACTTCAAAACAAAATACAATGTAGCTAAATTCTAGAGCTCAATTTTTTCCACAGGGCATTAAAGAAATTAAGGAAGTTACTTTTGTTTCTGCCTGTATAATTATCAGGGCATCAGTATTTTTGGAAAACTTAAATTCAGGATATCATTCTAAGACACGAGTCTACACTTTGCTAAATATTTCACCACGATCGGAAAAATGTTTAAAAAGTTACAGGTCTATTAACTTGAGTAACATTATCTTTGTCCGGTATTTTTTTATCGGGGACTGTAGTTCAATGCAGCGATGGTTCTCTAGACAGGCAAATTTGCCACGCACCTTATTATTAAAAAGTGACTAAATTCAAACGATTTAATTACAACCACTAATAGCCACCTACAGGGTGTCCCATTTTCGACACTTTTATAGGGTATCTCCGTAATTGTTAGTGCTATCAAAAAAGTAATGTAGGTGTCAGGTGCTCTTTTTTGGGTCAAACTTAAAATGATAAAATCAAAATTTGAACATTTTCCCTCGCTTAAGAGATACGGGTGAATATCAAAAAATTGACAATTTCAAAATTACCCTATATTTTCTTAGTTAAAAAAGATACAGGCAAATGTTTTTTACAGAAGTTTCTTTATATTGCTTGTTGAATAATCTGCCGTTTTCAGAATAAGTATACGGGGACAGGTAAAAAAGTTATCGGACGTAACCTCATTTTTTTAAACGGAACACCCTGTATATTTTAATCTAAAAAGATACTATTTTAAATTATCCTTTCAAATTTATAACACACTATTGATCATATTGGTTTCCTATAATAATAATAATAATAATAGACGTTTATTTAGCCATATCTCGGCTAGTTAAGATCAACACTTTATGTACTATCAAATACTAAAGACTACGTAACACTATGCTACACACACACTTATTTATTTATTTACCTAACAGATGCTTAGTCAGAAGTTTGCCAAACGAACGAATGTTTGGCGCACTCCTGACCACGTTCGGCAGAGCGTTAAAAAGGCACACACCCTCATAAAATAATGTTTTTTGAAGTTTAGTAGTCTTAACAGATGAAACATTATAATTTTCCTTGGAACGAATATTATAAGAATGTAACTCGGACCTTTTTTCCAAAAATGACTTCAAATATGTTGGAAGCAGACCATGCTCCATCTTATAAATTAATGTTATGTTCGCCTTCTTAACGCACTGCTCCACCGACAACCACCCTAACGATTCCA
The DNA here is from genome assembly GCA_963991005.1 of Barypeithes pellucidus. Classification (NCBI taxonomy): domain Eukaryota; kingdom Metazoa; phylum Arthropoda; class Insecta; order Coleoptera; family Curculionidae; genus Barypeithes; species Barypeithes pellucidus. Next base: position 32,678,170 of record OZ022562.1, read on the forward strand.
ACATAATGTCTATAGGCATGTATCGATCACACCCCAACAGAATACGCATTGCCTTGTTCTGCTGTATCTGAAGTCTGCTTATGCTATCTTTGTTACATGAAATTAGTAATGATATGCAATAATTAAAATGAGGAAAAATAATGGTATTGTATATAAGCTTTTTAGACCAGTGAGATAGATTTAAAGATATTCGATAAAGAAACCCTACTTTCTTTCCTATTTTTCTACATAAATAATCAACATGCTTATTAAAACTCAACTGTGGATCCAAAAAAACCCCTAGATATTTAATTTCATTAACAAAATCTACTGGTGACGTGTTTATATACAATGTTAAACCCAATTCACTGAATTTATTACAATTTGTTGTAGAGCCTATGATCATACATTTAGTTTTTGCCGCGTTTAATTTTAATTTATTTTTACATAACCAACTATATAAAATTGCGAGCTCCTTATTTAAAACATTAACAAGCTCATAGAAGTCAGTACCAGAAACAGAGATTAGCGTATCATCAGCAAAAAGACTAACAAAACAATTTTTTAAGGCTTTATAAATATCATTAATATATATTACAAACAATAGGGGGCCTAATACGCTACCCTGTGGCACTCCCCAGACACACTCTCTTTTTGTTGACATACCATGTAAAATCTTGGTCATTTGATACCTTTCTCTCAGATAATCCACAATCCAATCCACAGCTTTGTCGCTTACACCATATAACTTTAATTTTTTTATCAATATTTCGCGATCGACGGTCTCGAACGCACGCTTTAAGTCCACAAAAACGCTTAGTATTGTTTTTCCTTCATTCATTTCATTTCGCCACTTGGCACTGACATATTGAATTGCAGACTCACATGAGTGTTTGGCCCTAAAGGCCGATTGCCCCACATACAAGAGATTATTGGTTTCAAAATATGATTTTAACTGCGCACAAACTATAGATTCCAATATTTTATCGACCACCGGCAGTAAGTTAATCGGTCTAAACTCACCAGGACTCGCAGGCTTTGGTACCTTAGGAATAGGTACAATAACACTGGTCTTCAGGTCTTTTGGAAAAGTGCCAGATTCAAAAGAGGTATTTATTAAGTATAAAAGGGGATATCCTATAACGCAAAATATGCCCTTTATTAGTTTTATATTTAAATAATCGTCACTGGTACTTTTATTTTTCAAATTAAAAACTACTTTATGTAGTTCTGCAAGAGTAATTTTGCTAAACTGTAAGAAACTCATCTGCTTATTCTCATTTATCTCACTCTGCCATTCTTGTGTTTCTATACTCTGAGCTACTTCTTTTAAACTATCCAAATAAAAGTCATTAAAATTCTCTTCGATTGGTCCATTATAATTTCCAAAGTCAATACCAGACAACTCATTTTGTTTCCTCTGGCTGCCTACTAGCTCCTTTAAGGTACGCCACATTTTTTTTCCATCCCCCCTACACTCATCGATATTTGACTGAAAATATTTCCTCCTCTGTGACTTCGTGACTGTGACTACACTATTTCTCTTTTGCTTATAATTTATCCAGTCCTGTTCACTATTGGTGAAACAAAATTTTCTGTATGCTCTATCTCTTTCTATCTGAGCCGTTTTAACCTCTTTAGACAACCAAGGATATTTCCTATGCTTACACTGTTTAAGAGGAGCAACTTTATCAATGGCGCCCTGTATATTCTTTATAAAGTCAGAATAAATAATGTCCACGTTCACTGAAGTGTAATTCCAATCCTTTCCCACCAATTCTAGTATTAAATTAGATACAGCCTGGTTATCCAAGCTGCGAAAAAATTTAATTTGTGGCAATTCCATAAAATTAGTTTCAAGCTGAACCTCTGTGCCAATCATCTCATGGTCAGTGAGGACCGGAAAGTCTCTCGGCAACTCCTTGCAGACAAAATCGTTTGTGATTATGTGGTCCAATAATGATGCTGATGAATTAGTCACGCGGGTTACTTTAGTCACAATTTGAGTGAAACCAGCTCCTTGTATTAAATCTTGGTATTTCTTGACTTCATTGTTGTTTTTTTGTAGATCAACATTAAAGTCGCCTAGGATAAAAGTTTTATTCTCTTGAAACATTTGGTCATTCAACTTTTCATTTAAATAATCGAAAAATTCACTTATTTTAGAATTAGGAGACCTGTAACATACGGCAACCACGAAAACTTCTTTATTAACTTGTACCTTAACAGCTAACATCCAACAACCACTGACGATTGCATCATTTAACACCACTTCAAAATTCATAGAATTTCTTATGTACATACTAGTACCTCCCGTGTGCCTGCTGTTAGAATGACATATTACCGTAGAATATCCAGGGATATCCACTTCCTGCTCCTCTATTTCAGATGTTAGATGCGTTTCGCTAACACACATGATCCATGGATGTTTTTCTTGCAAAAATTGTTTTAACTCCAATATATTTGAAGTAATACCTTGTATATTTATATGTAAAATATCCAACTTTGTGGTGGAGACAGATTTAGATCTACTATTTAATTGCTAGGAATAATGAGTTCGATTTTTCATTTTTTCTTGCTCTTTTTTATAGCAAATACATTCTTTGTCAAAAACAGTATGGTTGTAATCAATATTTGTTATTTTCAGGACATCATGTGCATATTTACAATTGGTGCATTCGTGAGTATCGGAACTGCATTCGCTACTTTTGTGATGTTTATTGCACAATGGACAAACTACATTCTCCTGACGACAATGAAGTGCTTTATGGCCATATCTCCAACACTTGTAGCATCGCAGTACACCCACATACTCATAAACTGAGCAACTATCCCAGTCCAAAAAAATTCTTTTATTACTTAACAGGCATTTGAAACTTTCGGGTGCGATTTATTTATACCTTATTACTTTGAAACTAATAAAAGATTCAGATTAAGGTAAAAAATAACGGGAATCATCGCAAATGTTCAGAATATGTTCTTAAATGGTTACCGTCTTTTCGAATAGAGAACAAAATATAGATTTTGCGATATTTCTTCGGTTTTTCCACTTTCAATATAAACTGATATCATTCAAATTTTTCAAAATGTTGATAGGTCATTTTCACAAATGAATAGTAAAAATAAAATTGACGTTAAATGTTAATAGTCAACATAGTTGTTTCTAGGATATTATTATATTAATATTCAACAATCAATATAAATAAACTTCTGTAAGTATAAAACATTTTTCTGTACCTATCTATTTTAACTAAGAAAATATACGGTAATTTTGAAATTATCATTTTTTTGATTTTCTCCCGTATCACTTAAACGAGCGAAAATTTTCATATTTTAATTTTACCATTTTAAGTTTGACCCAAAAACACATGACACTTTTTTGATAGCACTAACAATTACAAAAATGTCGAAAATAGGACACTCTGTACAACGACTGAATGGCACAATGGCTATTCTTGGAGTTTTCGATGGTACCTTTGTTCTAATAGTATTGAGTCAGTATTTTGTTTATTCTGTATATCGGCAAAATCGACTAAACCGAAATACATTTAGGTATTATCTATTTGGTAATAAACATCACAACATGAATGAATTTATCACGTCTCAATGTAAAGCTGTACGTTATATCTTTTAACGTGCGTCATCACTTACACGTCATTAAAACCCTCCGAATCAATCAAAATTTTGCTCAAGGGCAATTTTATTGATCAAGTCGTGAAGGTATTTTTAACAATATTAATAATTGAATCAAATTTCGCATTTGTCCTACCAACAAGTTTTGAAACAACTTTTTTAATTGTCGGTTTGCTCAAAAATTGAAAATAGAAGTAGTTCTCCTTTGGACCTTTTTTTATATTCGTGTAGGTACTTTTTGAGAACCCTGTATAATATAATACATTTTTGTCTTCGTAAATCTTAGTTTTTTGCCAAGCAGGGATTTTAGCGAAGAACCCCTTTTTCATAAAACGCATAATAAAAAGTTCCTCGTTCGTGTAGAACTTTCTTGGACACGTTGTATAAATGAAAATCTTCATGTTTGTTTTTTAATGCCGCATTTAATTTGATAATCTAATTCTTAAGATTATTTCGGCTATTAATTGTAATCAACAATCGTTGCATCAATATTATTTTTTTTTTCATATTTCATATTTCTACACATACATGTCTTTTAATTGAGTGCCGTGATTGGTTGGTAAAAGGTTGTGAATCATTGGGTGATTTTAATAAGAAAAGTTAATATTAACATCTGTCCCTAAAGCTCTTTATTTTTGAGCTACAGAAAGTTAAAATTTAAACAATAACTTTTTTATCATAATTATAATAAATGGTACGCCACACTACACACGCATTTTTCTTAAAACCAAACTTATTTTTTAAATTCTCATTTATTTTTGAGCAAATTTGGTCCATAGACTTACTTTTGTACGATGCACCGTTTTCGCGTAAAAAAAATAAAAACCAAAAAATTTTTAAAAAATTGTTTAAATTTTAACATGCTGTAGCTCAAAAATGAAGAGCTTTAGGACGTATGTTAATATTAACTTTTCTTCTTAAAATCAGCTAAGGATTCACAACCTTAAGTATCGGCACTCAATTAAAAAACAACCTGTATACGTTGTCTATAAATTATGTTCAGCAAGATACCTTTAAATTATTCAGGCACTCATAAAATGTTGATTATTGAAAACAGGCCTTAACCATACTAACATTTCGGTAAAAATAATGTTAGGTACTAGAAGTGACATGTGTCATCTTGGACTTACCATTTCAGCGATCTTATCAAATAAAGCAAAAATGAGAGAGTACAAATTAAGGAGATTCAACACCATTATCCTAAAATAGAAGAAAAGAGGTTTTGAGTTGTTCGTACTTGTTCCCTATAAATATAAGACAGACACGTCAATTTTATTGTGAATGGGAACACTTTTAAAGAATATGTGCAGTGATTTAACACCTTGGGAAGAGTAGATGGTTTCGAATAATAACGAGTTATTTCTTGCACCAACTTAACCGACTTACCATTTCCGAAATCCCAATGGCGAAGGCCGAATTTGATATCTTGTATAGAAAAAAATAGAAAAATAGACCATTTTTTAATTAATTTTTGAATTTGAATAAAGAATATATTTAATATTAAATTGTGTACAATAAAAACACTCGACAAGAACAATTTGTTTTATTTAGAAAGTAAGCACTTTCAAATATTATTTTCTATGGTTTAAATATTCGTTCGCCATTATGTCAGGTAGAGGAAATAAACATGAGAACGATTTTCTTGACAGAATAACGAATTATGTAGTTTATAAAACAAAATTATCTCGTATGATAAATGTTGATCATATTCAAAGGTTATTGGCGGAATTTAATTGAGACCGTGTTGCAAAATATTATTCACAAGCAAGACGAATCATGGGAATCTCAAAAAATAGTTGCTTAAAGTTTGTAATTAGTAATTTATATTTATAAATTATCTGCAGGTCCATGCGGTTTAATAATTACTAAATTAATAAAAAATATGTGCAGAAAAGTTCACCCTTGTGGTCTTATATTATTTAACCATATCTTTATAACCCTATTGAAGATGGATAAACGTTTTAGATTAACAAGCATTTAACTTTTACTATAATTTACAAAATTTTCAGAAATACAAACTTTTATCTATATAAAATATTTTTCATGATTTAGTGTGTTAACATTTCCGCAAAAATTTAATGTCGAAAAAAAAAACAGTTTTTCCCATAAAAAATTAAGAAGAACGGAAATTTTGTAAAAATTACTCTTTTATTATAAAAAGTTTAATATATTATGTAGTAATAAAATTGCTAGACTGGGTGGAAATATGTCTTGGCATAATCACGTTGTGGCAATCGCCAAGATAGGTTCTCAGAAACTTGGTGTACTCTTCCGAACCAGAAAGTTGTACACACCTCAACAACTTTTGATACTATACAAAGCCCAGTTCGACCATCACTAGACTACTGTTATGTCTAGAGCTCTGCACTGAAAATATACTCTTCGGCTAATGGATTCCATCGAAAGGATGGCCATTCGTCTGATCGGAGACCACGAACTGACGAAGAGCCTCGACAGCCTGGAACATCGAAGACAGGTTGGGTATTTGACTCTCTTATTCAGATATTTCCATGGAAAGTGTTGGGCTGATCTTGCCCTCTTCCGATACACGACGAATCACTGCCGCCCATCCATATGTGATTAAACTTAGTACTCCTCGAACTTAATTATTTAAAAATTCTTTCATCTGGTGGACTTCATCCTTATGGGACGACCATTCCGAGGTCGTTTTTCCCAACGAATATAACCTCCAAAAATTTTAAATCAACGTGAATCGCTTTATTCGCAGACGCACCACTCCCAGAGGAGGAAGGATTTTTCCTATAGTGCTTGATCATAAAAAAAAATCAAAACATACTTGCTTCATAATATTATTAAATATAGTATTTCATGTTACAAACAGGAGAATCCGCGCGTAATTCACAGGTGATTCCCGTCCAAATTTCGATAAATCACACAACATGCGCTAGACTGTAAAATAATTTGTAAACTGAGCATAATATTAAAGAATTTTTACACATTTTATATGCACATATTGTCACATTCAAAAATATGTTTTCACGTTTCCTGTTTTGCTTTAATATTTTTTCAATTACTCTCTTTTTCAATGTTTGCAATGCTCTAACAAAAAAAATAGAAAAATGTTTGTCCAGACTGTTAAATGCAAGGCTAGAACTATAATTTACCTGGCTAGCTGCAACCTTAACTGTTTCCTAGGATGATACTGTTCCACCAACCCCAACACTTCAAACAGCATCGGGAAGAATAAAGTAATTAGTGTAATGACTACAGTAATTTCGTTCCGTCTCCATACAGTGCTGTTCGCTTCCGGTTCCATGGACCTTTTCACAACTATAACTACTGCAACGACGGAACAGGAAAGCAACCCTGCTACGAGAGTGTTTACAAGGACTCGGATGCAAATAACTTTCCAGCTGAAAGATAAAGGAGAATGGAAATTATTATATCCTTTAGAGGTAAAACTACTTCAAACCGCTTAGTCGGAAAATCAAAGTATTCTACGAACTGTAAATTTGAAAACTCCCTAATCTTAATATCTGCTTCCAGTATACAGGATGTTATGGGTTTATTATATTTAAATGGGTGACTCCCTGGTGCCCTAGAGAAAGTCTACATACTATTTTTTATAATCGAATATCTAAATACTAAGGTAAAAACCCCTTTTGCCTACATACTGTCGTGCCGCTCCATCTGGTTTCAGTTAGCAACAATGTGGGTCACTAGAGTAAACTACAGTGATGCCTGATCACACCGCGTGTCTCGCCCTTGCATGGATAACAATAATCATTGCATTTTATTTATAAATTCAATGAAGAAATGCTTTAGAAAGTTGTTTTCAAGGAATTAATCAATTTTACTCTGTATAGACATCAGTTTACAGTACCTATGTGCAATGGTTTTCATAGCACACTTGAAAAAATATTATTTTCAGAATAAATTCGATTTCTTGAGGAAACGCTTTGATATATTAGGCAAAGAACAGTAAATACTATTTATAAAGAACAACTAATTTGTCATCAAATTAAATAGAAATATACATGGCGTTCCATTTAAATTAAGAAAGTTTTTAATGGTTGAATTATGTTACAATGAACCTTGAATTGTGACCCTGTACATTTCTACCAAGTTTGAAATATTTTTGAGACTTGACGATCTATGGATATGAAAATTTTTTAAATTCAAGAGCTAAAATCACCTGTATATCAATATGTTCGGCTAGAAATATATAGATATAATATAGATATATCATCTTGCGGTTTCTAATGAATTAGATCTTTACAATGAGACGAAACGCGTTTCATTGATTGATTAACCCAAACCGGAGTTATCTATATTGAAAAAAAATAATATTTGCCCTCTCCCCATCACATTATTTGGTAGGTTTGGCTAGAAAAACATTAATCACTAAAATTATGTAGATTTTTTAAATGAAACTATTGTTAATATAACTAAACTACGGAAATTAAGGAGAAACTTCGTATTTCTTATTAATTAACGTTGCGCCCTCTAGCGGTCAACTAAAAACCTATATCCATCAATTTCCCTATGCCACTTAAAAAAATGGTTTCTGCCGTTCTCTCTTAGTGGGCTACCAGTTTCAATTTAACCTTATACTATACTCTATTCATTTTACCAATTCAAACAAACATCAGCTCATGATAGCCACATGTTCGATGCATAAACTCATTGCTATTGGTCAAATGGCGATAAAACGTCTGATGCTGGCGAGAACATGATCGTTGTTCAGTATAGGCTATTATTTAAAGTCTATTCATGCGTGGTTTGAGATTGCTCGGTTATATTTTTCTTAATGCGACCCTGTGTGCTGTTCACGTGCTCGTCGCGTGTATTGGTTTTGGTCGACCGAATTGAGCAAATGAATAGAATAGACTATAGGGTTTTATTAAATGAGTAATTTTAATGACCCCTCAATAAAATTTTATATGTTTTCTGAATAAAAATAAATCAGTCGAATATAAATATTTTCATTAATAAAAAAAAACTTTCAATTGGCCCATATAATATGTAGAACTCTATGGTACTTTCAGCTAAATGGATAAAACGATGAACGCCATTCTTGATTATAGTTAAGAATCAAAATTAGACTCCCTTTGGGGTTTTTCTTTCTTTATTTATGGTTATGTCTTTCAACGACAATGGATATTTGGGTATGTAAAATAAATATAAAAATTTCATAAAATAACAATAAAAACAAAGACCCTCTGACCATTTTTGCACTCGGGCACGTTTTTATGTGTATAATTATAGACAATTGCGTAATAAAAAGACGACTTCACCTAAATGCCGTGTAGAAGAGACAAAGAGAAATATTATTTCATTTATAACCGCAGAGTTTTCTCCCCATGAAAACAAATTAAATATTCTTTCGCTGAAGCTCACAGACACTAAAAATAATTTCCTTTGGTTTCCTTATACATATTTCATGTAAAAAAGAAAAACATTATATTATTTTAAAAAGAGTTGCTGCATATAATACAGCAGAAGATGTTATTCCTTTCAATAAGTAATTGAAAATATATATATATATAAGTAAACTAGATTTGTATAAATTAACTTTTTTAATAAATAATATCTGAAAAAAGTTAGGAAACTTGATTCATAAATCGACTAAAATGGTTTTAGAATGAATAACATTCATTAATTCAAAATAGAAAATAAAATTAAAAAAACTAAAACATTAAAAAACAATTCTAAAAATTAAATGGAAAAGAAATCTTCCAAACCCCCTTTCTTATCCCGAAATTCTGGAAATGAATAGAAATGCTAAAAGTGAAGTCTTAACAAGGTTCTCAAGGAAGCATGCATTCGGGTAATCGTTGCTTCCTGAAGTCTGAAGAGTCAAAGGACCCAGCCTATCCTTGCAGTCTAAGTGACAATAAGATTATGAGATCTTCGAGTAGAACCCGGTAAAGTTCAAAATTAAAGCCTATTTTGGTTACTGGATAATTTATAAGAAATGTCTGGCAGATTACATTTCGAAACCCAAGAATATAAAACTACTTCAGAATCAAAATCAGAATAACAATAGATGTAATCGAGCTAAATCATTTTAAGTAAATATACAACTTTCAGCAGAAAAGCAAAGAGAAATTAGTGCCGAATACCAAGATTACAGAAAGCGTAATCTGTAATCAGAAGGTTTCAACTTTTCTATTTGATTTATCTCCAATTATACAATTCACGACTTTGTTAAATTCAGAGAGAAAAAATGAAGGGTTTGTTCAACAAGGAGTTCAACCAAGTAAATAAGATATATGTGGTAGTTCAAATCAACGCTCGAGTATGATAGTTAAGAAGTTTTAATTTAATTAATTTATTGAATTGATTGAATTTATTGGCACTTCGCAAATTTTTGGAGCTAAAGAACTAAATTTTTTTTAAAATTAGAGAAAATTTTTTTTAAAGATAATTGATAGTTCACATTCTTTAAAGTTTAAACGTAAACCAACATCCAAGCTCAAAGAAATATGTAAAGTCATTTAAAAGAGAATCTGAATTACTAATGATAGTTCCATCATCTAATATGTTTAATTAATTTGGCTAATTGAATTAACCTTTGAATTTCGAAATACAAGGAAAACGGATATATGTATATGACCAATTCATAATGCGATGAACTCCCAAATCGACATGACTTCAGCGAGCATCTCGCTTTGTAGCGCACGGATATCCAACGCGCTCTGTCTGAGATAGACCGATATCCGTGTAAATCAGGCATTTGTCTTCCAATATAAGTTGTTAGATTTTTACATGGATTCGTTTTTCTTTAACCCTCGATATTCAAAGAACTAACTAATAGATGGATTACCACACAAAATGAAAATGGACCAAGTGAGTACCTCCTTGCGAAGAGATATTAATGATTAAATTTGTATATACAGTATCACCATTAAAGTTGGAACCATACGGGAAAACAATTAAAATTTAAATTTACCATTGGTTCCTGCATCACTGAAAACCAAAAATAACAAAATCAAACGGGACCATGCGACTTTTGGTAACTGTAAAATTTTACATTTTCTCCACAAAATGTCAAGAAATTTCATTACTGCATTATCATAATTTCATATTAATGAGGTCTCCTTTAAAGGACTGTATCTTCACGAGGAATTTTCAGGGGTATATTTAGAAGAACTTCTTGTCTTATTTGGGGTCTTCAGACATATTATTGTATATTTCTTTCAGGGTTTGCCAAAAAAGGGACACTTTGACATATGGACGAAATTTAATACTGTGGTATTATATAAATTAAATTTTTCTACTACTGTATAAATAAATCAACTTTCGGGCCGTAGCAACACGAAAGAAAACGAAAGTAAATGTTACAGTTACCTGAATATTATCCGTTGCTAGCTACGAAAGTAGGTTGCTAGCTACGAAAGTAATACTTTCGGTGCCAGGACAAAAAAACAAGAATAAAATTTTTTTATTGTATTTATTCAAGCGAATTAAAAAAAATCTTACTTAATAATAAAAAGTTTATATTTATTGAAAAAACAAGTGGTATAATAACAATAATATAAAATTTAAATAACACTAATTTTTATTTATTGTCATTTAAGGTTAATAGTGAAATTTGAACAGTTAGAAATATTAATTGATGGAATATTATTCAATTCAATACCTTCGCCGCGTCTTATTAGAGACTCGTTATTATCCTGGATTGGACCATACAACTATTTGTCACTCTCGCGTCGTTAGATGGAATAAAAGTAGGAGATCGAGTTAAGATCTTTTTGGAAATTTCGATTTTATTTGTATACGAATCACCAATATTTCCCTCCGCAACGGACGAAGATCTCCTACCGCCATGTCTTTTTAAATCCAAAATATCGATACCTGGAGCATTTGCACGAAAGGTAGTTGATGTTCTTCTAAACGAGTGACCAGTGTATTTATTTATATCTTGAAGTTTTGAAAAATTTGGCAATTTCTTTGGGAACATTTGAAATAGTGTGTTTTCCAATCACCTGATTCACACACCTACCTCGTTCATAGCGATATAACAAGCGTTCGTCTTGTGCATTATTTGGCCTAAGTTTAATATAATCTTGAAGTAACCTTATAAAAGAAACTGGACCTCCATCATCGGCTATCACAAAACTTCTTTGAACCTTGTTTTTGCTCTGGGGGATTTTAACAATAGCTACATCATCCTTCATTTCGATGTCGTTCAATTTCATTTTATAGATCTCATCTGTCCGGCATGCTCCAGCTATCCCCATTACTGCTATCACTTTCATAGATAAATAGCTATGATTAGGAGCGTCAAGTAAAAACTTTATTATTTCTTCTTTTGTGAAAATTTTAGATTTTTTAGCTTCGTAACCATCATTTTTTCGTTTAATAAATGCAATAAGTTTCTTAAACTGCGAAATATCTATATTTTTGTTCACAGAAATAGTCAATTTAAGCATGGAATATTGTGACCATAAGGACGGAGGTGATAGGGCTTCAGATTTCTCTTGGAAGTACGCTAGCATTACATTTTCGTCAATTTGTGAAAGGTTTTTCTCCACGAACCATTCTAGAAACAGGTTGTACGTTTGACAGTACCTATCTTTCGACTTTACGGGTAAGAGTGAGGCACATGCCAACTCGGCCGCCTTCTGTATAGCTTCGTTTTGGTCTTGAAACAACATTTTCGACAATCGAAATTAAAAAATTCGAACTGACAGACTTTGACAGTACTCAAATAACTAGTTGTCATGGATTATTTTACAGGTGTATTTTATTATAATTTGAATAAAATCAAAGTTCATTACTTAATAATATAATTGATCAAAGAACAGTAGTAGAAAAAGTTTAATACATTACACGCTGCAAAAGCCCTTTCAGGTGCTCGGAGTTTTTTAAATAGCCTCGGCTTCGCTACGCTTCGACTCGCCTATTTAAACACACCTCGCACCAAAAAGTAAACTTTCGCAGCTTGTAATGTAAATGACTATTTAAACAATCTAACTTTGATTCTTTCCTGGAGAAGAAATAAGTTCAGAGTGTCACAATTAAAATTTAAAATCAATTTGAAGCTTACTTCCTAGATTCTCTTTTCTTCTCAGCCTCCTCTAATAAAGCCTCCTTAAAACCCATTACGATAGATGCTACTCTATTATGTGCCGTTTCCGCATTTCCAATCATATAATCCCATGCAGTAAAGACTTTCCAAGAGAATATGCACTCGTCGTCTTTCTCTGACAATTTTGACATTCTTGAATTCTCTGCCATTCTAAAACAACAAGAATGTCATCAAATTAAGATATTTCAACCAGAAAATTCCTTATTAGCTGGCATTCAAGTGGGCAACTGAAATTAACGCCAATGGTAAATCGGCAAGTTTTTACAATGCATAAATCTAGAAGAATAAATTTTTATTTCGACTAATCTAAATGAATGTCGTTGAAAAATTATTATAGTGTATCAAACGGCTTTATTGATAGTTCCTGACAAGTGAATGGATCAATATTTTTGATCACCCTTTTAATTAAGCCATCTAAATAAACCGCTTAAATATGTTGTCACACCCAATCTACATGATAGAAAACATAAATAAGTTAAAAAGCCAATAATTGTAAAAAACTGGCATTATAAACGCATCAATGATGATTGATTTTCCAAACTAAGGCCCTAAAATCAAATTAAGTGAAATCAGTTTATGCAAACAAGCGCACACCCGCACTAATTATTATTTTGTTTAAATAAACACATGTTTTGTTGCATATAATTTAATTTACCTATATGTATATTTCTCTAAATCGTTTTAATTATACTTAAATTTAATAAATAAATAAATCTAAAAATGAGATATATTTTTTTATTACTTTCTCCTTTTTAATTGACATACAATATGTTAGTGTTTAGAATTCTTATTTTCAGAATCGAGTACAGTACGTTTCACGAAATTTGGATACGACTTAATGATTTCCTGGGTCGGTCCCATTGTGTCGACAAGAGCTTGGCAATAAACAAGTGAAGTATGAAGGGACGGACTAAGGAAAACAAGTAATGATATGATTATATTAATGTAATCAAATGAAATAACATTTTTTTTAAATATTACCAGTCATATTTATTTACATTTATAATGTCATTCTATAGATAGTTCTGTTTCGCTATCGCTATACTCATCAAAATTAATTATAATTGGATTAATTATACGATCCAGACTAATATACGAATTTTCTACAGTTATTACGTGACGGACTGAATTTTTCCAACTACCTGGGGGAATATCATTAAAGCATTTTCCTATTAATTCTACAACACTAAAACTTAAAGTCGGAGAAATATTTTCATACCTAACCAGTGATTTTAACTGGCGCCACATATGCTCTATGGGGTTAAAAATGCAATAATAGGGTGGGAGCCGTAGCACTGTATGTCCAATTTCTTCTGCCAATGTGTCACAAACATATACTTTTTTTATACAAAATGTCTTTAAAACTTCTAAGAGATCACTTTTTTTATAACTTTCTTCAAAATATATATCATTCGCCGCCATGTAGTTCTGCACTGAGCGAAATCTCGAGTTGATATAACTCAAATATGAGTTGTCCTAGACCGAAGCGTGTTGCTAATAGGGGACAGCCCAGACCTCTGAATTACGACAACCAAATCGAAGAAATTGCATTAACTCACTATTCATAAGTTATTATAGCACAGAAGTCGGGCTAGATTAATTCATGATTCGAGCTATCAAAACTTTGCATTTAAGTTGTTCTAGCTTACGATGGTGGCTGGAATAACTCACTCTTTGGGCTACCAGAGTCCAAATTTTGGACTACCAGTACCTATATTATATATATATATATATATAACATACACTAGTTCTGTACAAAATATACCAGCACCTATATTATATATACATGGTGCTGATAAAGTCTGGAATAATCGATTTTTCTTGAAAACGCAAAACTTTTTCGAAAAACGCTCGTACCCGTCGATTTTATTTTATTCTTTGAAATTTTTTGGCGTTCTTCAATATTATACCGGATGCGCCAAAAACGCTAGGCAAGTGTCAACTTCACTTTTTCAAATAGAACACCCCTTTTTTTCTCCAATATTCAGATTCCTCTCTAAACTCTAGACAAGTTTCATATAACATATTGTATGGCTAAAGTCAACAGTAATTGAAATACAGGGCCCACAATAAAAATCAAGGTATAATTTTAAGGTCTAGGTATTTACCTTCTTACCGGTTTCTACATAATAACTTAGTTACGTAAATGTCAAAACATTTAATATTTACTCCAAAGTTGTCACTTTTACCCATAAAAATGTTTCTAACGGAAGCTGAGAGAATCGAAATATTAATAATAGTAGGATGTGGAGATCGAAAGAGAACACAAAAAGAAGTTTGTGAGTATTTTAATGATAAATATCCAAATAGAGAACACATAAATCAGGCAACTGTTTCCAAAATTGTTAAGAAGTATAATGAAGTTGGTCACGTTAAGGATAAACCTAGAAGTGGACGACCTAAAATTTCCGACGATGTCAAACTTGATATTCTAGTTTCGTTGGAAGAGAGACCACATTCGAGCACAAGAAGCATTTCTCAAAATGTTCAAAATATCCACGATTCAACGGTGGCAAAGTTCCTGAAAAAGGAAAAATGGCATGCATATAAATGTCAAGGAGTACAGGAACTTTTGGAAGGCGACCCTGACAGAAGGAATGAGTTCTGCGAAATTCTCATGGATAATTACTTGATTAACGATGCATTATTTCCGAGTAACATAATTTTTTCCGATGAGGCTACTTTTTTCTTGGATGGCATGGTAAATCGTCAAAATTGCCGGTATTGGTCCAGCGAAAATCCCCATTGGTTCCGAGAAATTCATACCCAGCGGCCGAGAAAAATTAATGTATGGGCAGGAATAATTCGGGATACTGTTATAGGACCCTATTTTTTTGAGGAAAATTTGACTGGCCAAAGATATTTGTAGTTTCTTGAAGAAGACCTCGCTCCAGCGTTGATTGCCCTATTTCCCGATCGGAACATTCCTGACTCACATGATACAACTATGTGGTTTCAGCAGGATGGTGCACCAGCCCACTATTCGGTCGAAATCCGTAGATACCTGAATGAGTTATTTCATCATCATTGGATAGGTCGACGGGGTGAAATAGAGTGGCCTGCGAGGTCCCCCGACTTAACGCCATTGGACTTCTTTCTGTGGGGCTATATTAAGGAAAGGGTTTACAAAAATAAACCAGAAGATATTGATGTTCTCAAAACGCGTATAACAACAACCATAAGACAAATTACCCCAGAAATTGTACATAATGTACAGTTAGAATTTGTTGAGAGATTGGGACATTGTAGAGCCGTAAATGGACATCATTTTCAACACTTACTCAAATAATTTTTTAGATTGTTCACTGTATTACCAATTTCCTGTTAGAATTTTTTTTCTAGCCTAAGTATTTGTCATGGAAAACAAGCTTTAAAATTATACCTTGATTTTTATTGTGGGCCCTGTATTTCAATTACTGTTGACTTTAGCCATACAATATGTTATATGAAACTTGTCTAGAGTTTAGAGAGGAATCTGAATATTGGAGAAAAAAGGGGTGTTCTATTTGAAAAAGTGAAGTTGACACTTGCCTAGCGTTTTTGGCGCATCCGGTATAATATTGAAGAACGCCAAAAAATTTCAAAGAATAAAATAAAATCGACGGGTACGAGCGTTTTTCGAAAAAGTTTTGCGTTTTCAAGAAAAATCGATTATTCCAGACTTTATCAGCACCCTGTATATAACATACACTGGTTCTGTACAAAATATTATAAGATGGTTGGTAATAGTTTAATAAGTTTATTAATAAAATAAAAAACAATTTGTAAGGGCTCCCAAAGACTCTACTTTAAGAATACACTTAAAAACGAAAAATAAAATTTCATGTGTAACACATTTACAAATTTTGAGTAAATACGTATTAATAATATTATAATAGTAATATATACTTATAAATAATAAGGCTCCATTCCAATAATAACAGTTTGTATGCATCTCCCTCCTTTCCCTCCATTTTACGCCAACTGACCAAAATTATGCAAAACACAAATTTTCACGCACAGAGAGCAAAAATGGAAGATCCCGGAAACGGCGCAACGGCAAACAGGTGCCTCTACGCGCGATCGAAGGAAAATGGACTAATAACAATGGAATGAACCGCGCTAAATCTGCACGAGCACGAATCCGGAACTTTCCGTGACCTTACGACCGGTAATTTGCCCTCGATATGGGGTTTTGTAGCACGTTTTCTGGGTTATTTTAAATGAATCCTGAATTATTCCAACCCAAAAACTGAGTTCAGGTAACTCATAAAATAGTTACAAGATGAGGGATTGTGTTAATCCCAAATATGTTTAAAATGTTGATAAAAAATCTCTTTCTGGGTTGAGGCGAACCAAAAGAACCTGAATTATTGTAGCGTTTTTTAAATAATTTGTGATAATTCATAGGCTCAGTTAGAACAACATAGAGAGGTGCGTTACAGTAGCTCCAATTTTGTAACCCACGACATTGGTAAATGCGTTTTTGTCAGTGTGAATCTTAAATTTTGTATTATTTGAGCTTGGAGCTTTATGTAATTGGCGACTGTGATAGCTCGCATTGCCCATTACTATCACGCTATTCTGAGGAATGTTTGGTAAAAGACAATTCTTGAACCATTCCTCAAAAACTAACAAATTTTACCATAAAAAGATATTTAAATATAAATTAAGCAACCTAACCTACCTGATGTGCCTATATTTAATTATAATTATTACAATCCGGTCCTTTCCACATAATAATAACAGACGGTCATAAATAATGGGATGGCCCCAGGTACTTTTACTGCAGTCATTAAGTTATATCCATTTTTCGTGAAACAATCTTTACACACGAATCGAGAACTTTTAAGAATCGAGTACTTATCCGAGTACCGAGTACAAAAGTTCTTATTTTATATTTGGATAGGATTAATTCGATTGGACAACATCCCACTGAGATCGAATACTACCTTCGAGCGTACTCGGTCTTTGTCGGAATCGATATTATTTCTATATAATCACAGTCGGCGTCGGCATCCCGCACCATATAGGTGGATGTACAATTTTAATTTTATTGTTTCTGTTTGGTATGAAGCTGGTAAAGAATCGATATTTGGAGAATCGAGTACTTATTCGAGTACCGAATACAAAAGTGACGGCTGAACAAGAAATCGCCTACTACCAAAAGAAAAATTGGATATGATAATATTTTTAAATTCTTATTATCATTAAATTTGTTGCTTATATTCAAATTTTTTCTTGTTTTACTATTAGGGTAATATTTTCAGCCGGAACAAGAGTACCCCCCCCCCCCCCCCCCGTTTTCGAGGATGCTGAACACGATGGCGGCGTCAGAATTTCTCTTTGGGGTTGTGCCAAAAACCACCCCCCAGAGGAGTTAAACGCGCTTCAAGAGGTTTCCCTGCAGAGAAACACACTTCCCCCCCATTTTCGAGGATGCTGAGCATGGTGGTGGCGTTGGATATCGCGTTCGACCATTTCCAACCCCTCCACCGGTTTCTTTTTTCTCTTTTTGGTTGTAATGGTCTCTCATTCCGGTCAAACTGAAAAAATATAATCAAATATTTTGCGCGAAAAAACGCCAAGGCGTGGTCAGTTTATTTTTAATTTAAAAAAAAAATTTTGTTTTTTAAATTTCAATTAAATAAAAAAATCATAAAACAAAAATTTTTTAAACACTAACAGTAACTTTTTCGAAATTTTTTTTTATTAAAAGGTAATGTCGTTCCATAATGGGGCGACTATTGGCCGGTGGAGGGTTTGGAAGGGGTCGGACGCGATACTCTTGTTCCGGCTGAAAATATTTCGATTTTTCGGGGTTTTTTCCGACTCACAGACGCCACTAATAACAAGGGGTCTAGAGATACTATGAAGTGTTTATCTATTCTATTTTATATAGGCTGTTCGTGATAAGGTTCCAAAAGCCACACATTTCAAAATCATTTTTCTCAAGATTATCGAATGGAACATCCTATATATTATTTATCTATTCGATGTAGAATGCAAAAGCAATTTTTTTTGGAACACAAACATACAAGTTATTAACAATTAAATGTATAAACAATATAAGAACTTGGAAAAAAACTATTAAAAAGTTATTAACTAGGCTTGAACCATATACGGTGAAAGAGTTTTTGAAACAGGATATGTAGTTTGTTTCTGATTTTTTTTTGTTTTTCTGATTCATTTCATTTGTATATTGCTTGCCGTATGTAAAGGGATGTCATTTGAAATAAAGAAGTATTATTATTATTATTTCCACCCGTTTCCGAAGTGATTCCAAATTTTATAAATTATGTTGTTTAAATACCGCTCCTTGACTAATAATTGTAAACTACAGTAAATGTTCAAAATATCTTCTATTTTGATTTGTGCAGAAGTAAATACGTTCTTGAAAAGATATGTTTACATCTATTAACAT
Organism: Barypeithes pellucidus; assembly: GCA_963991005.1. Taxonomy (NCBI): domain Eukaryota; kingdom Metazoa; phylum Arthropoda; class Insecta; order Coleoptera; family Curculionidae; genus Barypeithes; species Barypeithes pellucidus. The sequence goes on from OZ022562.1 coordinate 32,697,243, forward strand.
TTGAGGTGAAATACCAGTACAACAGTTCAGATTATTAGTGATTTAGCCTAAAAACCATGTCAAGCATTAAACAAAATATAGAGATTTAGTTGTTTATTATAATTTGACAAGTTTTTTAGCTTAAAAAAATTATTATATACGGTGTACAAATTATAATAAGAAATACAAATTGATTTTATTGGTTGGTTATTTTGTGTCATGTTATCCCGAAATTGACTATTTTTTTATGAAGACACGTAATCAAATTGTTTATGAATATCCGTTTACAAGTGCTGTGAATTCCTATGCAGCAAAGAACAGACGTGTTTGCTATAGTTTTCCACCTCAAATGTTACGGGATGTATACAGGTCTTTTCAAGAACGTATTTATTGTTTTGCAAATCAAAATAGAAGATATCTTGAACATTTACTGTAGTTTACAATTATTAGTCAAGGCGCCTATGGTGGTATTTAAATAACATAATTGAAATTAAAAACGTATTCCAAATACCGAAATATGAGTTAAATATCTCAGTTTTTAATATATGGTCTTTTGGGTATGTAATTTTAATATATTTATCAAATAACTTAAACATTGGTTTATAATAAAAAAATTATCAAGCAGTTGCAAACCTTTTAAAACTTTTCAGTTATACGACTTGGTTTAGATATTATCGTGTGCGCATATTTAAACTCATTTTACCCAACTTGTGTTCTAATCGAAATTATAATAAAAACCAATTCATACTACGGGAAATAACTAATAATTATTTTCTCGTTTTTACCCAGTAGGTACGTTAAAGTTCACGAACCTATTTAAAAAAGTATATTTTAGGCCGATAGTTTCCTGAGCTTTGTTCGGGTTTGTTCTGGTTTGTTCGGTAAATAATAAAAACTATTGACGGCATTGTTCTTTAAATTATTTTAATCGTTTTCACATCAAGGGCATAATGGGAAAATATTTAAATTCAGTATCTGTCTGTTTCCTATAAAAAAAAATTGGCTTAAGACAAGAGTTAGAGGGCATAATAGGTGGTCCATTCTTTTATTAAATGTACTTACTCTAACCCGATAAAATTAATACTTACTTCCTTAAAGTTGCAAAAAAACTATAGGCATATACCACCAGACCAGTAACAAAATATGCAAATGGTAGCCGGTATCCACGTCCTGGGGTTCTTTTCCTGTCATAACTATTTAAAACAGCAGAGTCATTGTAATCTCTGTTTGTGTACCAGCCGTAGAATAGTGGGGAATATTTAAAAACCCCTTCGAAATCCCAGAGCGTTAGAAAGTTTGTGGAGTTATATTTTTCTTCTGGAAGAACAAACTTGCGGTCCTTAACAGCTTCGGGATCTGCTGTAATAATCTGAAAAGTAAAATTACTTCAGATCATGGTTGATGCAGACATTATTGATTTACAGTAGTCATAAGTAGTGTTGGGAAAATCCGATGATTTTAATAATTGAGTAGTTGGTACTCGAGCGATTTCAATAATCAAGCGGTTATTCACTCGACATTCCTATTATTTATCAAGCGATGGTGTCAGCAATGGCTCGGGTGGCTTCGGCTGCGAAGATCGGGTAGTGAATGAAAAGTGGGGAAACCACAACTGCCCTAAAGTGCATCTGCCCTACTCCTCGGAGGTCACTTCGTGTTGAACCGGGGATCTTTGTTTTTGCAATTGTCCTACCCACCATTACGAAGCGGAGGGAGCGGAAGTTGACTAACAAGGATGGAATACATGGCATAATTTCTTTGTTGTTTCATATGTGTTTCGTTATGGAAAAATTATTTGGTATAGTGTGTAAGTTTCGGGTTCGATCATGATTCGAAATTTGTTCTTTGGAATAGACATGTTGGCCAATGAGATAGAGTAGCTATCAACCGACTTGCGCTCGAATTTTGTTTTATCAAATTAAAATACAATAGGTAATCGTCTCCAAGGGTTTGCACTTGTTTCCCCAGGGCATCTATAAATATTATTACACATTAATTTTCTTCTTATGTAAGAATAAAATTTCGATAATAAAATAACTACAACTAATGGCGTAGTCAGGAAGGGTGCAGGAAATTCCAAAAATATTACAGTTCCAATATGAAAATAAATATGACGTAACCATTCAATCGTTCGACGCTAAAAGCAATATTTTGTCTCTATCCAATAATAATTCATAGCATGTCAGTAAAAATGCATGTAAACAGGGGGAAAAGGCGTTCCCAATGGATTAGGTCATACGAGCTTAACCGAACATCACCCGAATATACTCGACTGGTAGGGAGCCATCTGTCCTACTGCCAAACGATTCTCGTTTGAATTTATAACTCTAAGTAAGCTTTTCAACAATCGAGTGAGACTCGAGCGGTTAAACACTCGAAATTCGGATCACCTTCGGCCAGAAGGCAAGTTGTTTATAGAGTGAAAATGAGTAGTTTTCGAGCGATGTCGATTATTTCAATAATCGAGTACTCGAGCAGTTTTTCACTCGAGCGGTCACCACACTAGTCATAAGGCAGCCAAGATAAATATTTATTTAAAATAAATAGAAAGTACAAGATATTATTAACCATAAACATTGCTTCCAAATAAAAATATATACATACACTATTGGAATACACACTTGGAAGGGGACCAACAGAACTAGCCCCATCGATTTTCATGAAGTGCCTATTATAGTGGTATCAGTACGTAAAAATAAGAGGTTATGATTTTTTAAATATCTTAGGTAGCTTGGGTATCATCACAAAGAAAAGTTAAATTTTGAAAAAGCTTTTATGGATTTTTTTTTATTCCTTTACCACCTTCCGCCCGTATTGAATTTTGCTTATTAATATCTACTCCACAGAGAATTGAACTAATAAATACTAATTATATGGTTCGTTTTCCGTTTCATTTCGGTGTCACCTCTAGTTCCTAAGATACGATATTTTAAAGTTCATTCATATTGTGGAACAGTTTCATTACATAATTTCTCCGTTAGTCAGAGAAGGCAGCAGATTGATAACAGTATTTCCTCTAGCTCCAGAGTCAATTTGGTGTGTCTTAAGGCAGTATAATTGGTCATTTAGCAATTCTAATGGATATACATTGGATGAGTTAGATACTCTGGAGACGTAAGGGATAACTACGTATCGGTAATTAGCTCTCAAAGTAGGAAGTAACCATACTTTAATAATGAGCTTATTCCCACTATTTAGAATATTAAAAAAAGCTAGTCGGATTTCAAGAATCAAGTCCTAATCCGATAAAAATATTGTTCGTCCATATGGCATCCTCACCATCAAACTCGTTAGTTGAAAATGTTCAAAAGAAAGGCTTCTTGGACTAAATTTTTCTCACTTGAGAAATACTAGAAAGACTGCTTATTAATTCCAAGTACTACACTCAAACTGAAATTATACAGGAATTAAGGAACCTCATTATTCTTTGAGCGGTGACATTTTTGACCAATCAATATCTACCTTATCAATTTTCAAGAACTAAAATCAGGAAGGATAAAGCTACAATAGAATAGAAGTCACTAACATTTTGTTACTGAAATCTCAGAATATTTTATTTTGTTTATATGGCGGGTTTTCGATAACAATCATACAAGTCGAAAAATCAAGTTTTGAGGATAAGGCAAAAGAAGAAATTGCAAAACTTTGATAGGCTCTTATTACAACTTGAAAAAATTTCTTAAAATGCGTTCGTCAAGTATGTCTTTATTGCATTCTTTATTAAAATTTAAATCAACTTAAAATTTTGACCCAACATTTCACCAAAATTTTTGAAAAAGAAAACGTGACATATACCATTTTACACTATATTTATTGAATGCAAATAATAAATAAATATTTGGTATAAGTATCTATTTTGAGCTTTTAATCGACTACTAGTAAGGAAAAACTGAATGCAATTAAAAATGCATCAACTTTCTTTTAAATTTTTTAATGATGTACAGTGAACCCTCTTATAACGGACACCTCTAATAAGCGGACATCTCTATTAAGCGGACATTTTTTCATATTCCGGAACTTGGTATATGAAATTCCATGAAAATCAACCTCTCTTGGGCGGACGCGGACAGGCTGTTTTCATTCAAAGAGTGCGAAAGCCGTCCTTTAAATGGACATAATTTTTTTTTAAGTATTTGGGAGACGAGTACGGTGCAAAAACTGTCTGAAGACAGACCGGCAATCGCGTATGCGTGGCAGCGAAAGGACTTCGCCCAATGAAAGTATGTGTGATTCCCCGACAGCAGTCCGCCGTTTATTTGTGAGTTGTAAGGTTAAAATCGTAAACAATGGCACAAAAATGTCGCGTTTTGAGTCTGAAAGAGAATATTGATGTTGTGGAAGTTTGTAATTTGATAACAATGATTTGGGCGAGTTCATTAACATTGATAGCAATGTGATATTAGAAGATGATAATGACCGATTATGTAGTTCAAACTGAAACCACATCATTATCTGACAACTCTGATGAAGAAATTGAATGCAATAATCAAACAAATGTAACCAATTATCAACAAGCCATTAGTATGGTAAAGGAATTATAAGAGTATGCAAAGAATAGAGGTGACTCTACAGCAATGGATTTGTTATCAGACTTAGAATTACATTTTCTAGATTACAAGTATAAAACGCAAAGCCGTCAAACTACGTTCTTAGATTTTTTTAATACTACATCCTAACTATATGTACATACATATACATAGTAATAATTTTACATTTATATATTACCTAATAACAAATTTCCCACACACCCCCGGACACCTCTGTTAGGCGGACACATTTAGACGATCCCGTAGGTGTCCGCCTAAGAGAGGTTTCAATATCCATGCTCTTCACAGTTGGAACAACTTTGGATTGCTTTAAAGGTTCATGGGAGGGAAATATGTTTCGGTACGCTTTATCGTCCACCCAATGCAAACTTAAATACTTGTATTGATGACCTGGAGAGCACTATTGTGAATTATATTCCTAATTATCAGTATATGGTGTTTGGCGGTGATCTTAACGTTAATTTTTTAAATAAAACATGTGCGGGATATTTATACTTAGTAAAATTTCTAGATAAGTATGGTCTTAGTCAAATTATATCTAAACCTACTAGAATCACTCCTCTATCGCAGACACTTCTGGATATAATTGTCTTGTCTGACTTAGAAATTGTTCATGACACTCAAATTATTGAGATGGATCATATCTCCGATCATTGTTTAGTATCTTCATATCTCAAACTTAGGAAAAACCGTCCATCTGTCATTATCCGGACTTATAGAGATTATAGAAATTTTGATTATGACCAATTTCAATATGATCTGATGAGTATCGATTGGCAACACATATATTTGATTGATGATGTTGATGAAATGATCTCCTTTTTTAATGAAAACGTCATAAATATTTTCGATATGCACGCGCCGTATAGAACTGCTCGCTTCACCAAGCCTCCCGCACCGTGGTTGACCGATAACCTGAAGCTCATGATAAGGTTGCGAAAAAAAGCACTCACTCGATACAAAAAATTAAAAACTGATTTAGCCTGGAATGAATACAGAGACCTTCGTAATTTTGTGACTTCTGCAGTCAGAAATGAGAAACGTGCATACCTTCATCATAAATTCAGGGTGGATCCTCGTGGTTTTTGGAAGACGGTTAAATTATTAAATATTAATTCATCCACTGAGATATCCCCCGGCAGTATAGACAGTCCAACCAGTTTCAATAGGTATTTTATTGATAGTGTGCCTCAATCTGGCACAGTGGATCGAACCTTTATAGAAACAAATTATGTCAATAAACTTTTCCCTAACTTCTCAAACTATTTTCAATTCACTCAAATCAATGATGATAAAGTTACTAAAGTCATTAATAGCCTAAAATCAAATGCTATGGGCAGTGATGGGATTAATCTTAAAATGCTCGAAATGATCTTCCCCCATCTAACACAGTATTTAACTTATATAATTAATTGTTGCCTTAATACTTCAAGATTTCCTTCCTCCTGGAAAAATGCAAATGTAATTCCCATAGCCAAGGTTACTAATCCCACTGAAGTGTTTCAGTTTAGGCCCATAAGTTTGTTGCCAACCCTTTCCAAGATTCTAGAGAGGATTGTAAGTGAGCAATTAACGGAATATTTTGATGCCAATAATATTTTACCAACTACCCAGTCTGGCTTCCGAAGGCATCACAGCACCTGTACAGCTTTACTTAAAGTCACAGATGATCTTTTCCGAGCATGTGACCAACGCATGCAGTCCTCTTTAGTGCTCTTGGACTATAGCAAGGCATTTGATACACTAGAACCCGATATATTGTGTACGAAACTTAAGTTCTTCGGTTTGAGTGACAGTGCATTGAATTTTGTAAAGGATTACTTGACTAACAGAACACAGCGGGTGTCTTTCAGCGGCGATCAGTCTGAGTTTTTACCGGTCACTAGGGGTGTGCCCCAAGGAAGTATTCTTGGTCCTCTTTTATTTTCTATTTACACCGCTGATTTTAGCAGTTTTCTTAAAACATGTTCTTCACATCAGTATGCAGATGATTTTCAAATATATCATTCTTTTTGTTATGAAAATGCGGAGGAAGCTGCTAATGAAATTAATATTGACCTTAGGATAGTGCTGGAGATCTCTGGCGCACACGGACTGCTGTTAAATGGAAAAAAGTCGCAACTGCTTATCTTCGGATCACAAAGGGAAAAACTTAGAAATGGCAATAACTTTAAAATTAAGGTGGCCGATGATGTTCTACTACCTGTTGATAAGTGCAGAAATTTGGGCCTGATTTTTGATGGTTGTCTGAGATTTGATAGTCATGTATCTCATCTCTTACAGACCTGTTATTATAAGCTTAAAATGTTGTATGTTCATAAAGAGTCCCTTGCGTCGGACATCAGGCTGAGGTTGTGCAATGCGTTGGTTTTATCTCCCCTATTATATTGTTGTCAAATTTTTTGGCCTGCGCTCACTGTTAGGGACAGATGTAGCCTACAGAAAGTGCAAAATATGTGCCTGAAATTTACTTATGGAGCGCGAAAGTTTGATCATGTGTCGCCCCTTCTTAGTGATTCTGGCTGGTTGACCTTGGACGAAAGATATCTTGTGCAGTTTTCGTCACTGATTAAAAAGCTACTGTTATCAGGCCAACCCTTGTATCTCCGTACACTCTTGGTAAGGGGTGGAGATGTGCACGATAGGGCCACTCGCCATAGACAACGGCTTTGTATTCCCCGTCACTCTTCAGCCATGTTTCGGAGATCTTTCAGTTATGGTGCTCCCAAGATATATAACACTTTTGGTGGGCTGATTGAACAGTGTGCTTCGGTTGCGACTTTAAAGTCAAAAATTAAACAATTGATTGTTTTGAACAGAACTAATCAACATTAGTAAATTTAAATTATGAAATTTCCTTTTTTTTTAAATTTTTAATATTATTAATTGTAATTATATTAATTATAATATATTTTTTTTCTTTAATTTTTTAAATATTATTATTTATAATTGTATTAATTGTAATATGCTTTGTAATTAATGTATTTAAATTACTTTCGTTAAGCATTCAAGCTATGTTTAGCTAGTGTTAGGATTTAAATATTTAAGTTTTTTGTTTGACGGTTAGATAAGAGCAGCTTATAGCTGGATCTCGCCGTGCATTGATAATTTTTTTTTTGTAATTCTTCTTGTAATATAAAAGACATTTTTATTTATTTATATTTATTTATTATACTCTTTGGTTATAAAATTCCCTAGTCTTTTGTTCAACATTTATTTGAATTGGGCCCTTCCACGACAAGTGTGTTTTTTACAGGTTTTGGCCTGCTCTCGCTCATTTTTTGAGTAAATTAATACTTTTAAAAATTTTATACTCCCTTTTAAACTTGTTTTGTATTCAAGAACACTTGTATGTTCAATAGGACATAGATGTCTCTTCTGTGTATATAAGTATAAGCAACCTTTGAATAATCTTCCAAAGCAGCGTTTTCATCTATGCATTTCGCTTCTGATGCGTCCTTTGATGCATTTCGACTAGAGTTTGATTTACTTGCCTCTCTTTTTCATTCTTGGTGTTTTTAGTATAATATGAATCTTGTCACATGTCGCGCAAACTTGATTTTTATTCCCAAAGAACCGAACCAGAAACACAAAAAACGTCAACTGAATCTAAAGGAACAAATTCATTTGCCGTAACAATTAAATTGTATTCAATTTAGTAGGGATTTTAAAAAGTGTCAACTTATTCATTTTTCAAATACCAATGTATGGAAAAATTATTAATTTTCCAGACCACCCGATGATACACTTATACAATCAGTACGTATTTAGTCTACACATTAGCACTTTTAAATACTATTTCAGATTGAATGGTACTACCAAGAAAAGGAAGCCTTTTCCATCGGTAGGATGTAACCACCTGCAGAACGGTTTCGACCTATTTTGTTCTCGTCAGTGCAGGGTACGTGTATATACCTATCATCAGAGAAGACGCTGTATTATCAACGGTAGTCGCGAAAATATAGCGCGCAGCGCCATCTCTTAGCAGACGTTATTTGATTTTTTTTATGATCAAACACAAGCACTATAGGAAAAATCCTTTATAAATCAATAAATTAATTTTTAGTCCAACCATTTCTAAAAGGAATAACGATTTGATAGGTGAATGATATAAATTTTAATTATTTTCATTATAGGGGAAAGAGAGGAGTTTAAATATCTACCATATTTCCCACTGAATTTTAAACATAGGTTTTGATTAAGTCTATTTGTATCACTGTTCCCATTTGATTTAATCTTTGCTGACAAAATAAAAACAAACAAAATGAGTCATATCACTGTTCCCTAAGCACTAATTTAGCTTACGTACTATAGGTACGTAAAGACACTAAGTAATTGAGATAGATTTATCGCTGTATTCCTTATCGACAGATATGCATTTTTTGAAGAGATCTCAATTTCGGTATTTTTCGACTTATATCACTTTTCCCGAGCACCCGCCATAGATTTCGATACTTTTTGTCATTTATGGAGGAAGGGGCTAATTTTTCATTTTATCCGCCCTTGAAATTTGTATAATATATTTGCTCCCTATTATATCATAGCCAGATACAGACCGTCTAACAAAATTGATCGAAATGTTAAAAAATACAACATAACTTTATTCATAGTACCTACGTAATTAGAATAACACCGAATATAATGTGTGTTTATATTAATTAATATAAAATAATTATGTCCTTTAAATTTACATTCAACTATATACACTCAACGAGTATGACTGTGCATGGGTTTCTGTTGAAACCACTTAAGTTTCGTCAATGCAGCAATTTTCTTAAAACCATTGTTAACACTTAAGCAAATTCTTTAAAATGTGGTTGTATGTTGCAGTGATATTGTGTTCATGTTGTTTTTCTGAATATGAATTACTCTATCCTATATCAGATCCTGTTAGGCTTTACAATTATTCCACACCTGAGGACCAAGTTACTTTTCATTTATACCATTAGTAAGTACCATTAAATTATTGCATTAGAATACTTATTTTTTATATTTGCTTGAAGTGGGTCGGTTGAAAATTGCCGAACAATGTGTACCATTCATTTCTATATAGATTATACACCGTGTCCAAGATAAGGAGGGCCAGTACGGGGATCTCGGAAACTGTAAGAGATACGAAGTCGGGAGGTAAAGTAGTGCATTTACGTGCCTAATAATATGCCGTTTTAAAATTCCGAGTATTTCCGGAGATATCCGGAAAAAACCGAAATTCTGAAAAATCGTTTCATTTTTTTCCTGGGTTTTTTTGAGATCGAATTCTAAAGTAAATTGCACTTTTACATTGCCACTTTTCCGCTCTATCTAACAGCGTTAATTGTTTTGTAATCCGACGAGTCGTCTTCGAAGGGCCATTATCAACTTTCTTTTTTTAAATACGGTCCTGCTCTCCTGATATTGGAGAGATATTTTTTTCTTCCGAATGCAACGATGTATGACACACTGTGGTTTAATGACGTTTCGAGGGGTTTTTGAAAAACATCAGGATATTTTGGGATACGGTCGTGTATTTCTCATAATTTTACAAATAATATCTCATAAGTAAGCTCTAAATTTATATTTATGTTGGACTAGTTCAATAAATAACAAATAATTTAATAATAAACCACAAATATCCGTTAGGGTCGACTTATCAAAAAGTTAGAACTGATCTTGTCAGAGATTTTTACTTAAAGTTCAGTGGCATAGCCCCATATCTTATTTTTTTAATTAATTAAGCATACTTTACAAAAATGTATACTTAGTTGTTTATATTCTAAAATAACCAAAAAACGCGATATATTTAATATTTTACCTAAGTTATAACAGAAGGCAGTAGTCAATTTATTAGAAACAAATTCAAAATTTTGTTACAGCTGTTCTAAATATTAAATTGGGTTATAAGCATGTCAACATATCATAGTTTGATAATTCTTATCATAAACGATCATGTTGAGAATAATTAAATTAAAAGCATACTATAAAAACATACGTAATAGGTATTTCATAACTTCACCATGGCCTACTCTTATAAGTAACGTAAATTATTAAAATATCTCATTTTTAGGTTATTTTTCAATTTAAATATGAAAAACTATATATTTTTGTAAACCAAAATTATGATTAATTAATTAAAAAAATAATATATAGGGTGACCTATTAAAATTTTTTATTGTTGTTAATATCTCAAAAATTAAACTTCTTAGATAAAAACTGGCTACGCCACTGAATTTTACGTAAAAATCTGTAACAAGATCAGTTTTTATCTTTTGAGTAAGCTAACACGTAAAAAGCGAAGATTTTCAAAGTCACCCTGTAGATTATAAACTAACGACAAACTTGACACTGGAATCGTTGGTTCGTTCAAAAGTAGGAAAATGAAAACCGCAACATTCTATCTTTGATAATAATTGCAATAACACAAGAAAGTGTCAAAAACGGAACACCCTATACAGTAACTATAATACATATTTCGTATAATTAAAACTTACATACCCTTAACTGCGGAACAAGCTAAAAAAATTATGAATATTTTGTCTCCTCCCATATTAGTAAGAACCTACTTACGCACTGTTTGCTATTACGTAATGACTGTACTATAAGTATATATTACGTAACAGTTCCACAAATCACATTACCCGTGATATGATAAAACCGTCTATGTTTCCAATAGATTGTATGCAAAGTTGATAAATACATCGGATCGCCTTGATAACGTAAATGTCAGGAAGTTTTAAACGTCAACATTTTTTACTTGGATTTTTTTGTGGGTATATTAGTAAAATATGAGTGACTATGATACTCAGATTTAGGGAACGCGACGGAAAATTACATTAAAAGGTTTTCACTTCATCAAAATTTAAGGTTTTTGATTTTATAGGTTTTTGGCCAACAGCTTGACGTTTTAAAAAAGCTAAGAGTTTCTTGTATTCGCTGATGTTTATATCATATCTTGCTGATATCGTAGTTCTTAGCATTGAGTACATTGACAAAAGTGTAGAGGATTTCATTACCTTCGCTTTTTCGGCAAAATATGCAAGTAAAATATTTTCTGATATCTTGTTGGCACCATTTACTAAAAACTTCATACTGCTTTTCATATTTGCTTCTCACCATTTACTAAAAACTTCATACTGCTTTCCATATTTGCTTCTCGACTTCTCGGCAGTAAATTTTGCAGCTTGCGCAATTTCCGGCGGTGTGCACGAAACTTCACTAATTTCATCGATTTCCATTGAATTTTCACGGAAAGACATTTTTATTTTACGAGAATGATCGAATATTACGCGTTGGTCACAAAATTGTCGACATCTGTCAAATACCATCAACGCCTACTTTTGTGTCAGAAGTTCCAGGCGCACTAGACGTTTTCTTTGTTATGGTTTCCTTGGAAACCAAGCGAGCGTTTTGGCTCCTCGAAAAAGTGCAACTTTGCGATTTCTTTTGAAAGCACAAATTTGTACTTTGCGCTCGGTTGTAGGAAAATGTATTGGCTGGTGTTCTGATAATCATGTGAGTACGAAATTGTTTTATTCGCATATTTCGATAATTTAACATAAAAATAAATATGAAGTCGTAGAAAAAGTATAGTACGTAACTCGAGTGGTAAGCCTATTACACACTCTTTCGAAGTACGGTAATCGCTACGCTCGTACCGTAAGTTTCGAAATCGTTTGTAATTACGCTTCTTATAAGTCATGGTATGTAACATACTAATACGCTCTTGGTAATGTTTGACAGTTTTTAGTTATTAAATATTTCCTATCGGTTATTTTTTCGAATTAAAATCACTTAATTCAAAAATAATAAAGAAGATTAAATAAAGAACCTTTCCATACATCCATTTGTGAATTTCATATACGTATATAAATTTACTATTGCAAAGACTTGAACAGTTCCATTCAGTAAAATATTATTAAGAGATATATAAAAGAAAATTCATTTCATTTAGATGTACTTACAAGGCTAGAAAATTTGTCAGATAAGATTTATATGGATAATCCCGATAAAATCCAAAGATATTATTAAATTCATTTAATGTGGAAAAGTGTTTTGAAATTTATATCGACATTATATAGGTATGGTATAAAGATCTAAGCGGTATGATTCCACGCCGATGGAGTTGTGACTTGTGACGTCAACGGGCGAGTGATTTTTAAATCTCTTATGGAGATTTATACTGCTGTCAGAATTTGTAACTCTCTTTTAAAGGTATTAAAAGGTTTTACGCATTTAATGGTATGTGAAATGAAAGAATAATATCATGGTATTTAGGTACATTTATTTCATAAACATACAACAAAGATTAAAGCTAAAATACGACTTAGTTATAAACAAATTAAACTATTTTTTTTAATAGATCATATATATATATATTTTACATTTTCAATTTATTGGCGAGTAAACAAAATTTATTAAAAAATGGTGATTGGTCTATTTCACAATGAGGAAAACAATCAAATAGGATGAAAGATTTATATAATTACTATTTACTCGGTTACAGCATTTAAAATCATTCAAATTAAAATAGATCAGGAAGTTTAAGAAATCAGGCTAAAAGGAATTAACACATACCGGAAGGAATTTTTTTTTAACTTGCATGAGTTATCTTGATTGGGGGATTTTCTTTTGGTACAAAGTTTCTTCAAACTCTATTTAATATTTTAGCAGTAATTTATCGAAAGCTGATCAGCTCCTTGTAGACGATAAGGATTCTATACAGCGATCAAGATATAACCCGAAATTAGACACAAAAATTATTATTCATGGATGGACTCATGGAAAAAATGTACCCTGGTTAAAAGAAATGAGAGAGGGTAAGACCATATATCTTTAGGTGGTATTTGGCTTAAGTAAATAATAAAATTGCTTGCTTCGATAAAATACAATCCTAACGTCCAGATAATAAAATCTAAAATGTCGAGGACGTCATCCTTATGGAACGACCTTTCCGATATCGTTTTTCCCAAACGAGTATAACCTCCGACGATTCAAAACTATCGTGAATCGCTATATGCCCACACGCACCACTCCCAGAGTGCCTTAAAGGATTTTCCTATAGTGATTGTGTTTGATTATAAAAAAATAGTGAAAATAACTGTCATCTATCAGTACATCGGCTCTAAAAATATGTCAAACAAGAAGGTGCAATTTGTTAACATCTTTAATAATAAATTAGAAAAATTGCCCTTCCGATCGTTGTAATCTGTTTTCAATAATATCATAATTTATTATTTTTTTAATATATAATATGAAGCTAAAGTTTAGTTTGTAATTTCTCACTATATTAAAAGGGTTTGGCATTAAGGCAGTTCCCTAGTAGAACTACATCTTCAAGCTCGCACGAGAGTGAACCCAAACTAAGCGTATACAATATAGGTAGTATAGTTGTTGCAGAATTATACCGTTGACTCTTACTGCCATAAATAAACTACCTGATTAAACCCTATTGTATAACGCATCAACCTCTTCAAAGCTCAATAAATGGGATCAGGGCCGGCTTGAAAATTTATACCACACCACATAATTTATTTTTATAATTTAAAATAAATATATAGGTATTTTTAGTTTTAGGTACCTATAATAAATGTAAAATAATGATAACAATTAATGATAATTGAAAATAATATAATTTAAAAGTATAACTATTAGGATAACAAATAAAATAAAAATTAATTAAATTCTAAGAAACTATTAATAATTTATTCAAAATTTAACTCTCTATCACTATCACCCTCTTCATCTAAGCCTAAACTTATAATTAAGGGTTGAACATTTCTGCCGTATAAACCAAGAATCAAGTAACTCCAAATTCAAAGGTTTTGGCTAGAGCAGTTTGTTTATTTTAAAATGGTATAGTAGCAGTAGAGATGCTAGAATTTAGTTGTAAATAACTTGGTAATGTAACACCACAGAATTGCCAGAATTGTTGGAGACAATAAGGGGTCAAAGGGAAGCCCATATATGCATTCAAAGTAAGAATGAAGTAAGTCGAGTTGCTTGACTCTTTGAATTGACGGCAGATTTGTAATCATACAATTGTAAGAATTTTCCACCTTAAGTACATGCTGTACACAGTTTTTCCAGCTGTCTGCAGAAATTTTAATTCTACTACAGATGCATTTAATGTAGGAGAAATATTATTTCTCCTAATATTGGATTTTAATTGGTGCCATATTATTAGCTCAATAGGATTGAATATACAATAGTACGGAGGAAGACGCAATACTGTATGTCCATTTTCTGCTGTAAGTTTGTCACACTCGTATTCCTTATTGATTTTAAAAGCTTTTAATACTTCTAGCAGTTCTCGTTTTTTGTAAGTTTCTTCAAAATATAAATCATTTTCAATCATAAAATTTTGAATTTCTGCTTTTGTATTATTAGAATTGGGAATGATTTTTGCTTGCCGACTATGATAACTAGCATTGTCAATTACAATGACGCTATTTTCAGGTATATTTTTAAGGAGTTTATGTTTAAACCAATCTTCAAAAACTTGTGCGTCGGTATCTTGATGGTAATCTAAAGAAGAATCTGCTATGTTTTTAGCTGAAAGCAACAGACAATTTGGAACAAACCCGTTCTCTGAACCAGCATGTAATATTGTGATTCTTTTGCCTTTATTTGAGGTGCCTTGGTTTGACATTTTTTGGAAGAATCAACCCAACCTTTTCTTGGAGTGTCATGGGTATCGAACCATGTTTCGTCAAGGTAAAGAATTGGACGATTTTCTTCTCTAAATTGTTTAACAGCTGTTAAATATTTATATCTCCATTCACGTAAACGTTGAGATTCCATTAATATTTGTCTTTTATCAATGCTTCGGTATTTAAAACCCATTTTACGCAATATTTTCCTAAGGCTTGAAAGGCTACAAGAGATATTTGTTTCGTCTTTAATCAGCCGCTCTTTGAGGGAAATCAAAGTGGGTACAGTTTGTGCCTCATACATTTGGTAAATCTTTCTTCTTAATAAGTCCATGTCATTTTCGTCAATGCTTCTAAATGTGCCAGAATCACTCCGATTTTTTCTGGGATTAACAGGTTTAAGTACTATGTCTCTTACCGAAGATAAAGGAGTTTTTTTCAAAGTCTCTGCTAAAGCATCCATCGAATTAAAATTTCTACTCAACAAGGATTGATACAAATTTTTAATTATTAGTTTGGCATCGGTAGATAAATGCTTCCTTTTAAAAATTACACTTGAAGATGCCCCCCTATCAGCACAATTCCAAGGACGCCACATTCTACCACTAATAAGCCGAACTAAAAATTACTCGCCGGAAAACCACTAAAGATTAAAATTATTAAAAATCACTTCGTATTTATATATATGCATCAGGTATCGGTATAAATTGAATTTGTATACCTGGTCCGGCTCTGCTCGTAAAGGTTTTAAAATTTGGAATTTCCTTATTTATTTTATGGTCGAAGGGCTAATGAGGTTTTATTGCAGTCAAAAGATCAACGGTATAATTCTGCAAATACTATACTAAAAAATATTAACTTAAATTAAGGACAAACGGGTCAATATTCAGAGAATCTAAGAATGCACGTGCCAGATGGGATTTTTACAATAATTTGGATAGCGGGGAGTTGCCGAGATCTAATTGTGTGCTTAAAAGGTTAATATTACTGTCCTTTTTATGTTTATAAATTTCAATGTTTTCTAGTAAATTTAATTAATGGCCTTTTTGTTTAGTGTGTTAGATTTGTAGGTTGCTTATGTCTGGAAATATGTGGTTTGTATCTAGAAAGTGATTCGCAAAATTGATAATCTTTTATTAAGTCTAAAGCATGCATTTTATATGTTTTATATGTTTAAAATGTATTGTCACAAAGTAACGGACGAGTCAATGAATTCTTTTATTATTTTTAAAGTAGTAGTTTCCAATAAATCGCTTTCCAGAAATGAGCGTAAGTTACTAGTAAATATTGGACCATGAATTTTGAGATATTCAATGTGTAGGTACCTAAAAACTTTAAAATCGATTAGCATATTCTAGTTTCTCTAAGTTTTAAACACACAAAACAGTGTAGTTTTTTTCTTTTAATTTTAAATTGATTTAATTTTAGCATCATGTATGTAACCATGGATGTAAACCGAACAAACTCACAGCCAAAATAATCGATCCGTGCAATATTTGGATGAATCCTGATGTTCTATCTAGACTCTAGAGCCACATGTAGTTCGTTTCGCGCCATTTATCGTATGAAATTTAATGCTAATGCAGTATAATACCTCATGTTGCGAGAATTGTTAACGAGTAACGCATGTCCCATAAGTTTTGGCACAAATTTCAGATGCCATAAAATTGGTAATAAGAAAAAAATATCAAGTTGCCCTGGTAACAAAAACTTATTTGACACCTTCACTTAACGTTGACAGTTCAGTTTTTAAATTGATTAAGTCGATATGGTTTAAATTAGAAATTCGGAAAAGTATTTATAATTTAGTTGGACGGGTCCCTAAATCCGAAATTAAACGAATTTGTGAAAATCAAAATATATTTAGCGTAGAACCATTTATCGGACAATTGATGAATGCGAGCAATTGTATGAACCTTCCAAAAAGTGGAAGGCCTAGAAATTTTACCAGAGTAAGATGAGAAAGACTGGTCAGAAGGGCGAAAAACACACTTGGTAAAGATTGTTTCACGAAAAATGGATATAACTTAATGACTGCAGTAAAAGTACCTGTGGCCATCCCATTATTTATGGCCGTTTGTTATTATCATGTGGAAAGGAACGGATTGTAATAATTATAATTAAATATAGGCACATCAGGTAGGTTAGGTTGCTTAATTTATATTTAAATATCATTTTGTAGTAAAATTTGTTAGTTTTTGAGGAATGGTTCAAGAATTGTCTTTTACCAAACATTCCTCAGAATAGCGTGATAGTAATGGACAATGCGAGCTATCACAGTCGCCAATTACAAGCTCCAAGCTCAAATAATACAAAATTGGAGATTCAGAACTACATGGCGGCGAATGATATATATTTTGAAGAAAGTTATAAAAAAGTGATCTCTTAGAAGTTTTAAGGATATTTTGTATAAAAAAAGTATATGTTGTGACACATTGGCAGAAGAAATTGGACATACAGTGCTACGTCTCCCACCCTATTATTGCATTTTTAACCCCATAGAGCATATGTGCCACCAGTTAAAATTACTGGTTAGGTCTGAAAATATTTCTCCGAGAAATGCTTTAATGATATTCCCCCAGGTAGTTGGAAAAATTCAGTCCGTCACGTAATAACTGTAGAAAATTCGTATATTAGTCTGGATCGTAT
This sequence comes from Barypeithes pellucidus, assembly GCA_963991005.1. NCBI lineage: Eukaryota > Metazoa > Arthropoda > Insecta > Coleoptera > Curculionidae > Barypeithes > Barypeithes pellucidus. Next base: position 32,715,043 of record OZ022562.1, read on the forward strand.
AATTAATCCAATTATAATTAATTTTGATGAGGATAGCGATAGCGAAACAGAACTATCTATAAAATGACATTATAAATGTAAATAAATATGACTGGTAATATTTAAAAAAAATTTGATTACATTAATATAATCATATCATTACTTGTTTTCCTTAGTCCGTCCCTTCATACTTCACTTGTTTATTGCCAAGCACTTGTCGACACAATGGGACCGACCCAGGAAATCATTAAGTCGTATCCATTTTTCGTGAAACAATCTTTACATCAACAAGAAGGCTAGCACGATAATATCGAACATCATTAGAACACCATAGCGCGGGAACTATCGCGGAATAGCCAGAAGTATCGATAAAGAAGGAAGGCTCCGAAATATACAGCCAACCAACTAACCAGAATCCCAAGATGCTGCCGTGCATTAACAAAAGTATATTTTGTTAACAACCGGGTTTGTCTGTAATTATGGATAACGGAAAGTATTTCACACTAAGCAACTCCGAATTGAAGAGATATGATGGTTTTTATACTGATAATATTGCAGAGGTCCCTGATAATGTCAAATACTAACAAAATGCCAAATTCGCTGATAAGGTGTTAGTATGGTGCGCTATTTCCACCAGGGTTTGTTAAAATCTCACATATCGTCGTCGATCCTACAAGTTGACGTACGTATATCAAAAAGATACGATTTTGACATAATGCCAGAAAAATATTGTATGGAAATATTATCATTTTAATAGTAAACATCGTGGGTCAAAAATGTTTACCTGCTAAATTCATTTTAACAAATTTTTACAGCAGAGGTCAAATAACAAGTTTTTTACCATTATTGTTGATAATAATTCTTAAAATATATAAACCAATACCTATAGAACAGACATAAAAAGTTAACCGGTAAGTCGGTGATATCGTGGGCATCTTAACAGGAGAGTTAAAAAAATTACTTTTCTACCTCCACTGTCAAATTGGTTAAAATGGACTTAGCAGGTTAACACTTCAGGCCAACGACATATTTTTCGTACAAACAATAGAGAAACAGATACTTTTAAATAAATTTTCAAATTCCATACCTAATTCGAAACTAAACTATTGCTAAAACTTAAAATTACTCTCATGTGAAACGGCAGGAAATGAGTTACGTCACTTTGTAAGATCAAGGATGACATATGCGAGATTTTCGATAAATATAGAAAAAGAATTAAAATAATCTGAATTAAGTTGAAAGAATTATTCACCATCAAACTCCATCCAGATATTGTATGAATCGAAAACCGTCCAGCAAGGTTTACGGCTGTGTACGTGAAAATGAAAAAAAACCTCGGACCCGTAAACTTGTGCTTTCAGGGGGACACGTTTCACTATTAATTTCATCGCTGTAACCTCAACCCCCCTAGCGGGGACGGCTACTGCCCTTGTTTTTTCAAATGGGAATGGGTATGTTGTGATACATCTTTTTAAAGGCAATTAAATTCTCTTTAAAATGGAGCTCTGTTTTGTAAATTTGAGCTACGCGCCGCCGAGAAATTGCGTTTTAAAAAATGCAATTTTATTGAGTAATACTTACATGTTATCTTATTAAATGTTAAAAATGTCCGCCATTCACCTCCATACAATAGTACAACAACTGTTCAAAGTGTTCTCGGATATTGTGAAGAACATCTGGTGTAATTTGTTGACATTCATTAGTAATGCGGTTCCGTAAGTCTTCTAAGGATTCGGGTTGGGTGGCATAAATTTTGGATTTTAGATGTCCCCTCAAAAAGAAATCAAGGGGAGATAAATCGGACGATCTCGCGGGCCATTCAATAGCACCCCTCCTTCCAATCGATCTACCAGGAAACGTTTCATACCGGAAGTGGCGTACGGGTTATGCATAATGGGTGGGGGAGCCCCGTCTTGTTGAAATATTGGATTTTCTTCCTGGTAACGTTGGTCATTTTCCATAATTTTCATCAGCTCTGGGTTGACAGCATTCTCCAAAAAGTCTAAATAAGTATCTCCATTTAAATTTTCCGGTAAGAAAAATGGTTCAATTATGTGGTCACCGAAAATACCAGCCCAAACGTTTAATTTCTGAGGATTTTGAGTATGAACCTCGTGGTAAATCCTTGGATTCGTGTCGGACCAGTAACGACAGTTATGTCGATTGACAGTGCCATTAAGAAAAAAAGAACATTCGTCTAAGAAGCAAACGTTAAAAAGGTAGTTCGGATAATTTAATACTTGTTCTGACATTACACTGACCCAAAAACTTCATTCAATTCTTGGAGAAGTTGAATATTGTATGGGTGCGATTTATAATATTTCAGAATTCTCTTTACAGTGGTCTGCGAAATTCCCGTTACATCAGATATTTTTCTGGTACTTAATGTTGATTCATACTAACTTGACCAAGAACAGCTACTTCTACTGCTTCATTTCATACCGGATTTTCAATGATCCTATTTTGCCGAAATTTTGCCACTAATTCTAGGATATAACCATGATGTACGTGTCTATCTGGATGTCTATCATTAAACAAAGTTGCCGTTACTCTTGCACATTGATTGTTTATAAAATACAATTCAATAATTTCCACTCTCTCCTCAATAGAATAAACCATTTTTTATGTCACGATCAAATCCAAAGAAAATAATGTAACGTATGTAGATCTGGATCAACCACTTTACTGAAGATAAAGTTGAATTGACTGGTACTTATTACTTTAAAAAAAATTGTTGACGCACAAACCTGTGTACTTGATAAGAGGTGCAGTGAAATGTTTCAAACTCCGTTGCTCGGCGACGCGTAGCTCAAATTTACAAAACGAAGCGCCATTTTAAAGAGAATTTAATGCGCTTTAAAAAGATGTATCACAACATACCCATTCCCATTTGAAAAAACAATTGCAGTAGCCTCCCCCGCTAGGGGGGGTTGAGGTTACAGGGATGAAATTAATAGTGAAACGTGTCCGCCTGAAAACACAAGTTTACGGGTCCGAGTTTTTTTTTAATTTTCACGTACACAGCCGTAAACCTTGCTGGACTGTTGTCGATGGGCCACCGTGTATAATAACTCGGTATATTTCATTCTTCTTATTTAGCATCACCAAATTAAACACTATTCATTAATTTTGTCCATTATCTTACACAGTAATGGCCAACACAAGGGAATGGAACATAATAGTGGTCGATTGGGCACCCTTGTCACATGTCATTTACATCGAGGCCAAGATTCATTGCCCTGTAGTTGCTAAGCAATTGGCCCAGATGCTTTTGACTTTAAAGAGGTAAATATATAATAAGTTTGCAGATTCATAGTATAAGTAGGTATCTAAAAGTATATAGTGTCCGATAATGTCGATTTAGGAAAATTTAAAATAATAATCTTCGACATGGTTGCTTTCAAATATAGGGTAGCCCACTTTTATCGTAGTGTCCTCCAAGAGTGTTGAGTTTTTTTATTTATTTCAGAAACAAGGTTAAATTTGGTCAACTTGAAATTATGAACAATCAAGCAGGCTAGGTCGATATGGTCTGACGTTCCTAATATATCTATTTTCAAAATTAAACATCTCTATCATAAATTATTTTGGAATTCTGATTTGAAATATATCTAAGAGCTGCAGACTTTTTACTTGTGTCGTCTCAGCAAGCTTTAGTTTGAGAATATTAGAAAGTAGCAGGCGAAATGGGCAACATTAAGTCAATTCCGCAATTTCGAATATGCAGTGCAACCTCGATAATCCGAACCTTCGTTACACCGGATTCTTCAATAATCCGGCCAAACATTTCAACTGCATTGTGTACTTTATGATCAGGATTTGATAGTACTCGGTAATTCAAGTAAACAAAAATTACAAATTACTTCACAAAATAATATAAAATTTAATAAGTATGCTTCTGTTTTAAATAATTTTTATTTATGTACTATTTTCTAGTTGTTTTGTATTAAATGGTTCGTTTTTCAATAAAAAAACTATCTCGCTTCAATAATCCGAATTATTTACTAATCCGGATGACCTCGGTTTTAATTAGTCAGGATTATCGAGGTTGCACTGTATTAACTAACTAACTAACTTCGTAGCTCTACAGCCCCTGGTGGGCCTTGGCTGACGCGACTATCCGCCTCCATTCAGTTCGGTCAGTCATAAGCTTCGTATCATTCTCGACGGCCAGTTTTCTCAGGTCCGCAGCAATGTTGTCTCGCCATCTCAGTCTGGGTCTACCAAGTGGTCTTTTGCCCTCCGGGGCCTTCTGCCATACCAGTCGTATTAGTCTCTCGTCGGGTTGCCTCCATACATGTCCTGCCCATCTGAGCCGTTGAGACTAAATTATGTTGCATAGATCCGGTTCATCGTAGAGTTCTCTCAGTTATGTGTTTGTTTTGTTTCTATGCTGCTGTGTGTGGGGCCGTATATTTTCCTAAATATTCGTCTTTCGAATCTTCGGATGATTTCTTCATTTCGTACCGACAGCGTCGCTTCGCATCCATACATGATGATAGGCCTGATTACAGTTTTATATATTTTGATTTTGGATCTTCTAGAAACCTCTTTAGATCTAAACATGTTCTTAAGGGCATTAAATCAGTTGTTTGCGGTTTTCAGTCGGTACTTTATTTTTTCGTTGATGTCATTGTCGGCTGTAATGATCGAGCCCAGGTACTTGAATTGCGTGACATTTTCAAAGTTGTATTCATTCATTGTCACATTCTGTCCCACTCTCCCTCTGCCTCTCCTAGAGATATGCATGTATTGGTCTTCGTTGATCCTGAGACCCATTTTAGATGCCTCGCATTTCAGTTTAACAAACGTTTCCTTACTATTTAATACGCTAGTTTCCACCACATCGATGTCGTTCGCATAGGCAAGTACTAGTTGTGATCCACTCGCTTCGAAAAGCTTTATTTCGAGTTTGGAGTCCCTTGCGACCTTCTCCAGGCAATATTGAAAAGGGTAGGGGACGGCGCGTCGCCCTGCTTCAGTCCGGTACCTACCCCGAATACCTCCGACAAAGCGTTCCCAATTTTCAGTCTGCATCTGGATCCTTCTACACATGCTCTGGTTAGTCTTAGTCTAGTTGGTGTATCTTCCTATTAAATTCCTAGCTTTTTTCAAGCAACTGTCTAATCGTGAATAGTTGGTCGGTTGTTGATCGGTTTATCCTAAATCCGCATTGATAATCTCCTATTACTTCCTCTGTGAGTGGGGTGATTCTCGACAATATTATATTTGATAGTACTTTGTAAGCTACGTTTATAAGTGATATTCCTCTGTAATTTTTGCATAAAATTCTGTCTCCTTTTTTGTGTATGGGGATTATTATACTTTCTTTCCAGTCCTCTGGGATCTTCTCGTTTTTCCAGATATTTATTATGAGTTCGTGCAGTTGGGACGTTGCTGTGTTACCGGCATGTTTTAGGAGCTCGGCTGTTATCGTGTCATTACCCGGGGACTTATTGTTTTTCAATTTTTTTATAGCGTTCTCAATTTCCATTCCAGATGGGTATTCTTCTCGCATGCTATTACTTATAGTCGGAACCTGTATCATTACCAGTCTCGCAGCACTTCTCTCTTTAAGTATCCTCTCACATTCCTGATCGTACCAGTGGTTTCTATTTTTGTTTCTTGGCTTTTCTCCCACGGTCGCCCTTGGTGCCCCTACAATTGCTTCGGAGAGCACTTTCCATCTCGTGTCCATGTCCATTGTGTCTGGAATTTCTTGGCTTCGGTGTTTTATTTCCTTCTGGAAACGTCTTCTGGTTTCTTCGTTTTCCACTGCACTGTATTATGCAAAATAATCAATTTACGAAAATAAGGCCAGATGCCATGCACAGTCTTAAGAACGTGTCAGACGGGGATAAAATGCTGAAAAGTATGTATAGCTAAATTTTATGTATGTATACAGTAAAAGTAGGAAATCTTTCGAATATTAACAATTACTCACTGGATCAGTGAATGTCGCAATAAAATTGCCTACTCTAATTAGTGAATATTAACAATGGCTAGTGGAAGCAACATTAACTAAAAATGTTAATAAAAGTTGTTGTTTGAACGCAGTTGGTGTGTGTAACAAAATAACAGAACCTGATGATTGAATCTTCTCAATATTTGACTTTCAATCTCTTAAAATTGCAGTTTTTTTCTTTAATATATTTATTCATAGTATACAAAACCAAAACTAAACAAAATTTGAAAACGATAAAAAAAGAACCACAAATTATACTATTGTTACTATTGTTTTAAAAAGTTACAGGATTTATACACGTATAAGATTATTCAAATCAAACATTGACATATAATTAATTATATTAGACTACATTCTTGGTGAAACCGGACTTCCATTATGTAAGAAAAATTAGGAAGAACTACTTGTAATGTTCCACAATTTTTATTCAGTTTCCTGAAACATGTTTCGGCCTTCTCAAGTCATTTTCAAAGGAGTACGAGGACTAATGACCAGAAAAGGCCGAAACACGCGTCAGGAAACTGAATACAAATTTTACAAGTAGGTTTTCTTAATTTTTCCTACATAATTAAACGTTGACATTTCGCATTCTTAAAAATTTCCTATTGTGGTCTTGTGAATACTGACATTTAGTGACTGCTCATTTTTACTTTAACATATGTATATAATAAACGATAAGTTTTAAAACTATCTTTAAACAGAAAGATGTTTTGAGCTGTTTTGATAAAATTAGAAAATATTTAATTTTTTATAATTATAGTACTTTGTTGTAGGAAATAATAATAAGAAAGTATATTAATGTATTTTTATCATTGTAGATACCAAGGACTGCAGTTCTCTACCTTGCATCTAATAGGTCATAGCATGGGAGCGCAAATCGCAGCATATAGTAGCTTAAAAGTCAGAAAAATAGTTAATGAAACAATTAGTAGGTAAGAATCGTAAGGAAATAAATGAGCTAAATTATTTAGCTTCGGGTTTGTTTCAACAAAAAACTTTTACTGAATTGCGCATCTCTAGTGGTGGCGATACTAAACACCCACGGAGCATACCTGGACTTCTAACATGACCTTATTTAAATGAGTTGAAACGAAGACTAAAGTAGAAAATTAGATAAATAAAACAAATTTTAATATGTTACACTCACATTAAATTTTTTTTGCTTCCATTAGAATTCAGATTTTAATGAATTTGGTGATGGATTTTGAATTTCTGAACCAACCATGGAACCGTCATGAATTGGGCTATTTGGGTTATTACACGAGAATGATACGACGCGCAGCACAATTAAGGACTTCTCATCAAATTTTGGTATAACTCTTCGATCCATTTCATGTTATCGTAGTAGTCAGAGCTCTTTGATTAAAAAAAATAAATAAATTGGTTTGTTCAGATGAGCCAGCATTTAATATGATAAATCTTTTTCCAGGAACGCAACCTTTTTTCATTTCAGTGATTTCACCGAATCGTCTTGCAATTATTTGGACCCACATTCATACAAAAATACCCAAGTTTTATCTAAAAAAAATCACTTTTCACTTTTGTAAACATATTTTCACCTTTCACCATATTTTTTCAAAAATTTGACTTGTTCACTTGCAATTCTTGGTAGTAGAAGATACGGATCTTCTATTGCATTGCCTTTTATAATGAAATAATAAAAGTTTCATTCATCAGCGCTGACAATCACCTATCAAAGATGAAAGCGTTATGTTAATTTCTGATGCATATAAGTCACATATAATCCATTAATTTTTTTATCTTCCAGTAAAATTTCAATCTTTTTTTGACTTGACCGTCGTTGCATTTTTATAATTCTACTATTTTCATGAACAATCCTGTGTATAGATTTTAAACTTATCTTGAGTGCTTCCGAGACTTTTTCTTTAATATACCTGCAATTCGTCCGTTTCAGTAGCCAACATCTGATCATTTTCGAGGTAATCTATTAGATTGAGAACTATTTCTCTCATTTGGGGAAGCAGCAAACCTACAAACTGATTCTTATTCGCCATGTCACAATACCTTTAATATTATGACACCATAGAATAATGGGCGTATTCAGAAGAACCCATCGATTTGTAAGCGATTAGTAATCATCTGCTGAATGCACTAAAAAATCGATTTCACAAATCGATGGGAAATCGAACGCCATTTTTCCATAGAATTTAAAAAGCGATTCATGATTTGACAGCGATTTATGTCAGTTTTGTTTGTTTTGAGGAGTAAAATTTATAAAAAATGACGGAAGATGTGAATTATAATTATAAAAACATATTATACACGATATCCGCTAGTGGAGAGGAGCATTAATAATAAAATGCAGAACTACAAATCGATACGCATCGTGACGTCACCCTTTAAAAATTGCTTTTAAATCGATGGGCTCTATTGATTGTTTATGACACATTTGTCACAAATGTGTCATAAGTAAACCTAAATATTTGCTGTATTTAGCAGAACCCATCGATTTATAAGCAATTTTTAAGGTTGACACCTTACATCAAATTTCATGACATTATGAATACAGTAGTGTTGTTGTACACATAATGGTAATGCCCGAAAACTATCTGTGAGTCTCTTTCCAATGCATGAATGACCAATAGGTTTATAGAGTTTATATTACGGAAGTCTTTATAATGCTGTTTTACCCTTGACCTGAGCAAGAGGACACTATTAACTTTAATAATTTAATGTGAAAAATGGAAGAAATTTCCTTTTAAATGTTTCAATATTGAGAGGATTACGTTTCAGCTTTTAGGCCTTTTTCAAGAGCATTGCCAGGTGAATACTAAAGTTAAAAATTATTTTTCGGGTCTATAAAGTCACTAATAAACTTTTTTATTGCCTAAAAATTAGGGTTTTCCCTAGATTAGTGTAGGTAGACTTGAGAAAGCTGTCTATCATGGGCGTGTTTACGAAATTTTGTCGATCATTAGTTGTGGGTGGATTTTTTCTCAAGTCTACCTACACTAATCTGGGGAAAACCTTAATTTTTAGGCAATAAAAAAGTTTATTAGTGACTGTATAATGAATGACCCGAAAAATAACTTTAGTATTCATCTGGCAATGCTCTTGAAAAAGGCCAAAAAATGGTTTTATATTTGACATATTTGTGGAAGGAATTATTGAAGTAACTGAGTAAGTTAAAATTCTAGTATACATTTTTTACGAAGGTTACCAACAACGCTGACGATTGATATCTCTAAAGTGATCATAAGATATTTGTTTACTAAATGCATGTATAGTTGTTGCAGAATTATACCGTTGACTCTTACTGCCATAAATAAACTACCCGATTAAACCCTATTGTATACGCCTGAACCTCTTCAAAGCTCAATACATGGGATCAGGGCCGGCTTGAAAATGTATACCATACCACATGATTTATTTTTATAATTTAAAATAAATATATAGGTATTTTTAGTTTCAGGTACCTATAATAAATGTAAAATAATGATAACAATTAATAATAATTGAAAATAATTTAAAAGTATAACTATTAGGATAACAAGTACAATAAAAATTTATTAAAATCTAAGAAACTATTGATAATTTATCAAAATTTAACTCTGTATCACTATGACTATCTTCATCTAATCCTAAACTTATAATTAAGGGTTGAACATTTGTAATCATACAATTGTAAGAATTTTCCAACTTAAGTACATGCTGTACACAGTTTTTAAAGCTGTCTGCAGAAATTTTTCTTACTTCGTTTTTAATTAATTCTACTACAGATGCATTTAATGTAGGAGAAATATTATTTCTCCTAATATTGGATTTTAATTGGTGCCATATTAGCTCAATAGGATTGAATATACAATAGTACGGAGGAAGACGCAAATATGTATCTTGATGGTAATCTGAAGAAGAATCTGCTATGTTTTTAGCTGAAAGCAACAGACAATTTGGAACAAACCCGTTCTCTGAACCAGCATGTAATATTGTGATTCTTTTGCCTTTATTTGATGGTGCCTTGGTTTGACATTTTTTGGAAGAATCATCCCAACCTTTTCTTGAAGTGTCATGGGTATCGAACCATGTTTCGTCAAGGTAAATAATTGGACGATTTTCTTCTCTAAATTGTTTAACAGCTGTTAAATATTTAAGTCTCCATTCCCGCTACTTGAAGAGGCCCCCCTATCAGCACAATTCCAAGGACGCCACATTCTACCACTAATAAGCCTAACTAATTATTAAAAATCACTTTGTATTTATATATGCATCAGGCATTGGAATTTCCTTATTTATTTTACAGTCAAAAGATCAACGATATAATTCTGCAAAAACTATACATGCGTCTTTTTATGACGATGATAGGTATAAGGTAATTTTCCACTCAAAGCGCAATTTATGGTTATTTTTTGTAATTTGTTCCTGTCTCAGGATTGGCGAGCTCAAATATAATAAGTTATTTTCACAACACATAGGGTTTCTGTCTTTATGTGAATATCAAAAATAATAATTTCTCTGTTTTATATTGTCAAACTACCCCCGTATCACCGACAAGATATCGATAAATATTCTTTAAAGGATTACAGGTCTCGATCCAGCAGGACCCCTCTTTGAATGGCCACACATGGAATATCTTGACGAAGTTCTCGACCCTGCCGATGCCGACTTTGTTGACGTCATACATACAAATGGAAGATATTTGGGCATGATAACACCCGCAGGACATGTGGACTATTATCCTAATGGCGGAGAAAAACAACCGGGATGTGTGTTTTGTAAGTCGTATAAATGTCACGCAATTCAAAGTTTTAAGGGGGATGAGATAGTTTAACCGAGGATTTCGGATTATGATGGAATTTCTTCAAATTTTAACAGGGGCGTATTGCATATGGAAAAGGGGGTTTGTATCATTTTAAAGATATTGCTTGCATTCGATTTTTCTCAAATAAGCTAGTGTCAGTGAATTGTTCAATCAGCTTTAAATGCCAATTTAATTAAGTCAATCCAGATATCGTAAAACAATAGCAGAGAGGATATAATAATACTTTCCCCTTTCTTAAGATCTCTATTGGGTCTTACTGTAATAAATTGTCTATACAGTGAGGACAAACAGATTCGAATGAATTCATTTAAAATTCAACCTTTAATTTTTCGAAAAAACGCTCGGACCCGTCGATTTTAATTTTTAAATTTGCATTTTTTAAACTTATTTTCATGTATGCAGAGTGACAAAAAAAAATCATGTGACATTTTAATTTTGTAAATCGAAACCCCCATTTTTTATTTTATTTTCAGATTCTACAGATTATTTTCATGTTTATATTAAATTCAGTTTTAAGTTTACCACCAGAAACATCTTAATAATATCCTCGGCGATATTTAAATTCTTTCAAAACATTGTGCATTATTTAAGGTTCTATCAGTCTAATTTTTTTTAATAGAGTTTTTTAAAACAATTTAATTTATACATAGGTTATGAACATGAAATGTGATCAAAACGTTCCGTAGAGGCCGAAAATAAAATAAAAAATGGGGTTTCAATTTAAAAAATTTAGTGTCACATGACATTTTTTTTTTGACCACCTTGTATTAAATGAAAATACGTTTCAAAAATGCAAATCTAAAAATGAATTTCTTCGAACCTATTTGTCCTCACTGTATAAACTACTCAAAAAGTAATAGGCAAATGAAAATTTTTTTCATTATTTTGAGTATATATATTATTTTCTAGCAGAAATCAGTGAAGGGGATTTTCATTCCAAACTCGCTATTTAAGGTAATCAAAAATTTTAAAATATATAAATGTCTAATAGATAGATGGAAATAAACCGAGGGGGAAGGATGAAATGAAAATAATGCAAAAATCAAAGTGATAAGTACAGTATAACCTCGATATAATGGACTAATTGGGGAGGGAGTATCAGTTAAATCCGAAAGCCCGTTATATAAAAATTGGTAGAAAATAAATCAAAAAAACTCTTTTTCGGAAATACACTGCATTTAGATATAAATAAAAAATATAAAACACACTATTTTTTTTACATTTGATTTGTTGTCCGTTATATCGAGGTTTTACTGTATTAAAATTTTATATCTTACTCAGTTTTTCTTTATGAACATATTTTCTTAATAACGTTTTTTCTTGTCTCCTAAAGAAAATCATTTTACTAGTAAGAGAAAAGCTTCTCTTTCCAAGGCGTACTTGATTTTCAATAGGGTTGAAATCTGGAGATTTTGGTGGCAATAATACAATGATTTAACTCTAAGTTATTAATTCAGATACGCCGGAACGGCCATTGTTGAACATTTTTGGATACCAGAGCTGAAAAATTATATGGTTAAATTTAAAAATTGATATCTTCCTGACTTTACGGAAAAAATCGACTATTCCAAAAACGTAAGCTAGTAAGCTTTCCAAAAGGTATCCTAGAATAAGTTAGAAATCATAATACAAAATTTTGTAGCACATAAAATTTTTGAAAATTAGCAATGTAAGGATTCTGTTTTTCTTCTTTCCTGTCAATGCTTCCTAAAACACCATGTATAACACCGAAACTACACCGTAAATTTGTTTCTCTGTTTCGAGATTTTACACTGAATTTCGGTGAATATCAGTACTGTGAATTATAGGAAATTTACTGCTTTTAGTGCGACTATTAAATTTTTTGTAAAATTTTTGATTAATGATAAATATTCTTTGAAATTCGTAATAAATTGTAACCTAATTTTACACATTTTATGCTTTGTAATATTTACCAGTACTTTGTAAAATTACATAGGTCGCTATTGCATATGAATCTGTATAACACCCTTTTTAATAATAAATTAGGGTCATATCCAAGTCGAGAAAATTATCTATCCAACCCGGGAAGAGCGATACCCCTCTGGTTTCTGCTATAAAATATTTATACTCAAAATGAGGCAACTAATGTTCAGTTGCTTATTCTTTTTTGAGTAGTTTACAAAGAGGGGGAGTTTATTTATCAATAATTAGAAATAAATTCAATCTGCTCATAACACGTGAATAAAATGTAATTAAAACTAATGGCTGGCTATCTGCAGAATATAGAATAATATAATGATCCGAAAATGCCACAAATCTCTCATATCTTTACTCCTGAAAACACGGAGATTATTTGTTATGCGGATAAAGTGGCTTAGCGTTCTTTGTGAATGGTACAGCATCATGACTGGAATTTGTAATGAAGTCTGAGAGTGGAGGGTCTAAAAGTAATGATATTTAAATAAACCGGGGAGTTAAATTACTTTTCTAAAGATGGTAATTTAAAAAACGACTGATAACTTCTGGTGGGATGTAAATAATTTTAAAAGTAATATTTTTAGCGAAGGAAAATATTCGTTTCTTCAGTTTTAAAAGGTTTTAAAGTCATAAAGTTTTTGGACAAAATTTGTTAAATTATAGACTAGAATCTTTACATTTTAAAATTACAAATATTTTATGATATAACATTGTAAAATTACAAATATTTCATAATATCATATAAAATCACGAACAAAGAACAATCTGTTTCGAGATTTTACATTGAATTTCAGTACAGTTGGTACTATGAATTATAGGAAATTTACTGCTTGTAGTGAGAATATTAAATTTTTTGTAAAACTTCAAAATAATTTTGATTAAGGATAAATGTTCTGTGAAATCCGTAATAAATTATAACCTAATTTTACATATTTTATGCTTTGTAATATTTACCAATACTTTGTAGAATTACATTGGTCGTTATTGTATATGATTTCTGTAAACACGTTTCAAAGAAAGTTATTTCTATATCTGTTAAAATACAATAGCCATTGGCGCGTTTCACTAATCCTCGTTTCATATGTAAAATTAATATCTACTTGATTTTTAATGATTAAAGCCAATATAAATATTGTAAAATATTGATCTCTTATACAATGCGGTTCTTTAATGTCGACCCCTCTCCCCCCGGTTTCTGCTGATTTATTACCCGCTATTTTTTGGTTTAAAAAATTTGAGTGTGACCACCTTCAACGCACAACTGTCAAAATGACGGATAGATGCCATCTTGGTAAAAAAATTAAATAGACAATGGAATATTGCGATATACATATATCATTTTGAAGGTCCCATCGAGTAATTTACGATGGTATATCGTATTAGCATAGGAAGCAAAATGACGGGGTTTTAAAAATTACATAGATATTATTTCTTATTATCCATTACCTCTTTTACTGCATTAGAAAAATAAATACCACTTGGCATAGAGTAGAGGGAATCGAAGAGATACACTTTTTGTATATTTTATGGGGACGTAACATTCTTTGATCATAAAGTAATCGACAGGACCTTCAAAATAAGACAGGGTTATTTTTTTTAAACTTGACATATCTATCTTTTTTATTTGAAAAGATAGACCTATAGTTCCTGAAGCAAGGTTTTAGGAATTAGTTCAACTAAGTGAAACGTGTGTAAGAAATAAACGCGTTGTTGCCAGATTGGGCGCTATTAGAGAAAAACTGATTTTCTTAAATGGCAACACCAAATTTTTTTTTGATAATTTTGATACATCTTGAGATTCTAGACAAAACAAAAATAGTGCAAGTTTTTGATTAGCGTGGCGGTTTACGAGCTAATACTGCCTAAATTTAAATTTATTTTCCAACATTAAAAGAATAGCAATAGTAATTAAAACTAGCCATGGTTGGTTAGTTGGTTGAAGGCGGGGGTCGGTTTAAAGGCCCGAACTTCTATCACTGCAGCCTATCGGCTTATTGTGTACCCCGAATCTTGTTAGAAAATATTTATTCCTTCTATGAGGTCCAGTAACCTTCTACCAAGCTTGTCATATGGGAGGTTATCACCATGTTGTATATTCTCGAACATATTTTGTCTTCTACGAGACAGCGCTACGCAGCGGTATATTATGTGTGAGGCGGTTTCATCCTCTTCGCCGCAGAGTCTGCATTCAATTGATTCGTTGATTATAGGTACCTATCCGTTGAAGGTGTTTTCACAGGTGGCAGTGCCATGTTAGCACACCCATCACCTGTTTCAGCTGGGGCCTCGTCAGGGCTAAGTTGCAATCACACTATTATCACGTGAGATCTCCTGCTATCACGCAATGTCACGGCATACCCGAAATATCTGCGAGGCGGTTTATGCGTGCTTATAAATAGGTTTAGAAGTACACTATAATCACCTCATGCAGCTCATGGCAAGTCATATTTGATAGCACAATTTTATTTCTACAAATTTACATATTCGGCAAGCGTGATAACACTGTGTCAGAGTTTAACGCTAGAAGGCTACAAGATTTACTTGCGATCTTGACAAACACAAAATATGTAATAAAAATGATCTCTATGACTTACATTGCTGCAGTGGGGGTGCTTCTCATCGCCCCACTGATACACAGGAAGGCCAGCCTCTGCAAACTGTTCAGTTTGTTCGCTGTCGTAATCTGCTGTGTTTTTGTCCACCAGACCGCAGACCCGTATGATATCAGAGGCCTGATAACTGTGACATACAGCCATAGCATCATCTGGGGCTTGAGTCTCCAGGTTTTCCCAACCAAGCTCCTGCATCGCATTAGGCACATTTTTGCTTTGTTTAGGTTTTTATTTAATTGTTGGTTCCATGTCATTTGGCATCCAAGGTTAATCGTAGATACTTTACCTCGCTGACTGTGTTTATCCGTTCACCAAAAATTTGTAGGTCGTTGTAGTTCCCTATTTATCTTCGTTTGGTGAATGGTAGTATAGCAGTCTTTGCAGCGTTACCTTTGAGACCCACCCGCATACACCAACGCTGCACGATATTCAGAGCTCTTTGCATAAGCTCTGCTAATATGGTGGGATGCGCTCCTACGATGAGTATTATCACATCATCTGCATAGCCTTGGGCGTAAAAGCCCTCAGCTAGAACTAGCCATACAACGGGAAATTCAAAACATAACCCCTCAAATATTACATAATGTTGAAACAAATTTTGTTGAACGTATGAATTGCTGCAGAACCCAACAAGGAAATCAAGTCGAACGCTTAAAAAAAATGTATGTTAAGTAGTTCATTTTTGTTACTATTGCTATTCTTTTAATGTTAATTTAGGCACTATAAGCTCGTAAACAGCCACATTAATCAAAAACTTGCACTCTTTTTATTTTGTCTAGAATCTCAAGATGTATCAAAATTTGTTTAAAAAATGTGGTATTGCCAATCAAGAAAATTAGGTTTCTTAAATAGCGCCCAGTCCGGCAAGTACGCGACTCGTTTATTAAGCCAATTTATAAACTTGCCGTTACGATTGACGGTGCAGTTTGATGGTGCGGTTTGACGGTGCCGTAAAAAGCTGGATTTATAAACTTGACGGTGGCGACGATAACATAACCTGTTTTTCTCGGCTTTCCTATATTATTATGTGATTATATTAATTTTGGTGTTTATGTGATCTGAATGATACTATCAACACTTATCAACAGTACACTTTAAAATGGTCAATAAGATGGTAAAAAATAAAATAATATTTACTAAATATCACGTGACAGGCAAACACGATTTTGATTGGCTGTGGAAACTTGCTACGAACGTTGCTACGACCGTCCACCGTCAAAAGATAAAATTGGTTTATGTCGGCCGTCAAACGGCACCGTCATCGTCAAATATAAATGGTCTTATGCATTTCAATATGTTTAAGCTGTAACGTCACCGTCAAACAGCACCGTCAACGCCAAGTTTATAAATCCAGCTTTATTTCCACACATTTTACTTAGTTGAACTAATTCCTAAGACTTTGCTTCAGGAACTAAAGGTCTATATTTTCAAATAAAAAAGTTAGCATATGTCAAGTTTTAAAAAAATAACCATGAATAACTACTTACTTTTTTTTTAAAATATGGCGACAGCTAGGACTGTCATTTTTACGGTAAGTTCACCTTTTTCTAATTGTCACAACCAAAGTTTACATTAGCTCGACACAAGATGGGAAGGGGGACAGGGTATGGGGTTTAATGAACCGAACTGTACACAATCGCGCTCTGAAATAACATATTTTCCAGGGATATGTTCTCATATCAGAGCAGTAGAATTTTGGACAGTATCCATAATAAATCCTACCCAATATATGGCTATTCCTTATGACCAATGGGATGACTATATTGAAGGAGTTACAACTCAAACGGAATCATATCCCATGGGAATATTGTCCAGCAAGCAAATACCTTCTGGAACTTATTTTATTGAAACTGGGGACGAACACAAACAATATTTAAGCACTTCAACGAGCTTAATGGACAGTTATATTTAATGTTATTATAGAAAAGATATGTATTTTTGTTTAATATATTTTAAATTATAGAAATTTCTTCACAATTTTTTGTAAGTAGGTAGGGGAGACCGAGGAGATTTGTGACACAGTAGAGTTGTTACAAAGACGATTTCTCGGAATCTATGGCCGTTAACGAGCTGACAACAGCGCACGATTGTTTGTTTATACACGCGCTACTTGACGCAGTACGCGGTATTGGCCACGATAAGCGGTTGCGTGATTACGACCTCTGCATGAAAAAACAACCGAAAAGTAAATTTTTTATAAAATTTTTGATTGTATTTATATCAGAATAGTAGGGTTGAAACCATCATTGAACTCCTCACGTCGCGACGCCTTCGACGCCGTGGCAGGTGTTCAACCTGCAGGTGTTATTCTTTGCGCCTCCAAACCCTTTACCTGCGACCTTGGAACACTGCACGTGTGCTTACGTTATTTGTCCTTGTTCGCGCGCTGTATTTTTTATTTTAATTGGATTTGAAAGAGATGCTATAAGAAAGATAGGTAAAAAAGGGTTTTTTGTTACTTTGTGAGCTATCATACACATGGGCATTGGGCAGGTGTCTTTTTCTGCCTTTATTTTGTTTGGGGCCTTGAATTTATTCATTATCTTGCGTTGGTTGTTTACGTATATTCTATATAACCTTGAAAGCGTGCAGGTATTCATTCACACCAAGCGCCAGGCGTCAAATTATTTCTATGACGAGACGCTACCCCAAAACGTTTTCGCGTGTGTTTAGAAGATTTTTTACGCCGAGCGCCAGGCGTCAAAATGGTATATCTAAAATAAATAAAGGATATTATCTCGTCGTATGTAATGATGGCATTCTTCGCGTGTGTTTAGAAGATTTTTTACGTCGAGCACCAGTCGTCAAATTATTTCTATGACGAGACGCTATCCCAAGAACCGCCTTTCAGTATATCTTATATTTTGGGAAATGTTTTAAGAAATACACTGATTTGGGGCATTGAACCAGTGCAGTTGTATTTTTTTCAATAATCTTTACTAGCTCACTTGTGCTACGTTATTTTACTCCCCTTTCCACATTCAATTGATACTTATTGACCTTGAGTATTTGCATAAATATGATACAAATTTGTTGCCACATTTAAAGTCACACTAGTATTGACGCTAACATTATCTGCCGCTTTGAAAATAGTAAATAAAAAAAGTAAATAGAAATATTTTGTTTGTGCTTGTGTAGTGTTTCCTGAAAGTGTCTATTAAAGGTAAATAATTGTTTTATTGCATATTTCAACAACAACCATGAGCATTTCACAGCAGACCTTGAGTGAAATTAATAATATGATAAATAAAGATTTTGAATTTCCTGAGCGCAGGAAGTTATCAACCTTGGGGGTGGGAATGGGTTATATTATTAAAAAAATGACTCCGACAACAACGCGCTTTGGGAAAACTATTGTTGCTACCTTATATGATCAACGGAATGATGTTACATTTCAAACATTTCTGCCGAAACGTGTATCTGATGCATTTACTCAGATTTTCATCGACGATATGAATATGTCAGGTGAGAAATATACTTTGACATATATGGGCCAGAGTTCAAATGCATCACCAGGGGGTAATACGCGCGCGTTAATAAATTTTGGTTGTTCAGAATAAATCATTTTTTAAATTGAAATCTTCTATTGTTTATCATATTATTATTATTTAAGTATTAGTTGGATATGTAATAGAATAGTTTTTGATAGCACACGTGTGAAGCATATACATAAGCAATAAAAATATTCTCTATTATTTAAGATGTGTGACGAATTTATTAAAAGAGAAAACCAAGATTCCTATGTACATAATTTGATATTAAACCTACGACAAATGGCTGAAGATATTTTAAACTTTGAAAAAGATGATGGGTTCGATATGGATTCGCAACGAAAATACATGAGGGAAGCAATGGATTTTCTATCTGGAGCCCATTGTTGTGAAAGATTCCTATATGGTACCATATGTGAGGATCAATTCTGTTTTGAAATGGTTGAACAAAATCTGGGACACTTCTTGGTGGAAATTCCACATTTAAACATTAATTTATTGGAATATTATGGTTTGATTCCCCATGAGGATGACGGCAATGATGCAAGTACTTCGTCGAGCAATTATGGTGATGAAAGAGATAGTGGTTGTGAGCATGAAAATGGAGACAATAATGACAGATTATTTACTTCCAATGGTGACATTGATGAGCGTATTATGTCTAAAAATTTGAAATTGTAAATTATATGTATTATAATGACTAAAAAAAAAAAAAAAAAAAAGAGTATAAATAAATTATGTTTAGCTACATATTGTTTTATTCTCCCCCTAATACACTATATAAAAGTAATTTAATATAAGTTAGGTGATATTTAACAAAATTATTAGTTGGACCCACTTATTCGATAGCATTGTGAGAATAAGTAATTATAACGGTATCGACCAAGTTTTCCCGAACAAACCCGTTTTCCGTGCATCATCATCGATTTACCTAGTT
Source organism: Barypeithes pellucidus (assembly GCA_963991005.1). NCBI lineage: Eukaryota > Metazoa > Arthropoda > Insecta > Coleoptera > Curculionidae > Barypeithes > Barypeithes pellucidus. The sequence goes on from OZ022562.1 coordinate 32,734,745, forward strand.
TATTTAAAAAGAAGTAAAATTTTCGTTTGAATTCAATAGAGCCAATATTAATTAAACTGTAAAAAAATCTCTCACGGCAAAACCTACCAATTTAAATTTGGAAGGAAGGTTCCCTTAATTTGTTCTCAAACAATAGTCCTTTTAAAGAGATAAATACGAGAGGGCTGAAATACAGGTATACAAACCTACCGTTATTTTTAAAAGAATGTGGGTGCTACTTCCTTTGTTATATGAGATAAAGTTATTCATATACAGGGCGATTTTTTCATGCGTACGTTGTGTGTACCAAAATTGAAAAAAAAAAATGATGTTTTTAATTTTAAGAGAGTATGGAATAAAATGTTAATGGATTAGACAATTAACGTACATATATCTACATTTAAAAGTTCCAGATGTGTCTATATATTTTCAAAAAGTTATCAAAAAAAAAAAATGCATAAAGATAGCTTCAAAAATAACATAATTATTGAATTTACGTGATTTTCTGTAAAATCAACATTTATTGACGGCCAAAATTGCAAATAACCATTTTTGTGTGTACCTACATATGGGGAAAAATGTATTGTGGTTCTAAGCACTTATATACGGAGGATTATTTATTTGGTCATTGACTATAGACTTAAATAATACAAATTTTGCTTGTTCGTATTGGCCGATAGCCGGCTGATAACACTCATTGCAATATGTTTTAGAATCGTAATATGTGATTCTTTTACGATCTTTTCTTTGTATACCCCCTACGCGACTTCATCATATCTCGCACTTTTCACTCAGACCAGGGGAAGATTTCCCAAAAAATACGTCAATATGTAATAAACAGTATAGTCACTCTGGGTGACATCCTTTCCAAAATTATTCGTTGTCACTCGGGTGACATGCTATCATATAGTATTTTGTGGTTCGAAAAAGGATTCCGGGCAATATGTTTAAGAAAAAATGAACTGCATCAATTTGAATATAGCCCTTAAATTGTAACATAATGATATGTAATAGAAAATTTATAATTGCTCTGTGTTTTAATTAATTATATTTTCAAGAGAAAAATTATTAAAAAATTGTAACATAACAATATGTAATAAAAGATACATATATACTATACTATACAACAGTATAGTCACTCCGGGTGACGTCCTTTCCCATTAGTTTTAAAATTATCCTTTGCCACACAGGTGACAAATCTACCGACAAGTATTTTGTGGTTCTAAAATACCGCTTCTAAAGCTTATATTTTCAATATTACCTGCCTTGTTTCGTTTTAATGTTATTATATTATTTAGAATACAGCATTTAAACATATTCATAAAATGTCATATAGAGTTAAATTTTTACATAATATTCACTGATTCGAGTTTTATTTGTATTTTGGACAGTTTAGACTCTTAAGACATGATTCCTGTCAAGGACCGTCACTTATTCGCACCCACTGATGTAAGCCGATTTTCTCGCATGGCACTACCAAGGCCAGTGGGCCAAAACTCAAAACCATATTTTTGATAGTAATATTTTCTTCGTTATGAAACACAAATTACAAACGATTCTATAAAATAATCGAGAAATGGCTTAAAAAGTGTCGAAGTCGACGAAGAGTGATAATTGTTCCATATTCCGCTTTTTTACCATTTGATTTATAATTTTTTCTGCTTATGTACGTTATTGTTTTTTTTTTTTTTGAGAAATTATCGTGAATTATGAATTTCTTTATCAGGAGGTATTATCATCCTCACTTCTAGCTGTGAAGAATGTAGGCACTTGTAGCACCTTAAACTTAGCATGTCTAATGAATTGTATTTCCATGTTTTTTAATACTAAAAATTGGTAAATGTGTAAACGCCCCAGCCAGGAATCGAACCAAGGTCTCTGAATTATTTTACATTATTCAGCGCTTTTCCATTAAGCTACCAGAGCTTCTTAAATACACTGTTACCTATTTTTAGATCAACATTAATGTTTTATACGACTGAAAAAATAGCATGATATTAAGAAGATTCCAATATTGAACAGAAGTAAATATTACAAACACATAAAGTCCACGTATGTACTACATCAAGGACTTAAGAGAGGTACTATTGTTGTTTTTTCAGATTTGATTGATTGATTTGACAACAATTATTGTGTAGATGGAACCGTCTTCAACTGTTATGATTTAATAAATTTTACAATTTCCAACATTTTTACCAGCTAGGTGGGGTTGTTCATTTAAAGTATACATAATATGGAATAAAATGTTAATGGATTAAAAGATTAACGTATACGTTTAAAAATTCGCGATGTGACTAACTGATTTTGCTGCTAACAAGAACTTTAATTCCAGTTTACGCCTAAATGGTGTGGTTTATCGACTCAAATATAGAGTATATTTTTTTTATTAGGCATTCTTTTGTCTACAAAAATGCCATATTATCCTCTTTTCTAATAACTGTTTCGACATAGAGCATATTTATGCCAAAAATAAATTTGAATTTCAGATAAAGTGATCTTTGGTGGCACCGTACAGAAACTTTTTATAATGATAGAAGGCATTAAGCATAGTCTATGGTGCCAATATATCAACTTGATAGATTGAGAACTAACCCCAAGATGTTGAAAATAAGAAAAAAAATTGAACTGACAGACTGTAACTCGAAAACTATTGAGCTTTCGTCTTTCTGATATGCGACTTCCTCGCTTGACAGTACATTCAGTCATTCAGTGTCCTAATTATTAGAAAAAAGTTTCGTAATTTCACTATCAGTTTTTAAATTTTCTTCATTTTTTATTTTGGTCTAAATCATATATATTTTAACTAATTATTCATTAAAAACTTACATTCATCCAGCGTATAAACATAAAAATATGGTATAACTATAATCCAATGTAGGAATAAGAACAAACAAAAATAATTTTTACACTGTATTCACCAACAAGAAGCAAAACAATTTCTATAATCTAACTCTCCTCTAACGATGTCTTAAGAAAACTAATCTAAAATAAGATCTGTATTTGGAGTTTAAAGTACCTGGCTTCACAGTACCTGAGCGTTAAAGCTGTGTCTGTGTATCAGTGCCGTTTCTATGTCCAAATTTATGAAATAATTTTATTTACCTAAGAAAATAAATAACATGAACGACAAAAAACTGACTTGAATCTCATAGAAGTATGTTCAATTTAAGTGTCATTAATATTTTACCTATACAAAACCAAGAATTTTTTAGTCCGAGAAATTTTTTGTGGTAGTAACACAAAACTATTTTATTGCTTATAAGTATACGCATTTCATTGTGAGCAAATGAGATTTAAATTGCATTCGTGCATCCACCCATGTGACAAGCAGATAAATAGCGTATTTTGTCTATATTCCTGTCCGCATAAAATAGCTTAAAAAATAACATAAGTATTGAATTTACGAGATTTTCTGTAAAATCAACTTTTATTGACAGCCAAAATTGGAAATAGACTATCTTTAACGGTCATGTTTGGACACTGTGATTATAAATTATCTGCAAATATATAGAGAATATGGAATAAAATGTTAAAAGTGCCTATATATTTTCAAAAAATAATTTTACTGCTAACTAAAACTTTAATTCCAGTTTACATAGTAGGAATTATTACAGGAAAGCAAACAAATATGTAACTTTGACGTGATTTAATCAATAAAAATGATCTAATATTTATTTTGTGTCCAACATTGGTAAAGAAATAAATAAATAAACTACTGTCTATGATGACTTCGATACTGAGAAGCCGTCCGATTGGAAATTCAGTCATCCAGTGTCCAGTTTTGCTTTACTGTTAGTGCACGTGACCATAAGAATAACGCCACTGGTGGCATTTATCGGGGTGTTAATGCTTTTTTGCCATCAGCCGCCATTTTAAATCAGGTAATTTGGATTCGCTAATTAGAGGAAACTATCATAATTTACCACTTTTTATTTTCTTTTGTGTAAATCACATATTATATTTTAACTAATTATTCATTAAAAACTTACATTCATCCGTAGTATAAACATAAGAATATGGTATACATAGGCATAATTCGTTGTAGAAATATGAACAAACAAAGTAATTTATACACTGCATTTACCGAAAACAACCGCAAGAAAACTAATATAATAGAATTGGTGGTGAGTACTGGGGACTTTAAAATTTGTACCTGCTTAATTGTACGTTAAAGATCTGTGTTTGTGTGTCCATGTTGTCGTTTTCCGAATATGTGCAATAATAAATAACATGACAACTACAAAAAGCGGGCTTAATTCTCATAGAAGTATGGTCCATTTATGTTTCAATAATAGTTTAACTATACATACCCACAACCAAGAGTTTTTTAATCCAGGAATTTTTTTTATGGCTGTAACCGAAAAATGTTTTATTGCTTAAATGCTCATTTCATTGTAGGCAAAATGAGGTTTATATTGCTTTAGTGCATCCACTCGTTTTAGATACCTTCAATTTTCAAGATGTATTAATTAGGGTAGTGTCATATTCCTACTGACCAAACTCTCCGTGTTTCTTTAGTTCCACAACTTTCGACGTATAAAACCTAAGAATCAAGGGTACTTGCATCGTATCTCTTCTATACCTCGACGATATATTGGGTTTATCGAAAATAAGTGCTCTCTCCAGATATGTGTATTTCTTTACCATAACAATAAAACGTGAATTATTTTCATTTATAGAGTGGTGATGTATTTTTACAGAACAACGTTCTTTAATTCATGAATTTCTATAATAAAAAATTGTTAGGTCTAGTTTTGTTTAATATAATCCAAATTGTAATGATAATAATAATACAAGAAAAGTAGGTACAAACAAGATTACTAGACATCTGTTGTATGTTTATTCTTAACTAATTTTGTCGTTTACTGTCTACATACTTAATTCTAGAGGTGTATTGTTTCTGTATTATAAACATAAAACTTATTATATATTATTAATTTAAATTTTCTTTCCTGAATTGTGTATTAACTATACAACCTAGATATCCTAGGATTTATATTATTAATTGAATCTTCTTTTCAGCATTGTGTATTACCATCCATCTTACCTTATTGGTTGGTTGTCTTTTCATGTCATCCGTTTTATATTTCCTTTTAGGTGGGGATAACTTAGATATTATATTTATATATTTCCAGCTTTTACTAGATCATATATGATTGTTCCTCAGAAAACACCATCTGTGCACGCCCGAGAATAACAGCAATTTCGTTACATTGCATAGTTGGATGCTGGTATATTTTTCAATAACATGTCTTGTAACAATAATCCCTCTATTAACTTATACTTTTCTTCATCTAACAACAAAATATTATACAAAAATTACACATAAAAATAACAAATTATTTCTTCACCGACAATGAGCGACGTCACGTGTTTTAATGATATTTTTTTTTGATATTGTTCGGATTCTGTACCAATATTTAATTTATATAAAATATATAACTCTTCATTCTAACTAAAACCGATTTACTTTCTTTAATATTGGACACATTTTTCTCGGGATAATGTGAAGGTGATTTCATTCCCTCTGTTATTACAACTTTTAGTCACAATTGGTCTATTTTGACATAAATATACGCAGAAAATGACATACGACTTTTTTTTGTCGTAACTGGCTTTTTTGGTCTAATAACCATTTCATTCCCTCTGTTATTACAACTTTTAGTCACAATTGGTCTATTTTGACATAAATATACGCAGAAAATGATATACGACTTTTTTTGTCGTAACTGGCTTTTTTGGTCTAATAACCCTGAATATGGCATTTGGGACGCAAAGAACAAATTATTTCATCACCGGCAATAAGTAACGTCACGTATTTTATTGATATTTTTTTTGATTTTGATAGGATTCTGTATCAATATTTAATTTATTTAAAATATTTAACCCTTCATTCATTCTACCCAATACCGATTTACTATTTTTAATATTGAACCAATTTTTCTCGGGATAATGTGAAGGTGATTTCATTCCCTCTATTATTACAATTTCTAGTCAGAATTGGTCTTGTTTCTAGTATAGGAACCTTTTTTTCTAAATAAGAATTATAGATAATTTTTCGAATAACGTCTCTGTCTCCATTGTCAATTTGTTTAAAATTTTGAGCAGTTTGTTTCCTTTTTATACTATGGTCTGTTACATTCGTCTCCTTAATATCTCGATAAATTGTTGAGAATGACAATTTGCCAAGTTTGCTAGTATTTGTAATAATCTTTGTTCATGTTTCAAATTGTTCTTTAAAATGTTTACATAAACATATTGATCCATTGTACCGTCAATAAAGTTTAAATTTTCTACACCCCCTGCGAACATAGGGCATCAAAGAAGAATACTTCCACCATCCTCTCTCATTGTAGAACAAGTATTTTCAATTTTCAATGCTATGTTCTTCTTCCTTCAAACTTTAATTCTACCATGAGACCTTGACAAAATGATTGATTTTAGTTTCGTCACTAAAAATCAAATGTCGCCTCTTGATTTTTGGACGTTGGCGTACAGTTTTCGTATAAAAAAATTAAATTCATTCATTTGCCTATGTTATGAAATTAGGTAGTCACAAAGATTAAAAAGGATCTAGTAGATAAGAAGCAGATTTTGTCTTGTAACTGCAAAATAATTTTGACAGTTAGTTGTCACGTATTTAACTCATTAACCTTAATTGTGCGAGTATGAGGGTGCATGGTTAACGAAGTGCAATAATTATACGTATCTAAAATAAAAATAGTAATACATATCGTCGGTGAAGTACTAATACCTCGTAAGCCCAAAAATGAAAATTGATATTGTTTTACACATAATTTGGACATTTGCAATACAAGGCATCTTAAATCTTAAATCTTCAGAGAAGTGATTTTTTGTGGTATAAAATATATTAGCGAAGTTGTAGAATTTGGCTTACACTACCAAATGCCACCAAAAACGCAATTTCGATTCTTTGTGGGATTACAAGGTATTAGTACTTCACATACGATATTTTGTTAAATTCAATAAATTTGCGATTCTTGATAAAAAATTAGTCTGTTGTAAAGATTAAAGAAATACACATTATAGTAATATAATAAAAAGTTTCGATTGTAGACAAAATTATACTATTAAAAACCGTTTACTCTATTAGTGAGGAGAGAAAATTATATTTATACTTATAATAAACCCCTACGTGCCTGTTTTAGTTAGAATGTTAACCCATAATATCACCACGATAGGGTATAATTGAAGTATAGTCAGCTCTGGATACTAGCTATTTCATGTATGTATAATATATGATATCACGTATGTGAAAGGTTTTTGTGTTTTGATATAAATTAGGACAGATTTCACTAGCAAAATTTTAGTTTTTACGAGAATTTATTCAGGAAACCCGCTTCTGTTCATGTAAAGTAGCAAATATTTGAATATAATTTCAAAATTATTTCCCTCGACAAGGAACTAGAACTAATGTAAGAGAGAGCGAGAGAGAAAATATGACTATTCGTAAATAGGTTTAAAAAAACTAAAAATATAAGACAGAACTTTAGTGGCTTCCTAGTCTTTGATTGTCAATGTTAAAAATTTAGAGGTAAAAAGACTCGCTTCTCAGAATACCAGGTGTATTTTTTCCTAGTATATATGAGAAGATGATTCGGTAGCTTCAGTAACCTTGTTTCGATGCAGGTGTTTTTCGACTCCTTTCTGTGCTACATTATTTTTTCTCAAGGACGCACGACATTGACCGCATACGAGCGTAGGTAAGCTTTAGCCATGAAACCAGGTGGTCATTAGATACATTGAAAAATAATCGTTTTTCAGAAAATCAGGTGTGCTTTTTTACTCTTGTATATGAGAAGATCTTCACTCATTAGCTTAGTTAACCTTGGATCGATGGTGGTGTGTTTTACGACCCCTTTGAGTGCTACGTTATTTTAAATGAGGCCATTTTCAAAAAAAAAGTAACTTCATATGGTCCTAAACGTCTTACCTTTTGAAATATAGGCGTGTGTTGCTTGAAATCATTATTTTCATGTTTTCTTTTTTTTAATTTGTTAAGGTTAATGAGTTAAATAATACAACTAACTGTCAAAATTATTTTGTAGTTACAAGACAAAATCTGCTTCTTATCTACTAGATCCTTTTTAATCTTTGTGACTACCTAATTTCATAACATAGGCAAATGAATGAATTTAATTTTTTTATACGAAAACTGTACGCCAACGTCCAAAAATCAAGAGGCGACATTTGATTTTTAGTGACGAAACTAAAATCAATCATTTTGTCAAGGTCTCATGGTAGAATTAAAGTTTGAAGGAAGAAGAACATAGCATTGAAAATTGAAAATACTTGTTCTACAATGAGAGAGGATGGTGGAAGTATTCTTCTTTGATGCCCTATGTTCGCAGGGGGTGTAGAAAATTTAAACTTTATTGACGGTACAATGGATCAATATGTTTATGTAAACATTTTAAAGAACAATTTGAAACATGAACAAAGATTATTACAAATACTAGCAAACTTGGCAAATTGTCATTCTCAACAATTTATCGAGATATTAAGGAGACGAATGTAACAGACCATAGTATAAAAAGGAAACAAACTGCTCAAAATTTTAAACAAATTGACAATGGAGACAGAGACGTTATTCGAAAAATTATCTATAATTCTTATTTAGAAAAAAAGGTTCCTATACTAGAAACAAGACCAATTCTGACTAGAAATTGTAATAATAGAGGGAATGAAATCACCTTCACATTATCCCGAGAAAAATTGGTTCAATATTAAAAATAGTAAATCGGTATTGGGTAGAATGAATGAAGGGTTAAATATTTTAAATAAATTAAATATTGATACAGAATCCTATCAAAATCAAAAAAAATATCAATAAAATACGTGACGTTACTTATTGCCGGTGATGAAATAATTTGTTCTTTGCGTCCCAAATGCCATATTCAGGGTTATTAGACCAAAAAAGCCAGTTACGACAAAAAAAGTCGTATATCATTTTCTGCGTATATTTATGTCAAAATAGACCAATTGTGACTAAAAGTTGTAATAACAGAGGGAATGAAATGGTTATTAGACCAAAAAAGCCAGTTACGACAAAAAAAAGTCGTATGTCATTTTCTGCGTATATTTATGTCAAAATAGACCAATTGTGACTAAAAGTTGTAATAACAGAGGGAATGAAATCACCTTCACATTATCCCGAGAAAAATGTGTCCAATATTAAAGAAAGTAAATCGGTTTTAGTTAGAATGAAGAGTTATATATTTTATATAAATTAAATATTGGTACAGAATCCGAACAATATCAAAAAAAAATATCATTAAAACACGTGACGTCGCTCATTGTCGGTGAAGAAATAATTTGTTATTTTTATGTGTAATTTTTGTATAATATTTTGTTGTTAGATGAAGAAAAGTATAAGTTAATAGAGGGATTATTGTTACAAGACATGTTATTGAAAAATATACCAGCATCCAACTATGCAATGTAACGAAATTGCTGTTATTCTCGGGCGTGCACAGATGGTGTTTTCTGAGGAACAATCATATATGATCTAGTAAAAGCTGGAAATATATAAATATAATATCTAAGTTATCCCCACCTAAAAGGAAATATAAAACGGATGACATGAAAAGACAACCAACCAATAAGGTAAGATGGATGGTAATACACAATGCTGAAAAGAAGATTCAATTAATAATATAAATCCTAGGATATCTAGGTTGTATAGTTAATACACAATTCAGGAAAGAAAATTTAAATTAATAATATATAATAAGTTTTATGTTTATAATACAGAAACAATACACCTCTAGAATTAAGTATGTAGACAGTAAACGACAAAATTAGTTAAGAATAAACATACAACAGATGTCTAGTAATCTTGTTTGTACCTACTTTTCTTGTATTATTATTATCATTACAATTTGGATTATATTAAACAAAACTAGACCTAACAATTTTTTATTATAGAAATTCATGAATTAAAGAACGTTGTTCTGTAAAAATACATCACCACTCTATAAATGAAAATAATTCACGTTTTATTGTTATGGTAAAGAAATACACATATCTGGAGAGAGCACTTATTTTCGATAAACCCAATATATCGTCGAGGTATAGAAGAGATACGATGCAAGTACCCTTGATTCTTAGGTTTTATACGTCGAAAGTTGTGGAACTAAAGAAACACGGAGAGTTTGGTCAGTAGGAATATGACACTACCCTAATTAATACATCTTGAAAATTGAAGGTATCTAAAACGAGTGGATGCACTAAAGCAATATAAACCTCATTTTGCCTACAATGAAATGAGCATTTAAGCAATAAAACATTTTTCGGTTACAGCCATAAAAAAAATTCCTGGATTAAAAAACTCTTGGTTGTGGGTATGTATAGTTAAACTATTATTGAAACATAAATGGACCATACTTCTATGAGAATTAAGCCCGCTTTTTGTAGTTGTCATGTTATTTATTATTGCACATATTCGGAAAACGACAACATGGACACACAAACACAGATCTTTAACGTACAATTAAGCAGGTACAAATTTTAAAGTCCCCAGTACTCACCACCAATTCTATTATATTAGTTTTCTTGCGGTTGTTTTCGGTAAATGCAGTGTATAAATTACTTTGTTTGTTCATATTTCTACAACGAATTATGCCTATGTATACCATATTCTTATGTTTATACTACGGATGAATGTAAGTTTTTAATGAATAATTAGTTAAAATATAATATGTGATTTACACAAAAGAAAATAAAAAGTGGTAAATTATGATAGTTTCCTCTAATTAGCGAATCCAAATTACCTGATTTAAAATGGCGGCTGATGGCAAAAAAGCATTAACACCCCGATAAATGCCACCAGTGGCGTTATTCTTATGGTCACGTGCACTAACAGTAAAGCAAAACTGGACACTGGATGACTGAATTTCCAATCGGACGGCTTCTCAGTATCGAAGTCATCATAGACAGTAGTTTATTTATTTATTTCTTTACCAATGTTGGACACAAAATAAATATTAGATCATTTTTATTGATTAAATCACGTCAAAGTTACATATTTGTTTGCTTTCCTGTAATAATTCCTACTATGTAAACTGGAATTAAAGTTTTAGTTAGCAGTAAAATTATTTTTTGAAAATATATAGGCACTTTTAACATTTTATTCCATATTCTCTATATATTTGCAGATAATTTATAATCACAGTGTCCAAACATGACCGTTAAAGATAGTCTATTTCCAATTTTGGCTGTCAATAAAAGTTGATTTTACAGAAAATCTCGTAAATTCAATACTTATGTTATTTTTTAAGCTATTTTATGCGGACAGGAATATAGACAAAATACGCTATTTATCTGCTTGTCACATGGGTGGATGCACGAATGCAATTTAAATCTCATTTGCTCACAATGAAATGCGTATACTTATAAGCAATAAAATAGTTTTGTGTTACTACCACAAAAAATTTCTCGGACTAAAAAATTCTTGGTTTTGTATAGGTAAAATATTAATGACACTTAAATTGAACATACTTCTATGAGATTCAAGTCAGTTTTTTGTCGTTCATGTTATTTATTTTCTTAGGTAAATAAAATTATTTCATAAATTTGGACATAGAAACGGCACTGATACACAGACACAGCTTTAACGCTCAGGTACTGTGAAGCCAGGTACTTTAAACTCCAAATACAGATCTTATTTTAGATTAGTTTTCTTAAGACATCGTTAGAGGAGAGTTAGATTATAGAAATTGTTTTGCTTCTTGTTGGTGAATACAGTGTAAAAATTATTTTTGTTTGTTCTTATTCCTACATTGGATTATAGTTATACCATATTTTTATGTTTATACGCTGGATGAATGTAAGTTTTTAATGAATAATTAGTTAAAATATATATGATTTAGACCAAAATAAAAAATGAAGAAAATTTAAAAACTGATAGTGAAATTACGAAACTTTTTTCTAATAATTAGGACACTGAATGACTGAATGTACTGTCAAGCGAGGAAGTCGCATATCAGAAAGACGAAAGCTCAATAGTTTTCGAGTTACAGTCTGTCAGTTCAATTTTTTTTCTTATTTTCAACATCTTGGGGTTAGTTCTCAATCTATCAAGTTGATATATTGGCACCATAGACTATGCTTAATGCCTTCTATCATTATAAAAAGTTTCTGTACGGTGCCACCAAAGATCACTTTATCTGAAATTCAAATTTATTTTTGGCATAAATATGCTCTATGTCGAAACAGTTATTAGAAAAGAGGATAATATGGCATTTTTGTAGACAAAAGAATGCCTAATAAAAAAAATATACTCTATATTTGAGTCGATAAACCACACCATTTAGGCGTAAACTGGAATTAAAGTTCTTGTTAGCAGCAAAATCAGTTAGTCACATCGCGAATTTTTAAACGTATACGTTAATCTTTTAATCCATTAACATTTTATTCCATATTATGTATACTTTAAATGAACAACCCCACCTAGCTGGTAAAAATGTTGGAAATTGTAAAATTTATTAAATCATAACAGTTGAAGACGGTTCCATCTACACAATAATTGTTGTCAAATCAATCAATCAAATCTGAAAAAACAACAATAGTACCTCTCTTAAGTCCTTGATGTAGTACATACGTGGACTTTATGTGTTTGTAATATTTACTTCTGTTCAATATTGGAATCTTCTTAATATCATGCTATTTTTTCAGTCGTATAAAACATTAATGTTGATCTAAAAATAGGTAACAGTGTATTTAAGAAGCTCTGGTAGCTTAATGGAAAAGCGCTGAATAATGTAAAATAATTCAGAGACCTTGGTTCGATTCCTGGCTGGGGCGTTTACACATTTACCAATTTTTAGTATTAAAAAACATGGAAATACAATTCATTAGACATGCTAAGTTTAAGGTGCTACAAGTGCCTACATTCTTCACAGCTAGAAGTGAGGATGATAATACCTCCTGATAAAGAAATTCATAATTCACGATAATTTCTCAAAAAAAAAAAAAACAATAACGTACATAAGCAGAAAAAATTATAAATCAAATGGTAAAAAAGCGGAATATGGAACAATTATCACTCTTCGTCGACTTCGACACTTTTTAAGCCATTTCTCGATTATTTTATAGAATCGTTTGTAATTTGTGTTTCATAACGAAGAAAATATTACTATCAAAAATATGGTTTTGAGTTTTGGCCCACTGGCCTTGGTAGTGCCATGCGAGAAAATCGGCTTACATCAGTGGGTGCGAATAAGTGACGGTCCTTGACAGGAATCATGTCTTAAGAGTCTAAACTGTCCAAAATACAAATAAAACTCGAATCAGTGAATATTATGTAAAAATTTAACTCTATATGACATTTTATGAATATGTTTAAATGCTGTATTCTAAATAATATAATAACATTAAAACGAAACAAGGCAGGTAATATTGAAAATATAAGCTTTAGAAGCGGTATTTTAGAACCACAAAATACTTGTCGGTAGATTTGTCACCTGTGTGGCAAAGGATAATTTTAAAACTAATGGGAAAGGACGTCACCCGGAGTGACTATACTGTTGTATAGTATAGTATATATGTATCTTTTATTACATATTGTTATGTTACAATTTTTTAATAATTTTTCTCTTGAAAATATAATTAATTAAAACACAGAGCAATTATAAATTTTCTATTACATATCATTATGTTACAATTTAAGGGCTATATTCAAATTGATGCAGTTCATTTTTTCTTAAACATATTGCCCGGAATCCTTTTTCGAACCACAAAATACTATATGATAGCATGTCACCCGAGTGACAACGAATAATTTTGGAAAGGATGTCACCCAGAGTGACTATACTGTTTATTACATATTGACGTATTTTTTGGGAAATCTTCCCCTGGTCTGAGTGAAAAGTGCGAGATATGATGAAGTCGCGTAGGGGGTATACAAAGAAAAGATCGTAAAAGAATCACATATTACGATTCTAAAACATATTGCAATGAGTGTTATCAGCCGGCTATCGGCCAATACGAACAAGCAAAATTTGTATTATTTAAGTCTATAGTCAATGACCAAATAAATAATCCTCCGTATATAAGTGCTTAGAACCACAATACATTTTTCCCCATATGTAGGTACACACAAAAATGGTTATTTGCAATTTTGGCCGTCAATAAATGTTGATTTTACAGAAAATCACGTAAATTCAATAATTATGTTATTTTTGAAGCTATCTTTATGCATTTTTTTTTTTTGATAACTTTTTGAAAATATATAGACACATCTGGAACTTTTAAATGTAGATATATGTACGTTAATTGTCTAATCCATTAACATTTTATTCCATACTCTCTTAAAATTAAAAACATCATTTTTTTTTTTCAATTTTGGTACACACAACGTACGCATGAAAAAATCGCCCTGTATATGAATAACTTTATCTCATATAACAAAGGAAGTAGCACCCACATTCTTTTAAAAATAACGGTAGGTTTGTATACCTGTATTTCAGCCCTCTCGTATTTATCTCTTTAAAAGGACTATTGTTTGAGAACAAATTAAGGGAACCTTCCTTCCAAATTTAAATTGGTAGGTTTTGCCGTGAGAGATTTTTTTACAGTTTAATTAATATTGGCTCTATTGAATTCAAACGAAAATTTTACTTCTTTTTAAATAAACTAGGTAAATCGATGATGATGCACGGAAAACGGGTTTGTTCGGGAAAACTTGGTCGATACCGTTATAATTACTTATTCTCACAATGCTATCGAATAAGTGGGTCCAACTAATAATTTTGTTAAATATCACCTAACTTATATTAAATTACTTTTATATAGTGTATTAGGGGGAGAATAAAACAATATGTAGCTAAACATAATTTATTTATACTCTTTTTTTTTTTTTTTTTTTTAGTCATTATAATACATATAATTTACAATTTCAAATTTTTAGACATAATACGCTCATCAATGTCACCATTGGAAGTAAATAATCTGTCATTATTGTCTCCATTTTCATGCTCACAACCACTATCTCTTTCATCACCATAATTGCTCGACGAAGTACTTGCATCATTGCCGTCATCCTCATGGGGAATCAAACCATAATATTCCAATAAATTAATGTTTAAATGTGGAATTTCCACCAAGAAGTGTCCCAGATTTTGTTCAACCATTTCAAAACAGAATTGATCCTCACATATGGTACCATATAGGAATCTTTCACAACAATGGGCTCCAGATAGAAAATCCATTGCTTCCCTCATGTATTTTCGTTGCGAATCCATATCGAACCCATCATCTTTTTCAAAGTTTAAAATATCTTCAGCCATTTGTCGTAGGTTTAATATCAAATTATGTACATAGGAATCTTGGTTTTCTCTTTTAATAAATTCGTCACACATCTTAAATAATAGAGAATATTTTTATTGCTTATGTATATGCTTCACACGTGTGCTATCAAAAACTATTCTATTACATATCCAACTAATACTTAAATAATAATAATATGATAAACAATAGAAGATTTCAATTTAAAAAATGATTTATTCTGAACAACCAAAATTTATTAACGCGCGCGTATTACCCCCTGGTGATGCATTTGAACTCTGGCCCATATATGTCAAAGTATATTTCTCACCTGACATATTCATATCGTCGATGAAAATCTGAGTAAATGCATCAGATACACGTTTCGGCAGAAATGTTTGAAATGTAACATCATTCCGTTGATCATATAAGGTAGCAACAATAGTTTTCCCAAAGCGCGTTGTTGTCGGAGTCATTTTTTTAATAATATAACCCATTCCCACCCCCAAGGTTGATAACTTCCTGCGCTCAGGAAATTCAAAATCTTTATTTATCATATTATTAATTTCACTCAAGGTCTGCTGTGAAATGCTCATGGTTGTTGTTGAAATATGCAATAAAACAATTATTTACCTTTAATAGACACTTTCAGGAAACACTACACAAGCACAAACAAAATATTTCTATTTACTTTTTTTATTTACTATTTTCAAAGCGGCAGATAATGTTAGCGTCAATACTAGTGTGACTTTAAATGTGGCAACAAATTTGTATCATATTTATGCAAATACTCAAGGTCAATAAGTATCAATTGAATGTGGAAAGGGGAGTAAAATAACGTAGCACAAGTGAGCTAGTAAAGATTATTGAAAAAAATACAACTGCACTGGTTCAATGCCCCAAATCAGTGTATTTCTTAAAACATTTCCCAAAATATAAGATATACTGAAAGGCGGTTCTTGGGATAGCGTCTCGTCATAGAAATAATTTGACGACTGGTGCTCGACGTAAAAAATCTTCTAAACACACGCGAAGAATGCCATCATTACATACGACGAGATAATATCCTTTATTTATTTTAGATATACCATTTTGACGCCTGGCGCTCGGCGTAAAAAATCTTCTAAACACACGCGAAAACGTTTTGGGGTAGCGTCTCGTCATAGAAATAATTTGACGCCTGGCGCTTGGTGTGAATGAATACCTGCACGCTTTCAAGGTTATATAGAATATACGTAAACAACCAACGCAAGATAATGAATAAATTCAAGGCCCCAAACAAAATAAAGGCAGAAAAAGACACCTGCCCAATGCCCATGTGTATGATAGCTCACAAAGTAACAAAAAACCCTTTTTTACCTATCTTTCTTATAGCATCTCTTTCAAATCCAATTAAAATAAAAAATACAGCGCGCGAACAAGGACAAATAACGTAAGCACACGTGCAGTGTTCCAAGGTCGCAGGTAAAGGGTTTGGAGGCGCAAAGAATAACACCTGCAGGTTGAACACCTGCCACGGCGTCGAAGGCGTCGCGACGTGAGGAGTTCAATGATGGTTTCAACCCTACTCAGAATATATTACATTCGCGTGGTTATGCTATTTTTTTCTTATATTGTGTAGGTTTGGAGTTTCAAAGCGTGACATTGTCTTGCTGTGTTTGCATCTTGTTTCAATATTATGAATTATTATTCTCGGTTTTTGGCATCTAGGGGAGTTGTGACAGCGTGTCTCCTCCTATTAAAGGTTATTTTCTGTTTTACACGCTTTTTGAAATGTTTTTCTCTGTTTCTGTTCGTTTGCTTTGGTCAATTCTTACAACCTAAATTTGATATAATGATGCCATAATTACTTATAAAAGATTTACTGTTATGTTAATGTTTCATGTTAGTGTAGTTCCGACAATTATGCATAATGATAATTAAAGTCATTTTATGCAAAAAAAGGGTGTTTTATTTATAATTCATATAAAAAATTTAAAAAAAAAAATTTTTCCAACTATTGTAGGTACGACTGCAAATAAATCAATTTTCTTATTTAAGGTATCTGAAAATGAGGTAGTAAATGCCATAAATAGCCTAAAAAATTCTAACTCCAGTGGACCGGATGATATTCCAACGTCAGTGATTAAGCTCTGTGCTAGAGAGTTGTGTAAGCTCTTGTCGTATCTTTTGAATAGATGTTTCTCGGAATGTGCGTTCCCAAGTGTGTTGAAGATTTCTAAAGTATTATGTTTACTTAAGAAGGGAAATCCTCATGAGTTGGGTAATTATCGTCCTATTTCACTCCTCTCTGTGTTTTCTAAGATATTTGAAAAAGTGATCTTCAGACGCATAGTGTCTTTTTTGGAATCAAGTGACTTGATTTCTGAAACAGCATGGTTTTCGTGTGGGTAGGTCGACTATTTCTGCACTATGCTCCGTCTTGGACACGGTTTACAAGCAGATAGATGTGGGGAAAAAAGCTCTGTTTGTGGATCTGACAAAGGCCTTTGACTGTGTGGACCATGATCTGTTATTACAGAAAATACAAATTTTTGGTATTCGCGTGAATTGCAATTCTCTATTAAAGTCATATTTTCAAAATCGCAGTCAGTACGTTTTATTTGAGAGTCAGCAGTCCGCTCGGTTGGGGGTTGAGGTCGGCGTCCCGCAGGGCAGTGTATTGGGACCGTTGCTTTTTCTACTATACACAAATGATATTTCAAACTTTCTGATTTCCTACCATTGTGAGTTTGCGGATGATATTACAGTGCTTGATTTTAACACAAATGAATCTACTGTAGTCAGTTCAATAGAACAAAATCTTAATATTCTGCAGAGTTACTTTATCACTAACCGACTTACCCTAAATCAAAATAAGACTTTTTCCTTACAATTTCATCCCTACGGAGCACACTACACAAAGAGTCAGTTACTGAGATTGAATGGTCGATCAATTGCTCAAGTTACTTCATTAAAACTACTTGACATTCATATTGAATTTTAGAAATCATGTTGACTTTGTTTGCAAAAGATGTGCAAGTAACTGTTATGCTTTGCGCCGCTTAAGGCAAATTTTGAGCAAGGAGGTAGTAAAGACTTACTATTTCTCAAATTTTGAATCATTTATCCGATATGGCATCATCCTTTGGGGAAGTTCGTCGGCTGCCCGTAGAGTCTTTATAATGCAAAAGCGAGCAATTAGATGTATGTTTGGTCTTAATTTTAGGGAATCGTGTAAAGACATGTTTATTAATGAAACGATACTAACATTGCCCAGTCTTTATATTTTTGAAATTTTAAAGTTTGTCAAATCAAATTATAATAGTTTTAAGTTACAAAACGCATTTCACAGTTATGGTACTAGATTTGGAAATGACCTTCAATATGTTCATCACAAATTAGAGTTATATATACAAAATCCGTATTATATGGGCGCAGTTTGTTATAATAAACTTCCTTCTATCCAAATATGAATATATCTAGAATTAGAGATTTCTTAGCAATTAATGCTTTTTACTCAATTGAGGAATTTTTGCACCATGAGTTTTAGTCGTTATTTTAATCTTTCTTTTATATCTATTAATTTATGTAATTTCTGAATTGTTATTTTTTTAAGTTAGTCATAAGTTGACATGTCCTATATCCTATTTTTAGTGATCGCTTGGATTAATAAATTTTCATTTCATTTCATTTCATATAAAAGTAATTTTATCTATTAAAATTAGTCGAGATACACAGCTGTCACAACTTACCTTGGTACCTGTCACAATTTACCTCGGTGTTAGGAGAGTTATGACAAAGGGAGTAGTTTCAGTTTTCGTAAATTTTCTCAGAAACCTTATAACTTTTATTGACTTTGATGACTGTTTTTAAAAGAGCAAGGATTGAGCTACATTGCGGCATACAATTTATAATGGTGTTATGTTTGTTTATATGTTCTTTTAAATAAAAATTGTAACAACACTCCTCGGTCTACCCGTCACTGTTTTCCATATATTTTGTGCAAAGTTAATCGTGAAATGTCAACATTTTTTATTTTGATTTTATTTTTTGTGTGGGATTGGTAAAGAATGAGTGACTATTATATTCAGATTTATGAAACGCCAAGAGAAATTACATTAGAAGCTGCTTCCGCAGATAGTAATTTATTACTAGAAAAGTCCAGGGAGCGGTATGAAAAAGTGTATCAAGAATGTATTGACTGGTGTACTGATAATCATGCAAGTACCGACTCGAAAGAAAATGTTCTATCAGCATATTTCGATAATTTATCATAAAAGTAAATATAAAGTCGTAGAAAAGTAGTGGTAAGCCTATTACACACTCTTTCGAAGTACGTAAGTTTCGAAATCATGTGTAATAGGCGTCTTACCACTCTTGGTATGTAATATACTTAATAAGAAAAATACGTAGATACAGGATAGGCGAAAATTGTTAACCAAATCACTGTGTGCGACATTACCATGAAGAAAACGTTCAATATGAATTTACACTGAGTTTAGTCAGATAGAACTGTTCTTTCTAGGAACGCCTGTAAACATACCTAATAAAGGTAGAGTAGTATAGGTATAAAGATGCTTAGCATTCTTAAATTCAAATTATTTTATTTATACAGGGTGTTTCATAATTGGGTGGTGATCCTAAAGGGCGATAATACTTGAATAATCTATATATGTAGTCGCGTATTTAGGAATTTGATCCTGAGGGGGGGGGGAGTTGTTCGGGTTAAGTACTACGCGGAAAGGAGAAAAGTGCCGTAGGCAATGGACGCAGGTGAAAAATTATTAGGGCCACGCCCACAACTCATAGTCTGCTCCACTACCTTAATAAACAAGAGAAACAAAGATTAGATTATAATTTTAGTAACGTTTCAAAAAGGCTAATGAGAGTTTGAAATAATTATGAGAGAAAAAAAAATATGTATATAGATTATCTTACCTGAATTTTTGAAAAATAATTCATTAATAAATTATGAAAAACCTAGAATAAATAAGAAAATACTATGAAAAACGGAAAGAGGAAAACAAGGGAAGTCATTATTAGTTTTTAAATTTGATTTTTGTATGAGCTCCGAAAATTAACACAAAAAAAGAAAAAAAACGGGACAAACCAATTTTTACATCTTCATAATTTCACTTCACTGAGAGATGGACAAAAAAAACTTTTATTACCCCTACATATTTGTCCATTTAATCCAAAGATTAAATTGAGCTATTTAAATATTCCCGTTTCACTTTTTTATTGATACCCCTAGCTGCCTCTTTAATTTTAAACCAGAAAAAATAGAAAATAATAATTAAAAAAATGAAATAATTTTTTTTGTGTAGGAGAATAAAAATAGGAATCCCAGCTCAGATTTAAATTACAAAATCATGTTTTCTTAGCATCCTTGCCATCTCTTCTAACGCTTCATCATAATGGAAATTTATAACAGTTATTGGGAACTATTTAATAAAAAAAATTTTTGATGGTAATTTTAATTTTAAGATTTATTCATATTTACAAAAAAAAATTCTTCGCTTTTGGGGAGGGCGGGGGTAGGGTTGTTCAGACCAATCCTAAATACGCCACTGTATATATGAGTATAGGTCCATAATAGCTGAGATACAGGGTGTTGAAATTTAAAAAATAAATTATCCAATATAGCTAAAACCGTTTTGTATTCTTTAAATTTTTATACATGTAACGTACCATCGCGATCGTGTCGAAATAAAACTGGGACAGCAAAATGTAGTTTAATCTCCCAGACTATTAGTTTGTTTTGAAGTTGTTAGGTTGATTTAATTTTGTCTGACGTGTCCAACGAATTATATTTTAAAAAATGCCCGCGTTAACCGTCCAACAAAAAGCGATAATTTAAACGCGATTGAGAGATGGGCATCAAATAAGACACATCGCAGATGAATTATTGAAACAAAATTGCAGAATATGGATGTATCGTAACAAAAGTAGGTACTGGTCGCGCCAGTTACTTAATTTATCAAGACATAATCCATTCGAAACAGCAATAAGGGGTAAAGAAGAGGCACGTTTTCCTGGTTCGGCTAATACAGCTCGTAGTAAAATTCGTAATTCGGATATAAAAATTTGTTGTGCTACAAATAAAATATTTTTGACCGAAGCAAACAAGCAGAGAGGTAATATGCTCATGAATACATAAATCATATAACATATGGGAAATCCTAATATTTTCCGATGAAAAACCTTTCAATCCTGCGAAAATGGGAGAATCCGCGTTTACAGGCCTTCTGGTTCGAGATACGATGAAAGATATACACATAAGACCAATCAAAGTGGACGTGTTTCTATATACGTTTAAGGCTGGATTAGTACAAGGGGCCCAGGAGTTTGTCAAATAGTGCAGTAAAGGCTCAATATACCATTATATTGCAATATACTAAACCAAGTTATGATACCATCAGTCGGCGCAGTACATGTCCAAGATTTTATATTTCAACACGATAGTGCTTCCGATTCATAAAGCCAGCATAGTGCAAAATTATTTAGAAGTAAATCATATTCGTGTTCTGCCGTGGCTTTCGAAATGTCCCGATATCAACCCAATTGAAAACATTTGGGGTGAAACGGCAAAATTTATGTATAAACATAACTTCCAGCCTACCACTAGATGAATTGCTCCAAAGGATAATAATGACGCATGGGATGGAATAACGCAAGAGTATACGAGAAACCTAGTGTTAAGTATGTCACGACGTTTGCAAGCCTTCATCGATAGTAACGATGCAGTTACCAAATATTAAAAATATGTTATTTTTTGTTATATTAAAGTTTAAATATGATTGAAATTAAAAATTGTTTTTATTTTTGTTACATTTTAAAACAATAAACTATATGTATTTTGATCTCTCCTTGTATTTTCACAACAATAATAATCCATGACAACAATGATTACCTATTTAGATTTTGAAAACTCTTTATAGCCTAGGAGATACTCTACAACGAGAATTTTGTTGTTCCAGTTTTATTTCGACAGGATGGTACCTCTAAAAATATATTTTTTCTAGTATAACGTTTTTTGTCTTCATGAGTATTTTTAACAAAACAGATGATACGCCCTTGTTTTTTCCCTATGTGATTTTCTCTCTTAACTCAATTTCACAATTTATACCAACAATTTAAATATTCCAAGTTTTAGTAATAAGTACGCATACAAATTTTAAAAAATACGAATCGGTTTTAGAGCTGATATTGGGACAAGACTAAATTTTGTGTTAAATTTCAAAATCATGTATCTCCTCAGAAATAAAGCCGTTACTCTTGCATATAAAGATTTTTCTTACAAACACCCAAGGATTATCGCCCTTTAGGAGCATTCAATTATGAAACATTATAGACTAAACTTATTTATTGACGATAAGAATTAATTAATTACAAAGCTGTTCCCTTTAGATTAACAAGTCAGGGTCATATTTCATTAGCTAACTAGTATGAAACTATATTTCACGCCTGTGTCGTATATTTGTGGCTTGATGAAAAATAATTCTTGTCTGATAAAAGTCAATTTAATAAACTCGATTCAGTGTTTACTTTGGAACTATATATTGTTTTCAGATGCGGAATGACAGCGGTAATAATTAATAATAGGGCCAGTTGATCTAAATTTTCTCTGTACACTATACGATTTAAAAAAATTAAAATGCATTGATAATATATATATGTTACGGACAATGACGATAATCCGGCCAAGAACGTGAATGGCTGGTCCATAACGTGAATGTTCATCCTTATTGGACATTCACGTCAATGACCGGCGAATAACGTAAATGCCCAGGTAATTTGGACAATGTTGATAATTTATAATTCAAGCGCGCTGTCCAACTAATGGTGTTTTAAAGCATAACTTCTCCAGATCCGAGTTTAATAATGAAAAGCTTATTTTATTCAAGAACCTCAGCGATTTTGCAAAAAATAAGGAAATCACCCTTAGAGAAGCTGCAGCTGCAAATAGTATTTTAGGGGGCCAGGGTCTTGTCTTGTTGTTGTGGACATAAACTAACTCAGTTATACAAATTTAGTAATAACGTAGGTTATTATTTAAGTACCATAAAATAGAAGGTATGTATATTTAACATTATTTACATTTTGGGTATTTGGTTTGCATTTTTACAATGATGGTTATAGAAAGGGTTTGGGAAATCATATTTTAAAATTTTTTTATTATGATAAAGATGTGCATTTAGTTCGATGTAAATATATTATTGTAAATGTTACTAAGATTATCTGTATCAGTTCTAAAATTTATCGTATTATTTTTGAATAATTCGATAATTAATTGGGGTAGTGTATTTATATCTCTTAAAATAGTTCAAAATCTAATCATCTCTAGACGTTTATCCAAATTAGTTTTGGTGAATAATATTGATTAATCACCTTTCTGGTAATGGCATGCCTAAAGATCGACTACACACATACACAGATATAAACGTTTTTAAAAATACATGATTCGTTTTCGAGTACAGCTTTATCGTCGACATAATGATTTATTTTTAAATCGAATTTATATTCAGGAGTGTAATTTATGGAAAAAATTACTCGAATTAACAAAACTTAAATGCAATAATGTATGGTATATTTTACTTTAATAATTATTAATAACGCAGTTGTAATAATTAATATTAGAATTTACTCGGAATTTGAAGAATCTCTTGATGTTGGTTTCGACATTTTCGAGCAACTAGATTTGACATCTATTTCATTCGTTCTCATTTGTTGAATAACAAGCTATGATATTCCTCATCCATTTGTAGATATGACGAAATTGATTTTGTGTTCGAATGTCCCGTGATGTTTATAAGCTGCTGCTCGCCAACTCCCTGCTTGGCAAATTTTGAAACAGCTGTTGCGCGTAAAGAATGGTTGCTTATTTTTACGTTTTTTGTATCTACACACATTTTCTTGGCCTGGCTGGTGGTCCATTGACCTATGGTATTTTTGCTTACTGGAGTGTTCTTATATCAGTTTCCTGATATTTTCCATAAATTTGATTTTCTGTTAAAAATAGTCGTTCATGATTAATCTCGCTTCCTTTTGTATAAATTTGTCAAAAAGACGTATAGGACAATTATTAGAATTCCTCGTGTTTGAAATTAACCCTTTAGGGCTTGTACAGGGTTTATCTCCTCCCTGTGCGGTTTTCGAAAAAATAGGATTGCACTCTATACGCCCTGTGTTATCCCCCTTACTGTTAGTTCTCCTTTTAAAATATCTTAATTGACAGTGAGCTCCTTCACCTCCTCTCCAAGCCAGCTAGTAGGATAGTATAAAAAATTGTTTTTTTTTTCTAGGTCATCGGCAGTACTTTCATCGTAACTATCAACAATTCTTTTAAATTCATCATATTGTAAACAAGCTGAACTAACTTGCTCCTTTATGGTAGATACTGCACTTGCTGGCGTTTTGCACTCTTCGCCTCACGAGACATTTTAAACTCAATATTCGTAAATCAAACCTGATTTGATACTCGTTATAATACATTTGCTGAAGCATCTTCGCTGTTAAATTCCATATTTTTTATTGTAAAATCTTTGTATTCCTCACCGTTTTGTTTTTCATGTTGTAACGCAAGCTTTTTAATCTGAGTGTCCTTGCTAAAAACATACCTTCTCTCTTCAATCATAAATTGACGCCAGACATATTGCTTGATATTTTTAGTACTTTTTGGAACACTCTGTGCGATCTTTCCTTAAATTACTTCGATTGATTCCTTTCCAAAACGTAACATTTTTGAAGCTAAACTCTGAAGAATGAGAATGTCAGACTAACAATTATTTCAATAATGGCATTGTAAGAGGTTACTATGATTTTGTGATCAATAGCTAGAAGGGTTGATTTCGATGGCTAGGGGTATTGTTTTCGATGTAATCAATCGAAAAAATACCTTTCGCTTAATGTATGTATGTATGTATGTATGTATAATTTTCACTAAAATAGATTATACAATGTATGTAATACTAATAAAAATGTTTGGGAGTTTTATTTCTGCGATGGTCAGTGCAATTAGTATTAACTAAATAAAACGCAAAAATAAACACCGATTTACTAATAAAACTACGATATGAAAAAATTAAATATAACCGGCGATTTCGCGTGATAAATTCTTATGGTTGCCCGGTTGCTAGAAATGCGAGAAGGGAAGAAAAGCCGGACGGAACATATATTCCCAAAAAAGGAGGACATGTCCGGCTAAAGGCGGACGTCCGGCATTCCTGGTAATACTATATATTGTCCGTATATTGTGTAAAAGTACAAGTTTCCGATACTTACCTCTGGTATTGTTACGAATGATATAATGACCACTGCAATCACTATATTCACCCAAAATAACCAACGTAGAAATATGAAATAGGAGGCAACTACTGATCCAAAATGAGACTCTATTTCTTTAATTTTTAACTCCCATGGAATGAACCACATAGACATGTTCGTTAATTCACGTTTCCATTTTTGCCACTTCTGAAAAATATGAAAATGTTTTATAAGTTTTAATTAAAGTCGGCGCTATTGCTAAAAAACAATTGAACGTCATCACATTAACAAAAATGTATTTTTTTTAAATGGAATGTCCTATATCTGGTTTTCTCTAAAAAGGTTAACATTACAGAACCGGATATAGTCATGGCCGGATTCGCAATCCCACTGGCTTCATCTATTAATTTGCTGGGCGTCAATCTGGAAGGAAATATATCTTGGCATAACCACGTTGTGGCAATCGCCAAGATACTCTTCCGAACCAGAAAGTTGTACACACCTCAACAACTTTTGACACTATACAAAGCCCAGATTCGACCATCACTAGAGTACTGCTCTCATGTCTGGAGCTATGCACCCAAACATACTCTTCGACTACTGGATTCCATCGAAAGGAGGGCTATTCGTCTGATCGGAGACCACGAGCTGACGAAGAACCTCGACAGCCTAGAACATCGAAGACAGGTTGGGGATTTGACTCTCTTTTACAGATATTTTCATGGAAGGTGTTGGGCTGACCTTGCCCTCTTAATTCCGCCCAGAGCGACGAATAGCAGAAATACACGACGAACCACTTCCGCCCATTCATATGTGGTTAAGCTTAGTACTCCTCGAACTTCATTATTTAAGAATTCTTTCATCTGGAGGACTTCATCCTTGTGGAACGACCTTCCCGAAGTCGTTTTTCCCAACGAATATAACCTCCAACGATTTAAAACCAACGTGAATCGCTTTTGCGTACAAGCACCACTCCCAGAGTGCCCTAAAGGATTTTTCCTATAGTACTTCTGTTGATCATAAAAAAAAAACATCTGGTACTTATAACCGTTTGATAGAGAGTGAAATTCTAAAGAAAATGTATCCTTAACTATTATCAATTTCATATCGCAGTCGGCTGTGAACCGATAACAAGAATTAAAATACGTATTATACACTCAAATCAACTGCTCAAACACGTTCTACTTCTATATATTTCTGAGCACATTTCAAAACTTTTCGAGTAGCCTTCAGAACGGTTCTCCCATCGATGTTATTGATAATATTAATAATAGATTCTTATAAGTCATCAACAGTATTGTAATATTTGTCATAAACATTATATTTTAAAACTCCCCAAAAATACAAATGATGAGATGTAATTGGCCCGCGTGCTTCTGTCAGGAGGATTCATTACCGCAATAGAAAATGGATAATTACATTAAATCAAAATATTTCCGTTATTATTAACTTTAGCGACATATAGCAGGGAAAGGACTTGTTTAGAATTTCACTCTCTATCAAACGGCTATAACAGATATATGGAATTCAATTAAAAAAATACATTGTTGTTAATATCATATGATTCTGACGTTCAATTATTTTTTTTTACAGAGAATCATGATAAGCTGCGTAAAAATAGTATACTACTTTGCCAGTTTAATCGAATTCGTAGCTTTAATGATAAGAAATTTTGAAATAGTGCTGACTAAATTTTGAACATCGGAAAAAATCATTCAAATTCATGTTCGGGAACCAAGTATATCCCGATGCTTGGAAAATAGCCGTTGTCATTCTTATCCCCAAACAAAATGAAAATCTCTCGTTTCCTCAAAACTCTAGACCAATAAGCCTAATCTCATCCCTAGCAAAAATATCGGAAAAACTCCTCCTCACCAGGTTATGGGATGTACTCAATGAACTCAACATTTTCCAAAATGAGCAATTCGGCTTCATAACAAGCCATTCAACAGAATACCAACTTGCCAGACTTGTTGATGGCTCCACAGATGGACTGCAGCATCGCCTATCCAAGAGGATGGTTGTTCTGCTCCGCTGTCGAAAAAATCAAAGGCTTCGACTTTGGCATTGTTAGGAGAACAATACAAAAGTTTTATTTGGGACTAAAAGTGGTTCCAGCTTTAAAAAAGTTGCTACAATAGCTGAAAAGGGACAAAAACGTTCCGTTTCCCGTGAAACTTTGAGGTGCATGTTGAAATCAAATGGATTTTATATGGATATATCTGCAACTTTTTGAATCGTGACAGTGCCCTGGGGAAAAAAGTGAAAACCCGCCCCCGCTACACCTTTTGTAGCCGATTTCCTTCTATATTCGGCAAAAGAAAACACAAGAAAGTTAAATAAATTGACAGTGCCCTGGGACCTCTGAAGTAAACTACCTAGATATGTTTTTTCCTACTGACCAATTGTAAACTCTTGCTGACCTAGTAGTCATTTTGCAGCTCGACTGTTAATAACGGCAAACCATTTAATTACTTCTCAAAAGATATTGCTTTCCTCTTACCGATACGTCGTAGCTATAGACTTGCCCGTCGAGCTGTAGTAATATGCTGGCCATACAGCGGTGGCAGTACCAGTCGCTTTTAGGATGCTTGGCGGAGTAGAACACGTTTTGTTTGTAGAATGGCCGATCAAATTGTAAAATTCTGTAAAATGTCTGGAATTTAGAGTCATCTTCTGATAACTCTTTGGCGGCAATAAATAACCTTATTGCCATCCTTGCTGCCTTCCCTAAACGGCATTTAAGTGGAGATTATTCAATTATGCAGTTAAACAGATAATTCGCGAATATTCCAGAAAATTCGCAAATTTTCGCAGTAATTTAAGACTCGAGAATTTTACATCACACTAATATTTATTTTGGCAATTAGGTAATAAAATAAAATCTATTGGAATGATTTCTTTTAAATTTCCTGTTCTTAAACTAACAAACATAAATTATTTAATTCGAACTGACATGAAGGAAAGCCATTACCAGTTTTCTGGAAGAGATGAGATAGTTTGCTAGAAAAAGTTAATAAAAAGAAAATGCGGCGGAAATGCTCTATAACAGACTGTGGCCCATCTATCTTAATAGCGGTGAATTTAAAGAGGAACCAAAAAAATGTATAGCTGCGTTCCAAACTTTTATAGAATACACGGCAAACAAAAGAAAATCTAAAAAATTAGTATTTTTGAAATAGTTATCACTTTCTTCAAATCCATAAAAAAGCATTAAAGTACGATGGAAAATGCCAAATTTTGTGTCGATTGCGAGGTTCCGCTGCTGTTGTCCCATCTTTTAAATTTATTAGCACGGATATTGATTTTTTTTTTAAATACATTTTTGAAATGCTTTTTGTGTCGCTGATTTTAAAATAAATCTAATAATATAAAATAATTTGCAAATAAAAATTGACGATATCAAAATGTATATAAATTTTTTTAAAAATTTGAAGGAAATGAGGAAAAAAGCACAGCTTACTTGGGTAGAATGTGTCTTCTAACACATGCGACTTGAAAAACACTTTTCAAACAACTGTATTTGAACAGATGCCAATTTGACAATAAAATTGTTAATTTAAAAAAATTTTGGGGAACGTGGAGTGAATTATGGTGCTATGTAGGGTAATGGCACTAGAACAATGCTTCGTATTATACAATTTACATATATTTGTTTTATTTTTAATTGTGGGGATCCTTTTGGTTTTTTTAATGATAAATATAAAAAATAAGTAACAGAAAATTGTTTGGCAACCCATTAAACCTAGTAATGTAGAAATAAATGAGATAAATATTGATTTATATCCGATTTTTACAATTATCGAGGATCTTCAAGGTAAGTATAAACGTGATTTATGTAAATATATTTGATTTAATAAAAATGTTGTAGGTATTCTTTCAAGCAAGTCCCATGTAAAACTTTTCTAATTAGCTAATTAATGATATCTAACTCCATCTCTATAAATATTGAGGTTAGGTTATGGGCTTTATTATTTTCTTGGAACGATGTATTTATTCAAAGTTGAGATTAGTCTAGTTTTTTATTTTTAGGTATTAGTCTACTTAAAAAATCAGAAGATATAACGTTTTATATACAGTGCTTAATAATTAGCGTAAGCCAATAGGATAAATCCTTATTTGCATTGAAAACTAGGTAAGTAAAGCCCTGGTTTTTTTACATTTCGTTACGAAATTTTGGTTGATTGGAACCGAAAAGTTCGTCGTTGGTCATTTGGTCACATGTGTGGTTTTTACTCCAGTACAAGTGCGTGGTTAAAAATGGATCATATTAGTACACTCATTTGTACAGGGTGATCACGTATTATGTCCCCCCATCTTAATCTGTTTATTTTACATACTTGAAAAAACGATTGGTATACAAGGTTTTTAAAGTGGTATTTGCAATGGGAACACATATTATTTAGGTCTGTTGATTTACAAGTAGGGTTGGTTAGACACCTATGTTATAATATGCAACCAAGTAATTTATAAAATAACCTACAAAGTTATGTACAGGATATATAAGACGACACTAACTTGTGATCGTATGATATTAGTAAATCATAATAAATTACTTTTGCATAACTTATTAAGGAAAAAACACTTTTTGAAGTGATAAGGGACCCCGAATTGCGTAACGTACCTAGGGCTCCCTATAACCAAAAATAGGCACATTGTATATTCCGATTTATTAATAATAATAAAGTCGGTAAAAATAATGAGCGCGTTTAGTTACGCCGATTCTTTATTCTGCAGCAGATTGTCTTGCTCTATTGCTAGTTTGAGGCCTAATTTAATTTCTGAATTTAAAATCGTTTTTTCATTTTAAACCCTTTAATTTTTTGGTTCTTTTAAAGGGCCCCTTTTAATTTTTTTGCATATATGGGTGGATTTTCTTTTACCATTTCAAACAACAATTCATCTTCTAAGGCACTAAACTCTAGTTTATGGTATTTTACACTCATTGTTAATAAAACAAAAGTTCACAAAAATAATAATCTGCCGCCGAAAAACTCCGTTCAAATCCAAAAGTTTGGATACCGACAAAATTTGGTCAACGAAAAGTTATTCCGTCATTATTAAGTGATACGGGTTATCGGTTCTTTGTTTCCATAGCAATCACGATTTTCCACACTAATAATCTGCCGCCGAAAAGCTCCGTGCAAATCCAAAAGGTTGGATACCGACGAAATTTCGTCAACGAAAAGTTATTCCGCTTGACGTGTGTCATTATTAAGTGATACGGGTTATCGGTTCTTTGTTTTCGCATAAATCACTAGGCATACTAGGTTCTAACCTACGTCCTCGTATTTAAAGGGGCATCGAAAAGAACCCAAAGCAAAAGAGTTTAAAATACAAAATACGATTTTAAATTGACAAATTAAATTAGGCGTGCGGTGCCTCAAACTGGCAACAGGGTAAGAAAATCTACGGCAGAATAAAGAATCGGTCTAACTAAACGCGCTCATTATTTTTACCGACTTCATTATTATTAATAAGAAGGAATATACAATGTGTTTATTTTTGGTTATAGGAGGCCCTAGGCCCGTTACGCAATTCGGGGTCCCTTATTACTTCCTGAATACGTTATGCAACAGTAATTTATTATGATTTACTAATATCATACGATCACAAGTTAGTGTCGTCTTATATATCCTGTACATAACTTTATAGGTTATTTTATAAATTACTTGGTTGCATATTATAACATAGGTGTCTCAACATCATGTTGAGTAAAACCAACCCTACTTGTAAATCAACAGACCTAAAGAATATGTGTTCCCATTGCAAATACTACTTTAAAAACCTTGTATACCAATCGTTTTAATTTTTCTTAAGTATGTAAAATAAAAGGATTAAGATGGGGGGACATAATACGTGATCACCCTGTACAAATGAATGTAGTAATATCGTCCATTTTTAACCACGCACTTGTACTGGAGTGAAAACCACACATATGACCAAATGACAAACGACGAACTTTTCCGTTCCAATCCACCGAAATATTTCGTAACGAAATGTAGTAAAAACCAGGGCTTAAGTCAGAATGTCTAAATAATTGTGGTCGTAGTAAAAATTGTGTGGAACTGATTTTCTGAAATCTGGCCCAATAATATTCAGCAATATAATAAATACAGAGGTTTCCGAGATATTTGGAAAAATCTAAAATCTGCGTTTCGGTTTATATTTCTTCGTGACTTTGTTCGAAGAGATGACCAAAAATAAACTTCATTGCTGCTTTTTATTCTCCGCACGATGGTATTATTAGATCTTTAATGCGATGTTTCGTCTTTGGGTCATCATAATCCACTAAATTTTTTTTAAATACGGGCCTGGATTTTTTTTATTAAATTATTGGTTTTCCGACGTTTCCTTCCTTAAATTGACAATCTTCAATAAAATACCTCTAGTACGGTGCTGTAATTTACTTTTGTTTCAAAGAAATTTAAGATTTTTAAATTATTATTGCTATTTCTGTCCTTAATTATTATTAGTACGTACTACTGCTATTGTTTTTTAATTCAAACTAATAGCTTTATCATTTCTACCTAGTGTATATAATTTATTTTATGAATACAACCAAAATTTGACTCTTAACATAACATAATGTATTTATTTTAGATTTTTGCGGCATATTATTGGGAAAATAATTATTCAACTTTGCCCCAATTTAACCGACCCCGTATCTCTTACCGTTTCCGAATCCCAATGGTGCAGGACAAATTTGTAACACCCTGTATACTAACTCATATATTCTGGTTATTTTTACAAAAATGTATTTTTATATGGCTAGATGTCTCACAGACCCCTCTATATTGCAAAAAGTATGTCCGTAATGGTTACTTACAGGTTAAATAGGAGACTCTTAAAAATTCCATCCATTCCATCATAATATAATTTTAAATATTCTCATAAACTCAAAATATAAAACTCATTACAGAACATAGTTAAACCGTAAAGTATAAAAACTGGAAAAATGCCACGTTTTAGAGAACTAGAGTAAAAATTTATGTGCTAAAGTTTTAATTTAGAAAGATTCTTGTGAAAAGTTTTAACGAAGCTAGGAAAAGGCGTTTGGTTCTAGGTTTATTTTTTGGTTGCGATTAGTTCGGATAAACGGTCTGAATCTATCATGACGAAACGACATAGAAGAGTAATTCTCTGAAGTAAATTTCACATTATAAAACCAGGGCCTTATTAGAAAAAATAAAGTTGGTGATGATTGCTTAAAAACAAAAAGTCATATAAAAAATTTCTTATGAATTCTTTGAGTTCACTAAAAGTTGCTGTGAGGATGCTCTAACTTTAATATTAACGTCGAGAAGAAATTAAATCAAAAATTCAAAATTTCAGTTTTCCTTAAATAACTCAAAACTTAAAAATCTTACTAAACTTATTATACGACATAGCGTTCGTGCTTTGATTGTGATACTTTTTCCCCATTTAATCTAAATTGTATCTGTTACCATTAACGAGATCCCCATATAGGAACTCCTTATCTTGGACATCTGCTATTTGTTTTGTAAGAACTCAATAATTCATCCACCAATCTAATCGACTTTCTAACTAATATAATCATCATCTTATTTTAACTTTAACTTACCTTTATTAAGACAATGTTCCATCTCGCCAACATATCCTTAGTGGAATGACTTTGTGCCAACCTTTCTTGCAACTGTCCTTCGTGTTTCTTAATATACGCTTTAGCTTGTAAAACCAATTTCAACTTTTTTCGCATATTCCATGGTTGCATTTTAACATTACTCAGTACTTCCTTATGTAATTTTATGTTTTCGAAAATTTCATCCTGTGTGACATCATTATTGGGGTTGTCATCTACTGTAATAGCGGTACTAAAAAAAACCGTTATTAATATTTAAAAGTGTTCACTTAAAAACCGTTAATAATATTAAGTCTGACAAAAATCTCTCATTCTGCTAGTGCGTATGAATAGTTTATATGTTTGGATGAATTGTAATGTTTGGTATAGTTGTTGCAGAATTATATCGTTGACTCTAACTCTGTATCACTATCACTATCTTCATCTAAGCCTAAACTTATAATTAAGGGTTGAACATTTGTAATCATACAATTGTAAGAATTTTCCACCTTAAGTACATGCTGTACACAGTTTTTCCAGCTGTCTGCAGAAATGTTTCTTACTTCGTTTTTAATTAATTCTACTGCAGATGCATTTAATGTAGAAGAAATATTATTTCTCCTAATATTGGATTTTAATTGGTGCCATATTTGCTTAATAGGATTGAATATACAATAGTACGGAGAAAGACGCAACACTGTATGTCCATTTTCTTCTAAAATTTCTACTCAACAACGATTGATACACATTTTTAATTATTAGTTTGGCATCGGTAGATAAATGCTTTCTTTTAAAAATGACACTAATAAGCCTAACTAAAAATTACTCGCCGGAAAACCACTAAAGATTAAAATTATTAAAAATCACTTTGTATTTATATATACATCACGCATAGGCATAAATTGATTTTGTATACCTGGTCCGGCTCTGCTCGAAAAGGTTTTAGAATTTGGGATTTCCTTATTTATTTTATGGTCGAATGAGGTGTTATTGCAGTCAAAAGATCAACGGTATAATTCTGCAAATACTATAACGGCAAGCGCGGATACAGGGGGTCATGGGGGTCACCCCAAA
Organism: Barypeithes pellucidus; assembly: GCA_963991005.1. Classification (NCBI taxonomy): domain Eukaryota; kingdom Metazoa; phylum Arthropoda; class Insecta; order Coleoptera; family Curculionidae; genus Barypeithes; species Barypeithes pellucidus. The sequence continues at coordinate 32,768,913 of OZ022562.1, forward strand.
CCAACAGTGGAACACCCCCCCCCCCCCCCCCAGCACGAAGTTCTGGATCCGCCCTTGGGTAACGGTGGTGTTTATAGCTTCGTTCACACATCATTCACAGCAGTCAGAAAGAATCCCTGATTGTCTGGATTCTGCTTAATAAGCCCTAATATTCAACCTAAGGCCTATTGTTACAACGAATTTCTCTGATGGGTTTCTGAGTGTCATAACAGCTTTTTTTTATGCTCAAACCCAAGCACTATTGGAAAATCCTTTAAGGCACGTGGTGCATATGCGCATAAAGCGATTCACGTTGGTTTTGAATCGTTGGAGGTTATACCAAATAATTTTGACAATAAAAAGTTATAGGGGTAAGTTTTCCCTAAAATACTAGGTATTTTGGGTGGCCCGGAAATATACCCAAACATGTCTAGTATTGTTAATATGATCCCGGCATCTTGCCGGTCGATCGCGCTCCTCGATCGAAAATATTTCCAATATTGCCGAGTTTTCTCTATTGTTATCTCGCTTAAGACACATGTGCATCTCTTCTTGACGTGTGTTTTTGGTTAATAAATCATTCTGGCTTATGGCAAAATGAATATAATATACAAACCCGAACAAAAGAAAAGATGATTGATTTCATTACTGAAATCTTTGAATATCGTTATAAGATAAAAAAAAAACGGATCAGTGTAAACTTCTAACTACTTATGTTTGGAGACGAACGCTTTACGGTTTACCCAGATTTCGATCTATATCAGACATACCGCGTTGGATATCCCTGCGCTACAAAATGAAACGTCTGCTGAAGTCATGTCGATTCTGGGGTGGAACGAATTGTGAATTGGACGTATCTATTCGTCTGTCTTCAAATTCGAAATTCAAAGATGAAATACAGGGTGTTATTGAAATGACGTATTATATTTAAACCGGCAATTCCTCAGATGAAAACAAATTGAAGAAAAATATCCAAAAATGGTGCTTTAATTTAATATGCCCTGTACAGGCCCTAAAAATGACCACGTGGTGCCCCTATTCGGATGGTAAACACAGCAAAATATGGCAGTGAATCATGAACAGTGTTGTCATATCTTCAGGGTGAACTTTTTAGAAAGTCAATAACCGTTTGACAGATTTCAAGTTGTTTATTTTTCAGGGTACTTACGTTCAGTTTCCTGGGAAACAATCTCTGATTTATAAACTTGAACTGACTCGAACGAACCGCCGCGGAGTTTATAAATGGTCAGGTATGTACTTATTTGTTCAATTCGAACGACACCGGTCAGATCTGGACAACTTAAAAATTTATAAATGCCACTTACCCTTTAGAAAACAAAATGCAATTTTGTTTAGCTTTTCGAACTTATTTTATAAAAAACACCAAGTACTCACATCACAAAATCACATTAGTTTTCGCGTCACAACACATCTAAGTACCGTTCAATCTGAATTAGTATTTTAAAGTGCTACTGTGTAGACAAAAAGATGCCCTTATTGTCTGGGAACTAACGTATTTAACATCTAAAAATTTTAAAAATAAATAACACGTTGTTTCTCTCGATCGATATCGGCCGGCTTCTTTAAACAGCTGATTATGGACAATCGGGCTAATATTTAAAAATACAGCGTTGCCACTTTCGATGTTTTATAAGCGACTATCATAAACTGCCGAATTTCCTTCTATAATATTACTTTCCTGTATAAAAATGGCAACCGTGCTGGCTCTACTAGCGGAGAGTTCTCGGAAAGAAAGTTCGACTGTTCCGAAGGTGGACCAAACCATTCATTTCAAAGGTTTGTTCCTGTCAATTGTTAACATAACTGTTTCATTTTATCTTTAGTAAAGGGTGAATGGCCCATAGAAATTATCGTTTTTATTAATTCTATTGTGAAATGATTAAGTGCTCTTGTTCTATGCGTGTTATTGTAAAGTGTAATTATGCGTTAGTGTTGGGGTTTAGTGATAAGCTTATTATGCACTCCCACACTATCATCAGGACACGTGATGAGCATCAAGTTTTTCCCATAGAAAAAAGAACTGAAAGTGTCTGTGCCCTGGATTCCTTAATCGCGTCCTGGATTTACTTTCTAAGTAAGCTAAATATTTATTTTTATAAGACACTTTTAAACATTTTGGCAACATTGTTCCTGAACATCTGTTGATTAACCAGCTGGGCAATGTAATATGTTCATATATGAATGTGCCGAGGAGTTGTGTGTGGGTTTAGGGGTGAATAACCCCACTTTTTAAACGTTCGATTTAAAATATATATATATGTAGCGCTTCTCTAGGACACCCCAAGAGTCATCCATTTAAATATAATACGTCATTTCCATAACACCCTGTATATCCAATACAAGTTCGTCAAGTATTAATTCTCGGCTTAAGTTATCTATGCTATCACGCTTATTGAAGTAAGGTCGAATCGATATTCTTGTATGTTTAAATTTTCATTTGAGACAATGAATGCTATACGAACTATTTCAGCCATTGTTGCCTTACTCAATAGCCCATTTACAGGTAAATTATATGGGCCATACTGTTCTAGAATTATTGCTGAGATATACATATCCAGATATATTTCTGCAAAAATTAAATGTATACAAATTGCCAGGCTATAGTTGAATAATATTTCAGATATACACTGTGTGCCAGGATAAGCAAACTTATAGTTGTCAATGAAAAAAATTTCGATTTAAAATATTTGGCATCTAGGCCTGGTTGATTATTAGATAATAAAAGTAAATATATTTTAATTTTTAATGAATCAATCAGGCCTTGACCTGAGCATTATTGTTATTTTCTGTCAAGGTAAAGTGCAAGGCTTTACAAAATTTATTCAGGAAAGTTACTCAGAATTCAAAATCATGCAAGCCCACCGAATTTAATAACCATCGGACATAAATTTTTTTGAATTTAAAACATCCAACAGATAAAACAATTGTCCGTGGTATTAATTACATTTATTAGATATTATAATGTTATTTCGCAAACAACATTTCACAGACGATGTGGAAATTGAAGAAATTAGAAATTTCTACCTGGGGAAAATATAGAATAAAATGAAAAATCATTGTAGGCTGATAGTTATTAAAATCGGCACACATGGCATGATCTTGAATGCTAAGTAACTTTTCTTAATAAAATTTTTTCGATATTTTGCAAAGAAGAAGCAGTTTATCTAGACAGAAAATAAAAATAATGCTCCGGCCTGGTTGATTTATTAAAAATCAACATATGTTAAATTTTATTATCTAATCAAGCAGGCATAGATCCCAAATAGTCAAATATCAATTCGAAAATATTTTGTTGGCCTACAAGTTTACTTATCTTATGACACACTGTATATTGCAGAAAGATCTTGCCCGTTTAGAAGTTAGGAAAGTCACAGAATTTAACATTTAACATATGTTTAGAATACGTTGACATTTTAACTAGCACCCTCTACCTTTCACTGCCAAGCCCCGTGGGACATGACATAAACAACTAATAAAATTAAAGCTCTTTACAAGGAGACCAAATTAGCTTAACTTTATATTAATCCAAACCGGAGTTATCAACATTTAAGAAATAAACGTTTGCACTCCTCGCACCACTTTATAGGCTGATCTAGAGAGAAACATCCATAAAATTATGTAGATATATTCTAAAAATTTAAAGAAATATTTTTATAATACCTAAAAGTAGATGAATTGAGGCGAAACTTCGTTTTTCTATTTTTAATTAGTGTTACGCCATCTAGCCGCCACCGTAGCAACTTAAAAATATTTCTACCTATTTCAAACCTATTCAAAGTTGTGCTGTTAATGGTTTCCACGTTGTCCTCTCTTAGTCCCATCCTACCTTTACACAAGTCACCGCATTGAAACGATAATTTCAACTCTAATCAGAATATCTCGCATATTTGATTTGTTCCTCTGTTCCTCTTGTTCAAAAAGAAAATTAGTAAAGTTCCATAGTGGTGAGTTAGTAACAGGTTTAATGATTCAAAATCAACCTCATTTATCTATAATTTTTTTATAATAGCTTCATGGTCAAGGAAATACGATTTAATTAGGAGAATACTGGAAACAATTTCTAATGATGCCTTTGAAACTTTAATACCAGTTTATATTTATATACAACGGCTTTAAGTAGACTATAATGCCCATAAGGCATTAGTAACGCCTGTGGTATATACTATTTTTAGTATTTAGTGAGCTTTGGTCGGTTGTTATAGACTAAGTTTGACGGTTGCCAAGGGTTGTTTATTTTAAGCGTCTTTTACGTTTTATAAACGAAAATATGGAAATTCCACAGAGCATTTTAGAAAATGTTGAAAAAGCTAAGGAAAACTTATTACCGGAAAGTCTCAAGCTCTGTACAAGGAGTATGAAAATTTTCTACAATGGAAAGTTAAAAACCAAAGTATGCTGATTACTGAAACAGTAATGATGGCTTACTTTCAGGAATTGGTATGTAACCCATTTGCTGATTGGTAATAACAATTTATAATTATTTTCACTTTATTTTAGTCGAAAAAATATACCACACGTAGCCTTTGGACAAAATATTCCCAGGTGAAGTCTTAGAACTTATAGTACAGGAAAACATTAATATTTCAAGATATTGTCAATTAACAGTATTTTTAAAAGTTAAATCAAAGGGATATTTTCCTAAGAAGTCAAAAGTTTTGGAAGGTGAACAGGTTTTAACTTTTATCAAAAATGCGCGGAATGTTAGCTTCGTACTGCATAAAGTGGTACTCGTAATGGGAGTTTTTGGCGATCTAAAACGGGATGAGATTGTAAAACTAACCATTGATAATATTGAGGATAAGGGGTTTGCCAAGGTGCCAGAAACTAAAACTGTTGCGCCAAAAAGTTTTACTATAATCCAAGCAGACTATACAGATGCCTTAAAAAGGTCAAAGATTTTTTCTTAAATAACGAAACGGTAAATGAACAGCTATGCCTGTGAGTAAAAATACACTAGGACGTGTCCCTTCAATATACGAGACAATGCCTACGCCGGACCTCGTCCACACTTCGAGGGTGGTGCTTTCCTTGCAACACTTAAGCTACACGGAAAGTAAAAGAGTACTAGCGTAGCGGAGGGTTATGTAGAGTCATCACGTCGAAAACCCGAATAGCAAAATGAGAGCTCCCGAATAGCAAAATGAGAGCTAGCTCTGCTACCGAAAAAGAAAATACGTTAATTAATATTGAGATGAAGCAGAAATCTGCATGCACATCGAGAACCTCAGCAATGTAGCCGCAAAATTTCATAGTTGGTCCAGCTTCTTTCTCAAGAAAATTCAAAAATCTAAATCTAATAGCTTTTGGTGTAACATTTCTTTCTATTTCTGCTGACAACTGAGATATTGTACTGCCACGCTCTAAAGAGCCACCCTGTATATTAGTCACTTTCACATAAAAGTTTTTCGACAATTTTGTTGTTAATGCCAAGTTTAGGGTAAGCCGTGAATTTCATTAACAAGTCTACTAAAGTTACCTAACGATGGCAATCTTTGACAAATACCTACTTTAGAAGTGTGTGTTATTCCTCGAGAGTTTTGGATTAGGTTCACAAACTTCCTTCGATATACCGGGCAAATATTATAATTTTGGGATATAGGAAAATAAATGGAAAATGTTAAAAATTGAGTTCACTCACTTTGCTATAATAATAAACTACAATATGTATTGGATCGGATTGAGTTAACAAGAGGAAAAATTGTTTATTTCCATAAAATGTTATTTGTAATAAAAATATGAAGAGCGTCGACTAATTTGAATTTGATCATACAGGGTGTTTAAAAGAAGCATAAATCCAAAAATGATAATTTTGGAGGAAAACTGTTTGTGTTGCCGTCTCATTTAATGGCCCATCATGGACATGTCCAAGTCTTGAGTAAAGAAGAGGAAACTTTTTTATTTTGCACTTTTCGACGAAATGTTATTTTTCTTAAATCTTTTTGCTTGTAATGAAAATAGGAATGGCGTCGATTAATTTTGAGTGTTTGAGGAAAAATCAAAAAATTGCAAGAATAAACACACAGAGCAAAGGATGAACGTAAAATAATTTTTATTTAAGACACTTTTAACAATTAACAAGAAAAATTATTCGAAAAGATCGTCACCAACACATTTTTCGAGATGATATCGAAGTTCAATAAAACTGTTTCGTACTTCTTCAACTGTAATTGATTGAATTACTTTTCGAATATGATTTTTCAGAAGGTCAATATCAGTATTCAGAGGTGTATTTTATACTGTTTTAAACGCTTCCATGAATAAAAATCCATATTTGTTAAATCAAGGCTCCTTGCAGATCATAAAAATAGGCGATTCTTCGCTGGATACCCATGTTGTTGAAAATAAAAAGCTTTTCTGTTAACTGAACGGAATGTTTGCAATTGATTGTTAAAAAGCATTAAACATGTCCAAGTAGGTGTTTACATTACTGGTAAAGATTGTTCCACGAAAAATGGATATAACTTAATGACTGCAGTAAAAATACATGGGGCGATCCCATTATTTATGACCGTTTGTTATTATTATGTGGAAAGGACCGGATTGTAATAATTATAATTAAATATAGGCACATCAGGTAGGTTAGGTTGCTTAATTTATATTTAAATATCTTTTTGTGGTAAAATTTGTTAGTTTTTATTTCTTGCCGGAAGAGTTTAGTTATATTACCGATATTATTTTACAAAACGTATAAAAACAGTATGTGGCGTCCATGGAAAAACATTGATGCGAGCTATCACAGTCGCCAATTACATAAAGCTCCAAGCTCAAATAATACAAAATTGGAGATTCAGAACTACATGGCGGCGAATGATATATATTTTGAAGAAAGTTATAAAAAAGTGATCTTTTAGAAGCTTTAAAGATATTTTGTAAAAAAAAAGTATATGTTTGTGACAAATTGGCAGAAGAAATTGGACATACAGTGCTACGGCTCCCGCCCTATTATTGCATTTTTAACCCCATAGAGCATATGTGGCACCAGTTAAAATCACTGGTTAGGTCTGAAAATATTTCTCCGACTTTAAGTTCTAGTGTTGTAGAATTAATACGAAAATGCTTTAATGATATTCCCCCAGGTAATTGGAAAAATTCAGTCCGTCACGTAATAACTGTAGAAAATTCGTATATTAGTCTGGATCGTATAATTAATCCAATTATAATTAATTTTGATGAGGATAGCGATAGCGAAACAGAACTATCTATAGAATGATATTATAAATGTAAATAAATGACTAGTAATATTTAAAAAAAATGTTATTTCATTTGATTACATTAATATAATCATATCATTACTTGTTTTCCTTAGTCCGTCCCTTCATACTTCACTTATTTATTGCCAAGCTCTTGTCGAAACAATGGGACCGACCCAGGAAATCATTAAGTCGTATCCAAATACGCCGAAAATACGGACTCCCTTTCTTACGTAAAAATTAATAAAAAAACTAAATCGCGTTTAAGTACGACTCTGGGAATCCCCAATCGACGGTATACCGCGTAGTTGAAGTACCCAAAATCGACTAAAAAACTGCCTCCTTCAGAATTTCTTTATCCGTCTGTTTTAACGTTACACTGTGTCATTCTGACCGATTTAATCTACCGGTGACGCCATGCCCGTTGCGGCATGTGGAATTATTTAGAATAATTTGACGGAAAAAATAAATTCATTAACTTTCTGGAACTGGAAAAAAAGTATTTTTACAACGAATTTTATATTCTAAGACTGATTCTATCTTAATCATTTCATGTTTCCCATCCGAAGAAGTCACTGTGTATCGAAACAATTGTCATGACACAATACAAAATAAAATGAAGATTCCTGCAAACTGTGATATGATTTACTTACTAACTTAGCAACATAGTAAAATAACTTTCCTTGTAATCATAACAAAAAAGGAGCTATTTCAATAGCGATTATTTTGAACTACCTCATCAAATAATCGTTTTGGCTTTTAAACTCTATTCTCTTTTAATACTTACTCTCCTGAACTTGTTGTAAATACAGACGATCGTCGTCTTTCAGGACCCGGAGTTTCAGGAGAGAAGGGGGAGCTGGCTCGCCTACTTTGTTTCTTAGAGCGACGCGTCGAAGCCCGACGTTGAATAATGGCATTGACACTTGCCGAGTAATCTTCTTCATCGGATTCATTACCATCTAAGAAGGATAAAGATTAGAAAAATAAACTGCCTTTAAAAAGTATTCTTGCAAGATGACTAGTAATTATTTACGATCCAGGATAACAGCTTTCAAAATAGGCGTTATTTTATTCTTATATTTTTGTCGTTTCGTTTAATAAAAGAAAATTATTTAAAAGTTGAGTATAAAATAGTTTTACTTTATTAACTGAAAGGAAATAGATTCTACAGGTTAGGGCAGAGCAGCTTACGTCCTGATTCTCTAATTGTACGGGGTAGCTCATAAAATCTAGATGCATGTAAATTTTATAAAATTTAAATTTTTTAATTGAAAAACCTATTTTTTAAATTAAACCAATTAGAGATATATTATCTGGGTTTGTTCGGGTTTGTTTGGGTTTATTCTGACCCAAAAGTATCTCCTCGCTATGTCACTCGAGGTAACAAAAACCTATTAAATCTTCTAAATACGTTATATTGTCGAAAAAAGGTTTCATAAACAATGCGACATTTTATCACTTTTGCCTTCCGCTAAATAAAAAAAATCATTTCAACAAATAAAGTCTATTGTAAAGTGTGCTACGAATATCTATATAATTAATTTAACATTAAAAATACACAACAGATATGGCTAATGCGTGTAATAATGTTGAATTTTTAATGTTAAGTAAATGAATTAAATGAAAAGACAATTGCGTAGCACTCTGTAATATAGACTTTATATGTTGGAATAAATTTTTATTTTTACTTTAGCGGAAGCCAAAGCCGGTTGTTTAAGAAACATTATTTCGCCCATAATATGTATTTATATAGTAGAAATTATTTAAAAAGACAGAAACCCAAATAAAACGTACAACAGAGAACGCTACAGGGTATTCTTTGTTTTCATACAAATCAAAAACAAGAATAAATTAAAGAGAATGTCCAGTTGACGGCCTTCAAAAAAAGTAAAATAATAAATGACATAAGTCTTAGTGTTCTGTCTTTTACCAGGTACCCCAGCGTGTACCGGAGGAAGAGGGACCTAATGTAATATGAGGGTGTATTTTGTATCCTGATGGGTATCTCTGGCTGACCACAGATACCCATCATCCCACCATCATACTATTTCAGAAACGTTAAATAACAGTTAAAAATAAAACCAGAATTATTGGAATTATGTTTTAATTTATATTTTTGTTTTTTTATAGTTTGTAGGTTCAGTGGCGGCTTTAGGATTTGGTCATGGTGGGGAGGGGGGGGGGGGGGATAGGTTCAAGGAAATTAAATTACGCACAATAAAATGTATAACATTTTTATAAAAAATAAAGAAATAAACATACAATACTGAATCTGAAGATAAAGAAATGTCACTTTCAGAATCTAAACCAGAATCTGACACATGAATTATCAGTGGCTTAACCTGAACATCCAGAATGTGTTATTTTTGCCAATAATCCCTTATAATATTATTTGTATGGCAAACACAATCAGACTAATTTTCGGGGGTAATAGTTTGTAATGTCTCCTTCCAAAAATCCAAAACGGCATTTGCATCTTTCCTATCTTTTCCAATAATTTGTTCATTAAGAAATGTTTTGCATTGGGCCCAAATTAATTCAATAGCGTTGAAAATGCAATGGAAGGGTGGCAATCTCAAAACTTGATGCACCATAGTACAAATTAATTCATCCACGGCATACCCTAATTTTACTTTTTATTGTTTTACTACTTGTAGCAATTCGGGTTTGGGAGCGTTCTCCATAATATTGATATTTTTGCTTTTTAGCCAGGAAATAAATCATATCAATCAGCTTTTCTGGTTGAAGCATTTGGCACATACTCCCAAAGGTTTAAAATAATTTTCCGTGTCTCAGTGTTGAACATTTTGCACCAAATATATTCTAGTCTAAGTCTAATGTCGAATAAACCTCAAAATTCCTAGGCCGTACCTGCAATTTTGGGATACCTGGAAAAGATTATTTGTTCCGCTTTAATTTCTCATACCTGATAAAGATAGGCAATTGAGGATTGGTACTTGCTGATTTCATGTCTATGATTTGTTTAGAAGAAAGATAGAAGATTAGACCATGTAGCATTCCCTGTTGCACGTTTTATTGGGGTTTCTGTATTTTTAAATAATTCCTACTATAGTAGAAATTATCCTAGAAGAAATAATCCTACTATAGTAGAAATTATTTAAAATGACAGAAACCCCAATAAAACGTGCAACAGAGAACGCTACAGGATATTCTGTGTTTTCATACAAATCAAAAGCAAGTGTATCCTGATGGGTATCTGTGGTCAGATCCGGAATGTATTATTTTAGAAACGTTTAATTGTTGTTAATTGTTTTACTATTTGTAGCAATTCGGGTTTGAGTGCGTTCTCCATAACATTGATATTTTTGCTTTTTAGCCAGGAAATTATATCAGCTTTTCTGGTTGAAGCATTTGTCTCACTAATCTTACAGGTTGCTGCAGTTCATTTCACAGCTGAAATTGGCTGAAGGCTATTTTCTTTTTCATTTTGAAAATACTCAAAATAATTTTTGGTGTCTCAGTGTTAAACATTTTGCACCAAATAGTCTAAATCTAATGTCGAATAAACCCCAAAATTCCTCGGCCGTACCTGCAATTTTGGGATACCTGGAAAAGGTTCTTTGTTCCGCTTTAATTTCTCATACCTGATAAAGGTAGGCAATTGAGGGTTTGTACTTGCTGATTTCATGTCTATGATTTGTTAAGAAGAAAGAAAGAAGATTATACCCTATAGCGTTCTCTGTTGCACGTTTTATTGGGGTTCCTGTCTTTTTAAATAATTTCTACTATAGAGGAAATAATAATTTTTTTATTGCCCGCGAATGGCAAGGCGATATTTTCGGGACCAGATATATTTCTAATTGATTTGGTTTAAAAAATAAATAAAATCAATTTTTATGAAAGATATGTTAAATTTAAATTTTAGGAAATTTACCTGCATCTAGGTTTTATGCGCTACCCCGTATAACGTAGTAGGAAGTAAGTTACTCTGTAATAAACTCTAGAATCTATTTTTATCAGTTAAAATAAAAATTATTAAAATTTGTTCATTATTAAGGAAATAACAGCTTAATAATTCGGTAATTCGGTATTCGATAATTAATTGGCTTAATGTCCAATAACGTTACTGTTAAAGAATTCAAATAATAATAAAAATAAACATATCTTGAAAATATATTTTTAATAAATACAAAAAAAATGTAGAGTTTTATACTGTGTGTTCCAAATTCGATTATTAATATTGGATGTTATTAGGGTTAGAGAGCTGATTAATATTAACAAAGTTTGGCAGAAATTGCATCTGATCTCAATTATAATTTCTACATTTTTTTAAGAATATGAAAGAAACTTGGTAATATTTGAAATCAGTTGTCTTGCTCACATTACCTATGTGTACTGTATTATTTCTTCGTAATTTAAGATTTTTTTTTTTATGGTCAAACACAAGCACTATAGGAAAAATCCTTTAGGGCACTCTGGGAGTGGTGCATGTGCGCAAAAAGCGATTCACGTTGGTTTTGAATCGTTGGAGGTTATATTCGTTGGGAAAAACGACCTCGGGAAGGTCGTTCCACAAGGATGAAGTCCTCCAGATGAAAGAATGCTTAAATAGTGAAGTTCGAGGAGTACTAAGCTTAACCACATATGGATGGGCGGTAGTGGTTCGTCGTATATTTCTGCTATTCGTCGCTCTGGGCGGAATTAAGAGGGCAAGGTCAGCCGAGCACCTTCCATGAAAATATCTGTAAAAGAGAATCCCCAACCTGTTTGCGATGTTCTCCGATCAGACGAATAGCCCTCCTTTCGATGGAATCCAGTAGCCGAAGAGTATGTTTGGGTGCAGAGCTCCAGACATGAGAGCAGTATTCTAGTGATGGTCGAATCTGGGCTTTGTATAGTGTCAAAAGTTGTTGAGGTGTGTACAACTTTCTGGTTCGGAAGAGTACGCCAAGCTTCTGAGAAGCTACCTTGGCGATTGCCACAACGTGGTTATGCCAAGACATATTTCCTCACAGATTGACACCCAGCAAATTAATAGATGAGGCCAGTGGGATTGCGTGTCCGGCCATGACTATTTCCGGTTCTGTAATGTTAACCTTTTTAGAGGAAACTGCTGCCTGGGTTTTTTTAGCGTTAAATTCGACTTGGTTACTGTCACCCCAAGACAAAATTTCTTCCAGGTCTTTGTTGAGGCGTGATACTTCATGCTGTCTGCGAAGATGTGCGTCGGCAGCCGATGTTTGTGCATTCAAAGAGAAAGATGAGATAAGTGTGCAGCAAAACTAAATATCGGATTTTAGCAATTGCGGCCACCTTTGTAACGTTTAAAGGAGCGTCCGCCCAAGAGAGGTTGATTTTAATGGAATTTCATATACCTAGTTCCGGTCTATGAAAAAATGTCCTAATAGAGATGTCCACTTATTAGAGGGGTCCGTTATGAGAGGTTTCACTGTTGTTGTACACTAACTATGAATTTAAATAAAGCGTGTTTCGATAATGAATCAGTATACTTAGGAAGATGATTTTCATGTTAAAATAAGGCCATTAATTCATATAAAAAAAAGTAAAAAACTCAATACTTTTCTAGTCGCAGTCTGTCAAAGTTCAATTTTTCTTCTTATTTTTAAAATTTTGCGGTTAGTTTTTAAACTATCAAGTAGATATTATATTTGCATTAGGGACTATACTTAAGGACTTCTATCAGTCTGTTATAAAAATGTTTCTCAACTGCGCCACCAGAGAATTCTCTACCTGAAATTTAAATTTAATTTTTAGCATTCTTTTTGTTTTAACAATTATTTAAAAAATAGGCCAAAAAATACCTAATTAAAAAGGTACTACAGATCGAATGGATAAACCACACCGTTAATGCCCAATACTTTTTCTTCTGGTGCATATCCACTAATAGATGTTCGTCATAACATTTTCCATTGGTTCCTTGTCTCTTGCGGTATGTATCAGCGACTGAACATCGTGTATCCCTGCCATTGCCTGATGTTCCTCAGCCAAGACATTTTCTTTCTTCCGATCCCTCTTTTGCCTTCAATTTTGCCCTCAATCTTGCCCTCGATCATCAGCTGCAAGGATCGGTATTTTTCACTCAAACAGTTTGCGTTCCCTGTTGACTTGTCTAAGAACTTCCTCATTTGTCACTTTCGCCGTCCAGGATATTTTCAGTCATCTGCGATATAGCCACATCTCGAAAGCTTCTAATTTGTTAATTGTATTCGCTTTCAGCGTCCAACCCTCCATACCATAAAGAAGTACCGACCAAACGTAGCACTTGACGAACCTCAGTCTCAAGTCAAGGTCAAATTCGGAGCAGGTAAGCACCCTTCCAAACTTTAAAAATGCCAGTCGAGCTTGTTCAATGCGACATTTTACTTCGCTGTCCGATGTCCAGTCTTCGAACAGCTAGGTGCCAAGATACTTGAACTTGTCCACTCTTTCTATGGACATTGCGTTAAAAGTCCTGCTGGAGTTTGTTCGGAAACTGGAATTAAAGTATTGTTAGCAGTAAAATCAATTTTCCAAATGGAAACAAAAAAAAAGTATTGATTTTTCGACTTTTTCTTAAATGACTTTAATTTTCGAAGAGGTCGAATCACCTCTCCAAGTGTCCTGATGCGTTATTCGAATACCCTGTATAGTGTAATAAATGTATTATAAACTTAAACCGGGAATTTATAAGTAATCAGGGGTGGATTTGTGTGAAAAGCTTCGTGGACCGAACCAGGTTTGGCTAATTTAATAAAAAAATTGTAATCCTGATTTTCTAATAAAATTATACCAATGGGTAGATCCCCATATTTCTAAGGAGTGATCCGCCATTGTAACCAAAAATATCAATTCCGGTATAACTCGGTCAAACCTGTAAAACCAGTTACTTAATTATTTTAGTTATAATGTTTTTGGGGAAATTTTACAGTTCCTCTAATTGCAATTACGAACTTCCAGTTACTAAAAACGTAAACCAGCTTTACCTAATGACTCCTCGGGAAACTGAACTTTATCCTGCTGATATTGCAGAGATTGTTGTTGCTGTAATTGGTGCATCCTGCTGGGCCCCACGTTTAAATTGCCTTTTGAGCTCTCGGATTTTAATGAATCTTCCGCGAAAGTTACCGAAGGTTGAGGAGATACGGCTTCTTTCTAAAATTAAATAGCATTTCAAAACTAGGATATTTATTTATTTAACTTTTCCTAGAAACAAATGGAAATTATGTTATAGATAATGTTGTCCATTAGTGTGCAAGAAATTGAATTTTTTTTAATAGCTGCACAATCGAACTACAAAAGCAGTCGATTACAAGAACAGTGATGGGTGTTCAGGGTGTACAGGGTGTCCGATTTTCGACATTTTTATAGGGTTTGTTCTCCATAATTGTTAGTGCTATCAAAAAAGTAATGTAGGTGTCATGTCCTCTTTTTGAGTCAAATTTAAAATGGTAAAATCAAAGTTTGAAAATTTTCGCTCGCTTAAGAGATACGGGGAAAATCAAAAAAATTACCCTATATTTTCGTAGTTAAAAGAGATACAAAAAAATGTTCTATATAAAAGTTTCTTATAATGCTTGCTGAATGATCTGCCGGTTTCAAAATAAGTATACGGGGGTCAGGTAAAAAAGTTATCGGACCTAACCTCATTTTTTTTAAATGGAATACCCTGTATATTTTAATCTAAAAATATCGTATTTTAAATTCTCTTTTCAAATATATAACACATCATGGATAATATTGGTTTCCAAGGTGATTTATTTAAACTTTATTACTTTAAACCACACTAGGTCATGAAACAGAAGCTAATACCCTAGAAACAACTATGTTGACATTCTAGTTGTTATTAACATTTAACATCAATTTCATTTTCACATATTTATTTATGCAAGTGACTTATCAACATTTTTAAAAATTTTATATGGTACCAGTTTATATTGAAAGTGGATAAAACCAAGAAATGTCTCAAAATTTATATTTTGCTCGCTATCCGGAAAGACGGCAACCATTTAAGGACATATTCCGACGACTGGAACATAATTTAAAAATATACGGCTCTCAGCCGAAATCAACAACTTATAATAAAGAAAACAAGGAAATCGGAGAAAAGTTTAAATAAATCGCCTAGGAAACCGATATCATCCATGGTGTGTTATAAATTTGAAAAGAAAATTTAAAATGAAATCTTTTTAGATTAAAATATACAGGGTGTCATTTTAAAAAATGATGTTTGGTCCGATAACTTTTTTACCTGACCCCGTATACTTATTCTGAAAACGGCGAATTTTTTCTATATCTCTTTTAAGTAAGAAACTATAGGGAAATTTAGAAATTGTCAATTTTTCAAATCTTGATTTTACCAAAAAGAGCACATGATACCTATCTTTTTTGATAGCACTAAAAATTACGAAGATACCCTATAAAAGTTACTTCAAATCCAATGGGAATTAGGCAATATTAAATTCATCATTTCGAGAAATACAGAAAAATTAACCCAAAGTTGAATACCTTTTTATTCTAAAAGGACTCTTTTTAGAAATATAGAATTATAATAATTTATTTAATATTCAGCTTTAATACGTATTCAAACGAACCACAATAAAATTAATAATACATAATTCCTTCCATGGCTATGTGGAATAGGGAAAATGCTACAGTTATTAGCCTGTTAAGCAGGGTTATGTTTATTTTACCCCCACTTGCCAGAATAAATCCATTATGTGCAGTACTTTCCTATTAAAATAATTTTTCATGAAACTGATCCCAATATCATCTTTACTCTAAAAATATATTGCTGACGGTGTTGTCATTGGCCAGGGCCAAATACTATATACACATATACGGTTCACTGCCATTTAACAGACCACGTCACCGACACTTAGACATTCTATTGGCTAATATAATGTTTAACACGGGCTTTAAAATAATTCCGCATTATTTTCTGGCGGTCTAGGGTCCTTAAACAAGCTTTGACGGCACATAACGATAGCCGATTTTTTGGCTTGGTGGTCATTCTAGGTTTACTTATTTCTATACCATGGCTTTATAATAATTGATATTTATAGCTACACTAATTGGTAATAACCTGGAGCTTATTTATTAAATTAGCGATTAAAAATAACAATATATTTTTTGAATAAATATTCATTATTTTATTAAAAATTTCGAAAAATACTGAGTGAAAAATTAAATTGTTTAATTCTTGTAATTTTTGTGGCAAGTATCACAAAAAAAAAATATTTGTCCAATTGGACGAATTTTTGGGCACAATTCTCATAATATAGTCTTGTCGATATTAACATAAATCTAGTTTTTCGAATCTTCTTTGTTTCTGAACTTATTTTTGGCCAAAATAGAGAAATTCCAATAGAAACACACAGAACAATAAAGACACAACTTGATGCCACTATGATATAAAGGAACCGTTTTATTTCAAATTTTGACAGCACGTGGACAGATATTGCCAAATCTGTGTCATAATTACTAAACAACTTATTGTTGCAACATATTGTTATTTTTCCCAAAAAATACTGAAATCGCCAATATCTATCACATGGCCAACAACTTTAGTATTCTTGGTTGTTTTTATTATTTCAAATTTAAAAAAAAAACGTTTAAATACTAATTTTTTATTTTGCACATGATTATTAGTAAAGTACTTCCCTATATACACATTACAAACTGTAACGAAAGAAGGAAAAAATAGCAGATCAAAAATATTATCAAATAATGTAGGCATCGCACAGTATATTGGGTCCAATTCTTTTTATCTTGTTCATTAATGATTTATACCTTCTAATGAATTCCCCTTACCGACATATAGTAAAGTATGCAGAAAGAGCTGATCATAAGGGCTGAAGAATTCTTTCAGTTACTAACCGAGTTGTTTATGACAAATAAACTCATTTTAAATAAAGACAAAATAAATATACTTTTGTTTAAATAATTTAATGTGAAAAAAGGAAGAAATTTGCTTTTAAATGTTTCAATAATGAGAGGATTACTCTACATGTTTCGGCTTTTTCGGCCTTTTTCAAGAGCATTGCCAGATGAATACTAAAGTTAAAAATTATTTTTAGGGTCTTTATACAGTCACTAATAAACTTTTTTATTGACTAAAAATTAGGATTTTACCCAGATTAGTGTAGGTAGACTTGAGAAAGCTGTCGATTATGGGCGTGTTTACGAAATTTTCTTGATCATTAGTTGTGAGGGGATTATTTTTTATAGACTTTTTAATTTCATACTGTTCTAGAAGATCTAAACGTTGACCTTTTCTTTCGTTATATAATAGTTTAATATTATCCATATCTATAAAATGGTTGTTTTCTATGCAATGTGTGGAGATTTCGGAATTTTTTATGTTATTCAAAATAGAATTGCGACGTTCTTTTAATCTTGTCTTACTGTTTCTACCGGTTTGCCCAATATAGACAGCTTCTCAATCTTTACATTTAATCCTATACACCCCAGATTTGTTAAGTTTGCCTATTTTGTCTTTATTATCATAGATCCTAAACTACATTTATTCACTACTACGGTGTTGCAACCTAGGCTATTGAGTTTTTTGAAACTTTATTACTTAATGTAGGTACATAATTTATAAATCTATAATGTTTTGGTGTTTGGTCATTAACACCGTAAAAATGTTTCTTAAGTATTTTACGTTCTTTATTTTTAATCATGTTATCTATTATAGACTCCCTATAGCCGTTATTTTTAGCTATCTGTTTGATTATATATAATTGCTGTTTATAGTCTGTTGAGTTTAAAAAGAAATTTAACAGCCTGTGTGTGAGGCTATGGAAGAGGGACATTTTTATTTTCCATGATTGCTGAGAATTGATATGAATGACCGTATCTGTAGTGGTAGGTTTCCTGTATATATTATATTGAAATTTATTATTAATTTTCTTCATGTTAATATACAAGAAATTTAGTTCATTATTGTTTTCCAATTCCATTGTGAATTGAATCTTTGTGTTTAAGGCATTTAAAAAATTTAGAAATTGGTTTAGTTTACGTTCCGTACTATTCCAAATGCAAAATATATCGTCAACATATCTAGTCCAATAGATAACATGCTTTTTTAAATTGTTGTTGGTATTAAAAATTAAGTCTTCGAAATGCGACATAAATATAAAAAAACTCAATAGCCTAGGTTGCAACACAGTAGTAGCGAATAAATGTAGTTTAGGATCTATGTTGGTGAATAATAAAGACAAAATAGGTAAACTTAACAAATCTGGGGTTTGTTAAGTAAGATGTGTGTAAGTGTAAAGATTGTGAAGCTGTCTATGTTGGGCAAACCGGTAGAAACATCAAGACAAGATTAAAAGAACATCGCAATTCTATTTTGAATAACATAAAAAATTCCGGAATCTCCACACATTGCATAGAAAACAACCATTTTATAGATATGGACAACATTAAACTATTATATAACGAAAGAAAAGCCCAAAGTTAAGATCTTCTAGAACAGTATGAAATTAAAAAGTCTATAAAAAATAATCCCCTCACAACTAATGATCAACAAAATTTAGTAAACACGAACATGATAGACAGCTTCCTCAAGTCTACATACACTAATATGGGAAAAACCCTAATTTTTAGGCAATAAAAAAGTTTATTAGTGACTGCATAAAGACCCGAAAAATAATTTTTAACTTTAGTATTCATCTGGCAATGCTCTTGAAAAATGCCTAAAAAGCCGAAACATGTAGAGTAATTGTCTCAATATTGAAACATTTAAAAGCAAATTTCTTCCATTTTTCACATTAAATTATTTATAAAATGTTTCATAAAGAACCAACCGAGGAATTAATCGACTTTTGTTTAAGACTAAACAATCGTGAATAGTAAAGCCCTTACAATTGAAGTTTGACAACAAAGAAATAAACATAACGAATAATGCAAAGTTTTTGTGAATTTATATAGACGAACATCTTAATTGGTAATATAAATAATTTAATTAAAAAGCTTAACTCAATTTGTTATGGCATTAGCATATGAATGAAAGCTCACTAAGAATTTTGTATATTGCTAATTTCGAATCGGTCCTGAAATATGGTATCATATTTTGGGGAAAGGACAGCTTAATTCAGGGTACTTTTATTATTCAAAAAAGACTAATTAGACTAATTAAGAAAATAAACTATTTGCAAAGTTGTATATCTGTGTTCAAAGGCTTAGGTATAATGACGGTATACGCCGTATATATATACGAATGTTTAATGTTTATTTTTAGAAATAAAAGTCTTTTTGACTTGAAACCGAAGCATGTGCATAATACTAGAACCCTGGACTTCACTTATGTATCTCATAGACTTACGCTAACTGAAAGATCTCCAAGCTATATGTGTGTGAAACTGTTTAACACTCTCCCAGGTAACATATAAATTCAGAAAAAAAGCCAAAATCAGAAAGATGTTGATCAGTTTGGAACCCTATAGTTTGAAGGACTTTTGTTCAGAGTTGTAAAACTGTTAAGTTGTGACGTCATTTCATTTTGTGCTCTTAGTGTCATAATTTGAAAGAAAGATACTATTTATTTATTTATTTATTTATTTATTAAAAATGTGAAATACTAATTAATGCAACACCAAAACTTCTAAATATTAATTTGCCCAGCGTGGCACTTAACCCCCCTTTACCCCCTTGGTGATTGTTTTGGAATTTCATGCACTTGATCGTATGAATCGTAAGGTTGTGCTCAATTTCTTTAAGAAAAAAATAAAATATCACTTAAAACTATTTTTTAAAACTTACTCTTAACGAAGAAAATAAACGATTTTACACGAGGAATTAGAAAAACACACATTCACGATCACGAATGGCAAAATAACTAAGCAGAAACTAACCTTCTACACATATTTCTTGTATCACGGCAGGGGCCATTTAGAGGGTGTAAATACTAAATGAAGGGTTATAATTTAATCTGAAAGCTGGAAAAGACTTCAAGCACGCATCTTAATGCCGCGCCTTCGGTGTTCTTTATAATTTCTTTGTTTGTGGGAAGCTATGAAGGTGTAGAGATTATTATTTACGGATTTTAGAAAAATTTTTATCTAACATGTGTCATATTTATGAAATAGAAACCCTGTTTAAAATTATTAACGTATGTTCCATAAGTATTGGTACAAATATCAACCAATTGCTTTTAAAATAAAATATATTCAAATCAAGTTTTGTAATACATGGTAGGTACCTAATTAATTTTTTCATAAGGGACAAAATTATGAAGTTAAATTAAATATAGAGGACTATGGTCTTCCAGTAGACGCAACTTTCTGCGGACACCTAGCATCCTGCGTCGAAGTTCCTCCTCATTTTGTGCTTCCCATCCTCCATCGTAAATTTTTCGAGATGAAAGAGCCCAAAAATCATCTATTGGCCGAGCCTGGGGAAGCTTAGGAGGGTTATCGTTTCGCTGAACAAATGGTACATTTTGGTCTTCTAACCAAGTTTGTCTTGCATAGTAACAGGACGCAAGGTCTGGCCAGAACATAATATCGAATCTAGCATGTTCTTTTTCAATAAAATTAACCAGTTTCGTAAGACAATTATCCATATACCTTTGACTATACAGTTCTTCACCTCTTATTCGATCCACATAAGGCCTGAATACAACCCTGGTGGAAATAGCGGACCACACTAACATCTTATCAGCGAATCTCGCCTTTTGTTTAAATTTGACATTATCAGGGACCTCTGAAATAGAGTCAGTATAAAAACTATCATTTCGGAGTTGCTTAGTGTGAAATACTATTCGTCATCCATAATTATCACAAGGTTGTTAGCAAAATATACTCTTCTTAATGCACGGCAGCATCTCGGGATTCTGGCTAGTTGATTGGCTGTATATTCGGACCAAGTCTATTTTTCACCCATCTTACCAGTCTTTCTGATCTTACTCTGGTAAAAATTCTAGGCCTTCCACTTTTTGGAAGGTTCATACAAGGAATATCTTGCCCACATTCAGCAATTGACCGATAAATGGTTCCACGCGATATATTTTGATTTTCAAAAATGCTTATTATTTCGAATTTAGTGACCCGTCCAACTAAATTATAAATACTTTTCCGAATTTTTAATTTGTAAGCCATATCGACTTAATCAATTTAAAAACTGAACTATTAACATTAAGTGAAGGTGTCACACAAGTTTTTCTTACCAGGGTAACTTGATAATTTCTTCTTATTACCAATTTTATGACATCTGAAATTTTTGCCAAAACTTATGGGACATACGTTACAAGAAATATTTTCCTCATGTACAATAAGATCAATGAAGTTCTAGCCGGTTTACGGCATCACAAATGCTAAAAAAAAGACTACAATAATTGTATTGGAAATGTTAATCATATGTCTAATTTAAATCCGAAAATATACCAAAGAACCAAATAGTATTATTGAACTTCTTCTACTGTAGTTGATTGAATTGCTTCTCGAATACGATTTTTCTGTAGGTTAATATTATTATTTAGAGCTGTCTTAAATAAAAATCCATAATTGTCGAATCAGGGTTGAATGAAATTAATGATTTAGCTAACCATTTCGCCACAATCGCTGAATAATGAAAATATAAAGTAGTAGAAAATAGGAAGTAAAAGTCGGAAAACCGGCAAGTGTTGCATGCCGTTAAACGTTGATTTAGTTCCTCTGTCATACTTTAAACAAAAACAATCGAGGCCCGCATTTAAAAAAATTAAGTTGATGTTGGTGACCCAAAGATGAAACGTCACATCAAAGATCTGATGATGCCATATTGTGAAGAATAAAAAGTAGCAATGAGAAAGTGAAATTTATTTTTGGACATCTCTTCGAATAAAGCCAGGAAAAATAAAAACCTAATCGCAAAATTTTAGATTTTTCCAAATATTTTGAAAGCGCCTTTATTTATTTTTGATTTATATGCTCTATATTATCGGGAAAATAATTACGCAACTTTGCCCCATTTAACCGACTTATCTCACCGTTCCAGAAATCCCAATGGCGAGGTACGAATTTGGTACACCCTGTATACTTAGGTTTTAGGAACCAGTTTACCTATTGATAAGACCTTTTGCATACTATCTGCCAGGAACAAGTATACCAAGACCCTCAAAAACGGTAAGTTGTCGATATTTTTGCTCAATTTTAGGATTGGACGTTTTATAACGACCAAAGTACGAAGTTTAATTAAATTCTCGTCTCCAAACAGCCAAACTTCGAATTCAGCAATAACGAAACGCCCAAAGCTTAAAATACTATTTGGTTGTAACTGGTGAAACAAAGATTATGACGATATCCGACGAGTTTTTAATAGGCTACTACTTTTATCAAGGCAGGGATATTTAGCATCTCTATGGATAATAATTTGAAAATTAAAACAGTTTTTTAATAGAAAAATATATTTCAAGTGCCCTAAATATGCAAGAAATTCATTGTAATAAAATTGCCGCATTAAGCTATTAACGCAACAACAAAAAATAGCTTGTTTCGCCAAATGGGACAAAAATTTTCCCCCGAAACGTACGTTAAGCTCAAACATCCATCAAAACTGCCAGAATGCCTTTTTTTTCTCATAGCAATTTTATAGCAGATTACACAGTTTTTGTTCCAAAGCTTTTAATTTAACTTACGCATGTTATTTTTATCCTCGTGCATTAATTATTCTCAACTCAAATAATGAGGTTGTGCAAATTAAAGACCATCAGCAAATTTTAATTAGTTAGTTCTACAAAACATAATTAATTGGATTTCTTTGTTAGTTTCCTTATGTTGAATTATCCCAAGTTCGTCTCATGGAATGACACAAGAAATTATAATTTTTTTGTAATGAAAAACTTTGTAAGTAAGTATACAAAGTTATACTTTTTGGCCACGTCACCAATGGTGATATCAATAATAAGCTCCGTTACATACCTATGCATATGAATTCTGTGCCGTATTTAGGGGGGAGGGGGCGGTCCAGGGGGTCTGGACCCCCGGAAAGACAAGGTAAGCTTTTTCATATTAAATATTGATCCCCAAAAAGAAAATTAGATATAAAATAGGTTCCATTTTTTCATTATGAAGAAGTGTTGGAAGAGATTGCAAAGATGCCAAAGAAACATGATTTTGTAATTAAAATCTGAGCTGAATTCCATAGTTGTATTCCTTTAAACGAAAAACTATATTTATTAAAGTTATTTATTCTTTTGTCTATTTTGAAATTAACGAGCCAGCTACGAGTATCCAGAAAAAAGTGAAAAATAATATTCAAAGAACCCAAACTAATCGGAACTAACGAACCTCTCACACACTTAAAGACGGGTGACTGGTTGTTTGTACAACCTCATCTATAAACAGACTGTGGTAAAAACGCAAGGGTGATTTAAAGTTTTAAGAAAAATGTATTACATCTTCCGTATAAAAATACAAGATCAACAATAATTAATTAAATTAAATGATATTTAGTAACAATGAACCTAATTCTAAATGCTAACCGTTATAAAACTCAAAATAATGGGTTAAAAAAGTAACAGACCGGTCACATAAAAACACATTATTCCCGACAATAGTCTTCAATTTTGTATATGGAATTAACCAAAATACCAAAAAAGTCTACAGAAACTGTCAATTTGACGACTTAAAGTGTTATTGGTCTGTGCTAAACGGTTTATCTTGAGGTTTTTAGATTAGTTCCCACCTTAATTTGCTGGGTGTGAACGTTGAATCATTTGGTCATACTGATTGAACAGTTGATTTACAAAAACTTTCTTTGAGACACAATCAGTATCATCAATACAAGTCATTGGGCTGGGTATTAACTTCTTAAAAACACGGATTTCGGAAGTAAAATTACTGCGGAGCAAATTCTACTGAAATGTGATTACAAAAAGAGCCAGAGAGTAAGATGCAGAGAGAGCCAGAAATTAGATTTCTTTCTAACGCGCGAGAGGTGAGACACTTTCTATTTTACTTCTCTCTTGTCAAAAAGTTTTTTTCATGCCCTTTCTTTAGCCAAGTGTTATCATGGTTAAGACATGGCAGACATTTGTCAAAGGCGACCTGATTAAAATGAACATTGCTACGTACGTTTAGGGCGGTTTATATATAATTAAATATTATTTTTTATGGGATAATTTATGTATAAATGTAGGATTTTTTAACAATAGGTAATTAAATATAAAAAAAACAATAAAAATATAATTCTCGTGTTGGAACTAATTTTCCAACATTTACAAAATAAAGCTATACAAGGTATTTACGGCTATAAAAGACGCATACACACGGATCCCAATACAGGGGGATGAGTGCCTGGAAGCTTGATTTGATCAAGTGTTAGAATTAGAACAATGCAAATGAATATCTAAAATAAAAATGTATTTACACATGCATGGATTTAGTGGTGCCAATGAAAACTGGCGTGCCAGTAAATAAAATTAGCAATTCGTATAGAAAATCAAAACTTGCAAGTGTACACAAGTGTTTGCACGTCGGCGATGGCTCGCCAGTTTTTAGTTTGATTTTCGTATAGGTTGCGCTTCTAACTTTTGCTGATTGTAGTTTATATAGTTTATTATGGCTAACAAAAAGTGGTCAGCATAACTGACAATCAAATTTCTTGAAATTCGAAAATGGTTTTTATAGCTTGCGGGATCCTCTGCTGCGAGTTATACTAGAAGTTTTGCAAAAGCACCCAAAGCAGGTCGACGATCGATCCATGGTTTAATCCAGACACGGCCTTTCCGTCGTTTCTTTTTTCTGTATTTCTTTTATCTTTTTTCAACTAAAAGTTCAGGAACTATTTTACAGGCTTCGGAAAGTTCACCCGACATAGTGCGAACTGTGAAAAACATTTTAAAAATTAAGCAGGCGTGCCAATTATTTTTGTTTTCTCAACAAAGTGCAAACCTTTACTGGCGTGCAAATAGAACTAGCGCGTCCACTGGCGCCACCAAATCCATGCATGTGTAAATGCACCTTAATAAATAAACAACAAAAATGTAGTATTAAGCTGATATTTTCTAATAAGAACACACATATGAAATTAGAGCTTAAAATAATATTTATCAAATATATAGTAGATCTAATATAGGCTTAAAGAATCAAATTGTTCATGCGTTAAAGATGTAGTCCATCTCCCTGTGGAGTGTAATTATGAATAGTTTACTCCACTAGTTTAATAAATAAAAGTAAAATAAAAAAAATTTTTTTGTGTGTTTATGAAAATAATTTGTTATCCAAAAGTCAAAACCAATAATGTTTTTCTTTGTTTTTCGGTGTTTTTTATAGTTTGTTCTTATTTATTCTAGTTTTTCCATAATTTATTAAATTAATTATTTTTGAAAAATATTTCTGCTACAAAAGACAAGACAATCTACATATTTTTTCTAATCTCCTCATTTTTTAAGCCTTTTTGAAATGTTACTAAAATCATAATTTAATCTTTTAAAAAATACTTAATATCTCTCTTTTAAACTTCACCTTGACATTGTAATAAGTAATCGATATATTATGTACCAACTAAGAATGACATACGACCATATCTCAAAAACTAGTAATCGTAGAGCAACCGGGTCAATTTTTTAAAGTAAAAGTGCCAAAGAGAAAGTTTCTGAATTTATTTTGTTGTTTGTAAAATATTCGCAAGGGGGCGTAGCAGTCATAACCAATTAAAATGAAGATTTTTCTTGTATTTTGACTAATTGAGAGGCATCGAAAATCTCTGTATTTTAATCCTTATATATTTCCTAATACTTTTCATACTACACAAATTTTCCAATATAGTACAATAATGTGGTGGGAGGAATTCAATTATTTTTTTTAAATAAACTGCGTTTACGTTGCTGTTGGTTAACCGATTTTAACAAACTTAATCTCGTTTAAGAGAGCTTTATTTTGCCTACAAATTGCGCTTTTGTTTTTACATCGTTGAGTTTTGACGTCGCTAGATGGATGAAATATAAGTAAAAATTTTGCTTCTACTAAAAAAAAACCGAACAAACTTCCTTCCCTCCTCCCCAAATTTCTGTATACAAGATTTATGTTCGATTGATCCCCGATATATTTGAAAAACATAATGTTTAAAATATCTAAGAATTATGTTCTAATATGTATAATGTAGCTAGGTCGAATTTTTAGAAATATATTTTTCATTAATTTGAATAAAAAACCTTCTTATTTATTCTAATTTCAGTATCAGGAATCACAACAAAATAAAAATACATTTTAGTATTAGTATAATAAAGTACTACTTCATGTCCTTTTCTTCTTAAACTAACAGATAAAATATTTTAATAAATTATGTTTCAATAGTTCTTAGTATCAATGGAATATTAAAAATAGGTTCTGTGTTTTTACTTCTGTTTAAAATATATTAAAGAATAAAAAAATAAAAAAAATAATTAAGTATTTAATAGTATATTACGTACCGAGGTGGAAAGTGTTTCATTCCTATCGAGAGAGTCGGTAGTTAACTAAATCTCGAAACAGTAATGAAACTTTTCACTGAGGTTTGTATACTATTTTATTTACAACCACATCTAACATCCACTTCTTATTATTTTGAATTAAAATTATTAATAAAAAATAAATGTCATTTTGACTTTTCCATTGAAAAATTAGACAGAAATTTCAAATAACCGCAGGTGGTAAAATAACGTAGGTAATAATATACATCAAGATGGCATATATCATTTTTTGAATATGGTTTCCATGTCACTAAACAATATATTATTTTAACAACAGAAAAATGCTATCAGATGAGGAATTTGATATTGCTGCTACTCCACCAGA
This sequence comes from Barypeithes pellucidus, assembly GCA_963991005.1. NCBI lineage: Eukaryota > Metazoa > Arthropoda > Insecta > Coleoptera > Curculionidae > Barypeithes > Barypeithes pellucidus. Next base: position 32,795,827 of record OZ022562.1, read on the forward strand.
AATTCTTGAAGCAGCAAAAATAGTAGGAGAAGATCTTCTGCAAACTAAAAGCCGCCCGAGATATGACAAGGCATATTATAACTATTTCAAAGAATGGTGTACGGGAATCAAAGTTTAAACTCCTGGTTCTGAGTCGGCGCTACTAGCTTATTTCAGTGAAAATGTCGAGAGAAGAAGAACGATTTGGTCACAATATTCAATGCTGAGGACCACTCTATCAATTAGGGAAAAAGTAGACATATCTAAACACGCAACATTTAATGTAAATAAGTAAAACAGAAACCATGTTAATTTTGTATAAATGTCATTAGGTTTATTTTAAAAATTTAAGTTTATGTAATGAGTTGTATGTTGGTGTGTTCGTATATTGTTTTGAGATATCGATTTTTTTAAAAATTACAAAAAAACAATTTACTTTCCAAAGTAAAAGTAAAAAAACGTCAACTTTCCACCTTTCAAAGATAGATGAAATGTCATTATTTATTATTTATTATTATTATTGTAAATAAAAAAATTCTCTCGAGATCGTTGAAAGGAGGAATTACTTGATACATTTCATATACTTACGGAGAAATCTAGAAGAATTTTACGCTTTAAAATTCCTGTCTTATCATTATAGAAAATGTTTAATTTACGGCTTGACATTTGAGTTTGATTATCGATATAATATTAGCCCGTTAGCTTACTATATAACCGAAAAAACATTTATATAACTAAAACTTATATTTTTTGCGACAAATTAACGGCAGTCTAACAAGTTAAAAAACATATGGTTTTGTCAGCCAGAACTCTATCTCTACTCTTGCTTTTACCTATAATTCGATTATTTTCGAGGTAAAACCAATTTTCCAAAACCTGAGAGATTCAATTAAAAACATATCCAAATTTCTCATAGGAGTCATACATACTTGGAAAACCCTAATAAATAAAAAGAAATGAAAAAGCTGAACTAATTAGGTCACACCCCGGAAACCTCACATTCAGAAATAATTGTTATTAATGCGAGCAATGGCGTGTCTGTTACGAATCTAAATGGAAGCAAATGTATATTTATTGTGATTGCAATAATGGTATTTTAATAAAGAAGTAACTTGAGAGTAATATACGTACAGTACGTTTCACGAAAATTGGATACGACTTAATGATTTCCTGGGTCGGTCCCATTGTGTCGATAAGAGCTTGGCAATAAACAAGTGAAGTATGAAGGGACGGACTAAGGAAAACAAGTATTGATATGATTATATTAATGTAATGAAATGAAATAACATTTTTTAAAAAATATTACTAGTCATATTTATTTACATTTATAATGTCATTCTATAGATCGCTATCGTCATCAAAATTAATTATAATTGGATTAATTATACGATTCAGAGTAATATACGAATTTTCTACAGTTATTACGTGACGGGATGCATTTTTCCAACTACCTGGGGAAATATGCACTAGAACTTAAAGTCGGAGAAATATTTTCAGACCTAACCAGTGATTTTAACTGGTACCACATATGCTCTATGGGGTTAACAATAATAATGCAATAATAGGGTGGGAGCCGTAGCACTGTATGTCAAATTTCTTCTGCCAATGTGTCACAAACATATATTTTTTTTATACAAAATGTCTTTAAAACTTCTAAAAGATCACTTTTTTTATAACTTTCTTCAAAATATATATCATTCGCCGCCATGTAGTTCTGAATCTCCAATTTTGTATTATTTGTTTGTTTGGTAAAAGACAATTCTTGAACCATTCCTCAAAAACTAACAAATTTTACCACAAAAAGATATTTTAATATAAATTAAGCAACCTAACCTACCTGATGTGTCTATATTTAATTATAATTATTACAATCCCATCCTTTCCACATAATAATAACAAGCGGTCATAAATAATGGGATTGGCCCAGGTACTTTTACTGCAGTCATTAAGTTATATCCATTTTTCGTGAAACAATCTTTACTTAACCCTTAAGTACTGACCTACGAGTTCTAGGACGTAGTCACTGACATGTCGTCTGTGAGACGACGCCATAAATTGAGAATGTTTTTTTGCAAAATACATAAAACAAATTTGTTATATTTTTATTCATTATGATGTTGAGATTGAAATCATCCTCTGAACGAAATAAAATTTAAAAAACATTGTTTCGGAAATTGACATTTTTATTAGGTATATAGTTAAAAAAAACAAAAAGAATCATATTATAAAACTTAGCGAAACTGAAACCTTTATCTACATTAATCATCCTTTAAATGGCTACAAAGGCTCTACTCCAACAAAAGAAACTGCGAAAAAAAACATGTAAAATTCTAAAAAAAGAAGCTATTACAATAGCGAAAAATTTGAGTTTTTCCCAGGTCTTCGGCACACCGAAGACATATTTTCTTCACACACTGGTAGACAAATTGGCTTATTGCATGAATGACCCAGATATTTCCTCATTCATCTTCTTCTGCTAGGACAAATGGAGCATATCTTTCGCTTTTCCAGAATCTGTTCAGGAGCAGGATCCAAAACAGGTTCCTCTTCAATGCCAAGATATAGTTACATTCGTACTGACGCGTAGTCTACTGGACGACGCTGCATTTTCTAAGTCGAAAAATGTCGGTTATACTCGACCTCGGCTGCTCTTGCCTTGGCAGCATACTTGACTAACCTCTACTTGAGAGTATACTGACAGAAAATTATTAAACGTAATAAATAACGAAAATATTCTGATTTTAAAATTACGAGTAGTCTGCTGGACGACACGTCATTACTTAAGAGTTAATTTAATAAATATTTATGTTTAAAAATAATAATTATAAGACAAACGTCAAAGTCAATCCGTATTAAAGGTTCTCTTTTTTGGGTGGTCTGCACGATAACTGGAAAACTATTACACAAATTTGAATAAAAATTGTCTGATTCCGAAAAAATTATGAAATTGCAAAAGCCGCGTGTGTAGTATAATTATGTCCAATCAAAAATACAACCGAAGTAAGGAGCAAATTATCAAAAATTTATGTGTGGATAATTTCAAAAAAAAAATTTTTAGAGCAAAATCTTGAAATACGTGTCAACCAATTTTATATATACAGGGTACACCACGTAAAGTGGCCTATTAGAAGTATCTCGAGAACTAAATGAGATTTTATTTTGAAAATTTGGCTGTGGCTATAAGAAATGGGTTTCTACGTTTATTAAATATTTTGAATGGTGCCGTGTTGCAACTTCGGCATTTTAATTAATGAATTACCCTATATATTATATTTTTTTTGGAATCTAGGTAAAAATCTAGAACAGTTTCCTCTGTAATATCATATACCTAACTTTAAGAGTTTTTGAATTATAACTAATATTGTGATTTTTTAACGCTGTATCGGGACCTTTAGCGGTTATAGCTAGGAAGCTGAAATTTTGATAATAGCTTCACAAGATTATCAAAATTTTATAATTTCAAACAGTATTTAATTAGTTTTATACTGGGCGTCTCAATAACAATATTTCTAAGGAAGATGAATTATTGCAAAGATCTTCTTTTTTTAAATGTATTTGATATGTTTTGCTAATGGAGGATCCAATTTTCTATCTAATGATATTAAGAGTTCCTATATCTATCTTCAATATTTTCGGACTTATAGTGAAATTTAAAAATTATGACTATAATGAAATATATTTTTTGGTAGTTGGCTGTGGAATGGATTCATAGGAACAAAAGAATGAAAAATTCATTTGACGTTATGTCTGTGTTGTTGTAAATAAAATGGCTAATTCATATTATTCGAGCTTAGATATTTTAAGTTTATTTTATATTCATGGGGAGTGTGGTAGAGTTTTATCTAGAACTTGCACAAAATTTAATGAACTTCATGCTGATGCAGCTCCTATTACTCCCAAAAAGTTTAAAAAAGCAAACTAAACTTAAGAAGATTTTTGCAATAATTCATCTCCCTCAGAAATATTGTTATGGAGACTCCTTGTATAAAATAATTAAATACTGTTCAAAATTATAAAATACTGTTCAAAATTATAAAATTTCGATGGTCTTATGAAACTATTGTCAAAATTTCAGGTTTCTAGCTGTAACCACTAAAGAGATATGATTTTCTTTCCAGGCCCCGATACGGCGTTAAAAAATCATAAGATTATTTATAATTCAAAAACTCTTAAAGATATGTATATGATATTATACAGAAAACTTTACATAGATTCCAAAAAAATATAATATTTTTTAATTCATTTCAAATTCCAAAGTTGATACCACTTTCGGTATGATCCGGCAACACCGAATCATCCAAAATATTTAATGAACGTAGAAAACCATCTCTTATAGCCACAGCCAAATTTTCAAAATAAAATTTCAATTAGTTCTCGAGATACTTCTAATAGGCCACATTACCCATATGGCCGAACTTGGTTGAGAAAAATTCAGGATCAACAGAGATTAAAACTGGTTTTTATTAAAACTGGTTTTTTAATTAAAATTTTTCAGTAAAAGCAAATTTAAAAACTGAAATACTCTTAACCGCAAGGCTCGTAAATTTCCCGACAGGGTTTTGTTCTTCAAAAGCCTCCAAAGAGCACTGACTCGAAAAGGGCTAAAATAAAACAAACAAAAAATGTTAAAACTACACCTAGGGCTACCATCAACCCCGGGCAGGTCCCCCCAGGCTGCTTGTCCTGAGCGGGAAACCGACAAGGAATCCATCGCGCAGAGTGTATATATTTTTGTATTATATATTGTATATATTATGAAATAACAGTGTAGATATGACATTTATTATAAATATGAATATCGAAATAGAAAGTTAAGTAAGTAAAAAATTAATACAGCAATTAGTAGAACGGCCATTCGGTAAATGTTCCGAGTTCGATTCTCAGCGCGGAGCCATTAAATTTTTTTCAATTTCAAAAATTTTATCTGCACACCACTAAATATTTTTGAATTAAAAATAATGTCTTACCTGGTCCGATTTAAACTCCACAGAAAGTTGTCTTGGCTTGCTAAGATCCAGTCTTAGTATTCCCATAGGAACTTCTTGAACTGGCCTATTTACGGTGCTTCCTGCAATTTCTCCCGAATTAGCTGTTATATCTTTATCTTTTTCCATTGTTTTCGGTTCTATTTTCCTCCAGAACTTTTATTTTTTATGGTAATTGATGTCCTTTAGAAATACCTGAGAGACAGAAACGGATTATTCGGTCAATGTTAGACCAAAAAGTTGTTTACTAAAATACAGGGATCGCCCGCGAAGCGGGGACGGAAATTTAAAGAACTTATTAAAAAAAAAAACAGCTTAATGTATGGTGTTAAAAGTGGCATGTTTTAAAAATATTGTGCATTATACAGGGTGTTCCGAAAATGGTTTATTATGGTAACATAATCTTTTTTAAATGGAACACCCAGTTTTTTATTGCATATTTAGGTTCGAATTAGTGTTCTTCATATTTCCCTAAAATTTTATTTAATTTTGTTGTGTAGTTTAGGAGCAATAAATAAAAAAAGGAAGAAAAAAGGATTTCCAGTCTTGACAAAAAAATCAAAGGAACGATCCAAAACAATTTTTCTTAACCTACTACGGTATTGGGTGAGATTTAGGACAGGAGATATAGAGATATTATGAATCTAATAGCGTTTATCTGTTTTATACAGGGTGTTCATAATTAGCTTTAAAAACGAGACATTTCGAAGTAATTTTTCTCAAGATTTTGAAATGGAACACCCAATAAATTATTAGGCTATTTGATATAGAATTCATAAGCAATTTTTTTTTGTAATACAAGCATATAAGTTATTTCCAGCCGTTTTCGAAATAATTCCAAATTTCAAAAATTATGTTTCCCATTTTGATCTATGCACAAGTAAACATATTTTTAAGAAGTTCATATTCCTTAACATTTTAGGTGAAAAACTAGCAAACACGTCTCTTATTCTTTGCTGTATATTAATAGCAGTTATAGGCTGATCCTCGTAAACAATTTGGTTATCTGGCCCATGAAAAAGTCTAGTTATGGATAACGTGACGCAAAATTATTAATTGTTAAACAAACAATTTTTTTCTCTTTCAACAAACCCGAACAAACCCACGAAGTACAAGGATCATATTAACCAAGCAATAAAATCGGTTTTAATTACTTATTATAATTTATTCGGCCTAAAAACAACTTTTTTGAGATAAAGAACTAGTCAAACTATATTAAACAAATGAATACCTATTTGATTTCAAAGCATGACATAGCTGTTACTCTTAACCACTACTAATGAACCGCTTAGCTAGTATTTCACTTTAAATGGTGAGGGATGTAAACAAACTTTTCAAGAACACGTCAGTTTACAATTATTTGTTTTGGCGCTATTTAACCAATATAGTTGCAATATGCAATTTAGACTTATATATTTCGAAAACGGCTGGAAATAACTTATATGCTTGTATTATAAAAAAATATTGCTTATGAGGGCTACCTCAATAGACAAATAAAATACATTAAATTATAAAAAATTATATTGAAATGTGGGGTTTTTGTAAGCTTATTTTGAACATCTTATATAAAATAGAGATGAGGTCGAAAAATAATTTTAGATATTTTTTTGATTTTATTTTCAGGATTGCACAACTTTTTCTTCAGTTTTTAATTTATTGCTCCTAAACTACAGTAACAAATTAAATAAAATTTTATACAACTATAAAGGATACTAATAAGAAGCTAAATATGCAATAAAATACTGGGTGTTCCATTTAACCTCACACTATTTTAGTGTTTTTGATAACTTCGGCGATAATGATTTAATCTTCCGCCCCCGCGTCGTTTACAGACCCTGTATATATATATATATATATTATCTTAAAGGATTTACCTTCCTCATCATTAATCCTCAGATTATTTTGATGAAATGAATAATTTTACTTTGTTTTTAAACAATTTATGTCAGGCTACGCTAAAATATGAAAAAAAATGTAATAATATACTATTTTCCAGTGCAAAGAATCATAATGGCAAATAACATTTGACAAATCCTAGAAATAAAAAATAATAATGTTTACTTACCATATTTCTACAATATATTAGCGTTTACACCACTAAATTCGCTTCGTAATAATCTTTTATTTTACCGTGCTTTGACTAATTGCAAATTATTTTTGCCGGGAAAGTAACAGAAAAAGCACAAATTATCCCCGACAAAACCTTATGATGAGTCGTTAGCAAGATTAACAGAATACGGTAACGAGCCACACCTATCATTCGTATGTTGTGCATTCTGTTTTTTTTATTATTAATGGCCTAGGTAGCTATAGCTGGTCACAATTATTTAGTATTTTGATTAAATATTGGATATAGGAAAGGGATAAATATAAAATTAAGTAGACATTAATATTTTTAATATAGTCACACCGGGTTAAAGTTTCGTTCATTGATCTTTTTATAAAATACTAATTGACCATAAAATACCATAAGATTTACCTGTTTTCGGGTAGAGCCGAAGTATAAAATTTATTTAAAGATTGTTCCACGAAAAATGGATATAACTTAATGACTGCAGTAAAAGTACCTGGGGCGATTCCATTATTTATGACCGTTTGTTATTATTATGTGGAAAGGACCGGATTGTAATAATTATAATTAAATATAGGCACATCAGGTAGGTTAGGTTGCTTAATTTATATTTAAATATCTTTTTGTTGTAAAATTTGTTAGTTTTTATTTCTTGCTGGAAGAGTTTAGTTGTATTACCGATATTATTTTACCAAACGTATAAAAAAAACAGTATGTGGCGTCCATGGAAAAACATTGATGGTGCTTCTTCCAGTGTTGCAGTGAAGAAAATGCATGTATCTCTCGATGCTAGGGAAATTGTAAAAAGAGTATATACTTCTTTACTCAACAGAGGACTTTATGCTAGTGCTGCTGCGACTGAAACGTCTGATTTGACTAAGATACCTCTGACTACAGTGAAAAGAATCGCGTCAAATCCCATTAAATCTAGAAAGAAGCGTAAAGATACCGGTTTCACCAAATGTTTCGACGAAAGCGACAAGGACTTGATAAGGCGAAAAATCTACACCACGTACGAAGAGCAACGCGTATCTACATTAGATTCTCTGAAGCAACGGCTCACCAATGATGAAACCCAAATAAGTTGTAGCCGCACTAGCCTTTGGAGAGTTTTATCGGAAATGGGATAATTTACCTCGTCGAGACTTGGTTTGACACGTATGAAACACCATCCAAAGACTGGTCTGATTCTTCCAATAAGTGTAAAAAAAAAGCTCCGCCAAATAAAGGAAAAAGAATAAGCATTTTACATGCTGGGTCAGAAAACGGTTGGGTTCCAAATGCCTTGTGGCTTTCTGCAAAAAACATTAAAGACTCTTGTGTGGACTGCCATGAAGATACAACGGCTGAACTTTTTGAGGAATCGTTCACGAATTATCTTTTACCAAATATTCCTCAGAATAGCGTGATAGTAATGGACAATGCTACCTGGAACCCTAATTATACCATTCCTAGTATACAGTGTGTAACAAGTTCGTCCTTCCCCATAGGGATTTCGGAAACCGTAAAACCAACGACGTCGGTTCAATTGTGGCAAAGTTGTGTACTTATGGGACCAATAATATGCTGCAAGATAATCAAAACTAAATAAGGGGCTTTCAAAATATTTGGAATAACCTAAAATTTTGCGCTTCGGTTATTATTTTCTCCTGACTTTGTTCGCAGAGATGTCGAAAAATAAATTTAACTTTCTCATTGCACTTGTATTCTTCACAAGATTCTGTCATCAGATCGTTAATATGACGTTTCGTCTTCGGGTCACCATGATCAACTTAATTTTTAATACAGGCCTGGATTTTTTTGTTTAAATTATGAAGGAACTCAATCTACGTTCAGCGGTATATGCAATACTGACTAGTTTTCCGACGTTTTACTCCTTAAATTGACCATCTTTATTAAAATACCCCTATTACGATCCTATGATTTATTTTGTTTCTAATTCGGTATAATTCGAAAATGTAAAACTCAATGCCTTTGTTAATAGTATTAAGAAAATACTGGCTTTAAGAGTCAAATTTTATTTGTATTAATAAAATAAATTATATTTTTATACTTACACTAAATAGAAACTTGATACTATATATACTATTAGTTTGAAGTAAAAGACAGTAGTAGTGCGTAATAATAATGACGGACAAACTAGCAATAATGATTTTAAAATCTTCAGTTCCTTCGAAACAACAGTAAATTACAGGAACTGACTAGTGGTATTTTAGTGAAGATAGGCAATTTAAGGAACAAATGGTCGGAAAACTAGCAAATCTTGTACAATGATGAACGTAGATTAGAAAACTTTCATATTTTAAATTACAAAATCCAGGCCTGTATTTAAATAAATTGATGATGGTGATCCAAAGACAAAATATCGCATTAAAGATCTGATGATGCCATCTTATGGAGAATAAAAAGAAGCAATGAGAAACTGACATTTATTTTTGACATCTCTTCGAACAAAGTCAGGAAAAATAAAAACCGAAATAAAAATTTTCCAAATATTTTCTAAGCCCCTGGACTTCGTATCTCTTACCATTCCCGATATCCCGATGGTGAAGGACGAATTTGTTACACCCTGTATACTAAGGTTTTGGGAACCAGTTTACCTATTGATAAGACCAATTAAGCACGACCTATAAATACCTAATAATATATAAATAACAAACTTATTTTTATTAATTTTGAGTTCCAATTGATTTTTTGACGAGTGCGTGTTTGTTATGTTAGCGTGTGAATAAACGACGAACCACTGCCGCTCATCCATATGTGGTTAAGCTTAGTACCCCTCGAACTTCATTATTTAAGAATTCTTTTATCTGGAGGATGTCATCCTTATGGAACGACCTCCCAAGGTTGTCAACGAGTATAACCTTCAACGATTCAAAACCAACATGAATCGCTTTATGTGCATCCGCACCACTCCCCAGAGTGACTTAAAGGATTTTCCTATAGTGCTTGTGTTTGATCATAAAACAATAACCTTCGGTTACTGTCGGCTACTTTCAGAGTTACCGGTTTAAGCAAACCAATTTTTTTTAATACGTTGCAAAGATGAAGAGCGTCCACACAAACCCTTGCCCAATCATGACGTCGCGTCGGCGAGGTGCAGCGGCCAGAGCAAGCACGGACCACGGCCTTCAATTTCATTGCGGTAGTTTGGTAAAGGACATTAATTGTTTTTCTATTCAGTGTTTTGTCTTGTGCGCTATTTTAGGAACAAAGCAAAAACTTTTAAAAAGTTGTTAGAAGTTTTAAATTAGTTATCTGTTATAATAAGCAGGTTCGTATCAATACATTTTCGGGCCTGAGGCGTTAACAATTTTCGGGATTCATTTTAGGAAAAAATATGTGTTCGAATATCGGTGCTAAGTTTTTTAACCATTCGGCAGGGCTCCTCTTGGGGCCCAGGTACTGAGGCACGCGCCTCTTACTCCTAATTCTTAATGTTCCAGTAATAATAACGTACGTTTGAGCTCGGTTTGATATGTGACATTTGAACTATTAGAACAATAACCAACCTATGATTTATAATGGTTGTATTACTACTTAATTTATACTTCGTTCATATAATTTTTGTTTCTGGAGTTTAATTTTAAATAAATTTATTTTTAAAAATTTTAATGCAAAGATATTTTGCTGAAATTTGTATACAGTGAGGACGTAAAGTAAGGAATAAATTCATTATCTCGCAAAGTACAATTTTTTAAAAAAATCGCTCGGACCCTTCGATTTTGTTTTTCGAACGCGCATATTCTGACATAAAATGTAGATATACAGGGTGTTGCAAATAAGAGCGACACAAAAAAATTTTTTTTAATAGAACCCACTGTATATTATTACATGTACGGATTCTTCGGAAAATCCTAAACATTTTTCATGTAGCATGTGCTATACCTTAGCCCAAGCGTTTTGGAGTTATTCTCATTCAAAATTTGAAAAGTGGAAAAACTCATGGAGAAAACAAAGAATAAAATTATTTTAAAAATGTCTTATTTATCGAAAAAACAAGTTAGGTGAACTTAAAAATAATTTTTCTAAAGTAAATGTTCGAAGTGTCTTCCGTTGGTCAACTGACACTAGCCTAACCGATCTACAAATTCTCGCTGAACATTTCGAACCATTTGGGGTGTAATTTGCCGAATTTCTTGCCGGATGCGATCTTTTAAATCATCTAAATTTGCAGGCTGGCTTTTGAATACTTTTCCCTTAAGGTATCCCCATAAAAAAAAGTCGAGTGTTGTTAAATCGGGCGACCTTGGCGGCCACTCAATAAAACCACCTCTTCCAATCCACCTGTTTGGAAAAGTATCGTCCAAATATGTACGAACTCCCACAGCGAAATGTGTGGGAGCACCATCTTGTTGCAACCAGATATTATGATGTGGCAAATCGGGACGTTCTAACTCAGGAAAAAGGGTGGCCAGGGCTGGAACAAGTTCTTGTTCTAAAAAACTCAAGTATCTCTCGCCTGTTAAATTTCCGTCAAAAAAGAAAGGCCCTATAACAATGTCATCGACAACGCCAGCCCACACATTGATCTTTTGATTAAATTGTGTGTGTCCTTCCCTCATCCAGTGTGGATTTACATCGGACCAATATCGATAATTATGGGTATTTACGTCACCAATTCACCATTCAAGCAAAATGTGGACTCATCGGAAAAAATTATATTTTTTACAAAATTTCTGTTTACGAAACACATATCCTGTAAACGCTCACAAAATGCAAGGCGCCTCTCAAAGTCCCTTTCCAAAAGTTCTTGGAGAACTTGCATTTTATAAGGATGGTATTTATTTGTATGCAGTATTTTAAGAACTGTTGTTTTTCCAATATCCACGTCACTTGCTACCTGCCTAGACACCACATGCTGGTTATCTTGAACTGCCAGTAAGACTTCTAATTGTTGATTTTCATCAACTTGAGGACGACCAAATCTAGAGACATCTCTTACATGACCGAATTGCCTAAACTTGTACTCAATTTTGCTTACTGTTGATTGTGATATTGGCGGACGATTGGGGTATTTTTGATTAAATAACTCACAAGTTTCTTGCTGTGTTCTAACCCTATCACCGTAGCCCATCATCATCAAAACACCTATGGGCTGTTTCTCAGTGAGCCGCATTTTAATTTAATTTAGTTATGAAAAAACGAAATGAGTGTTTTGAAAACTAGTAAAACGTTAGGAAAATACACATAAAACTGACAATAACAGTATCTATTGACATTAATTCTTTTGGTTCTTGCATCATAACTCCAAAGCCTACTTGACTTTTCTTGCGCTTCACGCATGCTGACTACAGGTTTTCCTCAGCGTGCATGAATCAATGCAAGTCTTGATTGATTGCGAAATATCTGATTTTCAAATTTTGAATGAGAATAACTCCAACACACTTGGGCTAAGGTATAGAACATGCTACATGAAAAATGTTTAGGATTTTCCGAAGAATCCGTATATGCAATAATATACAGTGGGTTCTATTTAAGAAATTTTTTGTGTCACTCTTATTTGCAACACCCTGTATATCTACATTTTATGTCAGAATATGCGCGTTCGAAAAACAAAATCGAATGGTCCGAGCGATTTTTTAAAAAAATTGTAGTTTGCGAGAAATGAATTTATTCCTTACTTTACGTCCTCACTGTATATTGTAGAACACATTTTGATTAAAACAATTAAAAAGTTACTAAATATAAACTGCCTTTTTCTGAGCGTAAGAAAATATTTTTATTATCCCTGCAAAGTATCTTCTCAATCGGTGCTAAGTGGCTTTGTATAAGCATAAGAAATTTTCTTTGCTATAACTGCAGTATAATATGTAAAAAGCATTGCTACTGTAGCAATGATATACCCAACAAAATCTATTTAACTGGTACAGCTATTTTTTATTGTCCTCTATGTAGATATTTTTTTTCTATCGAAGTTTTTTTATAACTATAGAAAAATCATCTATCAGTGTAACCTCCTGCCAGAAGTCAATATTATTTACCTTCATTATTGAACTAGGTGAATAATAGAGGCATCTGGCAAAACAACTGTTACTATCAAACTTTTGGAAGCAAATTATAATAATTTGACATAAAAAAAAAGAATAATATTCTGTGAAACTTCTCAACTCATAGGCAACTTGACTGAAATGACTAAGAGAACCCCTAATGCAAGCGAGTAAAATTAATAAATTAATACAACCAGATTTTGTAAAGGCTTAGTAGTTGAAAAAATATTATATTAACTACAAAGGAGGTATTATTACCCTCACGTCTTAAATCCCTCTTCGCTTAGTACCTCGTAATTTAAAATCGACGGTCGGGCAATAACAGCGTTGTTCTAAACCTTGGTAAATAATATATACTGTTATCTCAGGACTGGTTGGAAATTGGTATAGGAAATTATTAATAAAAGTTACTTGGATTAAAACATAGAATCGGAAAATGCCAAAATATACAGGGCAGTCCATTTAAAATAACAACCTTTAGTTTAACTTCTGGTATAACCGCGATAGATACGTCACTCACCGTGAATCACCATGTATATAGGGTGAATATTTTAAAATGTTACAATGCAGTGTCCTAAAAATAGCTAGATATATTTTTTAAAAATTTTAGGACGAAAATTTAACATTTGAGCAGTTACTAAATTACATGCCTGTAGCCATAATTTTATAGTATATAAATCCCCACAAGAAAATGGGATTAAATCCGGTAACCTTGCAGGCCAGTTCACAGGACCACCATAACCAATCTAATTTGTTCTCAAACAACATTTCATCTGGTATATCTCGAGCTCGTAGCGCAAAGTGTGGCTAAATTTAGGCAATGAACATGAGAGTAAAGGTGATAATTTTCTGCGTACTTACATAGGTGTTGACAGGAAATCGAATTATCGAAAAAAAGAAATACTCTTCCATTTCACATTTCAAATTTGTTACTAACCAGAGAAGATATGGCGGAGGAAATTGGGGGGGGGGGGGGGGGGGGTTGTTCGGGTTTGTCACAATTGCCAATTTACAGAAACAAATGTTTATTTTTATACTGATCAGCAGTGTTCTGTTTACTTCTCTTGTTTATCTATCTATAGTGAGCCATGATGACTATTCATTTTTCCAAGTCAGTAGACCAAAACAATTACTCGCGACGAGCACTGAACTACGACTCTGTAGAGCGGGGCGCGCATCAGAAGTTTTAATGCCGATTGACCAATGGCAATAAGTTCATGCATCGAACACGTGGCTATCACACGTTGATGTTTGTTTATGTTTCTGAATTGGTAAAATGAATGAAGAGTATAGTAAAGTAATACTTGCTGATAAGTTTGTCATTTTACGAAGGCTCCATTTATATGAAACCTTTGTTCCTAAAAACAGAAAATAAAAGCTAAAAGTTTAACCGTAGAGACAAAAAAAATTCTACCAACAAAAATATAATCCTAAAAAATTATACAACCATATTAAAATTCGCCTTTCATATTATTTAAAAAAAGTCTTGATAAAACCTTACGAAAACGTCTTATATCATTTTTGCTGACAAGGCAATCACACCTACACTTTGTTGCCTAATTTTGTTTTCCTTCACATTTTCCTGAAAATTAATTTATTGTTCTTACTTAAAATGTAGCAAGGGTCGGTTTACTTTAATAGGATTTTTATATTATTTTGTTTATTTATGAAATCTATTTAGGCTGAAAAGAAATTGTCCATAAAAAGTACCCTACAGTGTCATGAAATATACACACACAAAAAAGATTATAAATAATTTCATTATTTATTTATATTATGTGTTTCATGTGGTTCATAAACTTTTCAAATTTCTAAATCTAAATCTATTTTCCTATATAGAATTTTTTCATCAAAATCAGTTTACAAGAACTATTAGTCACCAACATAGGTTTCATTTCCTATAACTTGTATTAACTATTGTATATTGAGCTACAAGAAGTTGTATTTTATTTCAATAATCTAGTTCTGGGAACCGGTAGTGTCTAATATCCCATCGGTAAGCCAAACATTCCATCGCTAAGAGGTTTGTTCCTACTACAAAACCTCAATACCTAGTTGGCAAGGGTTACGTGGTCAAATACAAGTAGTACGGGCCATACGTAATTGGAAAATCGTCGAAAATACTATCGAATGGGATGCTAACCCCAGCTGAAACAGTTCACCAGTCTGTTAACAGGCCACTGTCACCTGCGAAAACACCTTCAACGGATGGACGAAACAACGGATGGACGAAACAACGGATTTTTTTTTATGGTCAAACACAAGCACTATAGGAAAAATCCTATAGGGCACTCTGGGAGTGGTGCGTGTGCGCAAAAAGCGATTCACGTTGGTTTTGAATCGTTGGAGGTTACAGTTATGGGAAAAACGACCACGGGAAAGTCGTTCCATAAGGATGAAGTCCTCCAGATGAAAGAATTCTTAAATAATGAATTTCGAGGAGTACTAAGCTTAACCACATATGGATGAGCGGCAGTGGTTCGTCGTGTATTTATGATATTCGCCGCTCTGGGCGGAATTAAGAGGCCAAGGTCAGTCCATGAAAATATCTGTAAAAAAGATAGTCAAATCCCCAACCTGTCTTCGATGCTCTAGGCTGTCGAGGTTCTTCGTTAGCTCGTGGTCTCCAATCAGACGAATGTCCCTCGTTTCGATGGAATCCAGTAGCCGAAGAGTATGTTTGGGTGCAGAGCTCCAGACATGAGAGCCGTACTCTAGTGATGGTCGAATCTGGGCTTTGTATAGTGTCAAAAGTTGTTGAGGTGTGTACAATTTTCTGGTTCGGAAGATTACACCAAGTTTCTGAGAAGCTATCTTGGCGATTGCCACAACGTGGTTATGTCAAGACATATTCCCTCCCATATTGACGCCCAGCAAATTAATAGAAGAAGCTAGTGGGATTGCGTGTTCGTCCATTGAATGCAGACTCTGCGGCGAAGAGGATGAAACCGCATCACACATAATATAACGCTGCGTAGCGCTGTCTCGTTGAAGACAAAATATCTTCGGGAACATACTAATATTTTTACGTAAGGAGTCTATGGTTTTTCCATGTACCATTAATTATCGGACACCCTGTATAACAATTTCAACACATTTTGTTAACATTTCGTACCAAAATCTGATTCATTTTAGTATCGCTGATAAAATTTCCAGAGAGCTTTCACCACCTCCACCAGTGCAATTTAAGATTTTAAAGCGGATAACGGTAGCGCTTCAGGGGTGGGCGAGGGTGGTCCGCAAAATACCTCATTTCTATTCCCCGCAGTTTTGCAGAAATTATATTTTCTGGTTTTTTGATATCTTTGGAGTAGAAAATATTGCTAAGTTTATAAATTGTCACCCTGTATCAAGGGCGGATCCAGAACTTCGGTTGGGGGGGGGGTCACACTTGGTTTTTTTTTGGGGGGGGGGGGGGGGGGTTTGTTCAGGTTTGTTCATACAAGACAAAAATTACGAAAAGTATTACCCTGCCGCGTTAGTCATACGGGGGGTCATGACCCCCCCCCCCCCCCCGGATCCGCACTTGCCCAGTATATATAATGAGATCCCAAAGCCGGGAATTTTGATGATATCCTCGTATGGAGAATAAGAAGCAAAACGCTTGTAAGCCGGTAATACATGTTGTGACAAAAACTGTCTTCTTGTAGAATAACTTGAAACTACTCACTTTACCCATTTGGAACAAATTTAGTAATCGCGGGAAAAATGAGTTTCCAATTTAGGGACATATTTTGTTACTGTAAATAGTAATTTGTACTGTTATTAGATATTATTTTACATGACAAGACGTGTAAACACCTATAAATAATTTTTTTTTCTTGAATAATAAGAACGGACTTGACACAGTCGTTTATGTGGCATAGAAGGTTTTACATGATTATATTCTGTAAAATAAATATAAGTTAAGAAGATTTTAAGATCAACTTGGCAATAGTCTAAGAATAATTTCAGTAAAGGAGAACCTCGAAAACTTATTATTGATTATATTCTATAAACGAAATGTATTTAATATTTTAATAGAAAAATAATTACAAATATTACTTGTAGATATGTTTATTAATTAAATTTATGACACTTAGATCAACAACTTTAATTGTTTAGTCAGTCACACATAAGACTTAATATAAAGTAACGTTATTTAACAAATTACGAAAATAAATAATTTAAATTAATTCCTATGTCTACTTAATTTACTTACAGGTAGTGCATCGGTAAACTGAAGACAGGGATATCTGATATCAATTTTGCAATGATAAAGATTTGAGCTCTCCTTCGTCATTTTAGATTAAAATGTTTAACTTTTTGGCACATTCCCTTACATGCTATAATTTTGAGGTTTTAAAAAAATTAATTTTCTAACTTGCACAAAAATAAAAAACTGGATGAAGGTTTTAACGACGTCCTTAGCGACGATTATAATTTTCAATAAGCAAAAGAAAAAATGGATAGACGAGGGTATATCTCATTTTATTAATATTTATATATACCGATGTACCACCCCGCACTTATCATATAATTTACAGTCGGGTGAGTAGGTGGTAAAATATAATAAAACTAATTCTATATCTTTATATTATAGGTACAGCCTGAGTTCTCTACTCATGGGAAGCTTTTTTATTATTAATTTTACAAAACCAGTTCTGCTTCCTAAGAAAATAATATAGATTATTAAAACTTGAAATAGCATACACAGAGTGGTCATAAAATAGGAAAATGTTACTCAGAATTGTTACTTATATCTAAGTGTAACTCTCCGTCGGTCGCAGCCATACTAATAGAGATACGAAAGATGCTATTTTGCAGTTTTAAGTCGGAATTTCATCTACTTATTAGTAGCTTCATAGTTTTGGATGCTCCTTTGGTATGCTCGCGCCATTTTATGTTCGAACGTCATGTGCGTTAACAAAAGACATATTGATTGCAAAGACATTGCAACCAATTGAAATTGAAACATGTTTTACTGCTTCATATATTAATAAATTATCAATAGATTATCTTTATTATAATATATTTTTTGTATTATTCAGTTCTTATAATTTGTAGGTTTTAGTTCCGTATTATAACAAATAAATATTTTTAAAATATCATAACCATTTTGTTCTGGTTTGAGAAATAAATTAAATTAGACATTCTATCAAATATATAAATGTTAGTAAATATTAATAAAACTATTCCCTGGTAAAGTAATATATTCAAAAATTATTCTAATTTACTAATGTTTTATTACTGATTTTTAAATTAATAATTATTGGTATATATTACATCTGATTTTGTTAGATACCCGGGCCTGAATATATACGTATAGCAATTGCGTCCGATGGGGGGTTAAATCCGCTACCTTCTATTAAAAAATAACTTAATAATTGTAAAAAATTATTCTTAATGACATCATTAATGTCTTTTCATCTTTTCCCATACCAAGAAAATCATTAGTCAATAATTAATAACAACATTTAAGTATCAGTTCTGTCTGACAACGTCAAAGATAACTTTAAATATCTAATTAGAAATTATGCCAGTAAGCTGGAAAATCAAATCAAAATAACTTTAATTGTTGGAGGTAATTATAAAACGTACCGAGAAGTAAAGGCAATTAATTTAATTGCCGCTAAAATAAGAATGTAACGTGAAAATTAAAAATATTCCTACTTTGTGATCATTCTGTACATAATATTTCAAGTTTTAATAGTCTTATTGTTTTTAAACAAACCGTTTTATAAAGGGTAAGTTTTTGTCGAAAATTAATAATAAAAAAGTTTCCCATAAATGTAAAGAAATTAGGCGGACGCACTGTAAATATAACCTTGACAAACCAAATCTTAGATGGGTATTTTCGTTAAGCAGTAAATAAGAATTCAATTCAAGTGGAAGTGGAGTAAATTAAATTGTTCTATTATCGCAAATTGTTTGTAGACTATATGATACATGTTATGTTTATGTAGTTCTACACATTCAAATACCCATACAACCTTTGTTTTGCCAGATGTGTATATATTCATTTTAAACATGTGGACAAAAATTATATAGAACTAAGTAAAGGATGTGTAGAAATCTAAATTTATATTGGACCATATCATAGTTGTTTGGTTCTTCCATCCGTTATAAAACTGTGATTATTGTCTTATGTACCCATTTGATGCATTATTTATTGTTAAACACCATAAAATAAAATCTAGGTAAATGGCTTTAGAGTAGAATTAACTGCGTTTTCTGATCGGAAAATGACACTGTGTTGTTGAAACAATTCTCATTTTACAGTACGGGGTGTCCCATTTTCGATACTGCTAGTGCTATCAAAAAAGTAATGTAGGTGTCATATACTCTTTTTGGGTCAAACTTAAAATGATAAAATCAAAATTTTAAAATTTTCGCTCGCTTAAGGGCGTACAATGCGCAAATTTATAGGATGATTAACAACGTTTCGCTACTGCAGGATTCTGGAAAGGCTATTTGAACTACCTGACGGGACAAGTTAAATTTTAGTAAAGAAATGTTTCTATTTCTAAGGTACATGGCCCTTTTTTGAAAAAAGTAAGTAAAAAATTTTTTAAGATCGGACCAAAAGTGCATATTTTTAGGCATTCTTCAAGGTTAATATCGTCGCTGATAATTTTTTTTTGAAAAAAGTAGCGATGTACCTTAGAACTTTCATGTCTTAACTTTACAATTCCAAAAATTGAGAAATTACAATTTCGTTCTAAGCGAGTAATCTTGCAGCGCGCGAAGCATGTTTTAGAAAAATTTTGGTGAAATGTATTAGAAGTTGCCTATGTCCAGCATTATTTATTGTCGGTAGACGTGAACAAGCTATCACGGTACAGGATTATGCTACACTGAGAAAAACATATAGGTTAGAAAATAGGGCTAAATTGTATGTGTTTTTTTGTATTGTCAGTGCCCACCACATAATATCTGTATTAATTTTATAAGGCGTTACTATTCGTTTTACTTTTAACTTTTAGCTCTAAAACCACTTGCATATTAACATATACAGTATGTGTATATAGTCGAAACGGCATAATAACTTTTGAGCCGCTATTTTTTTTTTACAAAACTTGGGTGTGGGTTATGGGGGAATGTTAACTTCATTTTGGAGGAATAATGACAGTACTAACTGTCAAAATGGCGGATGGGCGCCATTTTAGGGAAGAAAATTAAATAGGAAGGGGTGTCTTGCGGTACATCATTTTGAAGATACTATCGAGTACTTTACGATCCCAGAATATTACTTCTGTATGCCCAACAAAAACAAAATGGCGGCATTTAAAAAATTGCATTGTTGTTATTTCTTTTTATCCTTTATTTCATTTATCGTCTAGGAAAATAAATGCAACTTGACATAGTATAGTAGGAATTAGAGAGCTACTCTTTCTTGTATATTTCATGGTGCTCAAATTCAAAATAGCCGCGGAGTAACATCTTGATAAGAAAAATTGAATAGGAAGTGAGGTCTTGCGATACGTCGTTTTAAAGGTGCTATCGAGTACTTTACGATCCCAGAATATTGGATACCCAAAACAAAATGGCGGCTTGTTAAAAAATAACTACTATTTTTCTTTTGTTATTTAACTTTAGATTTGTTGTTGAGATTGTTAGTGGATGTCCTGTTCTTCCTGACTTTTCAGTTTTTTACATTGCCTAAAGAAATAGTACCCGTTCGTTGCGGACGGCCGAATTTTCTGACCTTGATTTTCCGTGTCGTTGGTGCGATCGCCCGATATTTAGTATGAATTGAAATCATACCTGTTAGGTTGAGCGAGTTCGTGTGCGAGAGTGTGCATGTTACTAATTGTTAGTTATACTTGGGTGTGTTATACCGGGTGTTTCAGCAGGAACGATAACTTTTTTATTTTTTTAATTACAGAAATAAAATTTGGTGGTTTGTATGTGATATTAATTTGCATTTTATGACATGTCGGACTAAATTTTGTCACTTCCGGTTTAATCGGAAATGACGTCAACTTTGGATTTTTAAATAGAACACCCAGTATAATTTTGGCTAAGTGCATGCTATAATGCAAATAAATTATCTCTCCTTTTTTAACTTGACACAAGGGTGTGTGCTATCAAATTGTTTGAAAAAAGTGTCTATCTTGTTGCCGGAGTGAGCCAATAGGTTTCCATTTGAAAAAATTGAATTTTCTAAGAAAAGGCCTTCTTAAAATTTTAAAAAGTGTGTACATAATTTACAACACTATAAAACTAGAAAATTGCATTTTTATCGAGAAATTGGCTTAGAAGTAAAGTAAACGATTTTAGGGAGTCATAGCAATCTAGATGAAAAATAAAAGAAAAGTTATTTAGTGTGTGGTCGTTGATTGGAATGGTGTTCTGAATCGATATAGCCAAAAATATACTGGGTGTTCTATTAACAAAATAAAAGTTAATTAAGTCATTTCCGATTAAACCGGCAGTTACAAAATGGAGTCAGTCATTTCGTAAAATGCGAACAAACCCATCAAATTTTATTTCAGTAATTTAAACAACAAAAAAATTACAGGATCGTTCCTCCTGAAACAGCCGGTATGTGTTTATATGCGTATATTTACTATGAATGTTTTTTTATGCTTACGGGTATGCGACTGTGTGTGCAAATACTTTTGCGAGTGCGCGTGAAAGTACTTATGCGAGTACATTTATTATTATCCTATATAAGCACGAGTAAACATTGATTATTTCGATATTATTGTATTTCTTGTAGAAATTTTGGATTTTTGCAAACTGCTCCCATGCTACAGTACTATAAAGTATGACGCACTGGAGTTAGGTTGAAGACCTCTCCGCAGCGAAAGGGTTAAGTACATAAAAACCAATTACAGGTGGATTCCGTAATATTATGCCACATTTGGCAGATATTTTCATAGCAAAGATTTTAAGGCTGATCTACCACTCGTCTAAAACCACCTTTTCAAAAAAACCAACAATCCTTTATCATTTTTAGTGCGATTTTAATAAATTTTCTATTTTTGTGTAGTTTGTGTATAATTTCTTGGCAAAATTAATTTTTTTTAAATTCAAACCGAAAATATCGATTTTCTAAACTCATCGACGGACGCAGAAAATCATAAATATTTTTTATTTTAAATTTTTTAAATAGGTTAAAAAATTACGTAGTTATGTTATGCGCTTGAAGAGTCCTATAAAAGCCTTTAACTATTATTGTTCTCTGATTTTGCGAACGCGAGGTGGTAGCTTTCCGTAGAAGTACCGGCATCAAAGATCTTACCGGCATATATTTTCCAGCAAATCGCTTTTTGTTTGGCCATTTTTGCAGCGTCATTCTTTTTATTTGAATTTATAATAATTTTAATAATTATTGATCGTTTGTGTATTTGGATTGTTTTAATCTAAACATATTTAGTGTTCTTGAGCATTTATATATGTATAATAATAATATTATTATGTACTTTCCATTGTTGTGATATGATAAGAGCTATTTCTCATTATGTTACGTAGGTAACGCGAAAACTCTCACTGACCTTCCTTGAGTATTCAAGAAAGGGCTAAATAGAAGAAATTATATTTTATTCGAACTGCCGTGCCGGGCGGTGAGGTAGGGGGAAGACTATGACTACTGCGAGCATTAAAATAACATTGTCTTTGAAATATGCCGAGACGGAAGATTCACCGATTGGCCCAAATTCGATGGTTGTTGTATTTCAGTGTGGAGCCGCTGTTCAAGGAGTATTTTGCACCACGTCGTGATATCGCTAGTATGTCCAGCTCGCGGGAGTTTCAGTCGCTAATAAATTTCTTTCTCTACAAAGTACGGCCTTAAGAGTTACGCTGAAAAATGAAAAAATTCACAATTTCAAAATTACCCTATATTTTCTTAGTTAAAAGAGATACAGAAAAATGCTTTATACAAAAGTTTCTTTATAATGATTGTTGAATAAACTGCCGTATTTAGAATAAATATACGCGGTCAGGTAAAAAAATTAACGGACCTAACCCCATTTTTTTAAAATGGAGCACCGTGCATATTTTAATCTAAGAAGATTGCATTTTAAATTCTATTTTCAAATATATAACACACCATGGATAATATTGGTTTCCTAGGCGATTTATTTAAACTTTATTACTTTAAACCACTGTAGGCCATGAAACAAAAGCTAATATCCTAGAGACAACTATGTTGACATTCTAGTTGTTATTAACATTTAACGTCAATTTCATTTTTACATAATATTCATTTGTGAAAAAGACTTATCAACATTTTGAAAAATTTGATATGATATCTATCATCCATGGTGTGTTATAAATTTGAAAAGAGAGATTGAAATGCTATCTTTTAGATTAAAATATGCAGGGTGTTTCATTTAAAAAAATGAGGTTAGGTTTGATAATTTCTTACCTGACCCCGTATACTTATAATAAAAACAGCAGATTATTCAACAATCATTATAAATAAACTTCTGTATAAAACATTTTTCTGTATCTCTTTTAACTAAGAAAATATAGGGTAATTTAGAAATTGTCAATTTGTTGATTATCCCCCGTTTCTCTTAAGCGAGCGAAAATTTTCAAATTTCAATTTTACCATTTTAAGTTTGGCCCAAAAAAAGCACATGACACCTACATTACTTTTTTGATAGCACTAACAATAACGGAGATACCATATAAAAGTGTCGAAAATGGGTAACCCTGTACAAATATAGTCAAGATTTCTACACATTGTGCTATTATTTACTTAGTTTTAGGATCATAATCAAGTAGCGGCTACTTCAATCGACTAATTATACAGTGTGGTCCCCATACTAACTTTTGAATCGCTAATTTGTTTTCAAAAAAATTTGGGTGTGGCCTATACGGAAAGATAAACTACTCTTTGACTGAAGATTGACAGAAAATTAAAGGGGGGTTTTCCGATACATCATTTAAAATATCCTATCGAGTACTTTACGATCCCAGAATATTGTGTCCCTATTGATACAGAAAACAAAATGGCAGCTTTTTAAAAAATAATATTTACTATTTTTTTTTGTTCTTTTGCTATTTTAGTTTATATTTTACAACTTTATAGATTTCAGTCAATTTATGAGCTGGCCGATACTCACTACTTTATGCCAAGTTGTAAAATCTAAACTCAAATAACAAAAGACAAAAAAGTAAATATTATTTTTTAAGAAGCCGAAATTTTGTTGGTTACGAATAGGGACACAATATTCTAAGATCGTAAAGTACTCGGTAGGATCTTTAACACAGCTTCCTGTTAAATATTGTTTATCAAGATGGCGTCCATCAGCCATTTTAATTTTAAGCATCAAGAAAGTGTAGCTCTCTGATTCTTACTACCCTATTCCAAGTTGTATTTATTATTAAATAAAGGATATCAAACAAATAATAACTATGCAATTTTGGTTCTGTTGCGAATAGAGAAGTAATATTCTGGCATCGTAAAGTACTCAAAATGGTGTATCGCAGACCCCTCTTCCTAGTTAATTATCTTTACCAAGATGGCGCCCATCCGTCATTATGATAGTTAGAACTGTCATTATTCCGTCAAAAAGTAGTTTACCTTCTCCTACAGGCCACACCCAAATTTTGTGAAGAAAGTCAGTGGGTCAAGAGACAGGGGGCAGTAAAGAACCGCACTGTATAGAAGATATCAATTATTTATTAATATTTATGGAATTGCCCATAAGGATTTGTTCATTAGAGGAAACCGCTTCGCTTATATAGGCCTATTTTTAATAAAAACGAAATGTTCCGACTGATTTCAGCCCCAAATTTTATTTAACCAATGATGATAAGAGGCTTAGACCTACGAAATAAATCCCAAGCAATTGTTAAAAATAAATACGTTTCCTTCATGCCAATTCACTGGATAATGTCACAAGAGAAGAGGAAAAGAAAATCAAAGTAAGTAATAAAATATAAGTAACTGATCGTGTATAAAAATACAAAAAGGAGAAAAATGGTCGAATTCAAAAGTTTTATGCCATGTGTACATATGCGGAATATCTAAACACAACATAAAACTCTATAAATAATGTTTTTGTATTTATTTAAACGGCTGGTTCTATTATCAGGACCGGTTCTAGACTCGTGGTCATCCACGTGCAAAATAAATTTCTACATAAAAATTCAGCTATTAAAAAACATATCTTTTAAAAATGAAAAAATGCAGGGGTAGATCCAGGGACGGGGCTCAAAAGGACTAAAAGATAACTCTGTAGCAAATATGCTGCATATTAAGTAATCAAAAACTTCATTCGATTAATTTTCGGTTGAGAATTTTGATGAAAAATTAACAAAGCCATTGGCTAATTTACATTGTGGAAATAAATCATATTTCTCTATCATTATTTAGATTAAGCGTTCCATATAATAATAGACAAGAATTGGTTATTTTCTTCATTGCTAATTTACGGCCGACTTGCTAAAACTACCATTGTCAAGTCACAGACAAAGGATAGCTTAGATTGATTGCTGACAGGTAAAATGCTGTTCAGGACTTTTCAACAGTTAAAAGCAACATCAATATGTAACAATGTTATTCAGTAAATGCAACCTCTTGAGAAACTCAAGTTTCGTCTGCAAATCAAAACATGTCAGTTTTCATGAAGTGATGGCCAAATATAACGGTTAACGTAGACGTAAACGAACGAATTTACACGTTTATGGAGTTTTGATGCAGTCTACATTTCATAGTTGAAGGAAGGCATCTGCGTGATTCTGTGAAAATGTCAAATGTCTTTTGAATTATAACTTATATCCTTTATAGGCGTGGGTAACACTGTGTTGAATGATATAATGTATTGACACCTGCCTGGGTGTCGCAAGTGTTGAAACAGCGTTGCTGTCTTTTATGATACAATGACACTTTTATGAGACATGTTTCATGAAACGATTATGAATGTATCATGGCGGCGTTTCATGAATCATTGTATCATGACGGTAATGTATCATGACGGTATTTCATAGCCATAACACAACTGATTAAGGGAGTTCTGTATTTAAGTGTATTTATATATCTTTATAAACTAGAACCAGACTTTTTTAATTCAGTTCACAGTTCTCTTATTGAAATTGGGTTGGGAAACGCACAAAATTAACTGTACGGAGGGTTGCGGATTCACCGAAATATACCTGTACTACAGAGTCGTACTGAAACTGTAAATACATTGTTGGTAAAAGTTTATAAAGGAACAAACAAATTATAAACTTAAGGAACATAAAATCTTTGATTATATTTGACATTGATACCTGGCTCGAAACGACAAATGCCATGCACGAGAAAGGCACACCATTTTTATTGTTTAAATTATAATTTTAAAAAATAACTTGAGGCGTTTTATTTGCTCTTAGGTGCGTACGATTTGCATTAGCTATCTGTCCCGTTTTTGAAAATATTCTTTCGCATAGAACAGATGTAGCCCAATATAGCCAATATACAGTCTTGTTTTTATAACATTAACACAATAATTAGACAACTCATGATACACAATACACACGTATTGTGGGTTGCCTACGGTTGAGCTAATATTTCATTATTTTTTTTATTTGATTATGAGGGCCATCGTCACGATTTACTATTTATCTGACTGGATCCACCGCTGTGCTTTTCCTTTTTTTTTTAAATTTAAATAAAAAATTCAATTAAGTTGTATTGTATACTCAAATGCAAATTTAACCTTATCATAATAACAAATTATCATATTACCAAAGTTGACCTCACTTCATATAATAACTTCTGATGAAGTCTGTTATCTTAAAAAATAAGTTGGGCCAATTTAGTCGCCATTTTTAAAATGGCCTAATTGACCAATTACTTCTGAATGTTTGATAGCGGCATTATTCTAATTACACCTCCTGGGGACCAAAGCTATGACTTTAATCCTATTGTGACTAAATGTTGGTTGAGAAAAAGGCGAAATCAGCTTCTTATTTAGAATAATCTGAATTTAAAATGTACAGGAAACTTAAATTATTAGTCTAATTCTATGTAACCCCTACTTTTTTATTTATGAATTAATTTCTGTCCATTGTTAAATAACATTTTCTCATTTTGTTTAGTTCACTAAAAATATATTTTGTATTCTTAATTATTAAACATTGATCAATACGTCCTAACTATAAAAATAAATACCTACTTATATCTAATAGATAATTAATTGACGATTTAACTATAAAAATTATCGCCAATATCGAATTTTTCAATATGGAAACTTGTACAATTGTAACCAGAACTATGCAACAATAATAAAATTTATTATCAGATGTAAAAAAATATAAATAAAACTTCTGTAACATTTCGGAAAGATCTAATGTAAGTAGTAATTATTTTTAATTGAAAAATTATAATACTACCGAATGTGAATTTTACAAGAACACATAAAATATAATTTTCCAAAGATTTAATTGCACAAATGCAATGACAGTTGAGTTCCCACTATGGAGGAAATTGTAAATTGGGCACCATAAATAAATATATATTTTTTCGTCGTTTAGAATGTTTGTAAATAGATTTATCAAAGCTTAATTGGCTTATTAAAATTTTTATATAGTTTTTATACTCGTATTTACCTACTTTAGTCCCTTTTAAACAGTATAACTGTTATTAATACTAAAACTGAACTTCAATAGATAGGAATTTAGACCTATTATTACAATTTCTTACTGGTTTTAACGATTGAAATTTAACTAATTTATAATACCATATCGGGCAAATTGTCAGCCATCTAAATCTCTTTAATCTAATTAAACAAAAAACTCTTAAATCAGGAAAAAATCTGAAAAGATCACTTTTCGGTTGACAATTTTTAATTTCATTTATACTAAATTGAATTTAAATGTATCGTACTCTTACAATTAGTTCTATTGCCAACGGATTTAGGTGGAATGTCAAAACGGTAAGTTATTTGAATTTAAAAAGTAGAAAATGCCATAAGAAGTAAAGTTATCTAACTTTGGGCCATTTTTTGGCGAAGTCGAAATAAAAACTGTCTTAAAGAACCAATATTTTCTATTTGGCAATATAATTTTTTGCTTACAGTTTGCCACAAAAATCAAATTATGCCTTTGAAAAATATAATATTTGTTTTATATAACATTTAATAAAAGGTCTTCAGTTTCTTAAATATTAAGGGTCCCCGAAAGCGTGGGCCCTATATATTTCTTTATTTCTCAACAATCATGCAATGCATCCCTAAATTAAAACTGTTTTGAAACTACCAACTGTGATATGTATGAAGGCAGACTCGAGACAGAGTAAAAAAAAGGCAAAAATAATGGTTGTAATACCGTAATGAAAGGCTCAAATGTAATGTATTTACATATTAGCATGATTTTTTAAACCATATCAAAATTTGGTAGATACTAAGTTAATAATAGTGAATTTAAGAAGTATCAAAGATAATAATTTTTCATTCCTAAATGAAATATTATTAAATAAACATAAAAAAAGTGTTTATTACACGATTAACAAGTGGACGTGAGGAAGTAAAAAACATTTACTGTATTTTAACTAAAAAAAACAAGGCTGTATTTAAGACATGCACCCAATGAAATATATATTTTATACCCACAAAAAGATATTGAGACGATAAATACAATTGAAACCTCGAATGAACAACCGTTTTACTTGAGTTCGTTGGGATAACTTAATTAAGACAGTAATAATGTTGCATACAGTTTTTATTAACAATTACCGGATATTTGATGAATTGACTTATTTCTCTCAACAATAGCAGGGTCGATTTTATTTTTTGTATTTCTGCTTCATATTATTTTTTAACTCTTTCACCGATTTTATTTCAAAATAATTCAATAATATAAGGTCTGATCTGTAATCTGTATAACTTAAAAACCCGTAACAATGCTATATATATCACTTCACTTCCACAAGATAATAGTCAAAGGCGTGTGTCAAAGGGTAGGTTTATTTGTATAATATTTGCCGCTTGACACTATGACGTGACTTCAACAGTACTTCTACTATATTGTAACCAAAGCTGTCATAGTTTCCCATAAAAATGTTGAATCAACAGAATATTAAAAATTATTAAATTCGGATAAAAAATAAAACATTCGTTAATTTTTAGAAAAAGGTTAAATTTTCTTTTACCCACAGTTAGTAAAAATGTAATTCGATAAAAGGGTAAAATTCGAGAAAGGAAATCGACAGTTTGAAATCTACATAAACATGGAGCCGAACATTAGGAATTCCGTTATTTTCTGGATAAAATGTGCATTATATAGGATTAAATTATAGGGCTTTCAATAATAGTATTTCATAACACTAATTCTCCAGTTTTTTACGTAGATTTACATAAATTTACAATTTTTAACTCATCAATATAATATAAATCTTCGTAATAAAAAAGGAAAATTATTCTACAATATAAAAAAAATATCATACCCTGTCCTTTCAGAATTGCAAATGCCACATAAAAAATATTTCATATAAAAGAACATGTTTCAAGTAATTTTAAAAATCATCAATTTTCTGTTTACAAATAAAATAAACCAAAAAAGGCAATAAAAACATGAAATATTATTTTATGTAAATTATGCATAAACTTTTCACGATTGGTTGTGATTTTTACATTTTAAAAAAGTAGGTAAACTAAATAACTGGCGTCAATAAGGGATCAAACTTTTTCCAATAATGCTCGTATAAACAAGTAAGAGGAGGGTGTGTAGAACGTTTAGAAAATTATGTATCATTGTGAAAAATTATTTAAAAAAAAAAATATATTTTAATCAAATTTCTTCGCCCATTAGCATGTTCGGATAATGATATTTTTATGAACTCTTTAGAATGTCCTACTTGCACTATAAATACGAGAAATTCAAAATACGCCTTGCAGGTCAAAAAAAAACTATTCCTATTGTTATATTGTATGGTAAAATAACTTCTTAAAATAATTAATTTTAATATTGCAAATAATTGAAATTAATGAAAACAGAAAGAAATTACGGAATTTTAATAAAATGAAATATAATATGAATGACAAGCATATTAAAAATATGATGGCAACAAATTCTTTAATCCCAGCAAAAAGCGAAGTGGGTGGATTTTTAAGAGAAAAAAATTTCAAGATTTCTTGGAAAAATAAAAATATTTCTTTATAAGCACAATTTTTTTAAATCTAAAGGAATATAGTATATGAAAATAACTGGTGCAGGTATAATCTGAGGGGGATTAACATTTGGGTTCATTAGATTTCGCCACTGGGTTGCTTAATCATTATTTTAAATAGAACTAATTTACATCAAAACCAAACGCGTGAAACATACATAAAGAGAAAGAGAGAAAATAGTGGAAATATCAAAAGTAAGTTCACGTTACATTACCAGTACATGGCTTCCATTTTTCGGTATTTTACGGAGTATCTCCTTTATTAGTAAAGATAGAAGGGTGCGGGAACCAAAAATGCCAAAATTAGAATTGTTTATCATATACGGGATGTTTTTGAGAATTTTACTTTTTGGGACACCCCCATATTTATGTTACCCTGTAAGTTATCACAAAGAAATAAAATGTTCTCTTTGTAGTTGTCTAGTGACGTACCTAGATTTTTTCTACGTTCAATAGTTCTCAACAAAAAAACAAAGTTGCTCTTTTAAAATGGATCGCCCTATATATTTGTTAATAATGTAATTGAGTTTTTTACAAGCTTCTCGAAATATATACGTTACTTTTAGTCTTAATATTAGGATATGACATGCAAAAAAAACAATTACTGCTGCGATTAATTATAACAAAAATTGAACGTTTATTAATATTTCTCATAAATATTTCCCAAATTGTTCTCCATTTTATGCCTTAGACATGTTTCAAACAATGATATGGTTATTATTTATTATTTAAAATTATTTTATCCGTCTTTCGAGATATTTACAAGTAATTTACAATTTTTTATAAATTTCATAAAATTATATACTAAAAAAGGCTTATATTTACCATTGAAATACACTTCTATTGCTCCTTCTGCAATTTCGTTACCCATAGCAAACGAGCATGTCATATTTTAGGTTACATTGACTGTAATAATTAAGGGAAACTAATTTTTATTATTAATTATAACTTAGAGAACCTGAATATTCTGACAGAAGCAGAAGAATTTTTCATTATGGCACAACCTGTGTTCTTTTGTTTTTTCTTTAAATATCCGTGATGGTCTTCTCAAAAAATTGTATGATTTTTTAAAAATGTAATTTTTGGGCATAATATTAAGACTAAAAATAAAATATTATACGGTGTTGAAAAAGGTCGATACCCCGGAATAACTCCGGTGCATCGCATTGCAGCGGAAAATGTCTAGGGAAAAAGTTATTTTGTTTTGAAAGGTGAATAGTTTGCAATTTAAACCACCCCCTACCCCCTCAACCCCCGGACGCGGGTGGGGGTACGTTAAGATTTTCAATTGGAACCCCATATTTTTTATTAGCGTATCGTGTTCTCCGACCAAAAATAAACATCTTTTGTCCAAAATTTTTTTTATTCGGGCCCATCCTTCACCAATAATCACCATGAGAAAGACAAAATCAGAACCGTCCGAAAATCAAGTTTTATCTCGGAAATATTTTTTTTCTCTGTTTTGTACTAAAATGCCCCTGGAATACAAACAACTTTTTCCACAGGCATTTTTTTAGTACAAGACAGAGAGAGGAAGTATTTCCGAGATAAAACTTGATTTTGTCTTTCTCATGGTGATTATTGGTGAAGGATGGGCCCGAATAAAAAAAATTTTGGACAAAAGATGTTTATTTTTGGTCGGAGAACACGATACGCTAATAAAAAATATGGGGTTCCAATTGAAAATCTTAACGTACCCCACCCGCGTCCGGGGTTGAGGGGGTAGGGGGTGGTTTAAATTGCAAACTATTTACCTTTCAAAACCAAATAACTTTTTCCCTAGACATTTTCCGCTGCAATGCGATGCACCGGAGTTATGCCGGGATACCGACCTTTTTTCAACACCCTATATATTGAGAATTTGTTAAAAACTGAATTACATTAAGAAAAAACATATAGGGACATATAAAAATAGCAACTTTGTTTTTTTGTTGTAAACTATTTAATTTAGAAAACATCTGAGTACGTCATTGGATTCTACGTAAAAACTATAAGCTTTTGTTTCTTTTTGAGAAGTTACTGGGTAACCGGGCAGTCCCAAAATGTAATATGCTCCAAAACATCCCGCACATCAAAAACGATGAGGCCTAGAAAAATTCTAATTGGGACATCTTTTGTTTCACAAAAAACAAGCATGGTGCTGTGAAAGCCGCATCTTTCTTTCTTTACTAATAACGTAGATACCACGTAAAACAACCGAAAATATTACTATATTATTACATTCTTTATCTTATAAATGTTTCTTATCTTATAAATATTTCAAAAATGTATTTGATTAATTAATTATCAATGTTCTTTAAAAAATATTAATAAAGTCAAGCATTCACTTTTTAATAAAAAGTGTGTTTGTTAAATAAATAATATTTTAACATAATTATAATTAAAAATTTTAATTATAAAATGTTTACTTAATATTATATTAAAAACAAAATTAATTTTAGGGTATCATTATAACAAATTGTTCTGATAATACTTTTTAATATAATTCTCTAACTATTAAAATTTTTATGTATATAAATATTTTTTATATCAACGTCAGAATATTACGTCTTAACAATAACGTATATTTCTTTGAAAGACAAGTAGGGTCTTATTTATATTTATAAATCTTCTTATTCCAACGCGTAGACAAAAAATATATAACATTTGAAAATAAAACACGTAAATAAAGGGACTGAGCAGCTGAGTTAATTCCCAAGTTTTTATCTTCAAAATCCATGAACTTAGTTGTTGTTGAACCAAGTTATTTTGATGGGAACAAAACTAAATTATACTAGAATGTAAGACGACCTTTTTTATTATCTTATCAGTTACCACAAAAACAGATTATCTAAGATAATGAGAACGTGATATATTGTTTTATAACAGCTGGGAAAAAAATTGTTATTGTCATGTTCGACTGATTGTAATTTCAACGTAACCCATTTTATTAAATTTATTTATAAAATGATACAGCTGATACTTCGCTGAAATTGAGATATTTTTGTCAAAATTTAATCAAGAAATAAATTCTTTATGACTTTAACAAATTCCATTTCACCTAAAATGGTTAAGCAGAACTTTTGAACAAAACTTATTAAACGGATGATAAAACATGTATATACTTCTAAAGTATACCTAGATTGTTATGGATATAGAATTGAATTTAAAAAATGATCAGAAAATACTAATTAATCCTTCATTTGATCCAAAGAAGTCACTCTTTCTAAAAAGTTTTGCGTGTTTGAAAACCTCTTTGGCCATAGTCGATTATCCGAAATATTGTACAGAGTGGCCAAAAAATTTGAAAACAAATGGGAAACTTTTTATCCTTCAGTATATCGAAATAAGTCATTCTTGCTAAAAAGTTTTGCTTGGTTAAAATGCTGCTTGACAATAGTCGAATATCCGAAATATTGTATAGAAAATATGAAATTGATGATATATAAGTATAAAATGCTACATAATAATGAGGGACTTTATAAGATTACCTAATTATATCTCATAGGTGGCTGTTTCTCGTCAGTATGTTTAGAGAAAGAGCCTAATTCTAGGAAGAGCTGCAAAACGGCATTTTGATGTATTTTTAGAAATAAGGGTATTTTATTCTTAGATCCATTTCACATTTTTTGCCCACTCTCTTATTTAGGATATTCGACTATGGCTAAGGAGGTTTCCAACCAAGTAAATCTATTTAGCCAGAGTGACTTTTTTGATAAAATGAAAGATAGAAAAGTTTCCCATTTGTTTCACTTTCTACCATACACGCTGTATATTTATTTGGAAGCAGTTATTCTTGGTGATAAGTCGCAACTTAAAGAAAAACAGGAAAAGTAGTTATAACTAAACTGTCAGGTAACGATTTTATTAAATGATACATTGTTGTAAAGAAAGTTTAGTTCTGTAATAACAGTTAGATCTTTACTTTCTACTGACAAATATTTATCTCGATTTATTGATAATTGCAACAACATTTTAGAATATGATGCACTTTTTTTAATTTCTTTCACAATCGTCAACTGTATGACGTACATATGCCTACCATACTCCGCTTATGCTGGTATATATCTCAAACAAAACAGAAAATATAAATAGTGTCACGAAACCGACCTTATTAACGCATGCATTATTGAAGAAATTTGAAAACCCTTTTTACATCTTAAAATCTTATGACGCCTTATTTCGTATAGAAATATATGTATCTTAATATTTCAACACTCATTACAACAGTCTAGTATATAATGCACACTTTATATTTCTTTCACAACAGTGAATTTTATGATCTTGGTTGACAATATTTCTTATAATTAATTTTTAAGGTTCAGTTAGTAATTTATTTCATATACCCACTGTCGCCATAGACCCTAGTTGCTAATAATTGCATTTTTTCAAAATAAATTTTAAATATCTATCATAGAAGGTATTCTATATTTAAAGCATTATACGTCAAGGTATGGATACGCCGACTGGCCTGGCACCCCATGCATCAAATAGGGATAGAGGTTCCTTTTCTTTCGCTATTTCATAACCTGTAACTAGGTTCGGACTAACTGAATATACCCGAAATATACAGGGTCCGCAAACGAAGCGTGGACGGAAGATTAAATCGTTATCGAAGAACTTATCAACAATAAATACTGAAACAGCTTGAGATATTGGATTAAAAGCGGCATGTTTTAAAAATATTTTACATTATACAGGGTGGCCCAAAAAAGTGTGACAGCATAAAGTTATATTTTTTTAAATGGGACACCCAGTATTTTATTGCATATTTAGGTTCGTATTACTATCGTTTATAAGTGCCTCAAATTTTAATTAATTTGGTTTAGTATTTTCGGAGAAATAAATTAAAAATTAAAAAAAAAAGTTTTGCAGTCCTGAATAAAAAAATCAAAAAAAAAATCCAGAACTATTTTTTTAACCTCGGCATTGCGTGAAATTTATGACAAGAGGTCTAAAGATACTATGAATGTAATTGCGTTTATTTATTTTATACAGGGTGTTCATATCAAGCTTCCAAAAACCCCACATTTTAAAATAATTTTTCTCAAGTTTTTCAAATGGAACACCCTGTATATTATTTGGCTATTTGACGTAGAATTCATAGACAATTTTTTTTTGTAATACAAGCATATAAGTTATATCCAGCCGTTTTCGAAATAATTATAAATATCATAAATTATATGGTTTAAATAGAGTTTTTATTGGGAAATTTTCTTATAGGCGACTAGACTAATAATTGTAAACTAAAGTAAAAGTTCAAAATGGCTTCCTTTTACTCTTAGAGTTTACCGTAGTTTAGTTATTTCGACATAAATTTTAAAAGCATACATTTTTGCCACTTTTATTATTTAATTTTATTTTTTATTCTTAATCGAGTTGCCATGATTTCTTTTTGTTTAGATTGTCACTATGACAGCCAAATAAAATTATTTACATTTGTTAAGTCGTCGAAATTAAGTACTAACTTACACAAAATGTCGAATTTTACAACTTTAGAAATGGTAAATATGATTTTTATACTGGGTGAATGTGCAAGAAATTGCCTCCTCGCGAGCCGAGTGTATGCTGAAAGATATCCAGATATTGAGAGAAAACCGAGACCAAAAACCTTCGAGAAGTTGTTATAAAGATTTGTAGCAACAGGAAGCACTGCGTACATAAAAAGGATGATAATCAATAAACCCGTTATTAATGAAGAAAATGAATTAAGAGTTCTGTTGGCAGTAGAGGAAAATCATTAAATTAAGTAAAAGGAAGCTATTTTGAACATTTACTTTAGTTTACAATTATTAGTCTAGTCGCCTATAACAAAATTTCCCAATAAAAACTCTATTTAAACAATATAATTTATGATATTTACAATTATTTCGAAAACGGCTGGATATAACTTATATGCTTGTATTACAAAAAAAAATTGTCTATGAATTCTACGTCAAATAGCCAAATAATATATAGGGTGTTCCATTTGAAAAACTCGAGAAAAATTATTTTAAACTGGGGGGTTTTTGAAAGCTTATTATGAACACCCTGTATAAAATAAATAAACGCAATTACATTCATAGTATAAATTTCACGCAATGCCGAGGCTAGAAAAATAGTTCTGGATTGTTATTTTTCATTTTTTTATTCAGGACTGCAAAACTTTTTTTTTTAGTTTTTAATTTATTTCTCCGAAACTACAAAACCAAATTAAATAAAATTTGAGGCACTTATAAACGATAGTAATACGAACCTAAATATGCAATAAAATACTGGGTGTCCCATTTAAAAAAATATAACTTTATGCTGTCACACTTTTTTGGGCCACCCTGTATAATTTAAAATATTTTTAAAACATGCCGCTTTTAATCCAATATCTCAAGCTGTTTCAGTATTGTTGATAAGTTCTTCGATAACGATTTAATCTTCCGTCCACGCTTCGTTTGCGGACCCTGTATAGCTTATGAAATAGCGAAAGGAAAAGAATCTCTATTCCTATTTTATTTAAGGAGTGTCATTGCTGGTACCTATATATCGCTAAATAATGTCTATTTCAATTAGGGGAATTCATATTACTATAACTTTTCTTAATAAAATTTGTAAATATGAAAACATGAAGGTAAAATGCGAACAATCTGATTCTGCAGCGATAATATCATCGTTATTTTAAGAAAATGTTTTAATAAAGCAATGTGGATACTATGTAAGTAAGTAAGATGGATATTTTAAATACATATGATATTCTTACTACGAAACAAAATTATAAAAACGACGAATAAATACAACGGATACCTTCTTATTTGCTACGTCTAAATCTATTAAAAAATCTACCTAATCTATTTCCTATTCGTCAGAAAGTCGTTACTTTTCCTAATCTTAGACCCAGCAATTTTCGCTGCTTCCTAGCGCTTAGTTTTGATAAGAGATTCCTTGTGCCTTCTAGGATTTCCTTTTCGTCATTGTATTCATCCTGATCATTGTCCTGGCAGGATACAAAACCACTCTCTGGACGGGATATGGACAGTGGTTCCAGGAGTTCGAACCATCGTTCTACTTTGGCCGCTGAGGAGAGCTGAAGATTAAGAAATATTAAAGTTATTTTTTTATTTAAAAATGTATATATTGCTCTACCAGACTTTAAATTGAGGAAATTACATTCATCATATCTCATCAAGTAAAATTTAAGATATTTTTATTAAAAAATGTGTAAAAAATTGATCTTTATTTGAAATGTTTCTACTACTCTTAAAGGAATTATAGTGACCTCCACAATAATTAATTGAACCATATTATATTTTGTTATATCAGACTTACTTCTAAAATGATTATGATAGTAACTTGTCGAGCATCGCGATATATGTGACAAGAAAATGAAGAATAGTTTTAATACAAGGATTAAATAGAAATGTCGAGCGCATTGCGACACCACTTTCCCTTTTAGTCAGTGTATAAAAACTGTTCTCGGTCTCTCTGCGATATAATATCTCGATGGGTGTGTTCAGGTTTGTTCGGGTCTTGTCTCAAATTATGCATTAGGGTTTTTTTTCCTCATTATTTTGTTTTAGAAGGTCATTAGCATCATTATTTATTAAACTCATTATTATTAACATTGATAATTGAAATTTAGTTCCATAAAAATTGTTGGAAATTTCCACTTTCACTTAATAGGCATAATATTGAATTTCAATTGAATTGCTTTAATCAAGGACTGTGTCAGACGACAAACATTCAAGAAATAGTTTTTATGTAGAATTGACCCGGCTAATCAGAAAAAAATTCAATGGAGTACCACTTTTTTGAAAAAAATATCAGGACATAATTGCAAGGATGTCACTCGTAGATATATAAAGGACGAGATAGTAAAAATAACAATGTAAAAAAAAATTCATCATCAATTAATTCAAAAATAATTTTTCTTAGCCCTGTATAAAACAAGCCAATTATAGAAACTTATAATTATTTGACTCTCTTTAATTTGAAGGCTAAAAAATAACGATATATAACTTTTCTGTTTTTATGATTTTTGAGAGCAAAATTTTTTATAACCGTAACTGTTATTTCGATTTAATAATAATAATAAAAAAATTTTCATTTGGCAACCAAATTCACGCGCACACTGTAAATCGAAATTTGACTTAATTTTTATGAAAATTATATTTTAAAGAAATTCAAAAGAAGCTACACGAGATAATAATAAGTAGATTGGAAGGATATTAAAGATATTTCTTTAATTATATTATTTTGACACATTCTGTAGTTCAATTTTAGTGTACATTATATCAAGATATTTTTTTTAATAAGGATTTAACTTTTCGTGTAAAGAAGAGCCGACTTGAACGCAGACGTGTGAATTTCGTTAATTATAACATTCTTTTCACAAAAATCACTGAGAAGAGGGTTATTTGATAATAATTTAAAAATGGTATAAGAAAATGTCGGTTATTTATTCACTTCACATCAGCGTCTCAAAGTAAAATGACAATTGTTACTTTTACCAATTTTCCTTAACCAA
Organism: Barypeithes pellucidus; assembly: GCA_963991005.1. Taxonomy (NCBI): domain Eukaryota; kingdom Metazoa; phylum Arthropoda; class Insecta; order Coleoptera; family Curculionidae; genus Barypeithes; species Barypeithes pellucidus. Next base: position 32,834,414 of record OZ022562.1, read on the forward strand.
CGATTCTACAAAATTTAAAAGTCTGCCTTTAAAAATGATAATTCTAACTAGATATTAACTTTTTATTACTAAATATCGATTAAAAAAATAATCTAAAGCGGCATATGCATTTCTTAAAAAAAACAAACAAAATAATAATAATAATGTTTATTTAATTCCCACTGAGTTAGTTCAGTCCATTACAGGGAATATTAATAACATAGAACATAAATAATAATTATTCAAATGTAATTAATCAATAAAAAATTTAAAGAAGAAATTATTATAAATGCTTGATTTTATTAATTAATTCGTATATTTTCCAGAAAAAAATTTTTTGCATTTTTTTAAAATATTTTTAAATTTTAAATTTTTTCAATACTTTAGGTAACGTATTATAAATATTTATTCCATCAAATAAAATTGATTTCATCGCTATGCTACTTTAATTAGATTTTGTTTTAAATGGTCAATATTTCTGGTATTATGATTGTGTATATCAGTTGATTTTACAAATTTTATGCAATATTTTTTATTTTGATTAATAATTGCATGAATTATACTAATTTATAATTTATATGAACTATTCAGATCTAGATATCTTCTTGGTTTATATAAATTTTTTGTCGGTTCGAAAAAATTTAGTTTATGAATAAATTTTATAATTTTGTTTTGTAGTCTTTTAAAGGGTTCATATTGTGGTACATGCAAATCCCCAAACTGATTTAAGTATTGAAATTTTGAGTAAACTAATGAATAATAAATGTTTTTTAAATGTATTAAAGGTATATTATAATCTCGAATTTTAAATAATATTCCAATGAGTGGTGATGCGCTTTTTCGAAGGTTTTCAACGTGTTTACACCAATTTAAATTTTGGTCTATATAATAATATAAGCCTAAAAACTTTGCGGATTTTGCATACTTAATTTTGTTTCCATTAAAAATTATTGTTGAAATATTGCTCCCAATTGCACATTTAAAAATAAACGTGAAATATGACTTTTGAAAGTTTAAAGAAAGTTTATAGAATTGCAGCCATGAAAAGTATAATTTTCAAATCATGAGTAATATTAGTTTGAATATTGGAAAAAGACTCGCCATAATATAAAATTGTAGTGTCATCCGCAAACAATTTGACATTACCTTTTAGATTTAACTTAGAAATTGAATTTATATATATAAGGAATAAAGTAGTCCTAAAATTGATCCTTGAGGAACACCGCAATAATATTCTATTTTTAAACCAATTGTAAATATTTTCTCTAATACCAATATTGAAAAGCTTTGTACTACGTGATTCACAATATCGAATGCTTCTAGCAATTCTAAAGATAATAAGCAACATTTTTTATTATTGTCTAAAGTTAATTGAATGTAAGTAATAATATTAATAGCAACTATATTTTTGTATCTTCAGACTTTAAGAGCCTGTGAGGTTTGATGCAGGTAGTCGAGCCAAGCGTTTATGATTTAACCTAGTTCTGATAAATTTTGAAATAAATTAAACTAGTATTATCATCAAATTAATTTATGGAGTTATTAAAAGTTCATGGAACTGGTGAACGACAAAAATAGAGACTGGTGTACTGCGCATGCATAATTCCAAATATCGATTGAATAATTGATTGAAAAGATTCGATCGAATTTGAAATCGGTCAGTGGCTAATTCGGACGCCTCTGAATGATTGATTTGCAACACAACTAGTTCAAATAGGTTGGTTATATTAAATAATTTCGAAATCAGAAGCTATATGAATATTAAATAAAATTTTAAATCAAATCTTAAATAGAAAATATTCCCTTGGGCTTTGTTACCATAGCCCTATTTCAAATGGCTAGTACTGACCTGTCGTTTGATTATAATTAGATTTAATACAATAAACACAAGTTTAGAAACTGAGCTTAAAGTTTCAGCAACTGACGCACACCGATAAACTGTGCAGTTATCGAACAGGGTGTGTGGTCCTTTTATGTACAAACTTTAAAACAAGGAGCTCTAGTGATTATACATATACAGAGTTATCTGAATTATGTTAACTATTGGTCATTTTGTTATTATTACAGATATAAAATTGTTTAAATTTAAAAACAAACTGTATTTGTAACGCTCTGTATAAAAGAAAAACTACGTTTAATTCAATAACATTTTTTTAATAATAGCGATCTAATAAATGTTTAAAAAGTATCGCAATTGACATCTGAACATTTGCTGCTTCGTCTATAAAGAGCGCCTGTTACTCTTCTGATTACTTCATCTCTTTCTTTAGCGTCCGCTACAATATTTGCAACGTTGAATTAGTGCATCCCGGATGTCGACTTTTACTTTATTAACTTTATTCTTGAACCAGCTCAATAAACAGAAGGACAATGCAACTAATCCAAAGTCCTGAAAATCTTTCGTTCAAATGTTGCTTAACCTGATGACCGAAATGTGCAGGAGCTCCATCGTGTTGATGTTTGCAGGAACATCCTGTGTGAGTCCTGGAATTTCATTTTGTAAATAATTTAAGTAGTGCTCTCCCGTGAGGCGATTGTCCAAAATGGAACGGGCAATTATATAACTACCGAAAATTTTATTATTATGCTATAATGTGAAAATTGGAGGACATAATATGAGTTTTTACAATATTTTCACTTATACAGTGTGATAATATTCCCACCATATGGGAAACTTTCTTATCTGTGATTTTAGAAAAAACAAAACATTCTTTCTAATGCCCAAAAAAATCGCAAATATAACGTGGAGAATGGTAAAAACATAAGAAATGTTCCAAAATGCTAAACAGTAAAGTAACAGTAATTTCCATGGTACAAAATTTATTAGAAAAGAGTTGTTGAAAATCAAATTTAATATAAAAATATAAAATAACAGCCATTTACGGAGAAAAAATATGTTCATCTATTATACAGTGAGTCCCAGAAGAAATTCAGCGGTAAGTTTTTTCAAAAAACGGTCGTACCCGTCGATTTTGATTTTTTAATTTTTTTTTGTGGTAATTTCATGTATACAGGGTAGCTCAAAAATAAGTTACGACCATCAACTTAATTTTTTCAAATGAAAACATATTTTTTATTTCATTTTTGAATTTTGCATTGAATTCTAAGCATGTTTCATGTACCATGTCCTATACATAAACTCAACAGTTATTGAAAAAATTAGGATTGAACATATCATTTAGGGAATCCAACGATCTATCAAATCTTCTGGCACTATGGCATTTTGGGCTCCATAATAAGTAAGAGTGTACTGTCTCACTGTCACCGTTTATTTCCATAGAAACTGTATGACAATTTTATTTCAAATAAGTATAGTTTTATTATTGTCAAGCGTAGTTTCAAAGTTGCGGTTTTCACAATAATGGTGAAGTTAACGGAACGGGAAAAAAATTGAAATTCTATGCATGGTTGGGTTTGGTGATAAAACACGTACTCAAATAGAAACAGCCCAATTATTTAATGAAATCCATCCGGATCGTCGTCCCATATGTCAAAAGATGGTGAGTAGAATAGAGGCTAAGTTTAGAGAATTCGGTCATGTTAGAGATTTGCCTAAATCTGGTCGTCCTACTCGAGATGAAAATGAACGACTTGACGTTTGCTTTCCTTGGAAGAAAATCCATGTACTCCCCTGTCGCACATTGGGCCGATTTACACATGCCGAAATCTGTTGTTCACCGAGTAGTTCAAAAGCACAAATATCACCCATACAAAGTTATTCCAGTGCATGAGTTATTTGAAGATGATTTCGATACGCGAAGTGAGTTTTGCGGACGCATACAAAATATGTGCAATCTAGATAATAATTTAGTAAAAAATATTATTTTTTCGGATGAAGCTACGTTCTATTTGAATGGTAATGTGAACAGACGAAATTGTCGATATTGGGCAACAGAAAATCCGCATTGGATGATGAGGTTCACAGCCAGTACCCTAAGAAAATAAATGTTTGGTGTGGAATCGTACGCGATAGAGTAATTGGTCCATTTTTCTTTGAACAGTCTTTAACTGGACAAGTATATCTCGAATTTCTCCAACTAGAATTAATTCCAGTCTTGGATATTGTCAAGCCGTAAATGACGCACATTTTCAACATTTAATTTGATTTTGTTGTGTTTTTTTTTTAATAAACAGGTCTTACTTATAGATATGTTCAATCCTAATTTTTTCAATAACTGTTGAGTTTATGTATAGGACATGGTACATCTAACATGCTAAGAATTCAATGCAAAATTCAAAAATGAAATAAAAAATATATGTTTTCATTTGAAAAAATGAAGTTGATGGTCGTAACTTATTTTTGAGCTATCCTGTATACATGAAATTACCACAGAAAAAAAATTAAAAAATCAAAATCGACGGGTACGAGCGTTTTTTGAAAAAACTTACCGCTGCATTTTAAATGAATTTAGACATTTCTTCTGGGACTCACTGTATATCGATACATGCATCGAATAACATTGTAAGTGACAAATCGTGTTTTTACAGGCGAAGACATAACGTGTTCGGATATATTATTTTACCATGATACTACAGGCAAAATACCAAAATAATCAGATACAAATGGGATGAAAGAGGCATTTAAAAAAAAAATAAGCTAAAAAACCAAATTTTAGGTTTGAAACATTGAAATTTATTTTGAACTCTGAAATTGGTCAAAATGTCACTTCTAATGTTATTTGATGCATATTAAAAACTTCTCTAAAGGTAAAGTAATGCATTTTTAAAAGTATAAGACCTCAAGTAAGGTACAACACAAACAAGTGTCAAAATAAACGTCAATGTGATTCTTAAAACTTAAAAATGCGCCTTATTAACTAAGAAAAACAGAAATTGCGCTTATTAAGGTCAATAACTACCAATAAATTAAAAAACAGAATTACAAAAGCCTGGAACGAAGTAAAAGAATTTCAAATTGAAAACGTGAAGATTTAGAAAAAAACGTTAAATGCATTGAAAAGGATGGTGGTTCAGCTGAAGCCTAATAATAGAAAAACTTTTTTTTCTTATAAAATGTTTTCCATATCTGGGGCAAGAAAAAATGATGAACATTTTTTATTAGCAGATGGCTGTTATTTTATATTTTGATATTAAATTTGATCTGTATCAACTTTTTCTAATGTTACTTTACTCTTAGCATTTTACCACATTTCTTTATTTTTTGACCACTTTGTACTTTATATTTATGTTTTTTTTCGGGGATTAAGAGTTTCTAAGGTAAGCAAGAATCGTTTTTTTCCCTAAAATCACAGATACAAAAGTTTTCCAAAAGGTGCCAATCTTTTCACACACGCTCTACATATAATACAGTCTTGGAGATTGGTCCGTTCCCCCGACTTACCCTATATATTAAATTTTCAAATATGTTCTCGAAAAATAATAATCTAGTCGTGATATTGCATTAAACTTTGGTCGGGTTAGTTTATATAATATTACTGGGTCCAACTAACTAAGCACTACAAAGCAGTTACCTAGTCTTGCCATAAGCCGGGTTTTCACTGATCAAATTACGCAGGGTTGTACTAAATTGGTATTATCAACAGAAAATTTATGACTTCTAGTAAAACTATCTAAAGATAGTGCTTTGCTACTTTGAGATGGTATATATATATTTAAAGTACATATGTTTAATTCTCGGTTCTTGAATATAGATTGAAAATAGACTTATTCAATTCCATCATTATACACACTGAGAGAACATTTTTTACTACGATAGCAAAAAAAAACCTACATAGGCGAAAATTGCAAATCATATGTTGGTTATAAGTAGTTCTAGCAGTTCATATGCCGCATATCAAACCGAGCTCAAACGTCGGCAATTATGACATAAAACTTGTAACAACTTTTTAAAAGTTTTTGTTCTGTTTCTCAAAATAGCGCACAACAGAGAACACTCAATTCAAACGATATATCAACCGGTAAAACAGGTTTATTTTTGATATGTAAAATTGAAGAGAAAAACAATTAAAATCGTTTAGCAAACTGCCGCTAGAGCCGCCATAGATACGGTCTTGCTGCGTTTTGACTTTTGTGTGGACGCTCGCGCAAGACGCAACGTATATAGAGTTTCCTCCATGTCGCTTCGTTTTCGAAATACAGGGTATTAAAAAAAATATTGTATTTTTCATTTTATTAATTAATGCCAATGATTTGATAATGCATATGATTTAAAAACTTTCAATAATGAACTCATATGTCAAATGTCCTCCATGAGCCGTGGAACGAAGCAAAGTCTAGTCGTATATTTTGACGATAAAAATACGAAAATAACTAAAAAATTAAGGTACCCTTTTACCCAGATCTCCGCAAATGAATTAATTGTAAAAATTAAAATGTACCAAATTAAAGTGCTCTAATGCTTTATGTTTAACAAATATCATTAGAATATCGTTTGGCAATAATTAATAAATTGAAAAATATAGTATTTTTTTAACACCCTGTATTTGGAAACCGAAGCGACATGCGAAAAACTTTTATACCACATTCTCGTCTTAAAATAAGGTGAGGTGTATAATTTTTTCAGAGAGGTTAAGAAGCGCCCTGCATATAAGCGCCGAAGGTCGTTTGTAAATTAAAATATTTACCGAGCCAGCCAAAAAAAAAATTATACAAAAATTTTTTTTATATATATTTTTTTTTAATCACAATAAAGTGCATTCGATCCCCAGCATATATAAAGATTAATGATAGAAAATAATATTTTTAATTGTCACTATGAAGCAAATATTATTTATTATTTATTATTATTATTAATTATTAAGAATAAAGAATATCCAGGAAAATTATTTATACTGTTACAATAATCAATTTTGCTGTTACAGATAAAAAATGTTCGGTCCCAGCTAAAATAATCCTAGCAAAGATTTTTTATCTAGAGCTTTTCTCAGTGCAGTAAATAAAACGGAACAAGTGAAAAATTAAGTTCGGACTACTAAATATAAAAATTATTTATGCCTTTACTAATGTTAGTTTCTTGTTGTTTGCATTAAATATAACAGAGAATGTTCAGCGGCGTTTTAAAAATTTTTTCAAAATTAAAAAAGATTTATGGCTCCACACGGTATCCAACCAATTTCACCTAATTGTGAGGGACACTGAATTTTGGTTTATTAGTTATGAAAAAAGATAAACATACTACGTCTTTATTTGGAAACGAAATACAGTTCCAGTGTATTAGACGGAAATAGCAAAATTAAAATATTGATATCTCATTATTAATATTTTGTGTTTCGTGTGGTTTACGAATTTTATGACCAAAATCAGTTCTAAGTAATAAGAAATATTATTTACAAATTTGTTTCCTTTCCACTAAGCAGTGTTAAATATTTTATATTTGGTTCAGTGGCGGCTCGTGACCTATGATAGATAAGTATGGTGAAATTATTTTTAAAATTGTATTTTTGTAAAACGACCAAACAATTACTTTCTAGGTGTTTTAAATGTAGAAAGAAAAGAAGTAATAAGAAAATGCGTTAGGTAAAACATATTTTTATTTATTTTTTAATTTTACACAAGGAAATACAACTTTTGGAAAATAAGAAATGGTTTTAGTGTGTATAGTACTTAAACGTAAAGTCCTTTCTTCGCTTCTTAATTGTAGAAAATTGTTTGGAATACCCTCTATAAGTTTCTTTTCATATATTTAATTTTGAAACTTTTTAATAAAGTCCCTAGATTTACCCTTTGTGGTCTGCGTTAAATTAATTTTGGGTTTAGGTCTTCCCGCATTCTTTATATCAATTTTTTGCTTGCTTCAAACTCAAAGAGCTAAAGGTTGTTTTTTAAATAGTCCACCGTAAAAACTATTCATTTAAACTTATATAATATTAAAATATTTCACGCTCGAATTTCTAACTAGATGCACGAACAGACAACGGCACGGCGCACACTAAAATTGTGCGCCTTTCCAATGTTAAATCGCCATTGCCTCGCTGTCTCCGCCATCTGTTACTACAGAGAAACTGCATTATGCCCCGCCTACTTAACCGCACATGCGAGCAAGTCTCGTCATAATCGTCATTAACCTCGGCCGAGGCACGGTTGCCGGATCGAGAGCCAATAATATACAGTTTGGTTGACGGTACGATAAAATATTGGGGAGGGTCGGACTTTATACGATAATGACGGTACGATAAAATATTAGGGAGAGTCGGACTTTATACAATATACGAAAGATAATATTCAATGAATATAAATTAATATTTTTTTATTCGTTTTAGGGGTGCACGTGCGCATGTGCTCCTGTGGAAGAACCGCCACTGATTTAGTTATCATCAAAAATTGTATTTTGTTCGAATAACCTATGCCAACCACTGCTTGCTTGGAATGTTCCACCGGCAAGGACAAACATTTCATCTCTAAGTGCTTGTTGCGCGTATTTTGAAAATCGCAATAGTATTCATCAACGTGAAATTATTTTTCTGGATAAAACGTGAAACATTTTCTTGGCAATGTTTTATATGCAATTTGCTACCTTTGTCAAGAAATGTATTTATAATTATTTTTTGAACAATAAATCATATTGCTTGAATCGATGTAATTAAATAAAATGTAAAATACGTTTAATGCATTAACTAAGTACCATTTTAAAATTTAATTTTTTACTTTAGTACAATAAAGAAGTTTTTTATATCTAAGACCTTCATAATGTGTATTACGTCCATTAGCCGCTGAAGTGGTTTTGACTTATTTCATCTACATATTCTCGATTTGAATCATACTGTTACAGGTGATGACGCATGGTCATTCTTTCCCCGCTTCAATCTTGAATCTAAATACTATCATAACGAACACCTCTGACAAGCGGACATCTCTATGAAGCGGACATTTTTTCATCTTCCGGAACTAGGTATATGAAATTACATAAAAATCAACCTCTCTTGGGCGGACGCGGACAGGCTGTTTTCATACAAAGAGTGCGAAACCCCTCCTTTAAAAGGACAAAAAAAAATTAAAATATTTGGGAGACGAATAAGTACGGTGCAAAAACTCTCTGAATACAGACCGGCAACCAATCGCGTATGCGTGGCAGCACGAAAGGACTTCGCCGAATGAAAGTATGTGTGATTCCTCGACAGCAGTCCACCGTTTATTTGTGAGTTGTAAGGTTAAAATCGTAAACAATGGTAGCGTTTTGAGTCTGAAAGAGAATGAATATTGATGTAGCAATTTGATAACAATGATTTGGGCGAGTTCATTAACATTGATAGTAATATGCTATTGGAAGATGATAGTGACCCCATTCCTACCGATTATGTAGCCCAAACTGAAACCACATCAATATCTGACGACTCTGATGAAGAAGTTGAATGCAGTAATCAAACAGATGTCACCAAGTATCAACAAGTCATTAGTATGGTAAAGGAATTGCAAGAGTATGCAAATAATAGAGGTGACTATACAGCAATGGAATTGTTATCCGACTTGGAATTACATTTTCTAGATTGGAAGTTTAAAACGTAGACACGTCAAACTACGTTATTAGATTTTTTTAGTACTACATCCTAACAAAAAACTAGCGTATTTTTGTTATGTTATATTTATTTGTACATACATATACATAGTAATAATTTTGCAGTTACATATTACCTAATACCAAATTTCCCATGAGCGGACAAATTTAGACGGTCCCGTGTCCGCCTAAGAGAGGTCTCACTGTATACCCTAAACTTGTATCGATAAAAGAACTAACATGGAGACGTTCACCTATAAAAGGTCAAAATTGGGATGTTTAAGAGGTTACCAGAAGAATAAGATAAAATATTTATCCATTTGAAACATATATTCTTAATATTATTTTCACGAGTTTTATTTCTAAATTTCTTTATAAACTTAATTGACTTGTTCCCTATATTAACCTGACGAGATTGTGAAATGTAGGTATTTGTTTTGAAGCCCCTATAAATTGTAAGCACAAATAAACAAACGTTGAATGACAATTAATTATAAGAAGAAGTTACTTTTCCACTCTCATTCAACCGTAAGACCCCACAAATTGACTATTCGTATGAATACAACATTCTTAAGGAGACATTAAAATAAATGTACCCCTATTTACTAAAGAAATTGTTAGTTGTATTTCGACAATACCATAATTTTTAATGCCCAATAAGATAGTATATTTCATTACCAGTTCGGAAATACGACGTTTTGCGTGCGTGCATTACAAATTCGATTCTATTCAAATTATATTTACCTGGAAACAACATAAACAAACCATATAGCAATCATTTGTAGTATTTTTATTTTTAAAACAGTGAAAAAGTAATTCTAATAACTTAAAATTAGGTAATTCTAAGAAAAATCAATTTTGGTTGTAACCTTTATTATTAAAACAATATTTATGGTACGATTCGTATTATTGTTGAAGCCATGCAGGATTTAATTTTGTAGAACAAGAAAAAAATATGTTTTGAAGCGCAGTATTCGTAAATGCTTTGGTTTCCTTGATTCATAATAAGATCTCTATTTAATTGCTAATAAATGAGAAGGTGCTCTATTGACATCTAATCTGACCATAACGTATTGTTATTTGGGGAGATCGAGAAAAAAAATTCGGTGCGCTCTTCTGAAAATGTCACCTTTATTTTATTGTAAAGAATTGAAAACGAGGCTTGTACAGTTAAGTCAATAAAAACTTACGTTTATATTGGGTTTTTTTAAGTTTGTTTTCGATTTAGTTTTAAAAATGATAACAATATAATAAAATTATTTTTTATTGTATATTTGGTAAGAAACCCATGAACTTATTTGCAGTACAAAATTCTCTCCATCCTTCTTCTAATCTGTCTGTAGTTGATATTCCCTATTAGGATCATCTTTCCTGAACAAATAATGCTTAGATTAGTTGACGTCAACTGGAAAATATAACGTTATAGAGTCTGAATAATGGTAGGGCTCGAATTTTCGACAGTTGACATCCCAGACATGACAGATCGAACAGCTAATAAATAATTTCCCCAGGTCTGTACAGAAACGCACTCGGCTTGAACTATTTTTCGGACTTTTTAGTGTTGTGCTAACCATTGAGTTCTAATTTTCAACTTTTATTGAATATTTTGTTAAGGTATTATTATTAAATTGGCGTTAAGTAAAGTTCATTTTGCGAAAATATTTGAGGTTATAAACTTTTGTTATTCTATATTTTAGAATTTAATTATGAACATTAATTATTATTTGCCCAGTATTTCAGCTGAAACCAATGGTCCCGGTATCGGCTCACATACATTGCTGTTTTCGTTATCTTTATTCAAGTGTAAAGAACATGTATATTATATACTATAGCTAAACTACATACATTATTCATTTTTTTAATAGTTTATTTATCAATACACTAATACAAACTTATTTATAATTTAATGATTCTCTAATCAGTTTTTAGAACATTGGTAACAATCAGCAATCAGTGTATTTATTACATAAGAATCAATTATTATAAAACATAATCAATCCATAATTATTTTATAATAGGAAACAAGAGAGTAAGGAAGAAATAAGAAGCACATTGTTGATTACTTCTTCCGATTAGGAGGAATCTATGTACAATTTTAGTTGTTTTAAAAATGGTTCATACATCATGATATTTATAATATTACCGGAAGTTTATTAAATACCTCAGAGGTCCGAAAAATATGGTTATATAGTACTTTATTGCTATTTATTTTGCTATGAAATATGTGATCCTGCGACCAGATATAGTAGGAGGGAATATCCCGAACATACGCAACTTCAATATTTATATTGTGAGCACTATTCATCACTTTATACATAAATTTACATTGTTCCATATTTCTCCAATTTCCACATCCTCAAATCCCCATATAGATCCTCGGTCTGTGTCAATCGACAGCAATTGAACAAAACCTTCAAGACTTTATTTTGCAATATCTGCATCAAATTTAGATTTGTCACTCCACACGTGCTCCATATAGGAATTAGATATCCGAAGTGTTATAATAAGCTTGCTTTTATATAAAAAATAATCCCTGTTCCTATACAGAGCACTAAACATTTGCATCACTTTACCAGATATATAATATTATTTATCAAATATTACAAGTTGAGTATATATCTTCCTATTTTAATTATTAACTTCAGTGTACAATATGCCTTTGTGGCTTGTGTGTAAACTACTAAAGTAATATACTACTGTAACTATATGTAACATCGTTTCACAATATATTATTATTTTATAACTCATATATATTGCCACCATTTATGCATCACAATAGTAACATTTATTTACCCTTGAAATATATTAAAGTATCGTATATCAATCTGCAATAGCCAAGCTGGTATTTCTTTCTTGATCTTATTAAAAGAATTATTTCTTAAATTTAAAGGTAGTTTATTATAAATTTTTGGACCCGTAAAAATAAACACCTTTGAGTTGCAGTGGTCATGGCTCTAGGTATAACGGCACCTTTACTTGAAACAGTTCTAGTTACAATATCATAGTTCATTGAAGTTATTATTAGTTTTTTTTAACAACCTTATTCTTATAACTGATCTCAGGTATCATTTTCTTACACACAAAACACCAGCTTCCCTAAAAAACAGACTAGTGGGGTAAATTTGGCTCTTAAAGTACATTATTTTTAGGATACGTTTTTGCGCACTTATCAGAGGGTTTAGTGTAGTGACGTATGCAGTACCCCATGCAACTATATCATAGTTATTGATGATATTTATTCGACCAAAGCACTGTAAACTCTCCCAATACATCGCCTAGACAGTATTTGCCGAAGAGTAAGCAACTTGTGAAATAGTTTTCTTAGTTTAGATGTTGGGGATTCTATGTGGCAGTCCCATATCATCATCGGATCGAAATATAAGACTAATAATTTTTTTGCAAAAAGTTATTAGTGCTTTGCATTGGCATATAATGAAGTCAGTGCAAGTACCTGTGTGAATTGTAATTGAGTTTCTATTGGGGATAGAAGCTTGGGATTTGGTAAAATATATGAAGTGGGATTTGTCCACATTCAGAGTAAGTTTAAAAGAATCTAACCATCTCTTTACGCGTTGTAGTTTTCTTTCGGCCTCACTAAATACGTTTCCCCAAGTAGCGCCCGAATAAACCCGAAAATATAATGAATCGTCAGCGTAGTAGACCACTCTGCCAATCGGAAACAAGCTCATCAGGCTATTTATATACATAGTAAAGAGGATAGGCCCAAGCACAGTGCCCTGTGGCACACCATACGCCACAGGGAATGACTGCCCACCTTCACTCGCTGCAATCTCCCCTCAAGGTGGCTTCTGAATAGCCTGTTGCCTACACCCCTCACACGTATTGAATTCAGAGACTCTATATGTTCTGTCCAATTACGTTTATTATCAATGTACAGCCCAAGATATTTTTTGCTAGTTACATGTTCTATTTGGTTATTATCCAGCCCCACATATTCTTATGTTTTTGCCTAAATAGCATATATTTTGTTTTATTTATATTAATTTTTAACTTATTATGTAATAACCAATCTGTGTAACGATTAAGGTCTATATTAACAATATTTTCAAGTTCCAATATATTTTCTAAACTATAAATCGGGACGGTATACTTACCTAAACTTGTAATATGGGCTAATTTTATCAGTTTGTTTGTTTTATTTCTGACTTACGTAACCTATGTAGACCCAAAAAAGGTGCATATAGATTTTGTTCGATTTAATACTATAATACACTTACGTTACCTCTTTAACCAGCTGTTTAGGTTAGCATAATGTTAAATATCTTAATTCAGCCAGATTTTAAATGTTTCTATAGAAGAAATATCCATTTTATCAGTTTTTTGCTTATTTGACTTACGTAGATTCAAAAATATCATGCATCTAGATTTTGTTCGATATGATACTATACACTTATACGGTTACCTCTCTAATCGGGTTTGTAGGTTAACATAATATTAAATAGGTACTTTAATTCCGCCAGATATTTAATTTAACTGTAGAGGAAACACCCATTTTATCAGTTTCTATTTTTTTTAGATTCCTATAATGTCACTTTAATGTTACTTTACCCATTCAAATTTAATGGGGACGTTTATATTATCAATTCCTTAAAGTGTATTGTTTAAAATAAACGATAGAAATTAAAAATGTGTTAGTCCTGGAAAAATCTGTAGGTGTCAAACTCTTGCCAACTTACAAACTTAAAATAACCAGGTATGACATTAATGTCACATGATTTGGCAACGTTCTTGCTTGCGACTTCTATCAAAATTTAGACTATAAACAAATACAGGAGGTGTTGTGCTTGTTTGGGTTTGTTCGTCTGTTGGGATTCCTCAAAACCAAGTTCGGAAAGCTTCCCTAGATGAAGGTTCTGTAGTTTCGGAGATATCGATATTGTCAGATATAAATGATTGCTCATCATTCAGTTGTATATAGGAGCCCGTTCACTACTGTAGAATTGGCATATATTCGTTCTACGAATTCGTTTTTTAGTACAGGAGCATTGGACTGCTACTTTTGATTTAGGGTTAATAAAACAAAATAATTCTGATCTTTTATATTTTTCAAGTTTTACTTAAAATACCAAAATATGGCGATATATACTACTATTAACAATCAATTTATACACAAATACTGAATTTTATTGTTACACTTACTAAATTTATTATATAGGATATATTTACAAAAAAAAAACTATAAACTAGAAATAATTAACTATTCAAAAATTAAAATATTTGCTAGAAAATGCTTTGAAAGTTAAAAGTTTTTTTCATATTTATTTTTGGTTTATACCTAGGTGATTGCACAAAATTGGTAGATAAAAAAAGATTTTTCTAAAATACCCTTGATGTTATGGAAAATTCTATGCTACGAGTCAGACACCATGTGATTTCTACAAGTTAAAAGAATAATCAGTAATACATTTTTTTAAACATTTTTTGGCGAGCTTGGACAGAAATAAATTGTTAAAATTTAACATATAATATTTTTAGAAAATAATTTTTCTATAAAAATATTACAAAACTTCTTCTATTTCCAGTGTTATTAAATACGTATATCAGAAAGCTGCAGTTTTTATAAATATTACTAAAAACTCATATGAATGTGTAACGAGGTGTTTATATAAAGCGCTAAAAAAAATATTTTCTACAGAAAAGGAGAAATATTTGGAAGTTTATGGTATATTATTTATCGAACAGTAATCACAATTATAATTTACATGGATAACATTTGCGAGTTTTGTTAATTATCCTAGAAAATAGTAATCATTAGTAGTAAAATATTATACTTTGTCATCAAAATATACATAAATAAAATTGTGACCTATTATTCTCTGTGCATAGTTGGTACTTAATGCCGCACCTTTAGTATATGACTGTATGGAAAATACGAAAGTTTATATAACAACATAATGAATAATTGCGTGTGTTAGATAAAATAAATTCAGGCAAAATTTAATTTGGCAATTGTTTCTTACTCAATTTTAAGACAAAAAAGGTTTCTACATCAATATTAATTTTTGGAAACATTTACCACAGCTTAACTACTAAAAGTTATGCGGGTTTGTTCGGGTTTGTTCGTTTGGAGAAAAGAATGGTACGCCATTAAAAAGGATCTAGTAGGAAAGAAGAAGATCAGTTTTGACAGTTATCTACCTAGTCTAGTTGTCACGTATTTAAGTAATTAAGTCCTCAACCTGACAAACAAAACTGACAGAAATCGCTGTCAAATCACAAATCGCTTTTCTAATTTGATGGAAAAAAATGGGGTTCAATTTCCCATGAATTTGTGAAATCGATTTTTTTTTAGTGCATTCAGCACATGATTACTAATCACTTACAAATCGATGGGTTCTGCTGAATACGCCCGTATTGTTAGGCATGGCTGACGTTCAATATCTTTAGTAGGGACAGCAGCCATCATCATTCCTCTGTGATGACCTTTGCCCTCTGTATCATTCCTTTGTGGTGGAAGGAAAGAAGAATATTCGATAGCACGATAGATTATTATACAATTTTGGTAGGCGTCTTAACAAATTAGTAAAAAAACATGAAACACCATGTATCTCAAAAGTTAAGACGTTTAGAACATATTATTATGAAGTTTTTTTCTGAACATGGACCCAAGAAAAACCTTCATAAATATTAGCATGTTATTAAGAAACATCCTGTATATTAATTATTGTCACCAAATTTCAACGTCATACTTTTGCGTCTTCTAGTTATTTAGGAAGTCCATTTTTTTAAAAAGTATAATAAAAGCTCCGTCTCGGACTGTTTATATAATTTTTTGGTCTTAAAATTGGTTAAGGAATAACACCCGCAAGTTTGACTACATACTTAATTAACACCCCACCCCATTCATCATTTCATTTTCACTTTGAGATGGACTACTTAAAATAAAATATTTATTCGCTTTAAGTATAGTTCTTGTTTAGTTAGTCGATTCGTAGTACCGCAAATCATTACAGAATATTTATTAAAATATCTCATTGAGCTTCTTCACATTCATCTTTATTTTCTTTTGCATCTATTGGGCAATATTAGATTAATCCTAAGATAACACTCTATCACGCAAGTTTATGATTACGTTACCTACAAGTTATATTTCATCTCTTTTATTCCTTAATAATATTTATGCTCACAAAAGCCCCTAGCGGGAACGTTTTAGGGTAGTTTAAATTTTTTCAAATTTTATATGTTTTTTGGGTGCTGAATCTAAATCTGAGGTTTGCTAACAAAATTTCGTGACGCAACATTGAAAAAAATCTAAAAAAGGTAAAAACCTAATTTTTTGGCTACCTACCTATTCGAAATGAAAGTATTACAAATTTCCTATAAATTTCATTATTTAACTTTTTTCTCCAACGAACCGTTCCGGCTCAAGCGAAATTTGAAAATCGGCTATTTCCATAAAAACCCAATTTTTACACTCTAAAAATCTAGTTTATTATTAAAGGCTGCCATTTAGTGAATTTCTTCTAGTTCGAAGTTGAATAATGTGTACTGGTTTTAAATGTTATGCTATTTCCCGTAATAACATATTAGACTAACCCCTCTACCTCAAAACACGAAACATTCTTATAGCGGTCCCGATGATCCTCTCTGTCAAATATTGTAATAAGGCTAGGTCGATTGCACTGATGTCTTTGATGGCGACAATTGATTACATTATGCAAGTGGACTTACTGAACTTCTCGAACAAACCTAAACTCCAACTGAAAACATTATGTCTGGCCACGTCTACGGAACGGCAAACTAGTGATTCAATCAATGGCTAGGTCGTCAACAATGGTTGATGGCATATTTGATACAAGGTGGAGACCTTGTTCAATATGGACAAAACAGTGATTCTTTCTAATGATGTACAGGAGATTGTGAAAGATGTGCAAGAAGAATTGAAAGCTAAGCTTCAACTGTTGACAGAACTTGGTCCCAATTCCAAGCTCTGGATTATATATTTGGAAACGCTTACACGATGCAAAAGGTATGTCTAATCTCACAATCTATTTCGTAATCATTTAAGATATGATGACAAGTTGTTGTTTTTTTACCATCTTCCAGTTGCACAAGGCCCAACGCTGATGATAGAAATACCCGAACTTGTTCCATGGAATTTTAACTTTTTTGTACAATTTTGTACTTTATTAAATAACTTGAATATTTTGTAATTTTTTAAAAAAATTTCCTGTCGCCTTATATATACGATCTAAGTAAGGTATGCGCAGAGAACTGGGAAGAAATTATAAATTGACAGCTTTTAATATTAAATTAAAGTTTTGGAGTGTAAAAAGAGGATTTTTTCGGAGACAGTGGAAATGCGACATTTTTCAACTATCGCTTGAGCCCGAACGGTTCGTTGGAAGAAAGGAACTTTAATAATAATGAAGCTTATACAAAATTTCATGTGCTTTCTTTTTGAATAGGAAGATTATTTACGAAAAGTTGATAGTTTTCGATTTATAAGCAAAAGATTAGATTGCTTGCCTTTTTTGGATTTTTTTCTATGCTGTCACGAAATATTGTTAGCAAACCTCAAATTCGGATTCAACATCCCAAAAAACATGTGGAATGGAAGAAATCAGAACTACCCCAAAGCTTTCCTGGTAAAAACATAATTTAATTAGAGTATAACTGTTTTGATAAAAATGTTATTTCATCTCCTCGTCCTGAACCCCGCTACAATTTATGTTATTTCATTCTTAATTTAACTTCTATTTTTTAATTTTGTTACAAGGAGACTATCTTGGGAATCTAATTTACGACATATAAAGAGAATCATCAAAATCTGTTAACTCAGAACATAAAATCTCTTATATGGATCGAATTGATGAGCTCCTCCATATGAAAAGTCACGAGAAGGGACTGAATTTTATGGTTAATGCAATAGTATAATTTCTAAAATTTTAAATTATTATAGTAATTAGTCATGGTCACTTTTATTATACCGATGAAGGGTTTCTGTTCTTCTATGAAATTACAAATTATATTTTCGTATATGGAACGAAACTATTCTGGGTAGTTTTTACGGGTATTTTAAGATTTAAAAATATGTTATAAAATTAAATTTACCTGTGGGTGGATGAAGCTAAATCAAATATAGCATATAATTTGCTTTATAGGTGCTTCTAATTATTAGGAATGGAGGATTATATTACTATTTTTTACTAAAGACAGTCATGTTTTTCGTATTCTTGGTAAAAGTTAAAATATCTTGTCAATTTTAGTCTATTAGTCAGTCAAAGGAGGAGACCAGACAACAAATATCGATGGGTTTTTCACAAAACATCGAAAGCTACGTGCCTTAAATTTTACATTATAGGAGTTTTTTTGTTCTCATTATATAGTTTTTGAACATAAATCTGTATAATTTTTTAACTATTTTTGTGTATTGTTATAGTTTAGTGTAGACAAGTCAATTTTAATAAACTTCAATATTTTCAGGTACTTTTGCAGCTTATGATACATTTTTTGAGGCGTTTTATATATTTATTTGTCACTTACGATAGAATTTACTCTTAATAATTCGACGCAGGCTTATTGCCGCCCAGAATCGGGCGACATTACGATAAATCGTAACCACCAAACATACGATGTAAATGTGGGCGTTTTGAAAAGCGTTACAAATTTACTGTGGATTCGATAACTTAAATGTGACTTTCTATACCTTCTTAAATAATTACAGGCCGACCAAAGTTTCCTATAAAGTATACTGGTACCAATATTATTTTCGAGAAATTTGTTTTGTCAAAAACCCATCAAAATCTGACACACGAAAATATGACATCATCGAGAAATACGCGAATCAATTTGCATATTGATCCTTTAATTCATTCCTACTTTGTTGTATGTCTAGCCCACATTGTCCTTTGAACTTGTGACATTAGTTCACTCCTATTCGGAACTCGTTCACTTGCTGATCTTGAAATGCCAGGACCGTTAAGCAATCTTAATTCTTCACTTATCCGCAAGTTTGTTAATAAATCTTTTTCTTCCTCGCTCAGATCAGGAGCGATTACTCTAACCCCACTTCCTGCTTTTCCAGAAGTTGTAGCGCCGCCTTGAGACAGCGGCTTAATAAACCGAATGTTTTTAGAATCTGTTAAGTGAGAACCGAAACTACTCTGTGGATTGGGACTAGCCCCTCTCTGTTGTCTAGTATCGGAGGCAGCTTCAAGTCTGCGGTTTGCCAACGTTGATTGAAGATCATCTGATTCAAGTTGAGTTAGGTTTATAGACGAGTGTCTTCGTTGCATCGCTGGTACCATCAACTGAGGTCCGCCTTGATTTTGATTGGAAGCGCTAGGATAATTAGGTTTTTCGTAATTATTTTGACCAGATTTGTCAAGGAAACTTGGTTTCCCATAATGATTTTGAGTGGAAGAACTGGGGTAACTTGGCTTTTCATATTGACTTTGACTAGAAGTACCTGAACAAACTGTTTTTTCGTACTGATCTCGATTAATACTTTGACCATACCGTTGAGAATTATATTGAGTAAACTGGTCTTGATTTATATTTTCCTGGCTCGTTCTTGGTTGTTGCGTATCCTGCCCTGGACTTTGACCACCAAAGTTCTGATGGTGTAAAGAAGGCATGTGTCGTGGTTCACTATGTCTTGTAGAACTAACCCTGTTTTCTAAATTAGCAAAGCTACGAGGAATCGTGGCATATGGTGTTGATCCTATATTATTGTAGGTACTTGGGTTGGGTAGAGGATAATTATTATTTAATAATGCTTGGTTATAAAGCCCTTGAGCTAAGAGCGACAAGCCATATTGTGGTTGTGGTGCTATAGGAGGATATCCCCCCAAACCCTGTATTCTTTGAAGAAGCTGCGTTTCGAAACTGGTATCCAATTGAAGAGGAGTTGAAGGATATGGATAGTTAAATATAGTACCAGTACTAGGGGCAAATGAAGACCTTAAAGGCGACTGGCATGAGGTAGCCGCTCTATTTTCTAAAATAGCAGGTGGGGAGAAGCCAAGAGCTTGTAGAACTAAGTTCTGGTCGACCTGGGGAAGTTGGTCTGGTTGTGTATCTTGGACACGTTGTTGCTAAAAAATAAGTATAAAGATTTATATGTACCTGTACCTATAATTTATTACACATGGAGTGGATTTCTTAGTGTTATAATATATTCCATAATATAAATAGTAATAAATCCGAACAAGCAACTAAATTGAACCATATTTAAAATTTATTGTTTATCATTGATTGAATAAAATAAAGATGCAAGATTTATTTAGAAAAAGGAAATCGCTAGAGAATATACATTTTATAGGGTGGACCAAAAATAATAAATCTTTATGAAACACTAATGAAATTAATTTATAAAAATCTGGTAACCGCGAAGAAAATTCCATAACAATCATGAAAAGGCCTAAAGAAAGAAACTAATTAAAAAATTATTTTTAAATTCCGTAGACACTAAAATAATTTAATGTAGAATTTTCTTATATACAGTGAATAATATAACTTGACAGCCATAATCTTCTCTGCTCCCTGCGTTAAAATCCATTTTCTTAAAAGCATCGACGTAAAAATGAGATTAGGCTTGGGTCATTAGCGTTCTTAGAAAAATATGTCGTTAAAACTTGAAGACACCACATTAACTATATCATTAAATTTTAATAGAAGATTAGGAAAAATAGCAGGGTGTTATGAAAATGGTTTATTATGTTTAAATAGGTGACTCCTTGTATGTCTTAGTGAAAGCCTAGATACTTTTTTCTAAATCGTATGTCTCAATAACCCAAAAAACCCTTCATCCTAAGCGTTGTCGCGCAATACACATCTATTTTCTGGTAACAAGTGTGGGTAGGTCAATAGATTAGCGGTGGTGCCAGATCACAATGCGGCCCTCGACCTCGGCAATTGGAAAACGTTGTTGCGAAAGGAATATGTCGCGTGCACTTTCCCTTCATTTCCCACGTGTTTGTATATGAATTAAATAAGGACTTAAATTTACCAGGTATACCAGCGAACAAACCCGAATAAACCGTTTTTCTTGTTCGGTGTAAAACAATTTTTAATTTCAAATTTGTGTGATATTTCGGTCGTGTATTAAAAACGTGTAAATATGATAATACTGGCCAACATTTACTGGCGTCTTTTGAGACTTGCCCTACCATATTAGATTGTTGACATTTCTCGTCAGTGCCTACCAGGTGTTTTTTGGGTTTGACAAGTGGCTTATCTCGCTTATTATTTTAATGCGCTATTTATGGCGGCTTCAATTTATTTTAAGCTCAAGATTTGTTCGTTTAAATATACAATGTCACCATTAAAGTTGGAACCATATAGGGTAAAAATGTGTTGTTCGATTTAGATAAAATTTGACTTCACCATAAATACAATATAATATATTATACAATATTCATCGTCTAGATTCTTTATATCAAAAATTCTACCTAAATTTCATTTTCCTAAAAAGATTTGGAAAATGAACAGGAGAGTCTTGTTTTTATGTAATGTGTAATGATAAATACGTTGAAAAAATTGAACTAGTCGTTATATACTATACTATATAATTACGGTGGTAGGGTCGACTTTCATTTTAAATGAAAATAGATATTGACCAAGAATAGATAGGAAACAAAAATTATCACACAGGGATTCAAATTTGGTATGTGGACATACAATGCCTATATAATATAAACAACGTTCCCAAATAATTTTTTTTACAATTCGATCCATAAATTCCACCTGTCGACATTTTCTGAAGGAAAATCTGACAGTTAACAAAAGCCTTATTCCCCAGTTAGTTTGTCATTTTTGATCTTATTGAAGCCAAAACTTATGATAAATTTTAATTTTACCTAAATCGAAAAATTAATATTTTCCCCATATGATTCCAACTTTAATGATGACACTGTATAAAGTAGTTTCCATAACACCCTGTAAATTTAATGGCTTTTACTTACTTCATGAACCTTTAATTTATTAGCTTGGTTCATTTATCAAAAATTCTTCTAAATTATGCATGACTTATAAAAATATGACAAAGGTTTGATTCAAATTGCCAGTAACCAGAAATATTTATTATCGAGTAAGAACAATATGTCTGATCTGTTGTTTTCACATAAGTGATATATCCGCTTGAATGAAAAACTGTGTGCTTATTCGAAAGGATTCTAAGGCAATGCCTTTTAAGCAAAGAATCGATCACTTACACCTGTTCCAATATGTTATTTGCATATCCTTTGTTCTGAAGCATTTTCTTGACAGAGAAAAAGATAAATAAATAACTATAAAAAAAAAGTTTTGAGGAAACAGGCATAAAAACTACTCGTATAATTATAAAAATTCATTAATTAAGGAGATTTTATTTCTTCTTACCTAATATAGCAAGAACGGCATAAACATTAATATGGTTACAATATACTTAATAAAAAAATATACTCACGGTTATAAGTAAAGTATCAAAACAAAACATACGTGGTCATAACAACAAGCAGACAATAGAAATTTATAAAAATCTTGGTGGCGTCAATTAAATTGTTAAACACCAACTGGGGTTCACAATTAAACCGGTCAATAACACATTCATCTGGGATTTTGATTACTTTGCTTATCGCCATTGCCTCTAACAAATTCTACTTTCTAATCTTATCAGAAGTGTGTAAAATCTTTATGTCGTCCTCCAGTGCAAAATCATTTGTAGAAGTTAACAAATGATTTGAATTTGAATGTGGAGTGTGTTGTCGTAATATCGATGTTTTTATATTTGCTGAACTGAGATTTGTATTATTTAAACCGATGTATAATTTATTTCTTCTCCACGATTATTATATATTCTATGGTGCTGGAAGAGGGCGCGAATCCAGCCTATACCAAAGAAAGGTAAGATAACCCTGCCTAACAACTATCGCTAGTCGCATTGCTTTCAGTTATATCAAAAGTAATGGAGGAAGCTATTAACCAACATCTTCTAAAGTACCTGGAACGCTTCAACGTTATCAGCGATCATCAATATGGTTTTCGGAAGTCCAGATCAACTGGAGATCTTCTAGCCTATGTCACCCATCTTTGGAAAAATGAAATCGAACATCATGGGGGGTCTCGCGCTGTTGCACTAGATATTTTTAAAGCCTGATCGTGTTTGGCATGAGGGACTCTAGCTTTCTTAAGGGCCGATCTCTGCAAGCGGATTTCTTTCTCCACCGTCAATCCCAGTGTTCCTCAAGGGTCCATATTGTCTCCCACTCTATTCTTACTCTACGAAAACGAAAAATCCTTTGAATGCACAAACATTGGCTGCCGATGCACATTTTCGCAGGCAGCATGAAGTATCACGCCTCAACAAAGACCTGGAAGAAATTTTGGCTTGGGGTGACAGTAGGAAAGTCGAATTTAACGCTAAAAAAAATCAAAGCAGCAGTTTTCTCTAAAAATCGGATATAGTCATGGACGGACTCGCAATCCCACTGGCTTCATTTATTAATTTGCTGGGCGTCAATCTGGGAGGAAATATGTCTTGGCATAACCACGTTGTGGCAATCGCCAAGATGGCTTCTCAGAAACTTGGTGTAGTCTTCCGAACCAGAAAGTTGTACACACCTCAACAACTTCTGATAATATACAAAGCCCAGATTCGACCATCACTAGAGTACTGCTCTCATGTCTGGAGCTCTGCACCCAAACATACTCTCCGGCTACTGGATTCCATCGAAAGGAGGGCCATTCATCTGATTGGAGACCATGAGCTAACGACGACGACGAACCTCGACAGATATTTTCATGGAAAGTGCTAGGCTCTGCTGCCATCTTAATTCCGCCCAGAGCGGCGAATAGCAGAAATGCACAATGAACCACTGCAGCCTATCCATATGTGGTTAAGCTTAGTACTATTCGAACTTCATTATTTAAGAATTCTTTCATCTGGATGGAATCCTTATGGAACGACCTTCTCGAGGTCGTTTTTCCCAACGAATATAACCTCCAACGATTCAAAACCAACGTGAATCGTTCCTTGCGCACGCGCACCACTCGAAGAGTGCCCTAAAGGATTTTTCCTATAGTGCTTGTGTTCGATCATAAAAAAAAATATTCGTCTGGACAGTCGCCGCATTTGATTTTATAGACATCTGAGAATGTAAGGAGGTACAATTTATCTTTAGTGTCTACAAGAGTAGTTTAAAAGGTATTAGTGGTTGGAAAGAAGTCATTATACAGGGTATTCTGTATAGGGCAATATTTCGCTAGCGTATATAATCCTTTTGCCTAATGTCCATCCTAATAAAGATATTGGGCCCAAAGACGAACCTAAATATTTACATTTTCGATTATAACTGAATATGTATCTAATCTATAATTTCACATACCAATTGTTACTAGGTATAAACAAATAAACTTAAGACAATCCCAATGTAATTTTCTGGAAAGAAAAAGTAACCAGCAATAGGTAATTAATATGTGAAAATAATCGGTTAGTTATACAGAGGTTTGCAGAATACAAATGCAGTCAATATGAGAACATCGATATTGCGAGAACAGACTTCTGCAAACCATTTGTTAACTTTCGGACATGATTTTTCACAAGGCTTGCTATTTGCGAGGTTGTATTAAGATTACCCCGAAATATTTTGATAAATTCTTATTATTTGCTTGTTGTTGTACGCAAGTTTGCTTTGCTTTTTTCGTAATGGTGAGTTGTATAACATTTTATTAGTTATGTTGTAACCATTGTGGTGATTCTTAGATTGAGTAAAACATGTTACAATTTACGTCCAGTTACGTCGTAGATCCATTCCTGGTTTAAGGTCGTTGGGTAAAAAGCACATCTTTATCAATTGAATATATAAATAACATGTACCAAATCCACTCCTATGCTATGTTATTATAATTTTTTACGTTATGGGAAACTATCCAACTAAAACAACAAACTGAGGAATATAAATTGAGTTGCTTATTCTGATAACAAAGCTTTATGGATTTTTAATAATTTATTAGTATACATAAATAGTTTTGGAGTGCCATCTTATAAAATTCAAATATATTTTTTTAAATTAAAGTATCACTATTCAAAACGCACTGAAATTTGAAACTAAGTTAATTTTTCTTATTTTGATAAGAAAAAATGATTATGAAAGATATATAACTTTTTCCTAATGTTTAATATAATTCAAAATAAGAACTCTCGTCTATTTACTTTTCAGGTGGTATTAATATCAAATATCAATGTGTGGAAAAATTATTATTTCCCCCTTACCACCAGATGATACTTTATACATTAAGGGCGTATTTTTGTCTACACAGTAGCACTTCAAAATACTATTTCAGATGGAATGGTACTTGCACGTTGTATTTTCTCGACTACCGTTGATAATACAGCGTGAAGTATAGAGTCTTCTCTGATGATAGGTATGTACACCTACCTTGTACTGACGAGAATAAAAGAGTTCGAAACCGGTCTACAGGTGGTGACATTCTATCAATGGAAAAGGCTTCCTTTTCTTGGTAGTACCATTCAATCTGAATTAGTATTTTAAAGTGCTACTGTGTAGACAAAACTACTCCCTTATTGTATAAGGTATCATCGGGTGGTCTGGGAAATAATAATTTTTCCATACATTGGTATTTAATATAATTGACAAATATTTGTCAAAATATTTGTCAAAATAGAGAAAAAAAATTGTATCTAACTCATTGGGAATAAACGTTTTTTGTAGACCGCTCGTCCTGCAGGAACCTTAATTACACAACACACTTTTCTCTCCAATTGGCTATATAAATAACTATTAAAATAATGTCATTAACCATTCCAAACTACTACTATGTATTTATCTAGACTTTGACAAAGGTAGCATTAGTAACACATAATAGAGGGTGTTACTTAATTATATGCAACTATTTTATTGGGTGATTCCTGGATAAGTCGGAAAGTTCATATACACGTATATCCTAAAATACTTTGTTTTTGATATACAGGCTGTTAAAGTTTTTTTCTTCTTGTTAACAAAAATATCGAAAACAGTTACAGAAAATTATAAACCACATATTTTTACTACAAACATTTTTCTCTCAAGCCAGTGGCGTGCAACAGCTACGCCTCTCAATACAATTTTAGTCAAAAAATATGTTAGGTTTATCTATTAATGTCGAGTATAATTATTATTATCATGTTCTATCAGGCAGTCAGTTTTAAGAGCAAGATGAAAGATGTTTAGTATTGAATTGTAATCAATAATAAAATAATTGTTTCGAAACATAAGTGGCGCAACACATTTTTTGGTGAAAATTGCTACGCCACTGGGTTGAGAAAAAAACTTTAAAAAAAGTTAAAAATGTGTGATTTTATATAGGGTGTCCGCTAATCAATGGTACATAGAAAAACCACCGACTCCTTATGTAAAAATATTAGGATTTAATTATACTTACCTATATCCGAAAGTTGATATTAACTGAGATACAGGGTGTTAAAGTTAAAACTTTATTTTTGTTTTTCTCTAATAACTTTGCAGGAAACAAACGTTCTTTTACAAAAGTTGGCAATTATGGTTTCTTAGGACCAGAAATTGAGTTTTTTGCTGCATTATTTGCATCTTTATTAGGTCATAACTTTTTGTGCCTTATTGTATTTACGTTTTTAATGAAAATTTTATCATATTTATTGCGTAAAAAAGATATACTAAGTTCAGGTCGCCCAGAGTTACCGTTTCGGAGATATTTCTTAAAGTAACCTATGAGAATGAGACTGTTCGAAGAATGCCGCAGACAGCGCCCCCTATATTGTACAAACCTAAAAAAATTATAATAGCTAAAATTAAAATTAAGTTTTAACTTTAACACCCTGTATCTCAGTTAATATCAACTTTCCGATATAGGTAAGTATAATTAAATACTAACATTTTTACGTAAGGAGTCTTTGTTTTTCCATATACCATTAATTAGCGGACACCCTGTATTTTTAACTTTAATTAAATTGGTTCCGAGATTTGTGTTAAGAACCAAAAAATTGGACCAGAAATCACCCGATTTAATAAAGATGCACGGTGAAACAAATTCGTCCTTTGCCATTGGGATTTCGGGAACGGTAAGAGACATGAAGTTGGTTAAGTTAGTGCAAAGTTGCGTAATTATAGGCCCAGTAATATGCCGTAAAAAAAATCGAAAATAAATACAGAGGCTTTCAAGATATTTGGAAAAATCTAAAATTTTGCTTCTTGGTTTTTATTTTCTCCTGACTTTATTCGAAGAGATGTTCAAAAATAAAATTCACTTTGTCATTGCCAATTTTTATTCTCCACAAGACGGGTTTGTTCACTAGATCTTTAATGTGACGTCTCGTCTCTGGGTCACTATCATCAAATTAATGCGGTTTTATTCGAAACTGTAAAACTAAATGCTTTTTCTAAGAAGCATTAAACAAGTGCTGGCTTTAAGAGTCAAATTTTATTTGTATTAATAAACTAAGTTACTTGTCAGTACTAAATAGAAATTTGATAAAACTATTAGTTTGAAATGAAAAAAAAAAACAGCAGTAAAATGTAATGATAATAATTAAGGAGAGAAATAGCAATAACAATTTTAAAATCTTCAGTTTCCTCGAAATAAAATAAATTACAGTAACGTACTGGAGGTATTTTAATGAAGATGGTCAATTTAATTAACAAAATGTCGGAAAATCAGTAAGTATTGAATACCGCTGAACGTAGATTTAGTTCCTCTTACATTATTTAAACAAAAAAAAATCTGAATGGTAAATGACGATTTTTTACACCCTGTATATCATAACGTAACGACTTGTATACCTAATAATATATTTTTTAACAATGTTATCATCAAATCATGAACAATCTCTAAAATTGTTATCATGACAGTCCTATTTTTAAATAAACTATAATATCATAAGCCAACATCAAATTTACTATTCCTCAGTTTCCACAAATGTGTCATTTATATGGTAATAAAATAAAAATAATCATAAAATATAAACAGTTGTAGTTGGTTTACCTAACAATTAGATCCATAAATAACATCCAGCAGCACATGGTTATTGTTATCCGAAGCTTTGGAAAAGACCTGCATATAAAAGGCAAAACACTCACTGTTAGCTCGCTGTTAAAGCTGGTAAAGCGAAGCTGAAATCCGCGATAAGTTTTAAAACATAAAATAATAATAAGGTGCAATATTAAATCTTACAACTTAATAAAAAGTTAACAAGTGTAATAATTCAAATAGCATATGTATAATTGAAAAAAATTGATACAAAATTTCACTAATCAAAATGTGCAAGTTCTTTTGCTATACATATTATACAGAATAGCTAGTGTCTTGCAAACGAAGCTATGGGTATCAGCTGGTGCAAAACAAATATAAACATTTTCTAGAACCTGGGGGTTTTTAGATAGTTGAAGAAGTTTTTGAGGCTGGCTTTATCCGACAAGGAGCAAGTAAATAAAATATCCTTTATACAGAGTGAATCCCGAGGAACGCCCTAAACTGCAGGAGCGTATTGGATACGTGAAAATAATGTCAAAAACTAATAATATGTTCTTTTCCGATTTTCATTTGTTTTCAAGTTATAGAATAAACAAAGTTTCATATACTACTCAGAAATTAATAATCTACTGAAAATTTTTTACAACATTTTGAAGATAAATATTTTGTCGACTTTGATTTGGCCCTAATTTATTATTGAAAACGGCTATGTTTGTGTGTTATACAGGGTGTTTTAGGAAACATTGCAAATTTCAAAAATCTTTTATGTGCTACTAAATTTAGTATGTAATATGATTATGACTTATTCTACGGTATTTTTTGGAAAGCTTACTAGGCTCTGCCGAAACATTTTTGGAATGGTCCAATTATTCCGGAAGTCAGGAAGATATTAATTTTTAAATTAAAGCATACAATTTTTCAGCTCTTGTGTCTTAAAGTATTGACATCACCTGTCGAATATACTGTTTATTGAATATTGTATTTTCTTCCAGTTACGCCATTCACATGTGATTATATTGATAAAGTATGTTCCTTAGAAGTGATAAAACTGTCTCATTGGCCCACAGTATTTTGAAGAAGCGTTTCTAAGTAGGCCGAATACTAGAGAATGAGTTAAAAAATGTCAAGTTTGAATGACTTTTTCTTTTAATATATGATGATTTTTTAGATATCCTTATTTACCCAAGACAATCTGAAATCTTTAAAGCTAGAATTTAATTTAAAAAAATATGTATTTACGGTTTATTTGCAATATATTTTCTTTCGTATTTATATCGTCGACTTATTTTGATTTGAAATTTTAGTCACATAATCTGTAGCGCCTCAAGGATGATCACAAATGATACAACACCACGCAAAAATTGATCACACAAGAGCCACGGATCTAGTCAACGATGAGCTCTTGGATATGTAAACTGATCGTATGAGAGCAACATACGATTTCACAAAGCCTTTCAAGATTCACTGGAACTTTGATAAATAGATGAACAATGCACCCTCGTCGTTTGACAAGGGTTTAGTTTGGTACACCGATGGATCAAAAACCGCCAATGGTGTGGGCGCAGATATATTTGGAGAAAGACCCAGGATGGACATCAGCATTCCTCTGGGGAACTACGCCACTGTATACCAAGCGGAAGTTCATGCCATACAAGCATGTGTACTACAAAATCTGGGCTACCACAGCCAAAAGATTTACATCCTGTCGGACAGCCAAGCTGCTCTTAAGGCTCTGAACTCCAATCGGTTTACTTCAAAACTTACACTGGAGTGCCATACCAACCTAAAAGCCCTGGCGGCCAGGGGGAACAAGGTAGAGCTCTTGTGGGTCCCTGGTCACTCTGGGATATTAGGAAATGAAAAGGCGGATGAACTACCGAATGCCGGATCCGCTCAAAGTCTCAGGGGCCCCGAACGGGCCTTTGGAACATCAAAACAGGCAACAAAAACAACATTAGATAGATGGTCGAAAAACAATACCTATCTCGATGGCAAGGGTTACCTGGTCAAATACACGCACTTGCCATAATTGGAAAACCATCGAAAATACAATCGAATGGGATGCGAACCCTGACGCGGTCCAAGTTGAAACAGGTGATGGGTCTGCTAACAGGCCACTGCCACTTGCGAAAACACCTTCAACGGATAGGTATAAACAACGTATCCATTGAATGCAGACTCTGCAGCGAAGAGGATAAAACCGCCTCACACATAATATACCGCTGCGTAGCACTGTCTCGTAGAAGACAAAATATCTTCGGGAACATACAACGTGGTGACAATCTCCCTCATGACGAGCTTGGTAGAAGGTTACTTGACCTCATAGCAGGAACAAACATCTTCTAACAAGATCGGGGTATACAATAAGTCGAAAGGCTGGAGTGATAGAAGTTCGGGCCTTTAAGCCCAACCCTCGCGCCCCGCTTTTAACCAACCAACCACATAATCTTAAACTTACGAAACGTCAAAAGATTTGAAATTTAGAGTAGAGAGCATAAGCTAGTATTGATATAGACGACTGCCGTTATTGTAATTATTAAAAGTATTTCTCGAATTATTATAATATTTGATTTAGATTCTGGAAATAATCTTATAAAATATCGAGAGTTGTTTTAATTATCGATTAAATTATTTTTTAACACTCAAAGTTTTGCTTCATTGGAAATTTTACTCAATGATCGTTTGGGCATGTTTATTCATAGATAAAATCACTCGTGCTCGCTCTCGGGATTTAATCGGAATAAGCATACCAACGAGATTTCTTAAAATTTCCAAAACAGAACTTATCGTGAACATGAAACATTGTATCGATTATTATATCGAACTCTAGTTATATTATCTTCCATAAATATTGCCACACATTTTCAATACAACGCAACGAAAGATAAATTTTTACCAGTGTGGACGCGGTTTAGCATTACTCCATATTAAATTATCTAGTTTATTTCTTTCTAATAATAACTAGTAATAATTAATAGGTGAAAATAACAATGTTAGTTATTATTGTGTTTCTATAAATTGATTTTGAAAGGACATAATCGGTAACTAACGGCGGTTTATTTAGACAGGTGTTTCTTGTAACATACTAATTAAATATTAATTAGTTATTAACTTCAGATGATTAGATTCGTACTCATCAGAGCATAAGGGCAAATTGTTTCCTGTATAATAAATACGAGGTATATACATACCAGACTTTTTCCTATTCTTACCGTAACAAGGTTATTAATGCATGTAACATCAATTTAATTATATCTGTATATAAGTTTACGTTTAGAAGAATAAATTAATACATATTATCTACTAACAACTATTTGGGTAATTCTTTTACAAACCGCACACTTTTTAACCTTGACATTTTAGAGTCGTCCGAAAATTATTTATCATACATACAATTTTTGCTGAAAAAAAAATGTATTTTCCAAAATACCCACACATGAATTTTTGATAATTTGATGGATTTTACCCAATTTCTCATACTTGAAATTTTCGTCGTCCGTCCGTCCGCCTGTTTTGCGCTTAATCAATGGCAGGTAACTCTAATCGTTCTCCTACGGCACATTTTACATAAGATGTTTTTGATAACCCCGTATAACCAATTTACCCCTTTAATTTTATTGACATTTAATTTAAACTAATTATTAGTTAGATGGCAATTTATGAATTTTAATTTTGAAGTTTGTCCCATTGTAGTTTCGTCCAGAAGGTATAATTCCCTACCCATGAATTATTTATTAATGCCAATCTAACTGTTGAATCGTTTTAGAATATGTGAGGACTGGTCGACACTATCGGCAATGTCGCCAATCTTAGTTAGTAATGAAAAATTATTTTTTCGGAGGACGCTATTCTTTCGATTACAATTTTTTAATTGTTTAATTGTTAGGGATGCCAGCCGAAGACAAGTGTCTGTCGGTCTTAGGTGGGCCCACCATCCTTTCCCCGCCAACTGGAAGCTGTCAGCAGTCTACCAGCGCAATTGAAGAAATGAGGGCTAATTTTTGTCTTAGAAATTTAAATCACTTTTTAATATTACAAGTATAGTTATTAAAACGTAGGACGAGGCCTAACTTTTGTTCAAACTATACTTTTGAGTGTATTGGCTAGGGCACGAATTGAATATAACAAGGCAAGTTTGTTATATTGAACACGGAGGGGCATTTTATTCATTTAATTTTAATGTCTCTTGTCATTGAGGGTGATTTAAGGGTTAGTCCTTTCGTCAGTTGAATAACGCGACCCGCAGTACTTAAGAGTTAATTATTTATTTACAATAAAAATTAACCTAAACTAACATTTTGTTCTTCTCTCATAAAGAAACAAACCAACCTAGCATTCTCCTATCACGTACCCAGTTTAAATTATATATTTACATTACTTACAGTAGAAAATAAACCTAAGCTAATATTTTGTTTCCCCAAATAAAGCAAACTCAAACTACCCTCTAATTTCCAAAAAATTAGAAACGCGATAGAGGCTATTAATACTAACTTAAGATGTTTGACTTTGTGGAATTTCAATGACCATTACTGCTCGCGCTGGACTGAAAAATTCCAGTAGCTGTCACGTTTTTCATTCAGGATTGTTTTTTATGTCACGATCGGGTGAATTTTGGTTTCGAAAATTCGGGCGCAATAATTATTAATAATTACAAATAAGTATTAATGTCGGTCTTTTCTTATTTGAGCCTATGAAAACCATAGTGGTCTAAGTCAATTTTATCCATATTTCGCTTTTTGGCACTATCGTATTATTTACGCAGTAATCTACCTCTGGACAGAATATGAACTTCCTATCTTCAGTACAACACTAACAGATGTCGCTACTAACATGACTGTAAAACGCATTCAGATGTACCGATGAACGCCATAGTGGGCCAAGTCTGACTTAGACCATTATGGCGGTAAACATTTACGTGTCGACTGTTACACGCTGCTTTGTTTACCTCCTAAAAAATGAATATTGATTGACTTCACTTTTGATCTGGAAAAGACCTTGCCTTTCACCAAGCTGACTTGTTCTATTGCCTACTACTATGTTTATAACTTTAGAATATATCATTTGGATAAAGAAGACAAAGCGTTTATGTACGTATAGGACGAAACAGTAGCTTTTTGTGGAGCACAGGAAATGGGATCTTGCATTTGTGCATATCTTGTGAACCATGCTCCAGGAGCGACGCATGTAGTCGCATTTAGTGACGCCTGTGGAATGCAAAATCGAAACTTCAAACAATGCTTGTTATGGTTGAAATTACTAGCTGACAATCAACTGAATTTATAAACCATACACAACAAATTTATGGTTGCCGTTCATTCATTTGTACCGAATGACAGAGACTTTGGTATGGTGGAGCAGTATGCAACAAATAGAGTCAAGTTTGTCCCTGATGATTGGTAATCCATATAAAAAAATGCAAAACCAAAAGGCCATTTGACGTTAATAAAACGAATAGAACTGATTTCTATTCTACCTCAGCTTTAGAAAAAATAGTTACTCGCAGGAAGAACACAGACAATAACCAATTATCATGGCTGAAGACACTGTGGCTTCATTTTGAGAAGAGGCAACCATACAAAATTTTTTATAAAGAAACCTTAAACGAAAACATTTCTTTCAAAGTAAAGGATTTGGCTCCAAAAAAAAGGGTAATTTGACGGATTTCAAGAATATTGACCTGCCCCTTCTTTATGAATCTAGCCTGCCGGTAACTACGAGCAAGACAAAATACATGGAGGAATTGTTTCAGTTCATACCACCTGTCCACCAAGACTATTTTCGATCATTGAAGGTTGATGGAGAAAATAGCAGTAGTCCAGAACTTTCAGAAGACGTTGGTCCTCTAGAAGACTATTTATCCGATAGTGATGAATAAATAATTAATATAAGTTATAATCTCTAAGTTTTTGATGATTTAAAATAAAACAATAAAGAATAACGAGAAGATATCTTTTAAGAAATATTATGTTAACACAAAAACAATGAAAGTCATAGTGGTCTAAGTCACAAAATATGCAAAAAAAGGACAAAAATATATATTGTGTAAAAACCGAGTATCACAAGATCTAAGTTTGGGTTTTCCCAAGAAAAATCTTTTATTCCCATTCGCTATTTGTTTTTTGTTTTTTTTGTATCCTTGTTTAACTTCCGGCTTTAATATCTCAAAACAACTATTTTTGACTTAGACCACTCTGGCTTTCATAGGCTCATTTAACCTTTGAAATGTTAGGTTTCGAAGTGCATTAAAAAAATGACATTGTGAACAAATACAAAATAATAACAATTTAATTTTTTTAATATGTTTGACATACTCGTCCCCCACCTTAAATTAATTTTAAAAATACCATTTGTTCTTTATTCTCTTATCTGCAAAACCCATTTTACGAATAAGTGGTACCTCTATTTGATCGGTAGTTAGTAAATATTTTCGATCGCAAGTCACGCAGAGCGCGGGGAATGGACCTGCGCGACAGGTCGAAGAGTCTACAATCAAACTCGATGCAGTGTGAATCATTATTATTTCCATACTTTCCGTAGTTCGATAGCGTAGTTCTACCACTCTTCGATTTCGCTCTTCTCGAGCTGTTTAACTTGCGATCGAAAATATTGAATAACTAAAGATCTAACAGAGGCGCCACTTTTCCGTAATATGGGTTTGCAGATAAGAGGATAAAGAAGAAAACGGCATTTTTTCAAATTATAGTTGGAGGGCGAGCATGTTAAAACTATTTAAACAATTAAATTGTTATATGTTGCATTTGTTCACAACGACAATTTTTTATTAATGCACCTCGAAAGCTAACATAACAAAGTGTTAAATAAAAAAAGACTGCCATTGGTAGGATCATTACAATTGGAGATATTAAATTTCAAGTATGAGAAGGTTACAGAAAATCCAGGAATTTATCCAAAAATTCATATATGGATATTTTGGAAAATACATTTTTTTCAGCAAAATCCTGAAATAAGTGTACACTAGTTGTATGAATATAGGTTATAAAGAAATGTTCGGATGATTCTACAATGTCAAGGTTAAAAAGAATGCGGTTTGTAAAAGAATTTCATTAAAAATATATTTTTACTATGGACGCCTCTCGAAATTTCATTTAATTTGTTCAGTATGGCATTTTATGGCCATATTATGTGCATGACCTATTTCACGAGCTGGCAATTCATTTTATTACATTAATAAAAAAAATTAGGCGGGTGCACGAAACTCGATTTCTCAATAGTTTTGAACAGACGAGCCCGAAACTGCATACACGAAATTGGTTAAATCGATTCGATTCGATTGGAATCACTCGATAGGTATGGAGGAATCGAATTACAAAATTTTTATTTCTTTAGATGTTGTTTTTTATATTTCACTCGATATTTAGGCCATACTTTGGCACTTTCTCGTTTATGTGCCGTTAACAAAGACGTATGTCGTGGCAGCTTTCTGAGCGCCAATCGGCAGATTTCGGGCGGTGTCAGTATTAACTTTTAATACTGCTTGTGAATAGTATACTATTTTCCTACGCCATTAAAATATGACTGAAAATAAGCTTTTTCTTGACTTCTTGTTTAATTTTTAGGTGGGTATCAATTAAAAAGAATAACGTCAGTTAAAAAGGCATCACGTGCTCCACTTGCGTAACTCTAGTCTAGTAGTTCTAGTGTTTCATCATAAAAAACAGGAAAAAAAAACAGATGTAGAATATTCATAATATATTTTAGTTCCTCTTAATGGTGGACAGACTTTCAAAACTGCGTTATAAAAAGTAACTAGCCCATAATGGATTAAAGAACTCGATATTTAGGCCGTTAATATTTATCAGATGTGAAATGAAAATATGTTGCGGCA
Organism: Barypeithes pellucidus; assembly: GCA_963991005.1. NCBI lineage: Eukaryota > Metazoa > Arthropoda > Insecta > Coleoptera > Curculionidae > Barypeithes > Barypeithes pellucidus. The sequence continues at coordinate 32,870,638 of OZ022562.1, forward strand.
GAAGCAAAGATCAATTGAAAATTTTGCGACTTTTAAGACGGGTCCAGTCCAAAATCGAGCTAGAGCAATATTATGGCTATATGATTGCTCAGGTGGTATAGGTGGATTTTAAAATCCGACCAAATTATCATAGAAAAAAAGTAAGTATTTAAAAGTTGAAGGGGAACATTTTCGAACTTCTTAAGCATGACAGATAAATTAGTGGAAAATGAATGGTTTTAACGTACAGTCGAATTTTATAAATGAAACTAAATCATCTTATATTAGAATTATTTATTAACCAGCCTCAAAATAGAAAGATGACGAAAAAATATGTTAAATTAATTAACATTTATTCACCTTATCAACATACAATGTAAATATTTTAAACCGTTTTCGATTCTCACCTTGCAATACTTTCAAAAATTCGCCCTTCATATTGCATACTGAAATGTAAGCGTTACAAATTTTTTCGGTAAAATTATTTTTAATCTGGCAAGAAGGACTTCTGGTTATATGGCAAAGGAAGTGTCTAGTATCTATATTAAAACCAACGATAGAACGGAAGGCGTCAAAACAAATATCTATATCTATCAAAGTCAGAATATTTATGCAGACTTGCATCAAGGGAAATTTATTAAATTTTTAAAAACGAATAATCTATACAATTATTGATTATATAACTTTTATGCATTTTAATGAAAATAGGAACATAAACGACATTCAAGTATGTAAAAATTAATGAAAATTCACGAATAAGAAAATTAATGACCTTTACGTCGTAGCATTGAATCCTGTCTAAATGCCGCTCCTGTAATGCACAGAAGATGTGCGGTGCGGCACAAAGTTGATGGAATGAAAGAATTAATTTTGTTATAGCTTTCTACAGCTTTTTAGTCTAAAGGTGGATTCAATTTAGGGTCAAGTTAACATCCGTTTAACTTAATTATTAGTGTGGCCTATTATGTTAGTTGTTAGATTATATTTATTTATTTAAATTAAAATTCAATGGAAAATTAATACTAAAAGGTTAAGAAAGTAGATGTAACAATGTTTTTATTATTAAAAATGATCAATATGTTAGTTATAAATGAAATTTAGTTAAATTAAAGTTATTAATAAGATTATTTCTATTTCTTATATTATTGCGAATTGAGTGTGTGTATAAATTATGCTTAAATTTACAATACCTTTCTGATTTTTTTTATTAATTGCATTCATTTTTATAAAAATTTCAACCATTTCCAAAAACAATCTTTTGTTATAGCATTCCTTGCCTTGTAACAAAAAGGGTACATGCTTTTATCCTATTTCTGGCCATCTTGATTTTGTCTTCCATGACGATTTCGTTACAAAGAGCTTTTTACTCGCACCTCGTATTGTTAAAATTTTCAATATCAAATTATCTTAGCAAAATATAATAAACGTTTTAAAATACTGTTTTTGGTTGTATTTTAAGGAATTGAAAATGAAACATAAATATTTTGGCGAATTAAACACTTGGTATTAATAAATATAATTTTATCAGGTAACGCATAACAAACAAACTTCTAAATGTTCATTATAACCACCACAAATGCTTAAGTTAATTCTAACTTTTGTATTAAAGCTAATCTAATTCAGGAAATTATTTTACAAAAAGAAATAAAATATTTGGTTATGTATTTTGGTTTAGGCAGACAGTGCACCGTAGCTGTGTCAGCGTTATAACTCTCAGCATGTAACCATTTTTATATATGAGAAGATAAATATGTCTAAGAAATGGAAACAGATTGCTTTTAAAATGGATACTGAAAGATACTTTACCACTTTATATGGAGAACAAAATATTATTGAAAAATATCAAATTAAATAATAAGAATGGGTGATTTGGGACGAGGAGAAAATGAAACGTGATTATTTGATAGTTCTATATAAGAAAATGCATTTTCAATAACGCAAAGATACCATCTATCGCCATTTATATTTTAATCTGAATTAGTATTTTATTATCTAGTATTAAGCTAGGTTCACACAGCAACACGTCGCATGTTTTTCTGCAGAATTAATCTTATCGAATAAGTAGCCCCGTAGAAATTATTAAAAAAAATAATATAGACCGAGTACATGTCCACCCGGATAAGTCGAAGAGACTCAACTCAATAATGACCTAATGGATTCTCCCGATAACTCGATCCTAATACGATGCTGGAACCTAATGTATTTATTGTCTGTTTCCACCAAACAATACTCAACACAGAGTTTGAGGCCCAACTCAACTAACTATACACAAAGATGCATAAAGCCACCTACTGCACCTTAAGTTTCAGCTATATCCTAGAGAAGTTTTTAAAAACTACTCATAACATTGTACTGAGAGTATACGTCTGTTTACGATTTTAACAGTGTTTATTATCGTAAATTTTAAATATTGAGATGATATTCAGGTAGAGGATCAGAAAAATATATTGTTGTTTTTGCGTATCCATGATTACTATAGCAATCAGCATTTGATTCTATTCACGAGCTTATACAAGTCACCTAACCACTTCAATTGAAATTGAGTTTAAATAGGTCAACATTCAATTATTAGGGATTGGTTATCCTCTACTTTTAAGTATGGATTTTTTTAAACAACGATGTCTATTTCAATTCAAAGAGCTACATAAGGTTCATAATTTTAAAATTAATAATTAATTGTTTTACCTTAAAACTTATGTGAATTTGTTCACTTTCTGGCAAGCAATACTAGGCAACACACAAATAATAAAAACGACACAGCATGCTTTAAACTTAATTTAATTTAAGTTGGAGACTTACCTGTGGCATTGTCATATGTGGCGGACTTGATTGTTGTCCAGGCTTATCACCTCCTTGAAGGTGTGCCACCAATGCTGCTATGTGATCCAGTAGCTCGCGATTGTGCACTAGCAGCTGGTGAGTTCTCGCTTGAGCTTCCATTCTTGCAGTCTAAGAAAAATTTAACATTTTTTTTAAAGTAGTATGTAAATCTGTAATGGAGAGGAACTACAAGTTCAAAATAAAGCTTTGATTAAGTAAGCCATCGATGATATACTTTTAATAAAGCATGGGTAGTCTGAGGCAAGATTACAAGATTATTATGTCCCAACTGGAGTTATGAAGATCAAGTAAGTTACTACTACATTTTTAACTTCACTTTTTTCTAATTTATGAACACATGAAAAAAAATTTTTTTGATAGTTTAAATTTTCACACCAAAAATAATTTACTTTAATAATTATAATATTCCATCCAGTAATTAATTTTAAAACAGGGTTTTTAGTGTTTTGTACAATGGAATTACTTTAACGTAGAGACCTGACATTTAACTTTAGAATTTGGTTTTCCAATATTTATCCAAGATACGCATACCCAATAAATACTTTTTTGAGGAAACTAAAATCAAAAAAATAGAACTAATCAAGGAAATAAAAGGAGGTCCACAGACAAGGATTTTATAATTTGTCAAATTTAAAGAAAACCTGCTGCACAAACCCAAACAAATCATTTTATGACATATACACTGGTTACCTGTGCCACAAATGGATATAGTTTTTAATTTTTTGAGTATAAAAAATTTTGCTTGTAAAAAATTAAGATTTTTTTTTATAAAACTTAGTTTTTGCATATAAGAAGTCAAAATCTTAAGAATTATTAGTTTTATATAAAAGTAAACTATACTCACCGGCACAAGATTCCGCCATCTTGAAATTTCGGTCAAGTTGGATATTTTTATTTTTTATGCGATTTTCATGATTTTGTTATCAGTTTGTGATATTTTTATTTTTTATGCGATTTTCATGATTTTGTTATCAGTTTGTAGATCAATTTATTGTATTTTTCCTTAATTATTTTATAAAGTAATATTTTTCCATCAGGCTATATTATACAGGAGTAAATCAAACTGTTGCTTCTTGCTGTAATTTCAAAACACCCTGTAGGAAAATTTGAGGTGGATAATTTTATTTCCATAGTGTTTCTTGTCATCTTTGATGTATTCTAAACATTTCGATTTTTGATTCATTCCATTATCTCATCTCTGCTGCGAGCTGCAACATTTTAAATGAAATTATGTTACTTTTAGAAAATGTATGTCATTGGTATTTCTACCGATGCACGCACGAATCTTGTTTTTGTTGAGCTCTAATCGCCCACCGTCACATTGAGGAAATCCTCCAAGAAGTTATTGTTCCATTTGCTACTTTCATTGGGAACCAATTTACATTAATGCATGATAATGATGATGATAGCGATAGTGAACGAATATCTGAATGAAGTTGGATTTCCAAGATTGGAATGACCCGCATGTAGCCTGGATCTCAACTCAATCGATCATCTTTTAAAGGTCCGTTCGTCGTCGTCCTGTGCAACCATAAACCTTGCAAATTTTCGACTGGCGCTGACCGAAGCATATCAGGCTATCCCTCAAGAAAGATAAGTAACCTTAATCGTTCGATATCACGAAGACTGCAAGCTGTCATTGCTGCGAGAGGAGGAAATATACGATATTAAAATTGTTTCTGTTAATTAACTTTATGATATAGCTAGTGTTTGTTTTTCTTAATGAAAATAGGCTTCAAATCAGCGCTTCATTTAAAATTTTGCAGCTCGCAGCAGAAATGAGATAATGGATTGAATCAAAAATCGAAATGTTTAGAATATATCAAAGATTACAAGAAACAATATGTAAATAAAATTATCCTCCTGAATTTTCCTATAGGGTATTTTGAAATTACGATAAAAAACAACAGTTTGATTTACTCCTGTATAATATAGCCTAATCGAAAATTGTTAGTTCATAATATACTTAAGGAAAAACACAATAAACGGATCTACAAACTGATAACAAAACCATGAAAATCGATTCAAAAATAAAAAAGTTATAAAATATCAAACTTGAGCAAAATATCATGGTGGCGGAATTTTGTACCGACGAGTGTAGTTACTTTAATTTTCAATTTTTCGTTATAAATGAAAATTTTAAAAATATCATTTTTGATTTTTTAAAACAGGAATTCTAAGTAGTATTAGTTAAACTAGCATTTTATTTAAAAAGTTGGAAGCCTCCAACTTCTACACACTTTTCTAGTCGTCTCCTAAACTCATTTAAACAGAATCAATCCTCTGTTGATTTATTAGAAAAAATAAACTTTCTTCAAATCGTGAATTATGATATAAAAAGCAATTCTAATGGACATTTCCTAGAGGAATTTTTCTTTAAACCAAAAATTAATGGTTGTTTACTCTTAGGAAAAATAATTCATTTTTTAAGTTTTTGTTCTCCCCGTATATAAGAACTGAATTTTCTTATGACAAATCTCAATTTTTTTACAAGCACCATTTTTTAATCAGAATAACTTTTTGTCGAGAATTTAAAAATTTGGTCTATGTGTGGTATAGGTATCCAGGGGTTTGTATATGAACTTTTAAACTTACAATTGGTGTAGGGATCACCCATTTAAAATAAGTTTACAATATTCATCATTAAGTAAAACATTGTATATCGACGACGCATCTTGATGAAGGAAGAAGAGAAGAAGGTAAATAAGAATTAAGATGAATTGAAGTCATACTTTTCTTATCAGTTTCAAATTTAATATAAATTTTCAAATGTAATATAATATATATGGAAATAATTAACAAACGAATTTTTCTCAAAATAACATTTTTGGGTGACAGTAATATGCTGTAGGTCAAAAACGGAAGCTCAAATTTGACACGATTAGTTAAAAACTAGAATCCAGACGTTGATCGTATATTGTGCTCATCTTATTAATAACCGTTTTTCAGTAAGTGAGTGAAATCTATAACCAATTTCTTTTCCCTGGTTTTTTAACTTTTTAGTTTGCACACACAACGTTTTATTATAGTCAAAATCAATTTCAATTGCCGACAATTAAAGATAGTTTAGAACTTAACCCTGTGATTTTCTGATTTTAGATTATAGACTATCCGTTGTTATCACAAATCCCCTACTTCGAAAAGACCTCTAACATTTTTGAGTTCATTTAATAAAGAACATTTCTTAAAGAGGATTACAATCTATCCGTTAAAATAGGACGATAATTTAATTGAAATTACTCACCTGTTCCGGTTGCAGCTGTTCTCTGGCCAGCTGCAATTGAGCAACTGCAGCTTGCGTTTGTTGTCGCTGTTGCTCTAACTGCTCCCTCAGCAGCTGAATCTCATGATGGGAAGATAGTGCACCTCCGGGAGGAGGAAGGGGATTATTGGCACTACCTGAATTGGTTCTATTTCCAAGAGCATCACTATGAGGGGACGAGTAGGTTTCAGCATGCTAAAAAAAAATTGTAGTATAGGGCCTGATAAACCAGCAGATTCTTATACAGGTGATTGATGGTGGATGACCTATTAAACGTTTATGAAGAACTAGTCCACTGATCACTTTCAAAATTTGGTAGTTTATACAGTGTGTCCGCGGATGAGGGTACCCAATAGGGAAAAAATCTTTATTAGTCATTTTACGACCAAAAGTCATTCTTTATAAAAAGTTCTGCTTGTTGAGAAAATGAAGTGACGATAAAAAAAATTTTGATCCGATGTACAGGGTGTTAATAAATTAGGAAAATATGAAAATGCTTCAAGAGAGAACTACCATTATTTATTATTTTTTACAAAAATTTTATAAAACAAAGTTGTTGATAAACTAACGTAAAGTGTATATACAAATTTTGAAATAAAAATTGGAATTTTTAAAAATAAAATAATAACAGTGGTGTTTATGTAATTATTTGCATTTTACAAAAAAATGAAGATACGTTCATGTTACGTCAGCATCTTATTTACATCTGTCAGTATTCTGATTTCGTGAAGGTATTTTCGAAAATGTTAACCAAAGAAGAGCATATTTATTTAATACAATGTTACGGTATTGGAAATTGGAAATACGCTCTTCTTTGATTAACATTTTCGGAAATGCCTTCACGAAATCAGAATACTAACAGATGTAAATAAGATGCTGACGTAACATGAACGTATCTTGATTTTTATGTAAAATGCAAATAATTACATAAACACCACTGTTATTATTTTATTTTTAAAAATTCGAATTTTTATATCAAAATTTGTATTTACAATTTACGTTAGTTTATCAACAGCTTTGTTTTATAAAATTTTTGTAAAAAATAATAAATAATGGTAGTTCTCTCTTGAAGCATTTTCATATTTTCCTAATTTATTAACACCCTGTACATCGGATCTAAAAAATTTTTATCGTCAATTCATTTTCTCAACAAGCAGAACTTTTTATAAAGAATGACTTTTGGTCGTAAAATGACTAATAAAGATTTTTTCCCTATTGGGTACCCTCATCCGCGGACACACTCTATATATAAATGGACATGCTTCCTATTTTAAAAAATTATTCAACCAACAGTGTTGCTGCTTCTACGAGAAAGTATAACTTTGATAATTTGAATGGAACATCCGGTGTATTATTTTCTTTTAGAATCGCTATTAATTTCTTAATAATTAAAAAAAATAACCCCTATACCTATCCATCATTGCTATTGCTTGAATAATAATAATAATAAATTTAACTTTTTTTTTGGAAAACATGTCCTTCAAAATGGGCTGATATATTTGTAACCCTGCCAAATTAGGGCAATAAAATTTGGTTGGGAGTTAGGTAATACCCAGAGGCCTTTCACTCTGTTCCAAAATATAGTACACCACACAATATAAATATTTTGATTGGCTATAAAAATGATAAAAAGTATATTTTTTATATGAAACACCTTTCATGTTATCTGTGGTCCTAAAATCTGTTGAAATTTTGTTTATCTTTCTACGTGTAATGTTACTATATCTACCTCGGAAAACTATATTACTGCATTAGATATTTTTTGCTTATTTTTTTACGAACTGTTAATAATTTTGGAAGAAGTCAAAAAATTAATTGTAAACTTAGATTTGGTTAAGTAACCTTAAGCTTTTACGAATTTATTTGTGATTGTTATTCGCAATAATTCATGTCTGGTCTCTGGATATTAACTGATTCCCATTTCAGTGCGTTAATTTATCAGAGTTCAAAAATATCAGCCCTTTTTGAAGGATTTGTTGTCAAAAAAAAAATGTTAATTATCTCGAGAACGATAACAGATAGGTATAGGCAAATTTTAAAGAAAGTTATTAAGAAATTAATAGGGATTCTAGAACACACAGGATATTCGGTTTAAATTATCAAAGTTACTAATACTTTCTAGCAGAAAGGACAGCACTGCACGGCGCAAAATATTTTTAGAAGAGAGTGCATGTCCACTTATATAAGCTACCAAATTTTCATTAGTGTGATCCGTTGACTAGGTCTTCATAAAGGTTTATAGGATATGCACCATCAATCACCCTGTATATAGGATTGTCATCATCATCGAAATTTGCACGGACTTGTTTTTTTTATTATTTTTTTTTAAATCAACCAGAAAGACTGTTAAAAGCCCCTAACATGTACCAACAACCATTTTTTAAATGGAAAACCCTATATAGTTCTCCTGTCCTTTAAATCCAACAATGTAAAAATATACACGTGGTCTCATTTAAAAATGGAATGTTGATTCTCTAATCTATCGTATATAATTTTTTTGATAATTTTGAAATAATTCATTTTAAAAAATAAAATTAACGGGTCCGAGCGATTTTAGATAAATTAAACATACAAATAATAAGGGTAGGCCGCATAACCCTGTATAAAAAAACCTGCGCTATAAAAAAGGACGGTATCTTAGGCCGAGTTCTATTATCGATTATGCTAATGAAGTTATAATAATCTGGAAAAATACATGATATGTATAAGATAAATACAACAAACTAGGTTACTAATTTATTTCTATTTTATATTTTTTCATTTTTCATCTGAAATTTAACTTTTACATTATATTTGGCAACATTGCCATGCTACCGGGTGTTTCGAGAAGTGAACACGTGTACCGTATGGCGTATGCGGCATGAGGTTAGATTTTAAGGGTCGTTACCCAAGTTTTTACCCGTTTTCGAAAAAAATATATTTTGGTTCAATATGACTTATATTCAGTATACGTATATTCCATTACTAAGTTAGTAACTAATAAGACAAAGGAGAAAAATCGCAAATTTCAAGACACTACCATAAACTAACACTGGCATAAATATTCTTATTTAAATCGGTACATGTGAAAAAAACCATAACAACAATGAGGAAATTTTATGAACATAAAACAACTAATGCAAAAAACCATATTGAACAAAAATATTTTTTTTTTTCGAAAACAGTTCACTTATCGACATTGATCAAGACTACCTTTTTTCAGCTTAAGGTTTAGAGTATCCAAAAATATTATTGTCGTTCCTTCATCATACAAGGTGTACAAAACAAATAATTTTGTGTTACGTCTAGTCCGTCCCTGTCAAACTAAATAAGCCCAATGTATTTAAAAGGGAGAATTTTAAGGCGACTCATCTAGTAACCATTATACTAAAAAATTATTAAATTACACCTAGTACTTAAAAAATTATTTAAAAAACAACGATTTCCAGGGACGTCCGTTATGGGCCCGTATCTCGGTAGGGGAGGCCGTAGAAAGGAAAAAATATAAGAACTTCTCCTGTTATTTTTAAGTGTTCTATCTAAATCAGGGAGATTGCCCACATATTCTGGGACACCCTCCAAGTGGATATGCTCTGTCGTTTAAAAAATATTTTCACCCGTGCAGTGCTGCCACGTCTACCAGAAAGTATTAGCAACATTTAAACGGAACATGTATTTTTTCTAAAAACCCTATTAATTTCTTAAAAACTTTCATGATTTTTATTTTAAATAGAACACCCTATACAAAATATGGAATGTTCCGAGGGTCTAAATAAGTCTTATTAGTCTTTCATACCCTCGAGAATGTTTGGAATGTCCTAAAGTCAATTCAGTTATATTTCCAATTTTAAGATGACATTAAGTTTTTTCTTCCAAAAAGGAATTGCAACATTGCAAAATAATTAAAAACTATGTTTATCAGGATACGCGGAATTTCGAGGGGAAGTTAAAAATGCAAAAATATACAGTGTATTTGTGTTAACATTTTTAATGTACCTATTTGAAATAGTAACGGAGCTATATACTTTGCCACGGCAATCCTATACCTATATTTAAAAGCGCGTAGCTGTCAGGTGTTTCGCTACCCGACCTTGCGAGTGGGTGCTGACTCATGTACACCCATAATACTATATCATGTTAGTGTCTGTCCACAACGGCGCACTACCCCTCGCCTTTAGCCTAGTACCATAGCACCGCACAGCCTCGCTTGAGCTTCACACATTAGTCCCTCGACATCGAGATATAAGCATGGACTGTGCGTATATGAGAATGCATATAGATATTTTTGATTATATCATTACTTGGATTTTATGTAGGACAACACTATTTAAAATAACAATTAAAATGTTAAAAATTATTCCAGTATACCTTATTTTTTTCTAATTAACTAATTACGACTCTGTTTAAACATATTTTTTAATGTGACATCCTGTATATTAACTGATTTTCCAATTTCGCGTCAAATTCTGAACATATACCACTTTGTTATATTAGCGTCTAAAATAATATCTTCTTCATCAGAAGAAGGTGACAACGCACAGTCCATGTTTATATCTCGATGCTGAGAGACAAACTGATCGACAGGCAATGCGATGAACTAGGCCAGAGGGCGGCAACCTTTATTATTTTATATTTTTTCATTTTTCATCTGAAATTTAACTTTTACATTATATTTGACAACATTGCCATCCTACCGGGTGTTTCGAGAAGTGAACACGTGTACGTATGGCGTATGCGGCATGAGGTTAGATTTTAAGGGTCTTTGCCCAAGTTTTTAGATAGCCGATTTTAATAAAAATAAGCATGTAGTTGTTTCTTTAGGGCATCCAAGGAGTCACTCTATAAATATAATAAGCCATTTACATAACACGATGCATTTAAGGTCGTAACTTTATAGTATGACACTCGATATAGGCACTCATTAGGTACTAATACACGGAAAATGTTAAATTTCCTGTAAAATATAGCATTAATTACATTTTTTATTAGTAATCTGTACCAAAATAATATTGTTAACATAATTTACAAAAAAATATAGTTAAGATTTCTAATAAAATTAGTAAAATCAAATAAATACTAAAATATATTGTCAATTGTGCAATAATAATATTATTATAATAAATATTTTATTGTGAGATTTTCTATAAAATAATGTATTAATTACAATTTTCATTATAAATCCGTATAAAAATAATATTGTAGATACACCTAATTTCTAAATAAGTATAGTTAGAATTTCTAATAAATTTAGTAGAAGCAATTCAATTACTAAAATCTATTGTCAATTTTACACAACGAATTTGTAGTGAAAATAGTTTATTTATAACTCCAGTAGTTAACTATTTTAAAACGTATAAGTACATTTCACTGGGTAAGTACGTATAAATTACCCAGTTAAATGAAGTGTCGTAAACATATTTTTTGAAGAAGAAAAAATTTCTATTTTCGACAAATAATAGTTGGAGAACTTAACAGGAAACATACCATCGATCGATGAAGTCAAATGACTTAGGGCACGGTTAGCACTTGGATGGGGACGACCGCTTGGAAATATCACGAGTCGAACTTTTTTCAAAAGATTTAAGTAAATTTTACAATAGATTTTATTAAATTTCACAAAAGATTTGAGTGAATTTTACAGAAGCTTATCATTTGCATGGTGTAGGTACTAAATATTTTTGTAATTATTACTAGAAAATGTAAGTTAAAATTTTTCTATAATTTAGGTACAGTTTTTAATAATAAAGATTATTCCAGTCACATAATATACAGGGTGTTATGGAAATGACTTATTATATTCCAATAGGTGACTCCTAGGGTGTCCCAGAGAAAATCTACATACTTTTTTTTTAAATCGGTAAAAATCCTTTTTACCCATATACTGTCGTGCCGTTCCATCTGGATTCACACCGCGTGTGTCGTCCTTGCTTGGATACTCGGCGCGCGCCACTATTGTTGCTTCAGTATATTTCGAGACTCGGGGATGGAATGACTCTGTCGAGAGTTCCACGTGCTTGACGTATGCGTTTGTTAGTTGTAGCATTTCCCGATTTATTTTCTGTTGTGAAATGATTCATAATAATAAATGTTGTGATGTGATTTCAAATTTGTGTGATATTATCTACTGTTGGTTTTGTTGCCAAACATAATTTTTGTGTTTTATTTTTTTATGGAATTTAATTACAAAACGGATTATTTTAAAATAAGATCGAAGATAAAAATTAAAATTGTAGTTTTTTTTTTAAGTTTGAAGAAGAAGTGATAACACACGTCAAAGACGTCTTGTCGTCAAAAAATGAACACGTGCATTTACAATTCTTTGTTGCAATATGCCAACACCGCCTATAATGCGCTGGCCTCTTTTAAACCTCGAGACTGCCTCAATAAACTATTGATTGCGAAGATCCTCAGTAGCGGCCACGTAAATTTTCAGATTTCATATAAAGTGTATAGTTCGCTTAATAATTCAATGCGCCATTTATGGTTATTTTTCTTCAATTTATTTTTTTCTCAGAATTTGCCGGTTTAAATATAATAAGTAATTTCCGTAACAACCTGTAGAGTTATAAATTATGATTAAGTTTTTCTTCCTGTGTACATCTGATATCGTCATGGGAGTCGTTAAGACCCTGATATCGTAAATGACAGTTACAAAATACAAAACTTTCCGTGAATTTAGCAGGTTTTATTTTAATTATTCTCAATAGGAGTCGAGATTTACACCTGCTCTGGTCGGAATTTACGAAACCACAATGCGTTTTATCTTTCGCTATTGGATTCCAAAAAAGTGATGATCCATAAAACATGTTTTATTGCGATTGATCTCGTTTCCCTTCCTCTGATTTATCGACCTTTGAGATCGAAAATGTTAAATCACAGTGGGTGCTTCCCGATACGCCACAGCCGAACTAGCACGTTATCGGTTTTTAAATCCAAATGTCATATATTTTTTCTTCCAGTATCTAGAAAATGATTTTAAAGAGCATTGGAATTTAATCAAATTTTGCAGGAAATAGGTTTCAGTAATCGATAACTGATATTTAAACCAGTTTAAAATTCTTTGTTTTGGACCTTTTATGAGGTTACAGTATTTCAAATATATGGGGTTAACAATGTTGTCACATAATATATTAAGCTTAAATTTATTAATCTCTTACCGAGAAAAAACCTAAAATTAAACGTACGCATTTGAAATAAATTGTGATACTATTTATTTTCAAATTTAAATGCAAAATAATATATTTTTTCGATTAAAGTACTTTTATCCTAAAAATATGGCAACATAGTGCATCGTCAATGGTTAGATAGCTAGAGGTAGTTTGATAGGTTATATTCCAGACAGTTGAGAGCGCACGCGCCTCTTGATATAACCTATGGGCCATCGGGCTTGATCGGCGATGTCCGATATTTGATGGATGTACCCACCCAGTTGTGTAGTGATAGAAAAGGCAATGGTTATTGTATTGTGTTAAATTGTGTTTTATAAATAAGTGTTCATTGTTTGGTGTTTTAGTGTGTTTTTTTGAAATTTTGAACTTTGTGATAATGAATGAGTATACTCCTGGTAAAAACCGTTACAATCAGACCCGCGATTGGAAATGTGTATAGGGTATGTGAAGAGGAATCACAAATCAATATACAGTGAAACCTCTCTTAGGCGGACACTTACGGGACCGTCTAAATGTGTCCGTTTAATAAATGTGTCCGCCCATGGGAAATTTGTTATTAGGTAATATGTAAATGCAAAATTATTACTATGTATATGTATATACAAATAAACATAACATAACAAAAATACACTAGTTTTAGTTAGGATGTAGTACCTACTAAAAAATCTAATAACGTAGTTTGACGTGTTTGCGTTTTATACTTGCAATCTAGAAAATGTAATTCCAAGTGTGATAACAATTCCACTGTTTCCATAGAGTCACCTCTATTCTTTGCATACTCTTATAATTCCTTTACCATACTAATGGCTTGTTGATAATTGGTGACATTTGTTGGATTACTGCATTCAACTTCTTCATCAGAGTCATCAGATAGTGATATGGTTTCAGTTTGGACTACATAATCGGTAGGAATGGGGTCACTATCATCTTCTAATAGCACATTGCTATCAATGTTAATGATCTCGCCCAAATCATTGTTATCAAATTACAAACTTCCACGACATCAATATTCTCTTTCAGACTCAAAACGCGACATTTTTGTGCCATTGTTTACGATTTTAACCTTACAACTCATAAATAAACGGCAGACTGCTGTCGGGGAATCACACATACTTTCATTTGGGGTTGTTCATTCGAAAGTCGTTTCGCTATGCCACGCATACGCTATTGGTTCTCGGTCTGTCTTCAGAGAGTTTTTGCACCGTAATTATTCGTCTCCCAAATACTTTTAAATTTTTTTTGTTCGTTTAAAGAAGGATTTTCGCACTCTTTGTATGAAAACAGCCTGTCCGCGTCCGCCCAAAGGAGAGTCCGCCCGAGAGAGGTTGATTTTCATGAAATTTCATATACCTAGTTCCGGACTATGAAAAAATGTTCTCTTAATAGAGATGTCCGCTTATTATAGGTGTCCATTATGAAAGGTTTCACTGTATTTAAATTTCCACTTAAGCGAAAGCTAGAAAGGAACATTAATACGACCAAAACTAAAAAATCATCCTTAATCCTGTAGCTGTTTTTTTCCGTTGAAAAATTTACGTCTTGTAAAAAGTACTTTAAACCTTGATAGTTACCTATGTACCTTCAAACATAAAATGCAATACTGAAGAATTTCCTATTTTTATTACATTATTTCAAATAATAAAAGCACGCCAATGACTAGACCATGTTTTAAAATACATTGCTTCCCCTTACGGATACATCGAAAACACAGATCCACTTGTCGACCTGTATGTAGATAGATTTCAATAATAATATATGACTGATTACATAGAAATATAGTAATTGTAGTTAATATTTTTGCTAAAAAAAGTCTCATACAATTCCATTATAAATATACCCGGTGATGCATCCTTGAGTTGAACATAGGAAACTTCATATAATTTTTGAGGTGGATGAAATATTGACTCCTCTGTACATTTTATAGAAGTACTGCATTATAACTTCTTGAAGAGGCCGACATGGTCAACCCATATGCCGAGTTTGAAAACACTTCGGTGAGCCAATCCTAAGCTATTCAATTAGATGTGAGGGCAAAAACCACGAAACTCTCATAGTTCAGGTAATACAGCAAACACCAGCAAATGATTTTTACGACGCTATTGTCAAAATTTGATGTAATGCCGGATATAACGAATAATGAAAATATTGTTTCTAAAACGAATTTTCGTTTTGTCAATGTCAAAATTTAATTTGTTGCGGTTTGCTATATTACCTGAACTATCAGAGTTTCGTGGATTTGCCATAACTTTTAATTAAATATCTTAGGATTGGTTCACCAAAATGTCTTCAAACTCGGCACATAGGTTTACCATATAGGTCTCTTCAAGAAATTATAAGCAATTTTTCTACAAAATGTATAGAGGAGCAGAATTCAGCTACTTTAAAAATTACACGTGATTTCCTATATTCAACTTAATGATGCATTACCCAGTATATGAATTTGTAGACATACTATAAATATTTATGAGCAAGTGAAATTTTAGTAATTCTATTTTACGATTCTTCAAGATATTCTATAAGTTATGAGACTATTTGATTCTTTTTTTTATGATCAAAGACAAGCACTATAGGAACAATCCTTTAGGGCACTCTGGGAGTGGTGCGTGTGCGCAAAAAGCGATTCACTTTGGTTTTGAATCGTTGGAGGTTATATTCGTTGGGAAAAACAACCTTGGGAAGGTCGTTCCATAAGGATGTCTGGAGTACTCCAGATGAAAGTATTCTTAAATAGTGAAGTTCGAGGAGTAATAAGACTAACCACATATGAATGGGCGGCAGTGGTTTGTCGTGTATTTCTGATATTCACCGCTCTGGGCGGAATTAAGAGGGCAAGGTCAGCCGAGCACTTTCCATGAAAATATCTGTAAAAGAGAGTCAAATCCCCAACCTGTCTCCGATGTTCTAGGCTGTCGAGGTTCTTCGTCAGCTCGTGGTCTCCAATCATATGAATGGCCCTCCTTTCGATGGAATCCAGTAGCTGAAGAGTATGTTTGGGTTCAGAGCTCCAGACATGAGAGCAGTACCCTAGTGATGGTCGAATCTAGGCTTTGTATAGTGTCAAAAGTTGTTGAGGTGTACACAACTTTCTGGTTCGGAACAGTACACCAAGTTTCTGAGAAGCTATCTTAGCGATTGCCACAATGTGGTTACGCCAAGACATATTTCCTCCCAGATTGATGCCCAGCAAATTAATAGATGAAGCCAGGGGGATTGCGTGTCCGTCCATGACTATATCCGGTTCTGGTTACTGTCACCCCAAACCAAAATTTCTTTCAGGTCTTTGTTGAGCCGTGATACTTCATGCTGTCTGCGAAGATGTGCGTCCGCAGCCAATGTTTGTGCATTCAAAGAGAAAGATGAGATAAGTCTGCCATCGTCAGAGTAAGAAGAGAGTGGGAGACAATATGGACGCTTGAGGAACACCGGCATTGATGGTGAATGTGTCTGAGAGAAATCCGTCAATCGCCACTTGCAGAGAGCGGTCCTTAAGAAAGCTAGACAACCATGCACAGAATCGACTGGGCATACCATAGGATCGCAGTTTACTTAGAAGTCCCTCATGCCAAACACGATCAAAGGCTTTAGAAATATCCAGTGCAACAGACCGAGACTCCCCATGATGTTCGATTGCGTTGTTCCAAATATGGGTGACATAGGCTAGAAGATCTCCAGTTGTTTTAACTGACTGTAACGCACTTCGTACCACTTTGACAAAAAGAGACTTGATCCCATGAATCGCTAGATGGTGGCTAGCAACTCAAGAATACGATTTTGATATTCAGTATAGACCAGGAAGTAAAATGAGCCATGTAGATGCCCTTAGTCGCAACCCTGTTGAAAGTATTGAGGGATATGATGATGTCCAGATACGTAAATGTTAACGAAGATGATTGGGTTTTAGCTGGGCGGTTGAGTTATGGAAAGTGTCGTCATCTACATTCAGTTTTAAGCAAACAACCGCAAAGTGTGGAAGACAGAGAAGTATAAAAATATTTTGCTCTCAAGGATAATCGAGTCTATCATAAAACAAACTGGACTATTGATGATCGCTGATTATGTTGAAGCCTTCCAGGTACTTTAGAAGACGATTTAAATATTCTTTGTTTGTAGGATAAGTTAAAAAGTCTACAAAATACTAGTGTTAGTTCATCGGCGCATCTCTTGAGAACTATATAGATATTTCCACAAAATTTTTATAACTAGAGTACTGTATAATTTTTTATGGTGTGGCGTTACTATCCTGCCTCATGCCAAAAATATTGAAGAGTGAAAAATGTTCTATCCCCTATTTCTACCCCATTCACGCCGGTAACCAAACCAGATGAGATCGGATATCTCGTTTTGTACGGGGGAAGATGAAAAAATTCATTAAAAAAATGTATAAGTTGTATGATTCATTATTTCAATGTAGAGAATAATTAGAATTGATGTATTTTTATTATAACTCTATATTCTTTAAATCTTTCTTCAAATGATACTTTTTTTAGTAAATTTGCCTAATTTATCATTAGTTTCGTATGCAATAATTCCGGTATAAAACCTATGTGTAACTCTTACATATACCGTATAACTTAGGGTCGATATTTCAAAGAATAGATCTTTAAGGACGTGGTAATCTTCCACTTAATGCGCCAATTGACCCTGTAATTAATTTAAAACATATTTTTTTAAGGTTTACCATAACGTTAAAGTTACCTTAACTAATGTCTACCTTAAGATAACATTCAAATATCGGCCCTTAAAGAACAAACCTAAAAAAACTTAAATGAACAAAATAATATACAAACTTAAATGTGAAAGTTGTCTAAAAGTATATATAGAATAAACAGGTAGAACTATTGAAATAACATAAAACTAGCAATAACAATGTAATAATTCCCGCAAGTCTCTACATTTAAATAATAAACAACAAAACTTTAATAACAATGTTAAAATTTTACATTTGGGCAACAAATCACACCAAAGCAATTAGAAGCAAGCAATAAGCGACACGCGATGCGCAATCTGAGTTTCCTATCCCCGCTCTGCTTATAAGCGCATTGTATTGGTAGCGATATCGCCTTAGAAAATATCGCCTGAAAATGGTGTGCGGTATCGCAACCAATATTTGGTTGTGTTGCTAGTTGCGAATTGCTTCAAAATACCCGACGAAAAATTGAATTTGTTACTGCTATACTACACACCGCCATATTGGATGTCTACTAAACATTTCATCGCGTCAATGTGAATACAAACGCGCTACTAAAAAAACTTTTTTCTATTTTGGTTTCACATCAAAGCTATTTCGATATCGTTTTCAGTATCGTAATAAGATTTTTATGAAGCCATCTTTTTCTTTTTTAATGGGTGGTCATCTATTTTAGTTGTAGAAACAATTACTTAACTAACATCAGACCTAGTTTGCTTGCTACACCACAATAATAAGTGTTAAATAAAAGAAGCCCGACATTCATTCGACCAGTTCAAATGGAGATATAAAATTTCAAGTATGAAAAAATTATTATTTCCCAGACCACCCAATGATACCTTATAGAATAAGGGCATATTTTTGTTTACACAGTAGCAGTTTAAAATACTAATTCAGATTGAATGGTACTACCAAGAAAAGTCAGCATTTTCCATTGATAGGATGTCACCACCTGCAGACCGGTTTCGAACTCTTTTGTTCTCGTCAGTACAGGGTAGGTCTATCATCAGAGAAAACTCTATACTTCATGCTGTATTATCAACGAGAAAATGCAATGCGTAATGCCATCTCTTAGCAGTCCCACACCATCTGAACAGACGATATTTGAATAAATCAAAAATAAAAAGTCTATTTACTTTTCAGGTGGTATTAATATCAAATATCAATTGTATGGAAAAATTATTATTTCCCAGACTAACCCGATGATACCTTATATAATAAGGGCGTATTTTTGTCTACGCAGTAGCACTTTAAAATACTAATTCAGATTGAATGGTACTACCAAGAAAAGGAAGCATTTCCCATTGATACCACCTGAGAAGTAAATAGACTTTTTTTTCCAAGTATGAGTAGATTGGAGAAAATCGAGCAAATTGTGAAAAATGTGTGGATATTTTTCTTTTTTAGCGAAATCTTGAAAGGTTAAAAAGTGTGCGGTTTGTAAAAGAATTACCCTTATATAAAAAATAATAATATTGTACTTTCGTTTTTAGATTTAAGTTGAATCTAAATTTAAGTGATTAATTTCTGGCAGCTCTCCAAACTGAAAACCATTAAAAATGATTCATTTAATTGGAAACCAAATAAAATATTGGAAAGGTATTAAAACGATATCACTTGTCGAAATCAATCAATTTTAATTGAACATTATTTGCCGGCTAGGCTTCCGTTTCTAAAATAAGATCTATCAGTTTATGTGGATTATAAAATTACCATCAGAATATAAAATTTATTTTCAAAATCTGTAATTTATCGTTTCAATTAGTTAAATATCGGTTAATATCAGAACATCAGCTTTATTTCTAGTTTTTGATCAGTGTAAAAATATTTCAGCAACAATCTATGTCTGTTACAGACGTCGATGACATGATTTTTTTTATGGGATTTTTTTAACTATTTCTGTAACGCGAGCTAAATCATTGATAATTAGGATTTACAGAATGTCCCATAACTTGTAGGCCATAGAGTAACTAGAGATACTAAACATAAAACTAGACCGATTAAGTTATATCGTAAGTTCTAGAAATACAGGGTATTGAAAGTGAAATTTTATTTTCGAAAATAAGCCATAACTGTTCAATGTATAGGATTGAAAGTGCGCGGGTATGATGCTTCTATGAGTAAGAAATAAAGAGTTTCACATTGGAGGGCGCCAGTTACATAATGCGTTTAATAAATCTAAGATTTTTCTTACCTGTGATTAAGTATGTATTTTTAATTCAAAATTCTCAAAGAAGGGCATTTTCTAAACTAAAAATGTATACCTACTTGCTCGATTATAATATATCTAGCCGTTTTCGAGATATTTCCAATCCAACATCACAATTCATCAAAGAATCAAAGTAATTAAACAAATATTATAATAAAAAATTATTAAATTCATATGACGGTGAATATGAGTACAGAAGAATTAAAACTAGGGCATTTGAAACACTTACCAAGGGTGATTTCTTTGAGCTATGACTATTCGACGGCGGTGGAGGTAATATATCTAAATGAGCTGGAGGTTTGTTATGTTTAATACTGTTATCTAAATAGGAATCCTTAAGGCTACAGTCATCAGGAGGTAAGGAATTTTTGTCGCTATTAGCACCATCTGACGTAATATCTGAAACAAAGAAAAACATTGTTAGCTTGTTTAATCAAGAATTAGCATTGTGGCGGAATACATAATCGTGACAGTGACAGGAAATATTGAGTATTTGACAATTGCTCCAAAACGTTTTTTATTGTCATATAGAACTACATGCTAGAATAGATATCGATGACGCCAAATCACTATTACGTTCCTCAACTTCGAATTGAAAATTGCACTCTACACATGTCACTTGTCAGTGTCCCTTGATGCACAAGAGGGATTAGGTCGTCGATGCAGGTTTCCCTAGAATTCCCAAATGTTTGTTCGCGTTTAGGGTGTTCCTTACTTAATAAATAATGTGTACTGTCGTTTTTCTGTTCTATGATATACAGTGATACCTCGAGATACGAATTTAATTCGTTCCATAACCTTGCTCGTATGTCAATTTGCTCGTATCTCAAAGCTTTTCCCCATTGAAATTAATTGAAATGCCATTAATCCGTTCCAGCCCCAAAAATGCTACCCCCAATTGTTGTTGTTACGTGTTTTTGAATAAGAAAAATATATTTATAAAAGAGAATGTAAAGCAAAAAAAACTATAAACTATAACTATAAAAAATATTTGTATTTTGGTTACTTAAATGCAACTTACACACAACTTAAATGCTACTGTATGCTTAATTTTAGTCACTGCTTTTCTCTTCACTGGTCTTTGCCTTTTTCGCCGGATTAAAATAAAACTGTCCAATGAGGTTTGTTGCTGAGTTAGGCAAGTATCATTAAATAGCTCCGATGCACGACCAGTTGCTACTTGTGTGCAGCGTCGCAGCTGACCGTTCCTCGTATCTCAAATGTCGCTCGTATTTCAAAACAAAACTTCGCTCGCTCGACAGCTCGTATCTTAAATAACTCGTATGTTAGGGCACTCGTATCTCGCGGTACCACTGTAATTTATTTTCATGTGTTTATGATGTGATTTCAACTTTGTGTGATATTACTGTCCTTTGTATTGCAACGCATTTTCATTTAATTGTTCAGAAAGTGTTAAGTTTTTTTTAGTGTTTGACGTATATGAGACCGACGAAATTAATTGACCTACCACATTGACTATTTACATATCTCGCCAGTGCTTGTCGCGTGGCTTTACGTGTTTGGCATAAGGCCTTTTAATAAGTCACTTCGATAACACTATATGTATGTATGCTTTTGTTTGGTCTACTTAATAAGAAAATGGCACAGAAAATAAAAATTATTAATGTTATTTTTACTTTACTTATATTATTCTCGGAGCTAAAAACGATAAAACACTCATCGCCGGCACTGTATAAATCAACTGATACTTTGAATATCAACTGAGACTATGAAATCATCGATCGTAACTTTAACGTACAAATAGAAATGGTTGAAATTTAAACTATCTAATTGGTCATTTCGGTATAACGAGATAGCGTTCGGCTATTGATTCCCGTATGTGGCTTGAGTTGAGAGAAGTGTATTCATGAAAATTTTCTGGATAATTCAGAATCAGTGTGATATTTCAATGTTGTAAAGCTTCGTAAATACAGTGTCACCATTAAAGTTGGATATGGGGAAAAAATGTATTGTTCGATTTAGGTCAAATTTGACTTCACCATAAGTTTTTGTTTAATGAAGCCCAAAAATAAACATAATTAAAGGGACCATTCGGCTTTTGTTAACTGTCAAATTCTACTTCTAATTCTACACAAAATGTCGAAAAATTACATTTTTTGATCGAATGTAAAAAAAAATTATTTGAAAAAGTTGTTTGTATAGTAATTTTATGCTCACGTACCAAATTTAATCAATTAGATCATTTCTGTTTTCTATCTATTTTTTGTCTATATCCAGTTTCATTGAAAACTTGACCCTACCATCGTAAATCTATTTATTTATATAATACTTATCATATAACTTTATTTTTTATACCAAAAATTCTATCAAAATATTGATTTTCCTCAAAAAATTAAATAACTCCTAACTTTAAAGATTTAACCAACGAACAAGGAGAGTCTTGCTTTTTAAAAATAAATACGTTGAAAAAAATGGACACATTTGAATAATAGCACCGTTGTTTATAGATACGATGGTGGGGTCGACTTCCGTTTCAATGAAAATAGATAGGAAACAAAAATTTTCATGAAGTGATTCAAATTTGGTATGTGGGCATAAAATTAGAATACCAAGTTTACCAAATAAATTTATTTAAAATTTGATCAGGAAATGCCATTTTGTGGATATAATGTCAAATTTGACAGTTAATGAAAGCCGCATGGTACCATTTAATAATGTCATTTTTGGTTTTCATTAAAGCAAAAACTTATGGTAAATTTAAATTTTACTGAATTAAATCGAAAAATAAATATGGTGCCAACTTTAATGGTAACACAGTACATTAAAATTTATTCGGGTTTGTCAATTAACATAGGATGAACTATATCACTGTGTTTTTTATTTCCTTGTTTGTGTAACATTTTTATATTTCGAAAATATTTTAAAGTATGTTTATTTTATTACTATTATTAAAATTTATTTATTGTTATTATGGTATGCATCACGTATCGTAAACATTTGAATGTAAAATAATGAATAAATAGTCTTCTGTCTTAAGAAAAAACTTTAAAATGCTTTATAATAATAATTTCAAAATTGCGCAGTTTGTTGTTAAAGAGGCGAAATCTTATTTATATCTATTAGGAATAGGAATAGAGAGAATGTTGCTGTTTTGTTCACGTCAATGTGACGGTTGTTCTTATGAAAATAAACACAACAAATAAAAGAGGGGCATTCTATCTGTACAATCCCCATCTATTTTTATTCTCTGTCTGACGGACGGACGTGGCTCAAAAGTTTATATTTTTATCCAGTTTACGGCATACTTGACACAGTCTCACTATTATTACTATTTTTTCCACAAACAAGACTGAAAAACAACAAAGAGTTTTACTTAACAATATCGACAAATATGTTAGGTCTTAATCTGGTAGTGTCAAACGTGAAATCAGGTAGGAAAGCCGGTTCAATAAGGGTTTTATAAAACGTACGTTCCGAATGCTCGAAGGCGATATAATGTCTTTGTCTAATTACTGCAAAACGAAAAAGAAAAAATATTCTAATGTTTAGAGCTCCCCGATTGTTTTACTGGAAAGTTGTTTACAATCCACCTAAGAATGTGTAGTGTTTATTCTTCAAAGACTAAGAACCAAAGTCGTATCCTTCTTGATGTAAGATCTTTGGTTCACCATACTTTAAAAGATATATTACATTAGTTGCCAAGCGTATAAGTTGATTTAAAACTAATTTTATTATATTGAAACCTCTCATAACGGACACCTCTAATAAGCGGACATCTCTATTAAGCGGACATTTTTTCATAGCCCGGAACTAGGTATATGAAATTCCATGAAAATCAACCTCTCTTGGGCGGACTCTCCTTTGGGCGGACGCGGACAGTCTGTTTTCATACAAAGAGTGCGAAAATCCTCCATTAAAAGGACAAACAGTTTTTGAAAGTATTTGGGAGACGAATAAGTACGGTGCAAAACTCTCTGAAGACAGACCGACAACCAATCGGGCGTATTCGCGGTAGCGCGAAAGGACTTCGCCGAATGAAAGTATGTGTAATTCCCCGACAGCAGTCCGCCGTTTATTTGTGAGTTGTAAGGTTAAAATTGTAAGCAATGGCACAAAAATGTCGCGTTTTGATGTTGTAGAAGTTGTTAATTTGATAACAATATTTTGGGAGAGTTCATTAACATTGATAGCAATGTGCTATTAGAAGATGATAGTGACCCCATTCCTACTGATTATGTAGTCCAAACTGAAACCATATGACTATCTGACAACTCTGATGAAGAAGTTGAATGCAGTAATCAAACAAATGTCACCAATTATCAACAAGCCATTAGTATGGTAAAGGAATTATAAGAGTATGCAAAGAATAGAGGTGACTCTACAGCAATGGAATTGTTATCAGACTTGGAATTACATTTTCTAGATTGAAAGTATAAAACGCAAGCACGTCAAACTACGTTATTAGATTTTTTTAGTACTACATCCTAACTAAAACTAGTGTATTTTTGTTATGTTATGTTTATTTGTACGTAAGTAAATATTATAGTAATAATTTTGAATTTACATATTACCTAATAACAAATTTTCCATGGGCGGACACCTCTATTAGGTGGATACATTTAGACGGTCCCACAGGTGTCCGCCTAAGAGAAGTTTCATTTTATTAAAGAGAATACCTATGTTAAAGACTTCCTATTTTATATCCATTAAATTAATAAATAATAAACACCCAAAAAGTAAATGAATTGACCATCATTATTATTACCATTATCATTATTTATGTCCAGAACGTTTTTTCGTATTTTTATCTTTATTCCTCCAAGTAAACCGATTACGATCAGGTAGATTTTAGTGGTACAAGTCAAGGCGTTATGGTCCAGCCTTATGCAATAAAAATAAGGAAGAGTGAAAAATATATCATCTCCCATCCCTACCTCCATTCACACCGGCATCTAGGTCAGATATCTCGTGGAGTACAGGGGGAAGGTACACTCTCCCCAATCGATAGGTCATACCATAATGCGAGAAACCACGGGTTGATAACCCTGGCGGAGCAGCGTATAATCGAAGATTGTGTTTAGGAGACCACGTCCATATTAAACTCTAGGTACGGGAGAATGGCCCTATCAGAAGAACGAAGAGAGAAGTGAAAAGAATTGAGAAAAAAAATGTTGCGTATGGGTAACGGAAGTTGAAGTTACTGAAGATTACGTCGAAAACGAAACATCAAAAAGTTTCTGTTTCATTTCTATAGCTCCTCATATTTAGCAATAACTAACTAAATAATAAAGCCGTTTTATCTTAAATAAATAAAGTGGAACGTATTTAATGAAAAAATGTTGCCCTTTTTAAAGGTTGATGTAGAGTTTTGATGTAAAGAAATTGGGGTGGAAAAGAGGCTTTTCCCAGGTGGGACATAAATTTGAAATAAGATTGATGGATAGTCCCTCGGCAAGTTAACACAAACAAGTTTAACTGACCTGATAACTGAAAAGAATGATCACCTTGTTGCGTAAGAAAACTTTCGCTTCCCTTAATTTTCGGTTTTAAAGCTGCTCGTAATCGATTGGGTAGAGCTGTGACACAGGAAAATATTTTAACTGATATTTCTCGTGTTCTGTCCAGCTTTAATTATTGTGATTTAATTTATGGTCCGTGTTTGGGTAATTTGGATAATTTGGATAATTTGGATAATGGATGTAATAGGATACAGAAAGTTCAAGATACTTGTTCTCGTCTTATTTTTGGTCTAAGAAAATTTGATCATGTTTCACATAGATGGCTCAAAATGCATAATCGCCGATCTCTCCATTTGGGTAATTTCTTTCATGGGATTTTGAGTAACCCTGTTTTACCTCTGTCTATAAGAGATAAGTTCTAATTTCGCGATGATATACATTCACGTAACATAAGATTTTCTAATAAAATTACTCTTCCTCATTATCATAGTGCCATGTTTCAGAGAACATTCACTTATAATTGTATTAAATTATATAACAATTTATCGGATTATCTTCTTTCTCTCAACTCTAACAAATTTAAAATTTTGTATAAGAAATATTTGCTCAATCTCCAAAATACTTAACAAAATTAACAACTGGACTAAGCAATGGCGAATCAAATTAAATGGGACTAAATCTGCCCATGTGAATTTCACTAACAAAAGAGGCCAATATATTCCTGTTAGCATAAACAATATTCAAGTACCATATGCTGATACAGCAAAATATTTGGGTATATCACTGGACGCTAAGCTACGCTGGAGAGCTCATATCAAAAAAAAAAAAGAAGAATTAGATATCAAATTCAAGAAAATGTATTGGCTGCTTGGACGAAATTCTACTCTGTCAATATATAACAAGGTACTTCTGTACAAACAAATTCTCAAGCCAGTATGGACATATGGTATCCAGCTGTGGGGTTGTGCCAGTAAGAGTAATTTAGCAGTAATCCAGCGATTCCAAAACAAAGTACTAAGGAGCATAGTCAATGCCCCTTGGTACTGCAGAAATAGTGACCTCCATAGAGACATGGAAATGGATACCGTTAGCCAGGCCATTAGCGAATTCACCAGGAGTCATGAACAGCGACTTCTTCATCACGTCAATGTCGAGGCTATCCAGCTCCTTGACAATACGAACCAGACCAGGAGACTCAAGAGGATCAAACCTTTCGAGCTTGTGTAATTGTGTTGGTACGAAAGCAGATATCAGTGCTTGGGTACACATTAACATTAGTGTAATTAGGATATTAGAAAAAATAAGGAACTCTAGTGAGTAAGTCCTTAGATATAAGTTTCGCCTCTATGTGGGCCAGTTTTCATTTGTTTGGGTATATCAGAACTTTGATCTTACCTTTGACTATTTCTATCTTTTTTTATTTTTTTTATTGTATTCAACTGTTTTCTTCTTCTTTATTCTTTAACGTTTGGGTTTGTTCCATCAATCCAACTTGCTTCTGATGATGTAGGAACATCCACAGATAATATTTTAATGCAGAAACTTTTAGAAACTCGTAGAAAAAATGTAATAATACGAAAAACATCTTTTCGTCGGAATATTTTATATTTTTTTTGATATATCCGAGCAAATTAAATTGTCAGAAGTATTTTCTTTCCATTTTTTATGTCACGTTAACCTTAGAATTTATTTTTGATAAGATTAACGTATCTAGTGGCTGTCTTATATAAATAAGTGGGTTTCGCGAGATCTATTTTTGTTTCTTTTAAAGAATAAATAAATAAAAAGAACAAATATTTCCCAGATGCAAGCGCAGACGTGTATGTTGCCTTTAATATTATAAGACATTTTATGAATTAATAGGGTATCACCGTTTAATTTTTTGATGAATATTTCGATATTATTTTGCACACGAACAAACCCGAACAACCTCACACTCAGTTACCCCTATTCTACCTCTTAAAATTAGGAAATTAAAATTTACCTTTGACATTAATTTTCCTCTGCCTTTTTCAGAAGAGATTCAAAAATTACCTACCCAATGCAATTTTCTAACAATTTTTATAAAACGAAATCTATCATTGAGAATGTTAATAATAAATAGTTTTAATTTGAATTTAATTATACCTTATACTTATACCTATACTATACCTTTTTCATGTAGAATTGACAAGGTCAATCAGAGAAAATATCCATATGGAAAAATGCAACTTTTCTTGCAAAAAGTATCAAAGTAAGTGTTGGCAGGGATTCCAATGATGAATCGAGCACATGAGCACGTGCACCCCCAAAAATAATAAATAAAATTATAAAATAATAATTTATTTTCATTTAATATTATTATCGTATAAAGTCCGAACCTTCCTAATATTTTATCGTACCGTCAAACCAAACTTATACGTAGTAGCTCTCACAGTGGCGTGATCCACGCGCCAGTCGTTAGATTGATGACGAGGAATGGTCGCATATGCGCCCATGTAGACGGGACGTAATGCAGTTTCTGGATAGAGGGGATATCGTGATTTTGAATGGAAAAGGCGCACTCTTTTGGAGTGCGCCTTTGATCGTTTGCACGCGTATATACAGGGTTGCCAGCAGTCACTTTTTTTCGTTATAAATTGAATTGAAATTTCGTAATAGATTAAGGTTCTTCGTTATAAATTTTTGAAGATCAGCCATACTTATAAATCTGTACTCAGCATAAAGTAAATAACCTGTTTTTTTTTGTAAATTTGTCCTTAGGTCTTGTCTAATGAGGGACTATTATGGACGTAATAACGCTGATAATGCTGGGTATGCAGTAATTCGAGGTGCGTTTGTATGTATCAATATTTTAATAAGTTATTTCGTTAAAATGAATAGCTGGATGGTGGATTAGCTCTTTTGAGTTTGGAGCAAAATATTAAAATTAAAAAAGCTGTTATTGATACATTTTCTGCAAATAAGAACAGAAGAATGAACTTTACATTTAAGCACTGTGCATACCTTTTTGATTTTCTAAATGTTTTTCTTATGTAAGATTAAAAAATAAATAAAAATATGTTTTGCCTGACGCTTTTCTTATTACTTTTTTTTTCTACATTTAGAACGTATAAGAAAAAAAGTGTTTGATCTTTACACCAACATTTTTTTAAAATAATTTCACGATGTTAGTATTTTTTTTAAATAATTTCACGATGTTAGTGAACCTCCTCTGTCATAGGTCACGAGCAGCCACTCCACATGCCAAAAGTGAAAATAATATCTAACGGAATTTAGGAATTTGGGAGATATTAAAAAATAACGTTAAAAAACAACACCATGTAGAAAAAATTGAAACAATTTAAGCAGTTGCGGACATATTATGTGCATGTGAACTTTTTTCATAAAACTACCTACTCATATTAGTGCAACTTTAAGGAATACCCGGTATAATTTATTACAAATCAGTATCATTTAGAAAATGAGTTTCTACCTATTGTAATTAATAAGGTGATTTCTATAATTTTTCTATCCAACCAGATAAATCATTTCAGATAAAGTTGTATAGGCAAGGAGTTTTATTATTATTAATCATTTATTATTTTATTATGTAAATATTTCGTAAACTTCCTGGGTTTATTCGGGTTTGTAAAGTACTGCTCTGTGCCTTAATAGGCGAAAAGAAATTATACCCTTGTCAATTATATACCTCATTAGTACATTGTATGCCTAGTAGGAAAAGCTGAATATTCCCGGACGACAGTAAATATTGCATATCGAGGCGCGAGCCGAGACTGGGGCAATACGGATAGTGGCTTTTCCTACGAGGTATACATACAATTTTATTCAAAAATCGAAAATTATTCGAATTATTACAATCAACTTTAATTTGAAATAAGCGTTATTAATTTTATTCACAAATAAAGGATGCCATTTAATATTGAATTGTCAAACTTGACGCATGCATGACAAGTTTATTTTTCGCGTCTGTAAGAAAATAATATTTATTTACAACCATGCATGTAATAATGACATTTCGTCTCTCTTTGAAAGGTGGAAAGTTGACGTTTTTTACTTTTACTTTCCACCCGGGTGGAAAGTAAATTATTTGTTTGTGTTTTTTTTTTTAAATCGATGTCTCAAAATAATATACGAGCACACCAACATACAATACATACACAAATTTAACGACAATGATTTTTTTTTTCATTTTTTAAAATAAACCTAATGACATTTATAAAAAATAAAAAATTTACATGGTGTTTGTTTTACTTATTTACATTAAATATTACAATTGGCATTATTGTAGGCAGTCACTGATATGTTAAAGCATTGAATATTCTGACCAAACCTTGATATGTATTATTACCTACGTTATTTTACCTCCTGCGGTTATTTGAAAATTCTATCTAATTTTTCAATGGAAAGTCAAAATGACATTTATCCTTTATTAATAATTTTAATCCAAAATAATAAGAAGTGGATATTAGATGTAGTTGTTAATAAAATAGTATAACTACCTCGGTGAAAAGTTTCATTACTCTCTCGAGATTTAGTTAACCGACTCTCTCGACAGGAATGAAACACTTTCCACCACGGTACGTAATATACTATTTTCTACGACCACATAGTAATACCCACATTGTGACACCAATTTCCTACAGGTTTTCATTTCCATCAATCTAGCAATGTCGGAATGAACCCAAACAATACTTCAATGAGCTCATTTCGATACAGTTATAAAAACATAGTATGCCGAGACAAGATCGTCTCGCTGACCATTGGCCCTGGCAACAAAGTACAAGTCTGTCATTTGACAGATTCGCGTTTTGCCGTGTAGTATTCTATAATTATGATTAATATTTGGGAGCTTTTAAATTATCGAAATACCAATAAAACGTTTTCTGAATAAGTGCTCACATGGTTATCATGAGTACACCAGTCAATAAATTCTTTATACAGGGTGTCATGGAAATAACTTTTATATTTAAACTGGCAAATCCTGAGATGAAAATAAATTGGAGAAAAATAACTATAAATGGCGCTTTTAATTATTAAGCGGATTATATCACCTTATGTCAAATCAGAAAAGCACATGTGGGGCACTGGTATAATATGTAAACAATCAACACTGAGGTGTGCAGTGTCAATAGATGCCAGCGCATTTCAGCCGGTGTTGTCATATCCATGCGGCAAACTCTTTAGAAAAAAAATTATAATATTAACAATTTTTGAACATTTATAATAATAATAATAATAATAATAATAATAATCTTTATTGTCTAACAGAGTAAAATCCAATTACAAGACAATATGACCTATAAAAAGAAAAAAAAATACATAAGCAACAAAAAATCCAAAAGATAGGAAAAAGTAGCAAAAAAAGAGAACAAAATAATGGTTGCATCAAGGTAACAGTTTATGTTTTATAAGTTTAGTAAATTGGGTATTGGACAAACCGAATACATCAATATCATTAAGGGTGTTATTGAAAATCAACATGGATTGGTATACAGGTGTTTTAATCAGAAAGTTAGAGGAGGGAGTTGGGAGATAAAAGACGGGATGGTGCCTAACTGAACGAAGAGGAACATGGAAAAGAATACAAGACAGCAGCTCCGGGGAATCGATGAGCGAACAGCAAATACGATACAAAAACTGCATAAACATGAGGTATCTGCGGTTAAGGAGCGATGGCATCTGGAATCTAGACAACAGTGCATTCTGGTTAGTACCCCGGGTAGGATATATACCATCTTCTCTATAGGCGATAAACTTGACAAACTTTCTTTGTACGTTCTCTAGTAAAATAATATATTTATGAAAGACCGGATGCCAAATAACACCACCATACTCCAACTTAGACCGCACAAAACTGTAATAAAGGGTTTTCAGGGTTTTGGTGTTTGAGAAATCAGTCGAATTCCGTATGATAAATCCCAGGGCCTTCATCGCACTGCTGTGAATGCTCCTAAAGTGGTGGGAGAAGGAAAGCTTATTGTCGAAAACTACCCCGAGGTCTTTAAACGTTTCGCAGTGCTCAATGGTTGTGTTGTCAAGAGTGTAATCAAAATAAACGTAATCGGCTTTGTTCGTAAAAGACATAGTGAAGCATTTACTTAAATTTAGCGGCAGGTTGTTTGTCTTACACCACATCTCCAGAATGTTCAAATCCCTTTGCAACAATATACAGTCCGTTATATCAAGTATTATTCTGAAAAGTTTCAAGTCATCAGCGAATAGTAGTACTTTGCTGGATAGATTTACACTTATGTCATTGATAAACAAGAGGAATAATAAGGGGGCCAAATTACTACCCTGCGGAGCACCACTCGAGGCTAAAAAAGTAAAGGATTTATGACCACGAATCATCACATATTGTACACGATCCCTAAGATATGAGTTAAGAAAAGATACAAATTTATTAACAAAACCCAAGCCGGCCAGTTTATGTAACAGGATGGAGTGGTCAACTCTGTCAAAGGCCTTCGAGAAATCCGTATATATCGCATCTACTTGCTTGCGGTCATCCATAGCCTGCCCAACAAATTGGGTAAAACAAGCCAGGTTAGTCACTGTGCTACGAGCATTGAAGAAACCGTGTTGATGAGGTGAGATAAGCAGTTTTACCTGATTAAAAGTACATTCATAAACCGCCATCTCGAAGACCTTGGCAAAGGCCGACAATATAGAGATAGGTCTGTAATTGGATATCACACTGGCATTACCTTTTTTAAGTACTGGGGTAATCCTTGCTTCCTTCCATACATCAGGAAAGGAACTAGTTTTAAGCGATAGGTTAAAAATAAAAGATAGAGGTTTAAGAAAGGGAGCGGCACAGTCTCTGACAAAAAAACTAGGCACATTGTCGGGCCCATGAGTTGGCTTATTTTTTAATTTCTTTAGAGACTTCAAGATTAGTTCGTCAGGAAGGTGTTCCAGGGAGATAGATGAGCTCTCCATAGATAAGTGTGGTGAAAGAGCTTGCCTGGAAGGGGTGGAATAAGCAGATTTGAAAAAGTTTGCAAATGCATTTACGATATCGTTAGGCTTAGAGTATTGGGTGGTGTTGTCAGTGAATATCTCAGGTAAAGCGCAGGTTTTGTTTTTTGAGTTGATGAAGGACCAGAAGTTATTCGGATCGTTGGATATAGAAGTTTCGGCCTTATTGGTGTAGGCTTTATAGGCAACGTTGATCTTTCTCTTAATACTAGCACGGAGTGCTCTATATTGTTGCTGGAGCACTAGCGAGTAGGATTTTTTGATTTTTTTGAGAAGTCTATGTTTGCGCTTTGTATCTTTAATAATGTCAGGTGTAAACCATAAGGGAAATGATCTCTTGTGGATGACAGATCTCGGAACGTAAGCATCGAAAACTTCATACAGTAACTTATAGAAACAGGCACAAGCTTCATTAGCATTAGACGAGGTATATAGAGTTGACCAATCCATATTCAAGATCACGTCATATAACAGAGGATAATTTACTCTCCTGAAATTATACTTAAGTTGAGATTGATTTACAGGGAAACCTGAATCAAGGCCGGATAGAAGGGATAGGTTAATTCTTAGACAAGGATGGTAATTGTCCTCTTTGACTAGAGGGAAAGATTCGCCGGAGACATCACATATAACATTGGAAAGAACAAGATCTAGGAATGAACCATAGGAGTTTGGGATTTTGTTTACTTGCTCTAAGGCGAGTAGGTGAAGGAAATTGTTGAGAGATTCGGATTTAGCGTCGTCGGCATTATTACCGTAGAGTGCAGGTATGTTGAAATCACCCATGATGACAATATTACTATCATATAAGTAGTGGAGTGATTCAAGACATTCAAAGAAGGTTGTCAGGTCGTTATGAGTTGCACTAGGCGGTATGTAGACAACTAGTATGAGCAATGAGACAAAGTCAACGCTCACCCTGCAACCCACAATATCCACTTTGATGACATTGGTGCGAACGGCCTGAAAATCTAGTTGAATTGCTTTAAGTTTATTGTTCACAGCCAGTATAACTCCACCACCCCGTGATACACCCACACCAGCCAAGTCTCTGTCACAACGGAATACTGTGTATCGACCATCGAAGAGTTCGCTCGAAGAAACACCATCCTGGATCTACCTCTCGGAAATTGCTATAACATCTTGATCAGCTTCACAAACCGATTTGTAAAATTCGATAGATTTCGTATTGAGTCCCCGTACATTTTGATATAAACAGGATATTGTTAGTTTTGAGGATGGTGCCGCACTGTTAGACAAGTTAATTAGTTTAAATTTTCTTTAATTTTAATAATCTTAGGAAAACCATTGAAATATTTAATCTTAAGATTTGTTTCACCATTCACTAAACGGGAGTCCAAGGTTGTTTTTAATTGTTTGTATTCTTCAATCTGCTTGGGCGTTCTATCATAGGCCAGAGAGATATTTTTGTAGGCACCAATTTTCTTTACTTCCTTAGCCTGACGGACAATAGCTTTAACATCAGTAGCGGAATCCAGTATCACTTTAATTGGTCTAGGTCTTAAATTGTTTTCACGGCCAACGCGGAAGACCCTAATATTCTCAACACGGGCCTCCGAGTAGGCTTTAGACACTATATCCACAGCAGTTATAGTATCCAATTGACGTCTTGAGTGCCCCTCGGAGGGAGCGTCTTCTAATGCACCAAAAATCATAAGATTTTTTTGACGTAGTTGCCTTTCACTTAGCTCCTGAAAAGATTCACGTACAACTTCATTAGTTGAGGCGCTGGGTACGCTACTATTGTTACCGAGCGAATGATGTTTCCTTAGGTCATCAATTTCAGATTGTAGCTTCGATGTTATTTTTATTTGTTCTTCATATTTGGTGAGCAGCACATGATATTGAGACTCAATTTGTAATAGTTTTTCCATAATGTCATTAAGTGAGACCTTGTCGTTCAGAAGTATTAAATTCTGGGTAGACGCTTGGCCATCACTCGGGTCGTGAACGCTGAGAGGCACACTGTCAAATCCTGGACCAATAGAGAGACGAGTACGAGTTTGACGGGTGGTGCGATTCAATTGGGTGTTAGGCTGAGGAGTATTAGGGACTAAATCACACTTGGTAGTAGGCACACTACTCACAGATTGTGCGAGACCAGAACATCCATCACATGTCGAAGTAGTTACACTCGATTTTTTCCACATCGACGATTGTCTATTGAATTCCCTGGATGTTAGCCCAGAGCATCCCTTATGAAACCAGGATAGGCAAACGCAGCACGAGATAGAAGGTGAGCGATCACTAATGTCTGCCTCACAATAGGAACATCTCATGGTTTTACTATTTGGCGGCATTGAAAGATCACCAATAATAAACTTCCGTGCAGATTGTCCGCTCCCACACAGCCGGAGCAAAAAATTGTATTAAAAGATAAACAAAGTAGCGTGACACCGTGGAATGTGTAGGAAAAACACCACTAAAACAGCAAATAGTTAGTTACACTGTGTGACGGTCACTAGAAAATCAACGAACAGCCATGGAAACTAATTAATTGGACTAAAAACCATGAAAAACGGAAAACAATGCGCAGAGCTCACGAAAGATGTATTATCGGTGATGAATATCGGTTTATGAACAAATATGATTCCAGAAAACCGACGGCGAAAAATTTTGTTATAGGCGACTAGACTAATAATTGTAACCTGAAGTAAATGTTCAAAATAGCTTCCTTTTACTCTTAGAGTTTACTGTAGTTTAGTTATTTCGATATACATTTTAAAAGCCTACATTTTGCTACTTTTTTTAAAATCTAGCGGTAACTTTTTAATGGTTTATATTTGTTATGCATGAGTTCATTGTCTTATATAACACTATTTTAATAACCTAGCATTCAATGATATTCCTTATTTTTTATTTTACTATATACTAAATATAATTTAATTGATTTAATAAGACATTTGTAAGGGATTAATTGGCTGCATAATATGATATTACTATATTTCTTAATATATATATTATTCTGACACTAAGAATATTAAATTTATTATCATTATAATAAAAATATTAGCGGGTTTACTTTTTAATACATAATAAAATAAAATTACTTACACGCTATAAAAGCCGTTAGATTATGAGATAAATTAATACCAGCAAAAAATAAAAGCCTATTTCCAATTTTCTTATAAAAACAAACTTTCGGCTAAACCTCTAAGTAAAATATTTACTGATCCATAAAATTTTAATTGCCAATGAAACTTCCAAATTATAAAATTTATCTGAAAAAAGTGCTTTAGGTCTAAAGAGGAATTTTGAAATTATTTATTTACTTACTGAGGCTATGCTTGAAAAGATTAAGCGTTACAGGAGGGTTTAGTATTCAAAGTAATTCAAATTTGAATATTAAGGTATGACGTAAAAAAATGTTTAAACAAAAGGTTTATATAGATATTAAAAAATGTATTTTAGTCACTTTACCCCATTCTCAGGGTAAGATAAGAAATACAGTGGAGTAAGATCAGCACATACACAAATCGCACTAGCTGGTACAGTCTTCATGCCACCACAATGAAGAAACCAGAACAAAAGTAACACTGTATCCAATTTTGGAATTCGATTTCTTGAATAGCAC
Source organism: Barypeithes pellucidus (assembly GCA_963991005.1). Lineage (NCBI taxonomy): Eukaryota > Metazoa > Arthropoda > Insecta > Coleoptera > Curculionidae > Barypeithes > Barypeithes pellucidus. Next base: position 32,906,742 of record OZ022562.1, read on the forward strand.
TAATTAAAATATAATAAATTATGATATAAGCGAGATATTAAGGGTGGATACCCTATACAGGATGTCTTTTTAAAACCCGAACACCCTTTTTTCTCGCTCAGATTACATTTTTTTGATTTTCGTAGTTTTGAGGGGGAAATCGAATGGCGCAGGATTTTTTCACCTGCGGTATTCAGGAGGTGCCCTGCGCAGGGCAACTTTTTTTTTTTAAATGGGAACTCGTTTTTTTTCTCACAGGTTCCGAACCTTCAATAAAAAAATAAGCAACTTTCGTCCCAAACATTTTTTTATTCGAATCGATCCTGAACTCAGACAAAGTAAGTGAGTGAGTGAATTTTGAGTTTAAAACTCATTTTTTAAGTCTGGTGATCTTACTGGCCATAATACGGGGCCGAGCCGCCCGATCCACTGTCCCGGAAAATGATCGTTTAACCACTGGCGAACAGGTACCGTGAAATGAGCCGGGGCTCCATCTTGTTGGTAGCGTAACAATTCGTCGTTGAAAAGTTCAGGATCGATTCGAATAAAAAAATGTTTTTGGGACGAAATTTGCTTGTTTTTTAATGAAGGTTCGGAACCTGCGAGAAAAGAAACGGGTTCCCATTTAAAAAAAAAAGTTGCCCTGCGCAGGGCACCACCTGAACAACGCAGGTCAAAAAAAACCTGCGCCATTCGATTTCCCCCTCAAAACTACGAAACTCATCTGAGGAGGTCGAAATCAAAAATATGAAATCTGAGCGAGAAAAAAGGGTGTTCGGGTTTTAAAAAGAAACCCTGTATAACTAACTTGCTTTACTCCTAACTTCTTTACTCATTAAAACATTAACTTACTAACTCCATGATGCCATGTCTTGGGTGCCCAGTCCGATTGCCGGGTGAGTTAACGATTGCGCGGAATAATTCTATGCCTTGAAAATAAGATATGTTGATAATGAGCTTTTGTGTTGAGGTATGGTTGAATATTCTGCACATTTTAAAAATATGTTTAATTATAAAGGGGGCGTTCAAAAAGTATGGTGGCAGAAAGTTATATTTTTTAAATAATTTAAGAGCAATAAATTTAATAAATGTTTTGTAGACTAGGGAAGAAAAATCAAAAAGCATTCTAAAATTACTTGTTCAGCCACAGGATCGGGTGAGCTTTATAACAAGGGATGTAGAGATTCTATCAATCTAATAGTGTTTATCTATTTCCTATAGGGTGTTTATGATAAGATTCCAAAAACGACACATTTCAAAATCATTTTTCTCAATGTTTTCAAATGGAACACCCTATATATATTATCTGGGTATTGGATGTAGAATTCATCAGCATTTTTTTTTTGTAACACAAACATATAAATTATTTAAAGCTGTTTTCGAAATAATTACAAATTTTATAAATTATGTTATTTAAATACCATACCATAGCATATAAATTTTAAACTACAGTAATGTTCAAAATGTTTTCCATTTTGATTTGTGCACAAGTACACACCTTCTTGAAAAGATCTGTTTACATCCCTTAACATTTGAAGTGAAATAGTAGCACCGCGATTCATTATTAGTGGTTAAGTCTAAAAACCACGTCAGGCTTTCAAATAAACTAGGGATAATTGGTTTATCATAATTTGACTAGTTCTTTAACTTAAAAATTGTTATTTAGGGCGAATAAATTATAATAAGAAATTAAAGTGCATTTTAGTGTTTGTTTGATATATTATTATAGTATATTTATGATGGGAACGATAAAAATTTTCTTTTCTTTCTTAGCAAAGACTCGTCTTGCGTCACCTTATCCAGAACTTGACTTTTTATGGGGACACGTAACTAAATTGTTAATGAATATGTGTGGTTTTTGGAATCTTATTACGAGCACCCTGTATAAAATAGATAAACACTATTGGATTGTTTATCTAGATCATATATTAAAAAGCTCACCCACCCTGTGATTGAAAAATTAATTTTAGAATATCTCTTTGATTTTTCTTTCTTGGACTACTAAACTTGATTTTTTTAGTTTTTAATTTATTGCTCACAAACTACCCAAGCAAATTAAATAAAATTTTAGATATTTATAGAGGACACTTACAGAACAGACCTAAATATGTAATAAAATACAGGGTGTCTAATTTAAAAAATATTACTTTCTGTCATCCTACTTTTTGAACTGTATAATTCAAAATAGTTTTTAAATGTGCAGAATATACAACTAAACCTCAACACAAAAGCTCACTATGGACAAATCTTATATTCAAGGTACAATAAGTTTAATTTAAACCTGCATTAGGTTTAAATTCAACGAGTGGAGCACTGGAGTTTTACTTTTCCTTCAGTATATTGGTGTGTTCCCGATAATGTAAAAGTAACCGCAATAATATCTTAAAATTAATCTTCCCTTGACCAAATTCATTGAGTTCAAAGTAAAACAACCTTACTTATTTCTCATAGTCAATGTAACAGTCTGCTTTGCCAACTAATTTTACATTTTTCACTTTTGTGTCGTCAGTTTTTAGTTTTCCCGACACGCGTGACGTAATGGTTTCGTTGCCAATGGCAATATTGTTATTTTTTCTGTTGCGAAGTTCATTAAAAAATGTGATCTTACCATCATTAATTTTGACCCGATTCTTGGCATGTTTTTCGACAGATGTATTTTCGGATTTGTAGTAAGGTAATTTTTATTGCTACCCACATAAAAGTTTAAGGTTACGGTCAATATTTTCAAACGTGAAAATTTATTTCACATTTAATTTTTTTAAATTTTATTTCGTGCACCTTAGTCTCGTGAGAATTTTTTGTGTATTTGGGGTTTTAAACATAAAAAATAAGTACATACGACTGATAGTAGACAGTAATATATCAGATTCTCCATTTTCGAGTGTGGATTTTTAATCCAGTACTAATGTCATTACTGGTACAATATTGGTATTTTTTAAATTGGTGAAGTCATTGCGTGGTAATCATAGATAAGTTTTGTCATAGACTTTTATGATTATAAACTTAATCTCACCCTACCTGTATGTGGTAGGAAGTATAACAAATGGGAAACTTTTTATTCTTCATTTTATCAAAATGGAATTTTGCTTAGTTGAAAACCTCCTTATCTATAGTCGAGTATCCAAAATATGGTACAGTGGCTAAAAAAGGTGAAATTGATCTAAGAATAAAATATCCTTAGTTCTAAAACTACATCAAAATGCCATTTTGAAGCTCATTCTAGATTTATGTTCGCCCCTATACTTGCTGACGAGAAACAGCCACCTATGCGACATAATTATTTGATTAAAATTTTATTATTACTATTTTATTTATTAATTTTTTATTGGCTGAATACTAATTTCATTATCAGATGGATAGGACGTAGTACTCATAGAGATAGACATTTTTTAAATTGGCCTATAAAAGCACCTGATATGACACCCCTAGACTATTATTTATGGAGTAGATTAAAAGAAAATTGTTTACCGAAATAGAACCGCAAGTACTGAAATTCTACAAAACAGAATGATGTAAACTTGCAATGAGTTGCCAAGGGCAGAAAGAGGAAGAACAATAATAAAAAAACGATTTATCGAGAATGATAGTGTCCCAGCAGAAATTTAAAAATCTTTTATGCAGCTATAACTTTTTAAAATTATCTTATGTATGTAATTTCTTAGATAATCTGACTCATTGTTTATATATTTTGTTTTGAAATAAAATTTTATTTCGTTTTATAAAATTACATGTATCTTATAGGTGGCCATTTCTCTTCTCTCTTTAGAGAGATAATATAATTCTAAAAAGAGCATCAAAATGGCATTTTGATGTATTTTTAGAAATAAGGCTATTTTATTCTTAGATCAATATCACATTTTTTGCCCACTCTGTACAGTATTTCGAAAATTTAACTATGGCTAGGGAGGCTTTCGACTAAACAGAACTTTTTAGCAAGAGTGACTTTTATCGATAAAATATATCGATTATTCCTTTCTAAATAAAAATCGTTTAAAATTAATATTGCAAATGGATTTAAAAATAAATTCTTTATTTCTCAAATAATTGGGACTATACGCGTAAGTTATTATTTTGGTCTTAATAATAATTTTTAACCCATTAATGATGAGATGACAGACATTTATTTTATCCAAATATAATTTCTGTTCCACTTTATATAATTCTTTGGTCAACTAACTAAAAACAGAGATATGCAGTTATTAACTGGTTAGAAACATTAGATCAGAAATTTAGTCATAATGCTGAACCGAACAAATTATAAAAAATCCAAAAAATGTTTTTGTTGAGAATATAAGAGGTTTTAGCATATTCATAAGTCCCAATTACTTAAAAAAGAAAGAAGTTTTTAAATTCATTTTACGAGAACGTGTAAATATTTCCTAAAAATGATTGATAATATATGTTGTTTAAATAGTGTAGTGGCCTAGACTAATATAATTGTAAAGTAGGTACAGTAAATGTTCAAAATGTTTTGATCTGTACAAAATTAAACACGATCTTGAAGAGATCTGTTTACATCCCTTAACATTTAAGATTTTTACTCCAAAGAATTCGTTTACAATTAGACAGTAAATTTCCTAACTTTCCTCAAATTTTTAAATCTTTAATGCATTAGTTACAAAGTAAGGTCAAATTACCTTCGACATGTTTTGTATAAAAAATTCCTTTAATTATTTTTATCTCGGAAACTATTGGAGATGGAATAAGAAATTATTAACATAAGCTTATCAGAGTTTACCAGTTTTACATCAAATCGAAAAATTCCAAAATATACAGGTAAATCTATTTAAAATATCAATGTTGCCTAACTTCTGATAAAACCGGAAGTGACCGACGCGTCCAAATATCTTGAATAAAAAATTTACATTTTTTAATGTATAGATATCCAAATAATATATACATACATACGAACATACCCAAATGATAGTTAAATTTAATCACAAAATTATAAATTATAATAGACTAATATATCAAGCCTTAATTCAAAACAAAGTAATATATGGACGCATTAAGTTATCCCTCATATTTCAACCTTATGAAAATTGGCAAAGTATCCGAGTGCGTCGATGATGCGAATCTTTGATAAATGGGACGATTTACACAACATTTAATGTGCATGATGCTTTAAATATTAACACTTAAATTTATTACCCGATTTATTCCTGATCGCGGTTTATTATTTTCAAAGTTACTCAAAAAGAGAATTTTTAGCTAATTATCTAATTGGCTTAAATAATTTCCTTAAAATAAAATAGGTAACGGTTTAGATTGTATAATAAAACTTTCGGTTTAAATCAGTCGCATGAACAATAATAGTTACTATTTTAAACGCTTTTAATGAATACGGGATTAAGTAATTTAGAAAACGTCATTGGACTCTCTGCCTATTAAGGTTCACTTGATAATATAAAGACCATTATAACCCAAGCCTACTCTAGTATAATGTATGGTTTATATTTTGGTTTGGTTATAAGCTTTTCATGAAACTTTTTTTTTGTTTAAAGATTCATCATGTATTCATGTACCTATGTTTAGTTACAGAAACAATTACTAACTAACCTCACACCTGCCAGGTTAACTCTCTTTTTATAGCTGAATACAGCCACTATAATTGCTATAATTATTATTACCATAAAAGGGGAGACAAAACATTCCTTGCATGGAACACCATTTATTTACAATCATGTACAATTTTAAAAATGACAGCGCTGTAATAAGGTACGTGTTTAGATAATTTCGATCAAGCATTAGTCATAAATAGATAATCGCAGAAGAGATAAACACAAATAACACCGCCGCATGAAAAAATTAACGAAAGTTCTAAACTTCAGGGTCATACACGTAGTATAATCGGTTGCATGTGCGTACAGCGTTGCCACGGTGGCTTCTCTAAACAATTGAAATTTAATATTATACTTTTCGGTTTCAATGATGACCATTTATTTACAATCATATACAGCTTAAAAAATGACATCGCTGTAATAAGGTACGTATTTAGAAAATTTCGATCTACCATTAATCATAAATAGATAGTCGCAGTAGAGAAGACATACAACGCGCATGAAAAAATGAAGTTCTAAACTTCAGGGTCACACACGTAGTATAATCGGTAGCACGTGCGTATAGCGTTACCACGGTGGCTTCCCTATAACGTTTAAATTTGATTTGGTTGGGAAACTATAAATATCTTTACGAGTAGAAAATTTAAAAAATACACATAAACTTGCAATATTTTTATGACAAATGCATTCAATATAATTAATATTATACTTTTCGGTTACAAACGCATATGGTAGATTTAGGACCCTAGGTACAGACTTGGCATCAATGATTACTGCGTAAAACTTTGTATGATTCCGACAGAATAAAAAGAATTCTATTTATTAATTAAATGTTTTTGATAATAATTAGAAATACCTACATCCTAAAAGGGTCGACGTCAAAAAACTTCTGGTCCAGACGAAATTCCTGTTATAGTTCTCAAGAGATGCGCCGATGAACTAACGCCAGTATTTTGTAGACTTTTCAACTTATCCTACAAAAAAGGAATATTTACATCTTGCTGGAAGACGGCGAGAGTCCAACCTATACCTAAGAAAGGTAAGGAAACCCTGCCTAAGAACTATCAACCAGTCGCATTGCTTTCAGTTATATCAAAAGTAATGGAGAACCAACAACTTCTAAAGTACCTGGAAAGCTTCAACATTAGCGATCATCAATATGGTTTTCGGAAGTCCAGATCAACTGAAGATCTTCTAGCCTATGTCACCCATCTTTGGAACAACGGTATCAAACATCATGGGGATTATCGGGCTGTTGCACTGGATATTTCTACAGCCTTTGATCGTGATTGGTATGAGGGCCTTCTAAGGAAACTGCGATCCTATATCGATCCCAGTCGATTCTGTGCATGGCTGTCTAGCTTTCTTAAGGACAGCTCTCTGCAAGTGGCGATTGACGGATTTTTCTCAGATATCTTCACCATCAATGCCGATGTTCCTCAACGGTTCATATTGTCTCCCACCCTCTTCTTACTCTATATTAACAACCTTCTAGTGGAAACTAAAAATCCGATATTTAGCTTTGTTGACGATGGCACACTTATCTCATCTTTCTCTTTGAATGCACAAACATCGGCTGCCGACGTACATCATCGCAGAGAAAATGAAGTCTCACGCCTCAACAAAGACCTGGAAGAAATTTTGGCTTGGGGTGACAGTAACCAAGTTGCATTTAACGCTAAGAAAACCCAGGGAACAGTTTTCTCTAAGAAGGTTAACATTACAGAACCGAATATAGTCATGGCAGGACATGCAATCCCACTGGCGTCATCTATTAATTTGTTGGGCGTCAATCTGGGAGGAAATATGTCTTGACATAACCACGTTGTGGCAATCGCCAAGATAACTTATCTGAAACTTGATGTACCCTTCCGAACCAAAAAGGTGTACACACCTCAACAACTTTTGATACTATACAAAGCCCAGATTCGACCATAACTCATCTGGAGCTCTGCACCCAAACATACTCTTCGGCTACTGGATTCCATCGAAAGGATGCCCATTCATCTCATCCGAGACCATAAGCTGACGAAGAGCCTTGATAGCCTAGAACAGCGTTTCTCAAACTTTTTTGACCACGGACCCTTTATTGATACTAGAATTTTGTTGTGGACCCCCAGCCGCTCATTACATTAGTACAGAATTAATTCTGGTCATGCCTAACTAATTACCTTTAGTTAAAAATAATTTTTATTCGAATTTTATTATTTTTCACAAATCAAAAAGAATTAATAAGCAAAAATCTGAATAATATATCATTGGCTGCAGCAAATGTACTTAGTGAGATGGATAGTTCTGCTTTCTTCTTCTTCCACGCAGCTATGTTATATTGGGCTTAATTTGAAGAAAGCTGCAGCCTTATATATCTGGTTCGGCATTAAGTCGATTACGATATTTTGTTTTTGTGACATTTTATTCCTACTTAGCTATCCGCGGACCCATAAGTAACTGCTCGCGGACCCCCAAGGGGTCCGCGGACCCCGGTTTGAGAAACGCTGGCCTAGAAGATCGAAGACATTTGACTCTCTTTTACAGATATTTTCATGGAAAGTGCTCGACTGACCTTACCCTCTTAATTCCGCCCAGCACGACGAACCACTGCCGCCCATCTATATGTGGTTAAGCTTAGTACTCCTCAAACATCATTATTTAAGAATTCTTTCATCCGGTGGACTTCATCCTTATGGAACGACCTTCTCGAGGTCGTTTTTCCCAACGAATATAACCTTCAAAGGTTCAAAACCAACGTGAATAGCTGTATTCTCACACGCACCACTCCCAGAGTGCCCTAAAGGATTTTTCCTATAGTGCTTGTGTTTGATCATAAAATCAAAATGTTTTATTGTATTGTGATAAAATATGACGCTGCTTCATAAAACTTGTACTATAATAATATATGTAATATATCTAGTACAATTAAGAACTAACAATTTAAAAATCACAAAAAATTGTATTATGCAACTTAGAGATTTATAATAAGAAATAAGATTAGGTACTTACTTTTTTGAGGAGCAAAAGTTAGTTTACTATCAATACACTCAAATCGCCAAAAGTTTGAACTGTATCGAATGGCATGTTACTAGTTGTGTAATCATACGTACATGGTCGTTCTAATCCAAACGTTACCGGGACGATATCATAGATAACATTTGTAAATTGTAAAATTATATATGTTGTACAAATTATAGAGTAAAATATATTTGAAGTGCTTAGGAATAGTTAAAATAATTTTTCTAATTTTCGGAAAAGGAACCGAAGAAAATAAACTACTCTTACAGTAGTAGTACATGTATTACATGTGCGCAATATATTTTTGTGTTCCTTGAAATACTTCCTACTTTTCTACTTTGCCTGTAAAAATAGGCAATGTTATTTTAAAAAGCAGATATCATAGCTCGGTTTCCTTAATTTACCACACTACTTTTGAAGTTTATTTTTGGATGATAAATGGTTAAAAATTAATGACTATATTAACGAAAAATGTCAGCCTCTGCAAAAGTTCGAATTTTATTATAACATAGTACTACTTATCTGTTGTGCTAAATTTTTAGGAGAGTATGCAAATTAAGAACAGATTATTTTAATTTATTAAGGAATTTATTGCTGAATTGTTTGGCAAAAGAACATACAAAAACTGGCCGAGATAATTCTGAACTAAAAATATCCTTTGTTCAATAAGGGAATCTAGAATCAAGATTCTAAACATATTTTGTACTATATGTATAAACGAATTTTTGAGATGTTGAAACAAAAATTACATTTACGGAACTTGGACAGATTTTAGCATCATAATAAATTTGGGATCTATGTCTGATTAGATAATAAAATTTAACATATTTGAAAAAAGTTATTAAGAAAAGTTGCTCGGAATTCAAAATCATCTAAGCATACAGAATTCAATTTCCTCATCGTTTGTCGTATTAGCCTAAGAAACAAAATTTGATCATCAAATGCTATTTCCGAAATAACCTTTTCTAATAAATGTATACCACGAAGAGGTTTAAAAAACAATCAAAAAAATGTATATAGGTTAAGGTCATTAAATTCAGCACGCTTGCATGATTTTGAATTTCGAGCAACTTTTCTTAATAAAATTTTTCAATATTTTATTAAGAAGATGCCCTATCGAGACAGTAAATAAAAATAATGCTTCGGTCAAGGCCATCTTGATTTATTAAAAATCATTAAAAAAAAATTAAATTTTATTATTAAATCAAGCAGGCCTCAAGGCCAAATTTTATTCTAAATTTTTTATCAACTATACGTTCGCTTATCCTGGGACACACTGTATATATAATATTACTGTGAAACTCTAATAAACTGTCTTTGGATCAATAAAACTACACATAAGAAAAGCCAATAAATTGGTGCTTCTCATGGATTCAAATTATTTGTTGGCATACGACATTATTTTTCACATTAGATTTTAAAGTTTCTGAAATGTCACAGTTCCAGTTGGACTCCGACTTTCAACATAAAATAAATTGGGTGGTAATTTTAAATTTATAGCGTATTACAAAAATACCAAAATTCGACAAGTAGTGCTAAATTTTAATATTAACCCGGTGGGTATAGGATTTTCTCCTTCAATAATAAATTAAACTTAATTATTCTTTTATGTGTTTTCGGAATATACAGTGATGTGACAAAATTCAGGATGTTTACATAAGACGTATTTTATATTTTAGGTTTGTATACATTAAAATGTAAGGTTATTGACTATGGCAGAAGCAAACAGATACATTAATAGATAATTAGGATATAACATTAGAAAATTGGTAGTAAGAAATAATTTCAGGACTGAGTCATTTAAATCCTATAAATTATAGGAATCCAGAAAGGAGAAATCGGTAAAGCCAGTTTTAATGGTTCAAGACTTATCTAAAGTTACTCAGAAATTGGACTTTATTTCCATATTATGCAAAAATATACAGGGCGAGTCGAGAGGAGCAGACCAAACCCCAGGATATTGTATAAGTGAAAATAATATAAGAACTCATATGTCCTTATTCGATTTTCATTTGTGTTCAAAAAACAAAGTTTCATGCATTTCCATTGTTTCAATCATAGAGTTATTTTAATAAATGGTGAAGATTTTTGCTGACAATGACATTTCCTAGGACCACCTACGACAGTGAGAAAAGGCACGGTTAACTTCCTAGAAAGTGTCTTAGGGTAAATATAAACCTCATTTATATAATTATGTTTGTTGTAATAATGATTTGAACATTAAGCAAATATGTAAAACTTTCATAATTGACAAATTAAAGACATTTAACTCCGTCTCTATAAATATTGAGGTTAGGTTATGAGTTTTATGATTTTCTTGGAATGATATTTATTAATTTAATGTTAAGATTAATTTAATTTTGAACTTTAATAGTCTAAGATAGTTTATACGAACGGCGTTGGTCGACGATGGAAGCGCGCTTAGCGGAAAGAAGAAGAACTGACAGCAGACCGGCGGAAAGAATACATCCATTTTGTTTGATTAATAAGTAGACTAAATAAGAGTTTTTAAGAAGTGAAAAGGTTCTTATGATTAAACAATTCACTACGTTGAAGTTGTAAAACAACGCCTGAACAGTATTAATTTAATATAACAAATCAGAAACTATAAAAATGTATACACACAATACCTCCAAAAGCCGACCAAAGTTTCCTATAAAGTGGAGTTTATCATAAGCAAGAGTTAGTTCGGGTTTGTTTAAAAATATCATTTGTCACTTAAGATGTTTCGTCAAAAACCCATCAATATGAAACATAAATGGTCTACAAAGAAATGTTGAAAAATAACTGCATCATGGAAGCCCTCTGTGTCAAGTTCGGTCAATCGTCGGTATAAGGAAAACGATATGTCGTCGGTACAATAACACCAAACCCGCGAATGTGCCAACTTGGGATATGTACAATGGGAACAAACCCGAACAAATCTTGAAATAATTTAATGCCAAAGTTACAAACGTATTTGTGACCTTATACTAGTGTTAGGAAAAACCGATCATTTTAATAATCGAGTACTTGATACTCGAGCGATTTTAATAATCGAGTGAATCGCTCGAGCGATTAATAACTTGAAATTTTTATGACTAAGAAGAATGTGTTGATAAAACACTTGTATTAAGGTTGATTCTGATTTTCCAAAAAATTATATCCTTTAATTTTTGAAAAAATTTCCAAACGCCGCTGGCTAGCCAGTCAAAACTAAACCTATGTCGCGATGAATCCACTTATTGATTTGGCATACTTTCTTGTATGCACCTTCTCGTATGTCGTGTCCGCTTTTGAGCGTCAAACGTCGCCAATCAGCAGATTTCGGATGGCGCGCGGCGTCGAAAGAAAATCGGGTATCAACTGAAAGACGACGATTTTAGATTTTTCGCTTGAATTTATAACCAGAGTAGTATTTCCTATCGAGCGATAAACTGCTCGAATATAGTAGCAGTTTTTTACCTCGAGCGATCACACTACCAAGCACCACATTTCGGTGGGCGTCAAGCGAAGCTCGGGTATCGAGTGAAAGGTAATAAGTAACAAGCGACGATTTTCGCTAGAATTTATAACTCGAGCAGTTTTTTTAATAGTCGAGCGATGTCGGTTATTTCAATTATCGAGTTCTCAAGCGGTTTTTCGCTCGAGCGATCACAACACTACCTTATACCCCCTCTATGTCCGATTTGTATTTCATGAAGCAAATTAGAGATTTTCGTTTATTTTGTAAAGGTGCTGGTTTTTTTTTTGAATAAGCAAAAATCAAATGTTTATTTTAGAATAGCTGTTTTGATCACAACAAGTAGATAATTACACGGTAGGTAGTTAACATTGAGAACAATGAGAAAACACCACCAAAAAAACCATTCGCAAATCTTAAATATTGGTTACGTTGGTTGTTTTTTCAAAATTTAGGTACCTTTAAAGGCATGAAAGATATGGAATAGAAGAACTATTTACATTTAGAGTACGCTTTAAAATATTTGCAACACTTTTGTGTTTGGTGTCCATAATTATTCATATTTTATCTAAAAATATTCCTTGGGTAAAAATACTGCGATTTGGCCATACTTAGTTTAGTTCAATAGCTGGTAATAACCGAGATACAGGGTGTCCAAGTAAAAGTTTAATTTTCAATTTTCCTAAATAACTTATTTCTGAATCAATATTTTTGCACAAAATTTTGTGATTAGGGTTTTCTTGGGGAAAGGAATTTGAATTTGTTAATAATGTTGATATAGATTATAGGGGGCGCTCTCTACAGTACTCTGGATACATAAAAAGTAGTGTAACTTTCTTGGGCCTTACTATAATTATATTTTTATTAAAAATATCATCCGTCATTTCCAAGCAATAAAGGTATACTTTATAAATGTCGCTCCGACTAACCGTTTTCGAGATTTTTGCATTTAAAATGCTCAGTGCGCTTCTTAAAATATTTAAATAAAACTTTAAGCGGTCAACTAATATAAATAAATATTATTTTATAATTTTATTATTTTATAAATATGAATTCAAGTTTTACATAAATAAATAAAAAACTATCAGTAGTAGAAATGGTTTGTTTCTGACAATACTTGTTCAAAGTGATTGCCGTTAATTTCAATGCATTTGGCTACACGCCTATTGAAGGATCGCCTGATTTTAAATAACAAGCGTTCGTCTTGAAACATTACCGCTGCATCTTGAATTCTTTGCCATAGTTGCTCCCGACTATTTATCGTTTCATTATAAATAAGTGATTTCATGTATCCCCATACACAAAAATCAAGGGGATTGAAATCGGGCCTTCGGGAAGGCCAAAGCAATTGGCTTCCACGACCTTTCCATCGATTAGGAAATTCATCATTTAAGTAGTCTCTGACTAGCCTGGAATAATATGCTGGGGCACTATCTTGCATGAAAAACATATCTCTTCTTAGCTCTAACGGTACATTATCCAAACAGTCGGTCAACTGATTTTGCAAAAAAATAAGATAGAGCTGTCCGTTTAAATTGGGTGGTAGCTCGAACGGACCCAACATGGAGTTGTCAATGAGGCCACACCAAACATTTATTTTAAACTCGTGCTGAAAATGCCGTTCGGTTACTAAGTGAGGATTTTTTAAATCCCACACATGTTTATTTCTAAAATTAACGATACCTCTTCGTTTGAAAGTCATTTCATCGGTGAACAAAATCCTATTCAAAAACATTGGGTTGGCATTTTGCTGGATATGACAGAAATGGGAAAATTCCATTCTAGCTGGAAGATCAATTTCATCAACAAGAAGCAAATTCTGAACAGGCGTAAAGTAATATGGATAAAGCCCATCTTGGTTAAAAATTCTAGAAATAGTGGATTTACTTGCTGGAGCTGCTGCAGCCATACGTCTTGTGCTAATTTCTGGGTTTTCAGCCAGACGAACAAGTATTTCTTCTTCTTGCTCGGGTGTAATAATCTTCGGACGTCCTGCACTATTATGTTTTGGACGATAGGATCCTGTTTCTCCCAGTCTGTCGTATAAGCTTCTAAAAATTTTAAAATCTGGCTGCCTTCTATTGGGATACATTTCCAAATATCGCCGATGTGCCCCGCATCCGTTAAAATTTTTTTGTGCGTATAAACATACCATGTCTCGCATTTCTTCGTTAGAAAACAAGTTATGTCGCGGCATTTTTAGTTTAATTTTTGATAGCAGTATCTTCAAAAACTCCTTAAAAGCAATGGTGACAAATGAAAATAAACTTTGACAGAAATGAGGTTTCAAAGTGCTTTCATTGTATTTGTTTTTACCAAAGCCTACTGTGACAAATTTTACATTTACAAATCAAAATTTAAACGGGCGCATTAGAAATTGTAATTGCAAATATCTCGAAAACAGTTAGTCGGAGCGACATTTACAAAGTATACCTTTATTGCTTAAAAATGACGGAAAAACTGATATTTTTAATAAAAACATAATTATACTAAGGTCCAAAAAAGTTACACTTCTTTTTATGTATCCAGAGTACCGCAGATGGCGCCCCCTACAAACTACATCAAAATTATTAACAAATTCAAATTCATTTCCCCAAAAAAACCAGTCACAAAATTTTGTGCAAAAATATTGATTCAGAAATAAGTTATTTAGAAAAATTGAAAATTACATTTTTACTTGGACACCCTGTATCTCGGTTATTACCAGCTATTGAACTAAACTAAGTATACCCAAGGAATCTGCAGTTTTTCGGTGTACCATTAGTTATGGGACACCCTGTATATTGCGTAATAATTTAATTATCTAATTTTAGTTCACCATAACCATAATTATTTAGATTCCACTTTGCACATATAGGGATTCATTTCCCCAGTTTTTATTACCATAAAAGCCATTGTAACCTTTGTTTCTAGCGATACGTATTATATTTTATTATTATTTTTTTATGTTCAAATTTTGATCTTATCAGTTATGCAACTTAATTTTTTACTTTTGGAAATATACTGTACCTAACTTAGATGGCCTTATAATGCGAGAAAAAAATTTTTTGGGGTTAACAATGTTGTCACATATATTATTTTATTTAATAATCTCTTACCGAGAAGACCCTAAAATACATAAAATAAATTTTAAAAGGTATATAATAAACCAATATTTTTTCTTCTTTCTTTTCATACTGTTTATTTTGATTTTAAATGAAAAATAATATATGATTTTGATTACTAAGTACTTTTAATCTAAAAATATGGCAACATCATGCGTTGTCAATGGTTACAGACAGTTGATAACGCATGCGTTTCGTGAGACACCCGATGGGCTTGTTCTGCGATAACCGATATTTGATAGATGTACCCACCTAGTTGCGTAGTGATAGAAATGGCAATAGTTATTGTATTGTGTTTTATAAATAATTGTTTACTGTGTCGTGTTTTAGGTTGTTATTTTAAATTTTTTAACCTTGTGATAATGAATGAGTATACTCCTGGTAAAAACTATCTCAGTCAGGCCAATGAAGTGATGGCAAATGTTTATAGGTTATGTAAAGAGGAATCAATATATTTTAATTGCCACTTAAGCGAACGGTAAAAAGGGACATTAATACAACCAAAATGAAAAATAATCATTAATCAATTGACCATGTAGATGTTACTTCCCATGTTGAAAAATTGTTGTGTAAAAAGTAATTTTTTAAATCTTGATAAAAAAATAGGGACCTACCTTCAAACATACTTCATTTACTGAAGAATTTCCTATTTTTATTACATTATTTAAAATAACTGTATGTAACTTCCACTGAGATATTATACAGAATTTGCAAAGTCGCCATCGGGCATATAGGCTGCAGGACTGAATAGTATCTATCGCCTGTTTTCGCAGTTTAGCTAGCATTCCATCGTTTCTGCCAAACTAAGCTATTATAATAGTGGCACCAAAACGATATGTAAGAAGTCATGTCCAAGCCAAACGACTTTTTTTACTAAACATTTTAACACGGAAGCCAATATTTATCAGGGAAAAGCTATCAATAAGGTTTTTATTTGCCTTTACAGAAAGATGCTTTTGACATAGCGTCGGAGCTTTTTGATAAATGAAACAGGAAGGAACACCGGATATGGAGTTTAATAAATCCGTCAGGATAATATATCTTTTAACGTATTATGATGGAATGGAGTCAAATAAACTCACTCATGTGCCAATAGGAAAAACCTGGAGGAACAAAGTATTATTTTTGATAGAAAAATACGTCCGTCGTGCGTCGGGCCAGTCATGGAATAGGCTCCTTACGTAAAAAGAAAACACTAATTATTGGGATTTTGTTGCTGCAGTTAATTAAGTTCACATGCCAATATACAGGGTGTTATGAAAATGACGAATTATATTTAAACCGGCATATCATAAGATGAAAATAAATTGAAGAAAAATACCCATTAATGGCGCTTTCAAATAATGACCGGATTATATCACTTTATGTCAAATCAGACAAACACATGTTTGGCACTGGTGTTATGTACTATGTAAACAATTAACACTGAGGTCTGCAGGGTCTCATTTCGACCGGTGTTGTCATATCTACACGGCAAACTCTTTAGACAAAAATTTATAATTTTAACAATTTTTATTATTTTATCATTTATGAACAAATATGACAACCGACGGCGGAAGATGTTTTGCAAAACAAATAATGATAATATCACACACAAATTTCAAATTCGTTACAAGCACAAGAAAGTAAATAGGTCAAACGTCATTAACCTTTTAAATAATAATTATCGTTCAAACTCTTTAAAAAAATGCAATTTTATTTAAGACACAATACATGCTTTCTTACCTTTACTTCTTTAAATACAATTGTTAGTTTCATAATTTTATACAAATCACACAGAATCTAAGTTTTAGGAAAAAACCTCTCACATATCCTCAAAAATAGCAGCTATTCACATGGAAAGAATAAACGCGAACGCTGTTTTAATTTTGTTCCTTTTTTTCTCGCGTAGATTTATTTATTTAACTAATTTAAAACACACGTATTTTAAATGCACACAAAGCAATCGTTCAATTTAAAAATGACATTTTATCTACGACCCATAGAACAGTTAACCTACGAATGAACGAAATAGATACCTTCAAAAATCAGAATAGAGATGGGCAATATTTGACAGTTTGATATTTCAGGAGATTCTTCTCTATTTACCTTACCTATTTACCGCGAGATCTCTTGCAAGGCGTTTAATTGATATGGCGTTAATGGAATTTTGACCAAATTGAATAAAATGATAGTGGTAGCTGATAATACTGCGACTGTACTTTTTCTTTTGAGAAGCTTAAAAAATTAAATTAACCAGCTCTACTCCAAATAACAAGACCGACGAAGATTTTATTTTCTTTCTCTCTCCATCTCTTTCACACAATCCACTCGGCGCCGGGCCGACATAGGTCTATGAGTACAAGCGTGCGACTTGCAAGTGTCAGTAATAGAAGAACAGAGTTAGGGTGCGGTCGCTTCTGTTGATAACCATTTAAACTCGTGGCTATCCGCTTTATTTTCAGGAGGTACGCTTATAAAAGTTGTAATGATTTTCGGGCTACGCGTCCAAACTTTGTATATTTGATATTGTTTTTATAGACTAACCTAAGTTGCTCAGTTAAAACCAGTGACTTGACAGAAAAATGGAATGTCCCCGACCAATAAGTCACTATCTAATGGTCTGATCTGAGTGTATTATTAAAAAACTTGTGTCTGGAGGTATAAAGATAAATACAAGTAGGTAGATAAATAATTTATTTTTATAATTTTATATGGAATTTCAGTTTTGCATTAAGTTTGGCAACATTGCGTGCGCGTAACACCTGTTTCCTGATATGCCACCACAGGGTGACATGGCGAGTAAACCCGAACAAATGCCGGATGAGGTGTGGTTTTATGGTTTTACACTATTAAAACGGTCGATTTGAAAAAAAATATGTAGCGTTTCTCTAGGACACCCTGGTAAAAACATACGTCCGTACGGATTTATATGGGTTTTAAAATTATAAATATCTTTAGCGATTATTTTATTTCTAAATTAATATTAGAAGTCGATTTGGCATCCCTCAAAATGACCAATGACTCAATAACTTGACTCAACCAGTGGCGTGCGTACGGGTAAGAAAAACCCAACAAGTCATGACAGAGCCTTTCAGCGTTTAACAAGTCGACATATTTCCGGTAGTGAGGAGTTACAGAGGTAAACACTGACATCACTCCCATTATACAGATCGCACATACCGTACAGCAGCTACTATCATGACTATGTAATCGTGGTATACAGAAGTTAACCTTGGACAGAAAGTCTGGACAATCAATCAGGTTATTAAAAAATTTAAAGAGGGTTGTTAATAGGAGGAAAAAGTTCCGTCGCTCCTTCAAAGAAGCAAAACCAAACATGCTAAGCAATTGCTCATGCGGGAAACCCTGCTGAGGATAGGTACCATCCCGCTTAAAAGCACATATTTTAAAAACCTACGCTGTACTCCCTCCAAATTGTCACTATGAATACCATATCCCGGGGACCACACTACAGATCCATGTTCTAATTTCGATCGCACATAGACACTATATATAAACTAATGATAGCCTACATATTCGTAAAATCCTTTGTACATCGTAGAATGAACCCATATGCCCTCGATGCATCAGAACTAACAGTGTCTATTTGAGAACAGAAGGAAAGTTTAGTATCAAAAATTATACCAAGATCTCTAAACTCATTAACGCGTGAAACTCACCGACTATCAATCGTATAATCATATACCTACAATAGCTAATGACTTCGTAGTATAAGGAACAACGTTATATTTTAGTATATTTAGCTGCAGATTATTTTCAGCGCACCAATCAACAACAAGATCAAGGTCAGATTGCAGATCACTGCAGTCGTCCAGGCCATTTATCCTTTTATACCATTATATTATATATATCATGATCATATATCATCATATATATTCCCAAAACCGATCCATTATAAGTTGAATACCCTGTATTTCTTATTTCAGCAAATTCACACGAACAGTTGTTTGTTAAACACCAATTGAATTTTAATGGATTGAATATAAGCCGAAGAAAAATGTATTTCATTCACAGCTGACAATGCACAATCTGATTTCTACCATTATATTCAAGAAATGGTTTGATTTCCAAGACACTCCGCTTATTCTCGCAACGATAATACATTTTTTTGAAATCTTTTATATTTTTTTACTATTAGTTGGTTAAAGTTTATTCAGGAAAATACCATTATAAGATGCGACTATACCGGAGTTCAAAATACAACTCATTTAAGAAAATTTAGGAAAATTTAGAAATGCTAGCAATTACTTATTATGTAGAAGAAATTGCAACTTTTTATTTATTTGATATTAAGCAATTGGACAGTAAAGAAAAAGCTTCTACTTTAAACAATTGCTTAAGCTATCTGTAATTGCTGCAAGGTCAAGCATTATTGGAAGAAGAAACAATAATAGCCAATTTTAAGAAAAAATAATTGTTTATGTTTTATTATCAGGGCCCATTGTAATTTTATACAAATCAAAAAACAGAAGTTCAAAACATATCCATCATTCATGATATAATACACTTGTGTAAAATAGTTTCTAGACGTCGAAATATTTTGAACGCGTTTATTTTCTTTGCCAATGAGATTATTTTAAAAATTAATCAGAAAAACAAATATTTTCCCAAAATATCGTGTTGGCCATTCAATGTCATCATCATTTTCCTGAAAAATGATCAAACAAACGAATGTCCTTGAATTGAATGAAAATTGAAGCTTCAGGCTTTGTTTTGTTGGCATCCTATTTAGTGCGATTTTTATAAGGAAAAATATTTTATAAATACAATATTTTAATTTCAACAAGTTCCTAATGACTTATGATTAATCCGGAAGTTGGGAATTAGAAAATTAAAGGTATTTTGTTACTAAGTTGAACCATGCAACATAATGTCAAAAAGTACAACAAATGCACTTATTGAGTATATCTACATTTATAGCAACATATACTACTATTAAGGAGTAAACTCAAAGTCACGGTCTCACGGTTTACTTCTTAATAGTCATTAAACAGGAAAATGGACTATTTCTTCGTTTTTTAAAATAAACTACTTCCGATTTTGTCTCTATTATTAGTAATATAAAAGAAGTTGATTCGGGAACGTAGGCTAGAGATAATCCTTTTTGCAAACCTCATTTTATGTATTGATAATGTCAGTCAGGCGGAACCTAGAGTAATATCTGGGTTCCGATTCATAATTAATTACCTACAGATGCTATCCTAGGCACAGTATTGCGATCGTTGGCCATCACATTGAAATTCCTATCAAACATGGCTTCCTACCTAGGCCACTGTCCGCACTAACATACTTTGTTCGATTTTTTTGTGATCAAACACAAGCACAGATACGAAAAATCCTTTAAGCTACGCTGTGAGTGGTGCATGTACGAGTAAAGCGATTCATATTGATTGTGAATCGTTGAAGGTTATATTCGTTGAAAAACACGACCTCGGAAAGGTCGTTCCATACAGTTGACTTCCGCATTGAACTCTTAAATATAGAAGTTCGAAGAGTACTAAGCTGAAGAACATTTGGATTTGATTCGTCGTGTATTTCTGCTATTCGTCGCTCTAGGCGGAATTAAGCAGACATAGTCAGCCGAACATTTTCTATAGAAATATCTGTAAAAGAGAGTCAAATCACCAACTTGTCTTCAACATTCTTGACTGTCGAGGTCCTTTGTCAGCTCATGATCTCCGACTAGAGGAATGGTTCTTCCTATAGTGTCAAAAGTTGCTGAGATGTATACAACTTTTTGGTCCTGAAGACTACACCAAGTTTGTAAAGCTATCTTCGCGATTGCCGCAACATGGTGATGCCAAGACATATTTCCTCTCAGATTGACGCCCAGAAAATTAATTGATCAAGGCAGTGAAATTTCTTGTCCTCTCATGACTATATCTGATTCGATAAGGATACACCCATATTATTTACCAAATATGTTTTCATAGTAAAGAAAAACAATTTCTAACAGACATAGTTATACAGAAATAAGAAAATAAAAAATAGATTACCAATCATCACAATATGTTGTGATAGATTTGATATCCCAGAATTCAGTGATCAACATTCCTAATTAGAGTTTCTCAACGAGTAATAAATTTTTCACTTTATTTCTTTGTGCTTATCTATTATCGTGACCATGATATGGAGCGCATTTATTAAATACAATACAAAAACTAAATTTTATATTTCTAAATTTAAATAAACTTTTTTCCCAGTAGGAAGGACTATTTTTAAAAGTATAAAAAATATAAACAATGGCACGGATAACCGTTATTTTGCTTCTTAACGAGCCTTAAATATATCTCCAGGAAGTTTCGGATTTTAAAGTAGTTTTACGATTGCGTTCGTTCTAAATAGACTATTAAAATGCTATGAAAGTATCTAAGTAACAATAAACTTTCCGGAGATTTTTACTACTTTCAAATGGCATGCTAAAGTAGATATTATTCAAGGCTTTGTTCCAGTTAAGAATAAAGCAATGAAAATTTTATATATGACCGTGGATCTTTCATTTGGACAAACCGAAGAATGCGAAAAACTCAAGAGTGTGTGCCACCTTTTGTGACATCACACGCACTTCAAGTGACGATACAACATTCTAAACTATTCTCTTTAAGTTTTATTAAACAATTTATTTCATTCTTTGGATCATGTTTAAAAGATCCCGTACAGTATGTTGAGATTCGTGGATACGTCTTTTGAATTTATCAAGTGCTCTGCAGGGTACTAATCTGGTTCTCCCAATAACTTATGTCATTTATATGTCCAGTAATGTGCTGCTTGCCTTTGAATCTAAGCAAAATAAATGCTTCACCATTGTAGTTACAAACAAGGCAGCTTTTATTCCCTTCCTTAGAGACTAAGGTTCACTCATCATATCAATCAGTAATGTTTATAGCAATACAATGGATATGGGGATATATTATACACTTAAAATCATTTATTATAGTTTGGTACAATGGCGATCTAAACTAGAATATGCTGGTATTATACGGCATCATATATTTCCCAAATATATTATTCTATTAGAAAACGTCAAAGGCAAGTTTATCAAGTACATTGATGTTAGTGAAGAAGGTATATATCTCCTAGAGGCACTGCCCAAAATGCTCTTTTTGTCCAGATTCCAGATATCATCGCTATTAAATCTCAAATATTACATATTTGTTCATGCAGTTTTTGTTCAGACTGCGTAGCTCGCTAGTCGATTGCCTGATACTACTATCCCGCATAAACTTCCATGTTGCTCCACGAACTGATGGGATCATGTCTTCCATCTGCCCACTTTGATTAATACGCCAATATACTACTATGTTCATTTTCAATAATACCAATAATGACATTGATGTTTCTGACTTCCCCAATGCTCAGTTTACAAATACCATAAAGCTTAAACACTTACAACTAAATTAAATTAGTAACATTCTGCATGTACACTTTTCATATTTTCAGGATATCATTCCTGAAAAAGATTTCAAAAAATGTTACATATATACATATCAATGATAACGAATACATGGTAAATAATGGTGAAGAAGGTTATGAGAGACTGTATAAAATGAGACCAATGACGCACCTAAAGCAATATTTCTGAGCGTCAGTGACAAATAAGGCCCTTCGGGTGAAAAAATTCTTTTGAAGCTAATACAGCATTTTCAAGAGTATGTATATATTGACAATTTTTTTTTACTATTTTCTCATTGCTGTCAAAAATGCTGAATTCAAATCTATTTGGTTGTGGAACATTGAGGTCTTATAGAAAGGACTTTCTAGGTAATTAGTTGGTTTCAGATAAAAATCGTAATACTGAAGAATCAGATTCTGTTGGCACCAGCGCCATACCAGCAAACAAATGGAAATAAAGAGGCAAAGAATATGTTTGAGTTGCTAGCACAATTCATACTGTCATAGATCAATCAACTCTAAGACGCATGACAAAAGGGGGATCCAGTGTTCGAAAAGTATAGAGGACTGCAATAATAATATGGGCGAAGTTGATTTGTTAGATCAATCGCATTATTGCTCTAATATAGCTTAAAAGTCTCGAAAATGGTGGCCGAAGCTGTTCTATTACCATATTGATGCAACCATTGTCAAATCTTATGTTATATAAATGGCATTTTAATCAGCAGCAACCGAACAGTAAACCTAAATCATAGATAACTTTTAGAAGTATTGTCGCTATTCAGTTAATTGGAGATTACTAATCAAGGTAGCAATAATCTTCTAGGTGTGTTCGGCTTTATTCGGGTTGTCAACTCATATATCCTATATAAATAGAATTGTAATCAGCATCGACCGAAGAATAAACCTAAATCACAGACAATTTTAGAAGTATTCTTGCGAAATAGTTAATTGGAGATTACTTATCAAGGAAGCAATAATAGTCTGGGTTGATAGTCGGCAAAAATAAACATTGCTGTTGAAAATACTATGACGCTGGTGATTACTTGCCCAAGAGTAAGCGTTCTGGGAGATTTCCATATGTAGCACCAACAAAAAACTAAAACGATCTAGTATTGAGTATGCATTCTATGCTTTGTCCCGTTTCATAATAAATAACATTTAGAGTTTTTAAATTATTTCTATCGAAAGAATCATTTTTAATTTTCTTCCTTTTATGTAAGAGCAATGAAGGCATACAAAACCCCTAGTTTTAATTATTGACCAGTATAATTAACTTATTTATTAGTTTCTAAATATACAGGGTGGCCAATTAGTGCGACAAAGCTCAATATCTCTTTTACCGCTAGGGATAGCGAAAATCTTTTTTCACGAATGTTATTAAGCGTTAAGAGATGCAGCTTTTAAAATTATTTTCGACCATACAGGGTGCTCCAAAAGGGCGGAGTGATAAAAATTTCATATTTTTTAAATGGGACACTATCCGCTATCCCTAGCGGTAAAAGAGATATTGAGCTTTGTCGCACTAATTGGCCACCCTGTATATATACTTGATAAAATATCAACCTGCTCTCTTATTAATATTTTGTCGATGGGGTCCTTAGTGTCCTTAGAGAAAGCTACTCACTCCAAACAAGAAATGATCTACCCTATAAAGGTTTAATAATAAAAATTGCCGGAAAAGATATGTAATTAATCGTTTACGCATTTATGCCAATCAGATTAATGAATTAAAAAACAGTTTAATACACCAAAGAACGGCGGGCGTTATAAATAATTAATTCAAATAAACAAAATCGCAGTTCACAAATCACTGCTGTCAGAGGCATATTCAATACACCGAAAAGTAGCCAAAATAAATCCATCTGTCAATTAATCAAACTGTATTTTCTGTTTATTCAATGACTTTGTTGACTGAAAATAGAAAAATTAATGGATTTATTTATCGGTAACTTTTCTGATCAATCGAATATAAGTTTACACTTATAAAAGATTTTCATTTGTGCTTTGAATCAGTTTTTCAAGTATTTCCTATTTCGGAGCAGGTTCTAAATACATAAATTTATTAAATTTGTCTGTAAATCACAATAATTACAATATTGCTTGAAATGTCGAAGCTAATTCCAGTTCCGAAGTAGAGGGAAGAGGCTTGAGTGCAATCGACTTAATGTAAATTTAAGGAAATGTTCTATGTAATTCTCAGCTTTCCCATTGACTAATGCATTATTTTTACATGTGCCCCGAAAGTGCTTCTTTTCATGCATGTTCTCTTCACCGAAAGTGGCGCTTTCCAGACCTCTCCGAGAGAGCGGGTGGGAAAGTATCGAAGCGGGCGGGAAAAATTATTCCCGCCCGCTTCGAGCCACCATGTGTTCCTCATAGTTTTTAAACTGATAAATAAATAAAACCAGAGATGTCGAGTGCGGGATTTGAACCCGCGACTCTCAGACAGCCAGGCGCACACTCTGCCACTAGGCCACCGAGCCAGACATATCAACGATAATAAATAGATATTTATATTCTCCATGCGCGATTGTTTTCATGTCATGTAGACAGGAAAACTCTCTGAAGAATTTCTTTATTTATTTGTCATCAAATCCTCTTAGCACTTGTAAAAAAAGTACGGTACATATCTCGGGCCGTCGGAGGCTTTTACGGACTCGTGCGGTGCATCTCCGCATCTCGTACGTAAAGGCCTCTTTTCGGCAATTGATACGTAATGTACTATTCTTAACCAAGTAACCCATGATGTGGATAGCCGTCCGGTTGACTGCAAGCAATGAAATAATATGTAAACGGATGAAATGTACTCGCACTGTGATGCGACTATGAGGGTGAATGCGTATATCATAATATTACATTGCTTGCGTTTACATAATATTACATTGCTTGCGGTCAACCGGACGGCTACCCGAATCACGGTTAGCCGCGTAGTGCGTATACTGACTAACGGTCAAATACGGTTCAGATATGGAAAATTTCAAATTCTAAAAAAGTATTTAGAATGAATGGAGCCTGTATTTTGCACGTTCGTGCATCTGTATGGTAAGATTGGCATCACTTCATCATCCGTATATATTATTGGCTGATTTTATAGTCACTATTGTTAAACTTTCAAGGTTTTTCAGAAATCAGGAAACAATTTTTTAGAACATATTAATATATTTTAAATTGCGTTAATATACAGGGTGTTCCATCGGGGACCGCCTCGATCTATATATGAAAAACTATAAATATGAAAATTTTCAAAATTAGAAAGTATGTTACTGTTGATGGGAGCACCACGGCTAACATATGTTAAATGTGGTGGCACTTCCGTTTATACCGTAAGTCGGTGTCAACTTGCTTATTTTAAATGGAACACCCTATATATTATTAAATTTTTGGGTTCTAAGGAAGATTCTAGGCAGATTTCGTATATTATGTCCTATACCTAAGTCTAAGAGTGTTTGAACATATTCAAGTTTTTATGTCTAATATGAGTTTTGCAGATATAAAATTAATTATTTAATTTTCCTATAACGAACCCTTAGGGTGTTCAAACAATAAGATAAAAAATTAAATTGAGGACACTCAAAAAAATCTACATGTTCAAACGGAAACTCACTAGTTTTATAATTATTTTCTATTTAGCATTAAAAATATGGGTAAGTTTGTATAAGGTTGTATATTACGAAAATTTGTAGTTTTCGAAATATTGCAAGTTCAGTTACTCCTTAACTATGACGGCGTTGAAAAGCAGTCAAATATTAATAATGACAGTAGAAATTAGTTCTCATTCCATAGTTTTAATTAGGATGCTCTTTATTGTTCTTTCTATATTTACTTATTTTTAATAGACTCATCAAAAGAATACCGAAATATAGCCATAAAGTTCAACAAATTTACTTTTAAGGGATTCAATTTTTTTAATCTTTCAGGAATTAAAAGTACCTCCCTAAAAAGAAAATTTGAAAGTAGCCTTCTACCTCTAAAGTGCATAATATTTATAAGATAATAGCAACTAAATTTATTTTTATTATAACGTATAATCATAAATTTCAGTTTTATATTATTATATATTTGACAACATGGCATGCGGCCATATGTTTCAAAAACTTGTCACGTGTAAATGTGTACATATGTGCATCATGTGATTTTAGAATGTATGAATATATAGTATTTCTATATATCCCTCTCGTTCCTCTAGCGACTCATTTAATTATAATAAGACATTTCCATAACACCCTGTATGTCATCGTAATTAATATACTAATACTTAAAAGGAATAGTCTCTTTTGTGGTATCTAGATTTGGTATTACAATATCGCATATACAGGGTGTTATTTAATGACGTGCTAAGATTCTAGGGTGTGATTCCTTAGGTCATTTTATAAAGAAGATCATATGAACATATGTCCGCAACGGCTTAAATTTTTTGCTACAAGCTGTTGAATTTTTATTTTTTAAATGGTTATTTTTTTATATCTCCGAAAGTACTTGAGATATTATTTTCAATTTTGGTATGTGTTAATAAGATATAGAACCACACATTTTAACTAGAAAAGTTATTCAATTGTTCCACCAGTGGCGTCCCTGCAAACATGTCCTCTGATATTTTTTACAAGAAAGATGGTACGCCACTAACATTTTTCAATATGGATATTTTTTCTTATTAGCTTGATCAATTCTACATGAAAACGGTCTCTTGAGTTTTTCTCGTCAGACACACCGTCCTTGATTGAAACCACTAAATTCATATTGAAACTGATTATTATTAACATTGACAAAATAATTAATGATAAATTTTGTTTCATAAAAATTTCAATATTTGAAGGATTGGGCAATTCGAGGCGGAGGCGGGCTGAAGCATGTCGTTTAAGTGAAGGTGGCCATTTCCAACAATTTTTATAATCATTTCCTACAGTACACCTTTTGGAAAATTAATTTCTAATAATCTACTGTTAGTTTTACTTTACTTAATATTTTTTTGTCGATGTACCTATTTGTTGTTTATTTCTTCATACTTATTGTTTTGTTATTGTTAATAAATTATCTTGTTATATGATTATTATGTTTATAATTTTTTTTTTAAATATTCATTTTAGTACTCATTGCATTAAACTATTTTTACGAAATTATGGAAAATAGAGGTCGGTATCTTGAAAATTTCATGAAGACGATTAAAAAGACACGAAACGTAATTAAACGTTAAACTGTGGTACATCATTGAATTTAGAATACAAGAATGTCTTAAATTAAATAAAAAATTGAAGATTTCAGTTTTTTAAATAACTCAAAACTTAAAAATCTTACCAAAACTTTTTGTGCAGCATATTGTCCGTGCTTTAATTATTTTTCGAAACAATCAAAATATAACACCATGTATTATTTATTCTAACTAACATTTGGAAATCCAACCAAATTTCAGTGCGTTAATGTATCAGTTCAAAAATATCAGCAATTTTTGAAGGATTATGTTTTCCAAAAAAAAAGATAAAGTAATTAATATCTCGAGAACGATGATAGATAGGTATAGGAAAATTTAAAAAAAAGTTATTAAGAAATTAGTAGGGGTTCTAAAAAATATAGCTTTAAGGCGCCTTTGGTAGCGTTGCGCCGTTGGGCGAAGAATATAAACAATGTTTAATTGAAATATTATAGCTTATGATCACTCTGTAGAAGACTATACTTTTTGCATAATAATAATCAGAAAAGGTTTTTCTTGGTAAATATATTATCTATCGCTTAAAAATATATTTAGATTAATAATTAACAGGCAAGATTGGCGTTTGTGGTATTAAGATTTGTTATTATAATTTTTGCCCAAGCCTATTGTAGAACTAAATATTGATAATGTAAAAAGTTATGGCATTCTTTGTGTGATACTTTAAAAATGTGGTTTACTTCATGGTATCCAACTGGTATGTATTTTAAATTAAAAATATCAGTTCTTCCTAAAAACAATGGTTAATTCTAAACTAAACATCACCATCGATATTTCAATCCGAAGATTTTATGGGTACTTCTACGAGAAATTAGGAAAGTCAGTGCAATAAAAATTGATCATTGACTTGATATACAAATTATGACAAAACATGTTTACCTTAAAATAAAGATGCTAAATAATCATTCAATATTTTATAATTTTGTTTAATAAGTCTTTATACATATGTTTATGAAAATTTATTTTGTAACAATAAAATACTTATATCAGAAACGAACTTACTCATATATGGTTTAAGATGTGGAGTCTATACGTGTTATTAGTCGAGCTTAGTAAAGTTCACAGAAGGGACAACTGATTTATTTAACAAAATTCGAATACATTTCACATGGAAAAATAGAGCAATGGAGAAACGGCAATCATAGGTATACCATAAGTATATATTTATTTACTCCTACTTGATCTAGTACAGGGTCTCCATTTTTCGGTAATTTGACTCCGTTATTAGTAAAAATAAAACCCTGTATACTTAGTACAAGTATTCTAAAAGATTTCTTTAAAATAACAGTGTTATAAATAAATTTTACTCGAATAATCTTAAAAAGACTGGTAGAAAGGCCATATTGTCCTTTATACCTTTAACGATATCTGGTACCTGGAACTTTCCAGAATAGACCGGTCTAGTTTGTGAAACGAAAAATAACAAAAGTCCATAAATTTCACATCTGAGCTTCTATCCTCTACTAAAAAATGTTAACTTCTGGTTTAGGTGGTAAAACCAGTGTAACCGGTTTATTCTGTTGAATTGAAGGTGGCATTATTAAGAAGAAAACAATATATTAAGACCTGAATGTTCAAGTAATTTTTCTTAAACTACACTAACTTATAAAACTTACAAAAAGGGCTATTTTACGTATAAAAATACATTTTTTTAATCAGCTTTTTGAATCCGTGTTGATTAAAAGCAGTTCTCGTTTTCTATAATAATTCTACAAGCAGAGATAGTTCGTATAAAAAATTAGGAATAAAATAACAGTATGATTAATTTAAAAATGTCTTAATAATTAATTTCCTTTTTAGGTTATGTCTCAGAAACTCAAGAAAATGTTAGTAACGCGCCACATCAGGAGGTCAAAGTAAAACGAAGAAGATATTATTGGAAACATATTACCATGATGCTTGATATTATTTTATTGGTAAAATTATTTCATCATCTTTTCGATAGCTAATTTATACAGGGTATCCGGGAAAATGTGAGAAATCTCCCGGATATGAAGAAAACAAGTGAAGAGAGTTCATATAAACTTTTTTCGTATAGGCCTTTGTACACATAATTATTGAACCACCAGGTAGATTTAAATTTTTTTTTAATATGATGTATACCAAGTATGACCCATCAAATTACTATCCAAGAAAGTGTTGCGAATTACTCAGAGCTACAGGGATGAATTAGCTGGGATACCGATGGCCCCTTTTTTTAACGCCCTCTCAGATAAGAACTTTGGACAACGGTTTTTACATACCTTTAACTATTGACTAAAAATTAAGTACTTTTCATTCATGTCGCTAATACTAACCGTTTTCGAAAAAATGGCATTTTATATACATCATGTATATGGCGTATTTGAATAAAAGATACATCTTTGTTCCGATCAAATGTTCAGCCTTCAAAATTCCGCTTTTTCATATTTAACCAGTGAGAAGTTAGGGGACTGTGTAAATAAAATGACGTTTTCTTCGAAAACGGTTAGGATTAGCGATATGAATGGAAAGTACAAAAATTCTAGTCAAAGGGTATGTAAAAACCGTTGTCAAAACTTATTATCATACGTTAAAGAAAAGGGACCATGAGAATCACTAGTAATTTGAACGGTCTTACCTGGTATACATCATATTAAAAAAAGATTTCAATATATCTGGTGGTTAAATAATTATGTTTAAAAAACTTCCATTGAAGCTCTTTGGCAGCCCTTATCTCCAAAGACTAGGCCCATTCGAAAAAAGTTATATCAACTTGTAGTACTTTTTCACTTGTTTTCTTCATATCCGGGAGATTTACCACCTTTTTCCGGGAACCTTGTAGATAATGAGTAGGTTGTCACAGAGCATACCCTTTATAATACTTATCTAGCAAGAGGTTATAGTAAATTATGTCTATATCATAGACATAAAAAACCCGGTCGAGCATCGTCTTCAAAATTATTAAAAACTAGTGGCATTCAAGTAATATTGGAAATTTATTTAACTGCTTTAAACTGATCAAGAGCGAATCGCTATAGTGTGGAAGGAGTCGAAAAAATAACCTTAGAATAGAAAAATCTTAACCCTGCAGAATTACAGAGTGAGGCTAAATCGATAGATTTAGCGTCAATACATCGCGAGACAATACATCGAACGAGAATTCATCGCCGACAATTCATCGCAGAGACAATTCATCGCTGCGACAATTCATCGTGCGACAATTTATCGTTGCAATTTATTACAATAATACATATAAATGGAACAAAAATAGACGTTTAATAGCGATTAAATAATCATAATCATCATAAGCATCAATCATAATAATAACCAAGTAGTTGAAATAATAATATATGCATATGGAAATGCATACAATAACTTAATTAACATTTCCGATTTCCTTCTGTATTCGGCAAAAGAAAACATAAAGAGTTACATAAATTGACAGTGCCCTGGGAAAACAAGTGAGAACCCGCCCCCGCTACACCTTTTGTAGCCGATTTCCTGTTCAGAAATAGAAAACATACAAAGTTACATAAATTGACAGTGCCCTAACAAACCCATTAGTTTTAAAAATGTACATTCCCCTTATTCAAGAAAAACACTAATTACTTTATTATTAAATAAGATAATGGTCATCCATTATATCTAGGAAAATACAAACCCGAACAAACCCGAACAAACCCGAACAAACCCCTTAAGAGGATTAGGTAATTATAGTATTAAGTAATTATTATAGTACTCAACCTAACCCAAAATGAATATATAATTTTGGTATTTCAAGGAAGAGGATTAAGTCATGAAAAATATAGAAGAATTTTCGACGAATTGACGCACGATGAATTGTCGTAGCGATGAATTGTCGCACGCTGAATTGTCGGCGATGAAAAGTCGTGCGGTGAAATGTCGTACGATGAATTGACGGGACACCAGATCGATAAGCTTCATTATTAGAACCATTTTCGCACAACTCAATAAGAACACTATTCTCTTATTCAAGAATCGGGCTCGGGTTTGTTCGGGTATGAAGATAATTTCGGTTAATCGTCCAGAAAATAATCGTCCAGAAAATTTCATAGTAAAAGCTCCAAATAGATATTTGAAGCTATAGAAACCTCTAGGTTCCTACTTGTAAAGTTACATTAGGTAGTAAATCCTGTGATTGAACTTAACTCATTTCTCGCTCATCCCTAAAATATGCTTTTAAGTATGACTGTAGATGAAATGAAGCATATCAGATAGCAGCATGTAAGCCTTAGAAGAATAGGAAGGCGAGACCAAACTAATGATGGGTCTATTAGGAGCTTTATGATATCAAAACTCAATTTTACGGTCACTTACAGCAAAATGATAGACTGGAGCATCTGTAATTGTTCAAAGGTATTGCTGATCTTTGCTTTACACTTTTCAGTCAATTTCGGTTATCACGCACTGAACGGTGTCAAAATTAAACACTAAACAGAAAAAAAATTAGACCCGGTAGTATTATTGCCTAGAGTTTAAAATAAATGTCTAACTCCAATTGATTGAAATGCAAGAGACACACACGCTGTTTAGCACTGTATATTTAATTTTTATAAATCAATCAAGTAAGGCGCAAGACCACCGAACTGACACCAGAAGACCGAGAGAAGATATTGACAATTATGTCAAAGAATGAAATCTAGTTGATAATTTGTATTATAAAGTTCTAATAAGTTAATAAATCATATTCAAAGCATTGAAGTATTTTATACAGTCCACATCATTACCAGAAGGAACACACTCCCTACTCTAATCGCCCTTTCAAATGTAGCTCAATATCATTAGCATATCCTGAAGATGATTCGCCAACAAAATCACGTCAAGTTCGTCAAGACACCCAAATGAAGATAACTGAGAAATAATGAGGGTCCGTTACACTATTCGGACACATGAATTTTAAATTTTTACTATTTTTTTCTAAAAGTATACATTTTTAGTAGCAATAAAAAAATTTGCGGAATACTCAGTAATTTTTAAGAAATTAATTAATAAAAATCCTGATTTTATGGTTTTTGAGTGATTTGACAAGGTTCTGACCCCAACATTTTTAGCGATGTTGCCGGATTTATAATTTTATAACCAAAATAAAAAGTAAAGGTTCTGTGTAATGACTACACCTGAGCACGCACGGAATTTAACAATTTTTGAAAATGTAATGGAAAGATATGGTTGTAGAAAAAGAAAACATAAGAAAGTTAGGGTAAGTTACATAAATTGACACTGCCCTTTGAAAACCACTGAAAACCCGCCCCCGCTACACCTTTTGTAGCCGATTTGTTTTTATATTCGGCAAAAAAAGACACGAAAGATACATAAATTGACAGTACCCTGAGAAAACAAGTGGAAACCCGCCCCCGCTACACCTTTTGTACCCGATTTCCTTCTGGATTCGGAAAAAGAAAACATAAGAAAGTTACATAAATTGACAGTGCCCTGGGAAAACAAGTGAGAACCCGCCCCCGCTACCCCGTTTGTAGCAGATTTCCTTCTGTATTCGGAAAAAGAAAACATAAGAATATTACATAAATTGACAGTGCCCTGGGAAAACAAGTGAAAACCCGCCCCGCTACACCATTTGTAGCAGATTTGTTTGTGTATTCGACTAAAGAAAACACAAGAAAGCTACAAAAAGTGACAGTGCATTGGGAAAACAAGTGAAAACCCGCCCCCGCTACACCTTTTGTAGCTGATTTATTTTTGTATTCGGCAAAAGAAAACATAAGAAAGTTACATAAATTGACAGTGCCCTGGGAAAACCACTGAAAACCCGCCCCCGCTACAATTTTTGTAGCCGATTTCCTTCTGTATTCGGGAAAGGAAAACACAAGAAAGTTACATAAATTGATAATGTCCTAACAAGTGAAAATCCGCCCCGCTACAGCTTTTGGAACCTTATTCCGCCACGCGCCTCTTATGGACTCAGTGCAGCTCAACCGAGCCACTGAAAACGCCATCCCTCGGCCCATAAGAACTGTGTACAACATAGTGCCCGCAGCGTGTAGCGGCCACCGGCGGCGTGCCTGTGTTTGCGACCAGCCTGGCTGGCAAACACAACCACTTTGTGGTCGCCACCGGTGTAGTTTAAATATCTGCCTAACAGGAATATTCATATTTTGAAAAAAAGATCCCGAAAACAAAGGATAATCTTTCCGGCATTTGCAACAATAAAAGCAGGAATTCAAGGCATTTGCATTAACTTTCTGCCTAATAGTGCATACGAGACGACAATTTCTGGTTTTGCATCTGAAATTATCTCTAATCAATCCTATGTATTGTATTGTAAATATTTTGCAAAATCCACATCATACTTGCTTGTAATTGCGTCAACATTATCTATATTTGCTATTTCCATTTTATTTTGATTTTCTTTCCTTTTCCTTCAACGCCAAAGTATAACTGCTGTTGGCAACAGTGTTATGCAATGTCAAATTTGTGTTCGACTTAAAAGTGACATCTTCAACAGAGTTGCCAGTTGTCTTTTATTAGCTACATAGGAAAAAAATATTGCACAAAAACGGATATTTTTGGGCCTTTCTATCGCAGTTAACCCTCTTAAAAGATATTGCTTAGTCGTGACATAACTACATTGGCAATAAACTGCGGTCTTATATCGATATAAACAAACCCGAACAACCTAAAAACTGTATTATTGCAGAAAGCTTTTCTATGTGGCAACACTGTTAAAATACCGAATTTTGCAACTATACATGTTCGCAGCGTAAATTTTAA
Organism: Barypeithes pellucidus; assembly: GCA_963991005.1. Lineage (NCBI taxonomy): Eukaryota > Metazoa > Arthropoda > Insecta > Coleoptera > Curculionidae > Barypeithes > Barypeithes pellucidus. Next base: position 32,941,149 of record OZ022562.1, read on the forward strand.
GAATCAACAATTTTACGACCATTTTTGCCTTTAAACTCAAATTTTATGAATTAATGTGTGTTTTCCGCATCTAATTTTACTTAAAAGTATTAATATTACACAATCAAACAAAAAAAAGTTAAAAATACAAGTAATTAGTGTGTCCGAATAGTGTAACGAAACCAGTTTTTGTTTGTTCACTTCTAAGCGATTGCATATTATAGAGGTTCGATCTTAATCGGTTTGACACATTTTAAAAAATCACGAAGGTTTTTACGAGTCTTAAAGTGTGTCTTTTTTTACTTAGGGACAAGTTTCTCGCGGTATACTGAATCAAAATTTAAAAGAATATTTTCGACTTACCCTATTATTTACCTAATGTACACAATTTTGTTATGAACTAATTAGCTAATTCTAGATAAATTGATTGTATTATCCATTATAAATGATTTCCCTCTCTCAATAGGATACAACTAAACTTCTTGTAATTGTGAAGTACTTTGTTTCAAAATAAATCACTAACCTTAAGCCTTTAATGTACCATAAAAAGAAGCAGGAATGAATAAAAAAAAATAATCAATAGAGTTATTGTTAAAAGCGGAGAAAAATAACCGGTCGTTTATCTATAGTCTAAAATGATATACATGGATTATAGATCAAATATTGATTACCTACAACAGAGTATCAAGATCTGCAATAATTCATAAGAACTTAGTTCATTTTCTCCCTGCTGAATTTATAATAATTAGATTGCATTTTGTTCAATACAAGTGAAAATTCATAAAGAAAATTGTTTAAATCATTTAGTATTTGGACAATAAAATATCACACATCTTTAATTTGTTTAAACTGGAACTACTTACAAACAAATAAAGTTGAGTATCAAACTTTATAATTCATGTAGGAACTTTGAATTTAATTTTTAATGAGACGTTTTCTTCAATTATGTTATCATAGAGACAATATGAAAATTTAATTATCAATGAACAGAATAAGAAATTTTGCAAAGTTACTTACTTATTGCTGTAAATCTTTAACTTACAAGAAAGTTTTAGCGATCTCAATTCAGCACCATGCATCAAGATGATCAGTTTTGGTCCACTACCTGTTAAGACCTAATTATTTTTGTAGGTTTGTGGAGGCAATCTGATACTTATAGGAAATTCTATATTAAACCAATGACTTGATTAAAGTCCTTTATTTACTTCCTTTGGATTTCTTTTATAATCGAACTTTTCGGGCAATTGGAGCTGTTTGTATCATTTTCGGTTTCTATTATGCTATTTTGGGTACACTTGGCATATTAGCTATTCTTAAACGACGAGAATGTCTGCTTATAACAGTAAGTATTTTTTATATATCAAGCCGATATTAGTAAACGTTATAAAACATGTATATACATAGTATATGATGCCACAAAATCAACTTTTAACTGTGTTGTCACACCATGGCGTAAGAGGAATTGTATTCAATTGAGTAAAAAATTATCTGCAAGAAGACCACAAATAGTTAAAATCAAATAATACATTAAGTGAGAAGGGGGTGGATCAGAATTGGTGTTCCTTATGGAACCATTTTGGGCCCGATCCTCTTCATCATTCATCTTAATGCTCTTTTAAGAGTTATATCTTATATTGACGACATGGCTATAATAGTTGCTAGTAAAATTAAGGCACCTAGGGTCTATTAGTGGTTTTTGCTATTGATTATATTTTATATTAAAAATGTTAAAATGTTATATATATATTACTAAATAAGAGATAGTAACTATTTTTATGCGCACTTGTTCAGACTTATTATAATCATAAAATAATATATGATATGTATTCTAGAATGACTCATAAGGTTACAATAAAAGAAATCTTTCTAGACCAAAATAAGAATTTAGTTATGAAACGTTAACATTTATAGGTCAAGCCAGAGAAAATGTTAAAGTTTTCTAAATAAACAAGGCATAAAATTAACTTAAATTGAACAAAAGCTTAGGAAAAATTTGTATAAACAATTTATAGGTAGTTTTTGCTTTTCCGTCACTTTGAAATGAAATTCCATTATTTGGTTAACGTTTCGGTTTATTGTATTAAACCATCGTCACAACTAATTGTTAATAAAGAAAAAAGGCGCATAAATAAAATAGAAAGAAGCAAAAGTTTTGACGGTGTTTTTCTATACATACATAACCAATATTAACATAAGATAAGAAATTTGTCGTCACTAACACCGTCAAAAATTTTGTTTCTTTCTATTTTATTTATACGCCTTTTTTCCTTATTAACAAATAGTTCTGATGATGGTTTAGTACAATAAACCCAAAACGTTAACCAAATACTGGAATTTCGTTTCAAAGTGACCGAAACCCAAAAACTAACCACCTATAATTTGAAACAACGGTCAAGGAAACAAAACTGCAATTAAAAACAAGAATGATAAAATTAACAAGGACCAAAAACGCGGGGTTTAAAAGTTAAATTGCGGCTCTTGTCCTAATTAATATATAGGCAGACAAGTCGTATTTTTCGTACAAGAATTTAAGACTATAAAGATTCCTTTATCAAAAATAATGAACATTTAGCAGCAGCAGTTAAAATCCGAATTTATATTTTTAATAACAATATCATGATCCTACCCGTAGAACAGAAAGGCTTGAACAAACCTGAACTCTCTAAAAAGGTTAACATTACAGAACCGGATATAGTCATGGACGGACACGCAATCCCACTGGCTTCATCTATTAATTTGCTGGGCGTCAATCTGGGAGGAAATATGTCTTGGCATAACCACATTGTGGCAATCGCCAAGATAGCTTCTCGGAAACTTGGCGTACTCTTCCGAACCAGAAAGTTGTACACACCTCAACAACTTTTGACACTGTACAAAGCCCAGATCATCACTAGAGTACTGCTCTCATGTCTGGAGCTCTGCACCCAAACATACTCTTCGGCTACTGGATTCCATCGAAAGGAGGGCCATTCATCTGATCGGAGACCACGGGCTGACCAAGAACCTCGACAGCCTAGAACATCGAAGACAGGTTGGGAATTGGACTCTCTTTACATATATTTTCATAGAAAGTGTTCGGCTCACCTTGCCCTCTTAATTCCATAATCCATATGTGGTTAAGCTTAGTACTCCTCGAACTTCATTATTTAAGAATTCTTTCATCTGGAGGACTTCATCTTTATGGAACGACCTTCCTGAGGTCGTTTTTCCCAATAATATAACCTCTAATGATTCAGAAACCAACGTGAATCGCTTTTTGTGCACACGCACCACTACCAGAGTGCCCTAAAGGACTTTTCCTATAGTGCTTGTGTTTGATCATAAAAAAAGGCTTGAAATTAAATTTACTGGAGATATCAATAAACTGAAAAATTCCGATAAACTAGATATTTGTACCTTTTCTTGATTAAATGTTTTAATCTCTTCATCCTATATCAAAAAAATAATTTAGAATCGTCCTAATTACTGCCTTGTAACCGAGACTTTATACAGGGTGTTTCAAAAATTATGTACCATAGCCCGTGTAATAGTTTCTTAACAACAAATAAGGCAAATGATCGAATCAATAAACCAATTAGCGACTGGCCAAATGGCAGACCTGCCAAAGCAAAAAAAAAAAATTAAAAATTAAGACAAATAGTTTCTATCAACATGGGTCCCCCGCGGATGCATTGTTTGAAAGATACCGGGTGTATTAAATTTTGTAATTTTGTCAGTGTTAATGCTACCAACTATTCTTTATCTATAATAATTTTGCATTTAAAAAATTATTATGAAATACAAAATAGTCTTCATTTATAAGGTAATTTACATTTGATATTTTACTAATACGAATGAAATTTTTTGAATAAATTTAATAACACAACCTAACAATCTGGTTTCTAGGTTTTATATTTTGTGTGCGCATTATTTTCAATATTTCAGACTAATGTATCAAATAATAATACAGCCGATAAATGATTAATTCATACTTAAATTAATTATTTCAATGATATTAGCTTAAAATAACTATAATACAAAGGGCCAGCTATTGTACGTTATCGAACGCAACATAATATTTTATATTATAAATTTTTTTTTAATATTCTCAATTTTTTGATGTTTTATTCTAACATTGTATTAATTTTATTTTAGCATAATATTTGTTTACTGCCAGGTATGGTAGCCTCAGTATTTATATTTCTCACAATGTACGACTATATATTTAAAATAACCGAAGACCAAAGGCAATCAAACTTCCAAAGGCATTTTAAGGAAATGTTTTATAATTGTTATCATCATTTGGTAAGTCGACTGACTATTCGATAATGATGTCATATTAAGTTGACCTAGAAATTTATTTGAAACGAATTTAATAATAAATATGAAAATTGATTACAGAAATATTTTTTTTTTAACATTTGATAAATCTGCTGTGCCTGAAAAACACGTGTCATGTTGACAAATGAAAAGTGAAAATTAAGAAAAAGAAATCTTTTCTTTCATACACTCACAGCCAAAATAATCGATCCACGCAATATTTGGATGGAGTTTGTTCGTGAATAATTTTTTAATTTTAATTCTTTATTTATATTATAGGTAAATTTATCGAAAATCTTACATGTGGGTGAGATTTTAAGAAAGTTTAAGAATATGTTGAAACAGAACTGTTTTGTGACTAAAACTCTAAAACACTCTGTAGATCAGTGGTCTCCAACCTTTTAATCCGACGGATCGGTATAAAATTAATACTTTTTTGCGGACCGCTTACACTAAAGGAGAAAATTAAAACTTTATTCTACAGCGAAGGACCTACGAAACGACTCACTATAATTTTAAATAGTTTTTGTGACATCACATCTCGTGATCCGCATAATGGATTTTGAAAAAATTTTCACTGACCCACTATTTAGCTACACATTGGCGTAGTAAAGTTTTATTTTGCCATTTATTTAATTTAATATACGGGATAACATAAATATATATCATCTTTTAAATTAATTGATTATACTTTGGCTCTACAAAAATGTATAGGTTGTTTATATTTATATTCAAAAAGAACCTATAACAGTAGACCAGGGTCAATTTATTAGAAATAAAATTTAAAATTTTAACAGCCATTCTAAATATATTAAATTGAATTGTATAAAATAAGCCAACCTATCACACGTTTCTTAATTATTATCATAAACGGCCATTATTAAGAATAAATAAATAAAAATCATATTATAAAACTGTAAAGTAATAGTTATTTCATAAATTGACCATTTACATTTGTTTCTAAAAAACTGGCTTACTGTTGTAAGTAACGTAAATTATTAAAAATATTGCATTTTTAGGTTATTTTTGAATATAAATATAAATGACTATATAATTTCTTAAAGCCCAAAGTATGCTTAATTAATTTAAAAATAGTATATAGGGTGTCCCATTAAAAGTTTTTTATTTTTGTTAATATCTGAAAAACGAGACTTTTTAGAGAAAAAGTGACTAAGCCACTGAACTTTACGTGAAAATCTCTAACAAGACCAGTTTTTATCTTTTAACGCGCAACGTGTCTCAAGAGCGAAGATTTACAAAATCGTCCTATAGAATAAAAACTGAGAGATACAAGACAAATTTTACACCGGAATTTTTGTTCCTTAAAATGTAGGACACTAAAGTGAAATCTGCAATATTCTATCTTTGATAATAACTCTAGAAAGTGTCAAGAATGGGACACCCTGTACAAGAATCATAAACTATTTTTTTTACTCCATTATTAATACAAATTAACGCATTTCTTACGTTATTAAATTTATAAAAAATCATTTTGAAATCCGTTAAGAAAGTGTAAACTGTGGATAATTAAGATGATTAAAAATGTATTGGGAAGTTCCTCAGAAATTAAAAATATACATATAATTGCTATTGCTATTATCGGCATACAATGGGCTAATTTTTAAATTTAGACACCCACTCCACAATTAAAGTGTACAAAGAAAAAGTATTAAAATTTTATATGCTGAATTTTTATTATGATTATTACTACTAATCTCTTAAATCCACCATTTTGTGGTCTATATTCACTATTTTAATTTTATAGAGTATAACGATGATTACTGGAATTACACTATGGCTTCATAGAAGAACATATAACAGAAGATTACCTATCTCACAGTAGTCACTGAATGGAAAAAGGAAACGTAACTTAACCAAGTATAATATTCTTACAAAATTGACTAAGTTGACGTTCTTGTAAATGAGCAATAATTTTTTCTTTTAATATATTTTTAATCATAATATACTAATACGATGGTAAGATCTACTAGATAGTTTACATAATGAGATTTAAGAACTTATAGTCGGCTAGATTTGATTATAATATTTAAAAAAATTAATAGTGAAGTCTTTTTTTTTCCTGTGTGAAGATTAACCGAAGTTAAAATTGATCCTTTAGTTTGTCGATTCGCATAGATCTAACAGTTTATTATGCAACCAAATGTAAATGTTAGAATTTTTAACTCGTTTCGGTTCTATTTATTTAGCAAAACATTGTTTCTTTAATATTTGAACACCCTACATAATAAAAACAAAGCCGGATATAGCATTTTGTCTCAAAATTGAGTAAGGAATAACACCCTCAAGTTTGGCAACATACTTAATTGACACCCTGTATATTTTCCCTCTTAAACTCATTTGGGAGCTAGAGTAATGTAATAGCTACAGATTGCCTCATACATCTTGTTTTATTAAATAATCGTTTAAAATCAGTTTTTTTATTGCCACTTCCAATTTTAGACGTTATTTAAATAGTTCAAGAAAATCATACACATTGAAATCAGCATTCCTGTAGATGGAATTGGATAAGTGAGGAAGCCTAGTTTTAACTTCGCCCTTTGTAATTTTGCTTTAATTACAATAAAGACCTTTATTATTATTATTATGTGGGAAAATCTGTACGTTCCCATGGTCAAACATGTGATGTCAGAGTGTTAACTGTCAATCGACCTCTTTTTTTTGTAACTTTTTTTATAATACTACTTATTACTACTTATTATTATTAATTATATAGCATGTGTGGGAGAAAGTGTAACAAATGGAACACTTTTTTATCTTCCTTTTTATTGGAAAAAGTCGCTCTTGCTAAAAAGGTTTGCTCGATTGAAAACCTTCCTAGCCATAGTCGAATATCCGAAATATGGTACAGAGTGGCCAAAAAAATGTCAAATTGATGGAGGAATAAAATACCCTCATTTCTAAAAATACATCAAAATGCCGCTTTAAAGCTCTTTGTAGACTCTCAAAGGGTACTGACGAAAAACAGCCACCTACGATATAATTAGGTCGAACGAATATAATTAGGTTGAACGAAATAACATTTCATTTCAGACAAAACATAAAAACAATGAGTTAGATTACCTAAGAAACGTAAAAAAGTCCTAACGATATAAAATAACTGTCAAGTTTCTGCTGAGACACCATCATTTTCGTTCATCACATTGTTCTAGTTTTTTTATTATCCTTCCTATTTTTGCCCTTGGCAACGCATTGCGGGCTTCATTTATTCTGTATTGTACAATTTCAGCGGGTCTATCTCGGTAGACAATTTCTTTTATTTTACCCCATAAATAATAGTCTAGGGGAGTCAAATTCTGTGCTACCACTAATTTGTAAATTGTCTTTCACTACCACGTCCTATCCATCTGATCGGAAACTTAATATTCAGCAAATAACAAAAAAAAAGAATGATAAAACAATAATAATAAAAATAAAATGACCTAATTATGTCTCATAGATGTGTCTCATCAGTATGTTTAGAGAGAGAACATAATGCTGGCTTAATGGATTTCTAGAACTAACTGTATTTCATTCAAAATTACAATTCTAAATATTATAAAAATTATATTTTTGGCTTAGTGAAGTATGCCCAAAAGCCAACGAATTATTTAAACAATAAAGATACTTTAAATTAATTTTAAAAAAATAAGCGTACTTGTATTAATTAATAACATTAACATGCAACTGCATGCACCCATTTACGCAGCTAGAGGAGCCTATAACACACCCGTAGGAAATCCAGTAAATAATTACCTTGAAAGCAGGAGTAAACGCTATATCCTCAAATTTTCCCTGAGATATAAAATTCAACATTGCTACCTTCAACTGAGCCCGTCCAACTAGAGAAACCGAAGAAACCCGTAGAAAATCCAAAAATTCAGTAAATAATTACTTTCATAGCAATACTATACGCTATATCTTAAGCCCTCAAATATATCCTGATAAATAAAATTCACCACCCGGGATCATATTTAACTATCTTAGTGCAATCTACTCAACAACACATGTTTAATCCTCTCACCAAATCGTAATTCTAATAACTGATACCCTCCATTTCCTGCAAGGCGAATCATAGGAAGTGGTGCTCCTTCGGATACTTTCCCACGTTGGTATTCCATGGAATGAAATTATTAAAAGTGCAATTACTCAACTCAAACCATAGTTCCAAAAAGTATTAGCAGCGACCTCAAAACACACACAAAATTACAGCTTTTAAGTGAGATACAATCGGAGTGGGACCAACCAAGATGAAAGCTATCGAACGTAAAACAGTACCTAACAAAACTCTAACCACTCTTGGTTGGTTGGTTAAAAGCGGTGGTCGGGTTTAAGGCCCGAACTCCTATCACTGCAGCCTTCCGGCTTATTGTGTACCCCGATCTTATTAGATGTTTGTCCCTTCTGTGAGGTCCAGTAACCTTCTACCAAGCCTGTCATGTGGGAGGTTGTGACCACTTTGTATGTTCTCGAAGATAAAATCTACTCTTATCCATCAGCAGAAATAATCAAGTTTGCACTTCCCGACTACGTTAATAACTACTGCAAAAAAATGTCACAAACTCCTTTAAAAAACTGTAATCTATTAAAGTAGAGCATAATATTGTTAGAAACGCACTGGTATCTCCGGTAATAACCCACTGCAGGTGGTCGATGAGGTTCTTGTTAAATAAAAACTACTTTAAATATATTGTAAATGTAATGTAACACTATTATCTTGTAATAGCAGATGATATTCATTTAACTTCAATTTCATTAATAACGTTCAATTATGATATTTGAGTTAACTTCATAGTTCTATTAGATATTTTTTCTTAATTTCTGCATACGCATCATTTTATATTGATTTTAATTTTGATATAGAATTATTGATTTTTATGATCGGGGATTTTGAAAATAAGTGGGACACTAATTTGCTATAATAATTTTTGATTTTTCATTGTGATAATATTTCCCTTCAAAAAAAAACACTTAGAACAAATATTATACATATACAGATTATAATACAAAGAATGTTCTGTTGGAAATTATTCAAAGAAATACATCAACATTCAATTATTCCAATAGTTAACTATATGCATTTAATAAAATTGAGGTTAAAAACTTCTTATAAATTAAAATTTATAATTTTTATCGAAAACTTATTCATCTATTTCGACGAGAGAAAGAAATTTAAAATATGTATAATTTTGTGGTAAGTGGTTGTGACTAATAATTTTACTTGGTAAGTTGAATGAATATAGAATTTATTTTAGCGACAGATTCCAAGAATGCCGGTTCCATATCCTATTAGCTATGGTATGTCTAGCCTTATTTAATAATTTTGTCTTTTTCATGTAATGGATATTATTTAATTTGCCATATAAACTCAACATTACAACAAACAAACTAAACGAACAAAGTCACCATTACGGATGTTTACCTATAATAATGTACCTACTATTGGATATTAATTCATTCATTCATATATTATCTTCTGACGAGGATAGTGTTTAATGGAGAATATCAAGTTCTTATCAAGATAATGGAAATTTATTTCTGGTAAAGTTAAACTTAAAGTTTTTCTTTCTAACCCAAATGATACTGAATTTCCATCATATATCGGCCGATTTAATTAAGATTTTATTGTCTTGTAACCGAAGAATAGCTATCACTGTCATTTTCAAACCCTTTGACCTTTAAGAAATGGGAAAAACTATATTTAAGATTTTATTGTCTTGTAACCGAAGAATAGCTATCACTGTCATTTTCAAACCCTTTGACCTTGAAGAAATTGGAAAAACTATATTCCCCCATTCGCTTATATGGATTTAAAATTTAGCTCACTGTGAAATACGAACTTATACTTCCAAAATATTTACTACCCACTAGATAACTCGAATACTGACAGATTTGATTTTTTTCCAGATATAGCTGCCTTTATACGAAGGAAGTAATTATATTTTTTTCTGTTGCATATATAAGAAATGGCAAATAATTCAAAAAAAATTTATGCTAAAATTATCCTCACAGCAATATTTTCTTGAATTATTAGTCAAAAAGATTGTTCTACGCATGGCTGGTTGCCATAATTTTCGTGCCTGTTTGTCTTTGGGAAAAGTAATAAAAACCTTATCCGATATGGTTACAGGAGTATTTTTAGACTCGGGAACAACCATAAACATATAATATAAAAGCAGAGACAAAACATTCCATTCATAAAACACCATTTATTTACAATCATTAACGGTTTAAAAAAATGGCAACGCAGTAATAAGGTAAAGATTGTTTCACGAAAAATGGATATAACATAATGACTGCAGTAAAAGTACCTGTGGCCATCCCATTGTTTATGACCGTTTGTTATTATTATGTGGAAAGGACCGGATTGTAATAATTATAATTAAATATAGGCACATCAGGTAGGTTAGGTTGCTTAATTTATATTTAAATATCTTTTTGTGGTAAAATTTGTTAGTTTTTGAGGAATGGTTCAAGAATTGTCTTTTACCAAACATTCCTCAGAATAGCGTGATAGTAATGGACAATGCGAGCTATCACAAGTTATAAAAAAGTGATCTTTTAGAAGTTTTAAAGACATTTTGTATAAAAAAAGTATATGTTTGTGACACATTGGCAGAAGAAATTGGACATACAGTGCTACAGCTCCCACCCTATTATTGCATTTTTAACCCTATAGAGCATATGTGGCACCAGTTAAAATCACTGGTTAGGTCTGAAAATATTTCTCCGACTTTAAGTTCTAGTGTTGTAGAATTGACACGAAAATGATTTAATGATATTCCCATAGGTAGTTGAAAAAATTCAGTCCGTCACTTAATAATTGTAGAAAATTCGTATATTAGTCTGGATCGTATAATTAATCCAATTATAATTAATTTTGATGAGGATAGTGATAGCGAATCAGAACTATCTATAGAATGACATTATAAATGTAAATAAATATGACTAGTAATATTTTAAAAAATGGTTATTTTATTTGATTACATTAATATAATCATATCATTAATTGTTTTCCTTAGTCCGTCCCTTCATACTACACTTGTTTATTGCCAAGCTCTTGTCGACACAATGGGACCCACCCAGGAAATCAGTAAGTCATATCCTTTTTTCGTGAAACAATCTTTACGCGTTTAGATAATTTCGATCTAGCATTTAGTCATAAATAGATAATCGCAGAAGAGATAACCACAAATAACACCGCCGCATGAAAAAATGAATGAAAGTTCTAAACTTCAGGGTCATACACGTAGTATAATCGGTTGCATGTGCGTACAGCGTTGCCACGGGGGTTTCCCTAAACCATTGAAATTTAATATTATATTTTTCTGTTTCAATCGCAGGCGGTAGATTTAGGACCCTCGGTACAGACTTGGCATCATTGCTTACTATGTAAAACTGTATGATTTTGACAGAATAAAAACAATTCTGTCTATTTATTAATTAAATCTTTTTGGGAATAACACAGTATTTATCACTCTTTTTTCCGTTAACCATTTTAATTATGAGATAAACATCAGAACCTGTTGCCGTACTAAAAACAAATTAAAATAAACTCGATACAGTGACCGCTAATATGTAATTCTAAATGCAAGTACTCTTACTATATGAGCCGGTTCCTAAATTATTTTAAAGGCTTTAGAGGCGTCAGAAAATTAAAATTTTTTGCAGTTTACCTAAAATCATAAAATCTTTTAGAAAATGTAATAAAAAGAAATCATAAAAATGAATATAGTATCTATGTTGTATGTATCATTTTAAAAAAATAGTACTGAGCAAATTCTCAAAATTTTCCTTATGATGAATAATTTATACCTAAACTAAGGTACATAGAATTGGGTACATCATTATTATATTTGGAGCAAAACATACTCTAAAAAATAAAACATACAGGTCTGTATTTAAAAAATTGAAGTTGACCAGCTGAGTTAGAAAAAATTCCATAAAAAACTTATAATGCCATTTTACAGAAAAGAAATCGAAACCTTTGGAGTTAGAAATTAATTTTCGACGTTTTTAACAAATACCGTGTGAAGTTGGCAGCCAAAATTCCGAAGATGACCGAACGTCCATAGGCGGAGATATATTTTTAAAATTTTTAATAAATATGAACTATTATAAAATGTTATTTGTGTTTTAAAAATAAGTCTCGAATGGTGTGGTTAGGATTAAAATTTATAGTGTGCCAATATTTTTAAATATGACCACGTAGATCTTGCATGAAAGTCATTCAGGGGGATGAACAATTAATTTGAGGATTGTACACTCTAGTTTTAGTTGGGAAGAATTCAAGGGGGTACCACTTAACTATTAAACCCGTCAAAATTACTTCCACTCCCTTAAGAACGCAGTTATGGAATTAAACGTGTAAATTTTTAAATAATTACCGAACAATTAATTTGACGATTGTACACTCTAGTTTTAGATGGGAATTATTTAAAATTTTGCACGTTTAATTCCATAACCGCAACCTTAAGGGAGTGGAAGTCATTTTGACGGGTTCGATATTTAAATCGCATCCCCTTGAATATCTAAAACTAGGGTATATAATCGCCAAATTAATTGTTCAGTAATAATTTAAAATTTTACACGTTTAATTCCATAACCGCATTCTTAAGATAGTGCAAGTCATTTTGACGGGTTCGATAGTTAAATGGCATCCCTTTGAATACTTCCCAATTAAAACTAGAGTGTACAATCCTCAAATTAATTGTTCATCCCACTGAATGACATTCATGCAAATTTTAATCCTAACCACACCATTCGAGACTTATTTTCAAAACTCAAATAACATTTTATAATAGTTCATATTTATTAGGAATTTTAAAAATATATCTCCGCCTATGGACGTTCGCTCATCTTCGGAATTTTGGCTGCTAACTTTTGGATGCCACCGGTTTAAAAAAAAAACCTGTATCTCAGAATCAAAAACAATTCAGTCACGTCGATACTGGGTTGTAAAAAAGCTTTAAAAACTGCACATTTTCTCTAATTTAACCAACTTCATAGGAATTACCGTTCAAAAGATACCCATAGTGATCAATTAAAAAGTTACCACCCTGTATAATAGGCAATATATTTTTCTATTATAGATCACCACGGCGAATCCGTTAGTATCAGCAGGGCGTTAGGATACTATAAATATAGAGCTGCCGCGACAAATCAAAGACTTGAGGAAAAAATTATTTTCTGGGGAATCGTTACCTTAATATGTGATTTGATTTTAGTGGTAAGACGTGGCAACACACGAGTCGTCTAGTTGCAAAAGCGGCCATCTGCTCCGAAAATTATTTTAAGAAAAAGGCAAGAAACTATTGCAATAAAAGCAATAAATGAAGAATAACTTATGTATTCGATACCAGTTTATTTGGAATTGAGAATATTTGTTTACAAAATAAACGATGAAATTCAAGTTAAAGAAAAAAATATATTTAAAATGCAAACGTTTTGAAAATAATTGAGTGCCCGTTTAAAAAAAAATTTAACGTAAATTTGAGTCGTTGAAAATAACAAAACATGTACATTTTTCGCTCTTTTCCTTGCCAGCTCTGGAATTTCAGATGTTATATTTAAATCTATTGAACTTATCAAAACAATAATTATTATTAATGAATAATAATTAAGCACTATTTACAACCGACGACCCCCACGAAAACTAATTTTAAAAGAGAAGTAATTAAATGGTTTGCCGTTATTAACAGTCGAGCTGCGAAATGATTACTTGGTCAGCAAGATTTTACAATTGGTCAGTAGAAGAAAACATGTCTAGAAGCAGTTTACTCAGAGGTCCCAGGGCACTGTCAATTTATGTAACTTTCTTGTGTTTTCTTTTGCCAAAAACAGAAGGAAATCGGCTACAAAAGATGTAGCGGGGGCGGGTTTTCACTTGCTTTCCCAGGGCACTGTCACGATTCAGAAATGTTTGCTGTCCATAAGTTTCTGCCCAACTAGTCATTTTGGCTGACCGATTACATTTTTCTGTTCGCAAAACTAAGAATATTTTCCTAACCAGTTAAATGATACCTATTTTAAAATACTAAATAAAATTATATAATTATACATTATTGGTGGTTATTGTATTACGCCATTTGAAACACGACTCTTGATTGGCTCGCGGGAGGTGGACGGCTTTGTACCTAGAACCGCCTTGGAGATGACTGATATTGAAACTAACATAAAAGTTTAATGCTTTATTTCCGTTGGACATGACCTTTTTTGATATGAAATTATTTTATAGAGAGATATACAGGAAAATTTTACGTATATTGACGTACGATCGTGCCGATAAAAAACTAGGACAGCAAAATCACAAAACTGGGAACGGAAATACATATCTCATAGATTATATAAGGTGCTCTAGAGCTGTAAAGGTAAAAACATCAAACTTTTAGAAAGTAACCTATGTTACTTAATTTAACTTTTGTATTTTGCGATACGAGGTGGCATCAAAATATATTGGGCTTCCTTTAAAGAAAAAGTCAAATAATTTATTTAAAGGTATATTTAACGTCGCCTAAAAATGAAAATAGAACTAAATAATAAAATAAATTTAATACAAGGTAAAAAGAAAACACAATTTGTCGAAGTAACAAAATTTTTTTAATATTAAGTCATAGAACCATTCCTGTTTATTGCTTACTAAGTAATTTTCTATAGTCATCATCAGCAGAAATTCTAAGGGGACCTGAACCTGCTTTCTTAATAATAGTCCGATGCCCTGCTATTTTTTGTTTTGCCAACAACACGGTATTTTCGATTACTCCCAATTCATCTGCAATATCCCTAATAAAAGCACCATCTCGCAATCGACTATAGATAATAGCCTTTTGCTGGGGGGTTTTTAAAAGAAAAATGTGCTCAACAAGTTAATGATAAAGTGACAATATATGTTGACATGTAAAATTTGTATATGACATTTTACTGGTACCAGACTCGACAGTAAATTACTTCTAATAGTCACGGGGAAAATAAGAAATTTTGTTGTCCTAGTTTTTTATCGGCTCGATGGTACATAACTCATTTTTCAATAATACAGGGATGGCCGCTTTTGTAACCAGACGGTTCATATCATATTATAGAAACAGAGTTACAATTTCTGTATATTTTAAATCGATTACAAGCTAACCCGTAATAGAGATAGACAGAAGAACTGAAAAATGTTTAGCCGCGTGCATACAGGGTGTTCATCTTTCCGTGGTTTCGGTTATCCTGTAACTTATCAAAAAAAAAATGTTCTCCATGAGTTTTCCTACGTAGAATCCAGTGACGTACTCAGATTTTGTATACGTTCAGTGATTATGTAGAAAATAAACAAATTTACTATTTTTAAATGTGTCACTCTATATATTTTTTAACTTGTTATTTAGTTTTTAACCAGCTTCTCAGAAATATAAAATACTTTATTTTTAGTCTTAATATTATATCCCAATTTATAATATATCTAAAATATACAATTTTTTTAATAGAATTTGTTTCAATTGAAGCAAAAGCACATTTATTTCATCAGTCTCGAGATTTTCCTTATGGTAGATTTTAGGCTGAGGTTTAGAAAATGAACCATGTTCAATTATCCGGTCATCGTCTTCCGAGATATCTACAAGTAGAAATTTTATAAATTGCACACTAAAAAACCCTTGATATATACATTGGGTTTGTTCGTCAAAAACAGAAGAATATTTCATTATGACACAACAACTGACTCTGTTCTTTTGCTTCCTTTTTAAATATCCGCCTTGGCCTACTCAAAAAAATTGGATGTTTTTAAAAAAATGTAAATTTCGGGCATTAAAACTACAAATAAAATATATATTTCTGAGAAGCTTGGTAAAAACTGAATTACATTATTAAAAAATATATAAGAGCAAAAAAAAAACTGGATTGTCGTAAAAAGTTACAAAGAGAACATTTCATTTATTTTTGAGAGGTTACAGGGAATCCGAATTCCGTATATCAAAAACGAGGAGACCAAGAAAAGTTCTAATTGGAGCATATTTTGTTTCACAAAAAACTAGCACAGTGCTGTGAAAACCGCATCCTTCTACCTACTAATAACGAAGACACCGTAAAACAATCGAAAAATGGTGACCCTGTACAAAGTCATTTAAAATTGAATATAGTTTTATGGCTTCGTTGGGGATCGGGTTGGTATTATTGAGGGAAAAGGAAACTCATTAAATTATTGAAAAATATTCAGCGCCGTGCAGACAAAGACACAGGAGCCATACAACTTTATATCAACGCAAAATATTTTTCAGTTATATTTGTTATAGACAACAAACAATTTAACAAGGTAAGTACAGTTTAGCAGTCTCACACCGACAATAAAATTGGTCCGTTAAATCATTCCATATTTAGAATTTTCTTAGCAAAATTTCGAAAATTTTTTTATATTACATTGTAGGTATGTGGTGTGGTTTCGATGATTACCGGATACATTATATTAGTACAAAAATTTGAATTAATCAGAGTGTTGTATTTGCTACCTTTAAAATTTTTTAATGATGGTAATTTTCGAATAATGGGACAACTACTTGTTGCTGTTGGTATTATCTACAGCATTTTGGGCCTACTTGGCATAAGAGGTGTTTTAACTCATAACAAGATTCTTCTTTACTTGGTAAGTATTAAGACAATATGATTAATTTAATTAATGGTAATACTTGAAAGATTTTTTAATCCATTTATGCTTGGAAAATGAATTATTTTCGAACCGTATTTGAGTATTGTATTTGATTATAAAATTCTATAATAGCATATTTTTATAGAAGCACATAAATTTATGTGCCTTACATCCTTCGTAAACTATTTCAAGCTCTGTAAAGTATTTGAAGCACTAAGGGTATTTCAAACAATTAAGAATATTTGAAGCACTTTAAACTTATTCTTATAAATATTTTATTTATTTAATTACTCCAGATATTATGCTTATAGGCCTAGTTGTAGGATGGGCCTATACAGTGTTATTTACGGTGAGTGGCCTATTAAAAAATCTCGGGAACTAAAGAAGATATTTCTTTAAAATATTAGTAGGCGCTAGAAAAGATGCCGATCTGTTTAATGAAAATATTTTGATGTATCTGTCACTTCCGACTATACCCGAAGTAGGTTTCAACTTATTTATTTTAAATGGAACACCCTAGATACTAGACAGATTTCGTATATCATGTCCTGTACCTAAATATAAGCGTGTTTGACATATTTAAGGCTTTATGTTTAAAATGACGTTTGCGAACCTCTAAGGACGCATTTTTTATTTAATTTGGGTTATATTTCTTGCATAAAAGGACCTGCTTTAATAGATTTTTTCATAATATATTGATAACCATAAATACAGGGTGTTCAAAAAATAAGATTAGAAATGAAATTGATGAAACTTTAAAGCTGTTTTACATTATTCCATATCTTGTACAATAAATTGTACAATTTCTTGTGTAATAAATAGACAAAATATTGTTGTTGTTGGGATGGTAAAAAATTTGTAGTATTGTCTGTTTTAGACTTATCAAATTTATTGTACAATCAATGTCCTAGGATTCTGCGCGTTAAGTGGTTTTAGAGAAATGTTTATTTTTATATTGGTAACAACAAAAATGTTGTTAAGGCTTATCCTATCTAATGTGTTTTTAATTTTAACTAAGGTTTTTAATGTTTGAATTATTATCTATTTTTATTCAGATAATCTGATATTTCAGCACTTTGTGTTTCAAAACATGAAAACGGCGATTGGCGAGAAATGCGATAAGTGTCTAGTAGTGGACTCGTCCGGGCGAAATCAACGGGTCGAAAATCCCTTGACGAAATCGAGTAATTTTTTTCTCAATCGATACAGTAGGATCCCCTTGACATTCTGACATGATTTGTAGGGGGCGCCACGTAAATCTAACCGACAACGGATTCTCCTGGGAAATGGAAAATAACTCAGTCGGTTTTGATGCTACAAAAAAAATGTGAAGGGCAAAATTGAAGAGATTGAAAGAGCGCGTTAGTTCGAATAAACCTGATCCCGATATCTTAATGAGGTCGCCAATTATCGCGATGTTCAACTGCAAAAAACAATAAAATTTAATTCGAGAAGGGGCGGAGTTGGGGTTTGTGTGTTTTCGCAAATCAACGGGTGGCAACGGGTGCTTTAATAGGCCAGAGGCTGGGGATGGTGGGGCAATTAGGAAGGGAGTTATGGGAGGGAAATAAATATTAGATAAATGCTAATAAGTAGTTTATTAATCGGGCTACAGGGATCAGGTCGGATTTTAATTTTTTTTATCAGCTACTAGGGGGAACTGGCAAAAATTTTTTATTTTCACAAATGCGCACGTGGCGCGGCATACAAGAAATTGCCACCACCACGAAAATACTTTAGATATTTTGTTATGTGTTAATAGGATATAGAACCACAAATTTTAGTTAGAAAAGTTATTCAATTGTTCCACCGGTGGCGCCCGTGCAAACATGTCGTCTAATATTTTTGACAAAAAAGATGGTACGCCACTGACATTTTTCCATATGGATATTTTTTTTGACTGGCCTGATCAATTCTACATGAAAACGGTATTTTGAGTTTTGGATGGAGAACTGTCAGTGGCGTACCATCTTTTTTGTAAAAAATCAGAGGATATGTTTGCAGTGATGCCACTGGTGGAGCAATTGAATAACTTTTCTAACTAAAATTTGTGGTTCTATATCCTATTAACACATACCAAAATTGAACATAACATCTAAAGTATTTTCGGAGATATTAAAAAGTGGCCATTTCTTGTATGCCGCGCCAAGTGCGCCAAGTGCGCATTTGTGAAAATAAAATTGTTTCGCCAATTCCCAGTCGTAGCTGATAAAAAAAATTAACAAATTGAATGCAGCCTGATCCCCGTAGCTGAATTAATAAACTACTTATTAGCATTTATGGAATATTTATTTCCCCCCATAACTCCCCTCCTAATTGCCCCACCACCCCTAGCCTCCGCGCCTATCAAAGTACTCGGTGTCATCCGTTGATTCGCGAAAAATTGATGCCCCAACTCCGCCCATTCTCGAGATATGATTAATTAAATTTTATTGTTTTTGAAGTTGAAGATCGCGATAATTCGCGAACTCATTGAGATATCGAGATCAGATTTATTCGAGCTAACGCGCTCTGCCAAGCTCTTCAATTTTGCCCTTCACATTTTTTTTGTAGCAACAAAACCGGCTGAGTTAGTTTCCATTTCCCAGGAAAATCCGTTGTCGGTTAGATTTACGGGGCGTGCCCCCCCCCCCCCCCGTATGCGGCGCCCCCTACAAATCATGTCAGAATGTCGAGAGGATCCTACTGTATCGATTGGGGGAAAACAATTACTCGATTTCGTCAAGGGAATTTCGTAAACCGGCCCGACTACTTTAGAGTTGCCGCAAGCTCAATTAAAAATTGTACCGTAAATTGGCTGAAAAATTGGACCTGCTCTATTTTTCGTACAATTGTGCAACTCAATACAATTTATGATACCATTTACTGTATGAAATTATACAATTTATATTGTACAAGAAATTGTTCAATTTCTTGGACAAGAAATGGGATAATGTAAAACAGCTTTTAGTTTAGATGTTATTCTTTATTACGTTTCAATATTTCCTATCGATCCTATCTGTCGTTCGGGATATTATATGTGTATTACGAGTGAAATAATTGATTGATTAATATTAACAGGTAAGGATTCGGTCATTCAATACTTTCCACTGATTCAATCTTTGTGATTACTTCTTTGAAATTTTAAATGGTATATAATTATTTTTAAGAGTCAATAAGGTAAAAAAATCAATTTTATGTAATTTGCGTGACAAAAACTTAAAGGAGTGATTGCGAAAAAAGAATTTATAAAACTAGAATTTTCCATTCATACGTAACTTCTTACATTGTACATTATGTAATTACTATACTAATCCAGTAAATTTGACTTTTATCTGACAACCTATTATTTTATATTATCAACCGTAGCTTTCCTCTTTTAGCACAACGTATGCTTACTACTTCTATTTATGGTCAACGGAATTTTAATATACATGATTTATGATTATATATTTCAAAATTCCCAATATGATAAGTACCAGCATTTTAGACTTAACTTCCAGAAAATGTTTTATAACTGTCACCATATTTTAGGCAAGTCGGTAAGTATAATAGTTAGGTTATGAATTGATAACTTACTGGCGCCATCTATACAGGATGTTATGGAAATGACGTATTATATTTAAATGGGTGACTCCTTGGGTGTCCTTTTTAATCGACTGTTTTAAAAGTGGGGTAACAAACACTCTTACTCACAGGTCAGTCCGCGCTACTGTACAACATTTCACCCAGACCCATAGGCCATGTTGCCAAACTTAATGTAAAACTGAAATTCCATATAAAATTATAAAAATAAATTATTTTCAACCTACTTGTATTTATCCGTATACCTAAAGAGCGAGGAAATCCAGGCACAAACACAATCAGTTTTTTTCTTATGGGAACACTCCTGGAAACACTTTATGTACACACAGTAATAGTGAAACAGAACCGATAGTTAGCTTTTGAAAATATAATAATACAGATTATACTACAGATTATTAGATTTTATTATACGCGACGAAATTTGACGTTCAGAAGAAATGCGTCAATAAAAACAATATTCAAAGATTATTTATGGACTGGCAAGATGCACGCATAAACCGAAAAAACAGAGAGGATTGCTGAGAGTGTGTTGGTGATCGACGAGACACAACGTATCCGGCCGCTGGGTGGTCTTCAACTAACAGACCGCAAGCGTGCGGTGCTATATGAAACTACTTGGCTCAGCCGATGTAAGGCGTCAAGAGGTCATTGGCATTTGACCTAGTGACGTACGTGCCTATTTAAAACTTATTTAATACTATTTCATATGTTTTTCGGGTTGTTTAAAACATAGTCCGTCGTAAATGTTATTCAATTAATTGTACAAAAAGGGTATTACAGAATGGAATTATTTTATTTTGTCTAAAGAGTTTAAGGTGTACATATGACAACACCGGCCAGAATTCCTTGATTGCTTACATGTATCGCAGTGCCACACAGGTGTTGTTCTGGTTTGACGTCAGGTCACTTTTACCGCTGAATGAATTGGAAGCGCCATTTATGGGTATTTTTCTTGAATTTGTCTTTATCTTAGGAATTGCCGTTTTAAATATAATACGTCATTTCCATAACACCCTGTATATTAATACTAGGTATTTATATTTTACAAAACGCCAGAATGTTTTTTTATTTGTGATATAAGGTTTACAGTATAGGGAAGAGGAAAGCCTAAGGTACCTATTTAGAGAAATTTGAGGCACACCATAGGCATAAATTTTAATGAAAATTTGTTTGTTGGCTTTTCTTCTTATGTTCCTAATTTCTATTGAACGTATAATCAATCGCTATAGATTTGGTATATTTGTTTGCTAAAAAAATGTTTACATTGAACGAAAAGCCCGGTATGTATACAGGGTGTTTCTTAATAACATGCTAATATTTAAGGAGATTATTCTTGGATCAATTTTCAGAAAGAACTGAACATACGTCCTAAACGTTCCACCTTTTGAGATACAGGGTGTTAATGATTTCATGTTTTTTAATAGTTTGTTATGGTTAATGACAATTAGACTAGGTAGACAACTGTCAAAACTGTTTATGTTTACAAAACAAAATCTGCTTCTTACCTACTAGATCCTTTTTAATCTTTGTTAATATCTAATTTCATAACAGAGTGCAAATGAATGAATTTAATTTTTTGTTGTACGAAAACTGTACTGTACAATAAATCAAGAGACGACATTTGCTTAGCAAGGAATTAAAAATTCAAAAATAATTTTTATTTAAAAAAAAAGGATGGGGGTACTAATCTTTTCTTGAAGAATACAGAGGGCAATTCACGCACAAACGCCACTGGTCGGAATAACAAATTATTTATTAATTAATATTATACATCATAAAATGCCTCTAGATGTATAGAAAGTATATACCAAATTTCAAAAAAATATCTAGAGCTGTAGCACAGATATTATAAAAAGGAGATTTTTTGAAAATCTTTAACATGTGTATTTCTAAAGATTAGGGCATATGTTCATATAAAGTTTTCTCCTGAAAATAGACCCAAGAATTGCGTCCTTAATTATTAGCATGTTATTAAGAAACACCCTGTATACAGGGTGTCCGCTAATTAATGGTACATGGAAAACCACAGACTCCTTACGTAAAAATATTAGGATTTAATTATATTTACCTATATCCGAAAGTTGATATTAACTGAGATACAGGATGTTAAAGTTAAAATTTCATTTTTGTTTTTCTCTAATAACAGTAAGAGAAACCAACGTTTTTTTTATAAATTTTGGCAATTATTATGGTTTTTTATAAAGAGAAATTGATTTTTTTTTGTGAAAAAATGTCTGTGCCATTTTTCGCACTTTGATTAGGTCATAACTTTTTTGTGCCTCAGTGTTTTTAAGGTTTTAATGAAAATAATACTTTTCTCTTATTTATTACGTAAAAAAGGTATACAAAATTCAGGTCGCCCAGAGTTACCGTTTCGGGGATATTTGTATTTAAATTGTTTAATGCACCCTGCCCAATTACTATTAATTTGCAAACAAAATGTCTCTTAAAGTAACCTAAGAGAAAACAAATGAAATTTAGAGATGAAGTTGCTATAAAACCTCCATGTTGTTATTTGTTTGTTAATTATTGCAACTATGAATCCTGCTTTAGAACTTGATTTCTACGAAAATATTTTGAAAATAACAATAGTATTCTTAAGCGGAAAACTATTATTTGACATTATCTTGGGTTTGTTCCTCTCTCTCTCTCTCGTCTTTTACGGTATTTCGTGGCCGCTATTTAGAGATTTAACTGTATTTAAATTTTGCTAATTTGTATGAGCAAAATTATTGCGAATTTATATTTAAAAATAATGAGGCCTTTAAGTAAGGTTTCTAATATCATTAGGCTCAACGAGGTAGCGAGGAGCGTTAATTATAATTTTCTGTAGCCGAAAATGTTGGCCAAAAAGCTAGCTAAGGATGAAATAAAAATATAATACGCGAAAAACAAATTTATAAATTGTACATAAGTAAGAAATACTTACTCACATATAAAAAAATATATTTATCAGCGTATAGCCCGGCAATTTTGCCATCATGTTGGATATAGTCTGCCCTACAGCAAAAACTGTCGCAACATGATTACTTAGTAGGAACTTTGCTGGAGATTGTTTTAACACTCTACAAATCAGGGGTTTTATTTTTAGTTGGATAAGTGTTGCTGCATAAATTGGAAAGCTTTAGGTGCAGACTCATGTTGGAAATATAACAAAGACTTTATCCCAGGACAGATTTCATTCAGTAATATTTGCACAGGATACGGTGAAGAGTCTGGACTAGATTTGTATCTAAGGTTAAATGAAATTGTAGATCTGGGATTTTTCGTTTTCGCCATAAAAATTTGGATTCAGGTATGTACTATAGGAATCTCCATGGTGAGTAGCATATTAGAATGTCTTAACAGTCCAATGAGATAGTTTAGGCGTCAAACTGATATACATAGTTTTATACATCAAAACTTCCTTTTGAAATTTTACATAGCCGTTATACAAATACTTCTGCAGTAAAATTAGGTATATTTTATTACCAAATCTGCTATGGTATTTCAAACTTAACATCTCCCTATTTTTAAAGACGCTCTAATTGAATTTAAAGTATAACGTGCGTATTGATGGAGGCAATTCGGCTAAAATATTTTCAATATGGTGGAACTTCCGGTTATGTCGAAAGTCGGTATCAACTTGCTTATTTTAAATGGAATTCCTTATATATTATTACTTTTTTTAATTGTATGCAAGATTTTAGGCAGAGTTTGTATATCATGTCCTATGCCTAAATATAAACGTGTGATATATTTAAGTTTTTATGTCATGATATTTGCTGACCTTAAAATGATTATTAATTTTTTCTATAAGGAAAGCATTTATTATTTAATTTTTGGATTCTTTGTTAAACAAGAACTGCTTTAATAGATTTTTTTAAATAATATATAATTGATAATTATTAATACAGGGTGCTCAAAACAATAAGATTAAAAATTTTCACGTTTTCAAATGGAAACTCCCAAGTTTTAATTATTTTCTATTTTACATTAAAAATAAGGGTAGGTATGTATCAGGTTGTCTATTCCGAAAATTTGTAGTTTTCGAAATATTTCAAAAGGCCCCTCACAAATCACATGGAAATTGGCTCTCGGTGAAATTGGCGAAATTTTGGATATGTTGTTCCTTTCGGTGTCCAGATCAAAAGTCTCCGGGCAAAAAGCTCGAAAATCTTCCCTGCGAGCAGTACCCAGCTCTGAAGGTTATTAACTTGTCTCCCGTTGATCAAAAGCTGAACGTTCCGTCGCCAGTCCATCGGCGCTGATGTAGTCTACAGGCGCGCGATGGCATTGTTTTAATTATTATAAAATTGCAATTATTAATTGATAATAATAATTATGGATCAGAAATTTTTTGGTAGCAGGAAAGATAAATATCTTCATATATATCCCGAAAATACAAGGGGAGAAGAGGTAGAATCAGCGAAAATCGGGGATTACCGGTCTCTAACCTTCAGAGCTGGGTACTGCTCGCAGGGAAGATTTTCGAGCTATGGGACCGTGGAGACTTTTGATCTGGACACCGAAAGAAACAACATATCCAAAATTTGGCCAATTTTCATTTGATTTGTGAGGGGTCCTTTAATATGTTTGTATGGCTAGTTCGCTGCAGATTTTATGTTTGATTAAGTTTCATTTCTTTGCAATTTACTATTTTTTCAAAGCCGTCAATTCAAGCCAAAATTTCAATAGAAGATAAAATCCGCAACAAAATCGCCATCATATTGAAAATATTTTAGCCGAGTTATTCCCATCAACATTGGCATATTGTCCAGTTGTTAATATTTTCCTATGTATAGTTTTCTAATATATATTATACTAGTTTTTATAAAGTAAGAAGGAGGACAGAATTATTTAAACACTTTTTAAAGTATTTACTTACATGTTTAGCATTTTCTCCTAATTTGTAGGCAACTCGTATAAAGAATCAATGGATTCATTATATTATTAGTTATAACTGATTTTAAGTGTAAATTTCTAAATCTAAATTTAAAAGAAAAATTGTGATAATTGAAGTTAAATTTTCAGTTAATAACGCTGATCTCTGGAATTGTACTTGGGTTATATGAAAATACTATACAAGTCCATACTATCACCAACTTATAAAGTCAACAAGAACAATTAAAAATACCGCTAAAGGATGATCAGGCAATGACTTGATAATACAAATCATGAAGATAATTGAAATGAAAATGGTTAAGATTTAAAGCACAATATTTTTTAAACTATACGATCTTAACAGATTGTTTTGTTAACAAGATTTTGCAATCTTTCTCTCAGTATATACAGTGTCCCCATTAAAGTTGGATCCGTATTGGGAAACATGTCATTGTTCGATGTAGGTAAAGTTTGACTAACCATAAGTTTTTGCTTCAATAAAGACCAAAAATTATGTAATTAAATTGGATCATGCGGCTTTTGTTAACTCTCAAATTTGACATTTTCTCCACAAATGTCGAAAAATGGCATTTATTGATCGAATTAAAAAAAATATATTTGAAAAAATTGTTTTTCTACGGATGTTATGGAATGTTCCACTTCTCTCATCGCTTCCATACGTTCAAAACGGAGAATTTCTCACGCAGTGAGAAATATCCGCCATTATAGTGAGAAATAATTTCTCTCACTGTTATTATGATAACCCAAAGCAGCCATGAATTGTTACATGGCAAATTGATACGGCACGTTTTCCATGTTGACGACGCAACATCGACCATTAGCGCGCAATATCTCCTTAGGCCATTAAAATATTTGCCGGCGTTTCCATAACGACACAACCAAAACACTGCACAATTATTATTGCTGTCAACTTGTGTTGTACTTGTTGGACAATATACTATTAATTCTGAACCTCGTTTTAAACAAGTAAAAAGAATGCATCCGTAGAAAAAGTACAGTGAGAATATGACATATTTGTCACTTGCTTGATTTGCGGGCAAACCCGAACAAACCCAACAAACTTCTAAGCTCTGCTCACTTGTTGTACAATATACTATTGCAATTTTATGCTCATGTGCCAAATTTGAATCACTTACGATAATTTTTGTTTTCTATGCATTTTAGGCAAATATATATTTTAATTGAGACCGGAAGTCGACCCTACCCCGTAAACATATTTATACAGTACTCATGGTTTAAATTTATGTTTTTTAAGAAAAATTCTACCAAAATGATCAGTTTCCTCAAAAAGTTAAATTGTAATTTAAAAAGGTTGCCATGGGTGGACCAAACTCCTCATAATTTAAAAGATTTAACCAATTAAGACGGGAGTATTGTTTTTAAACAAAAAATACGTTGCAAAAATGGAAATATTAGAATAAAAGTGTCGTTGTTTATAATTAAGTCTTTATATATAATTTCCTCTTATCTTAAAGACATAATTAATTAAAACAGTACGGAGGGAGGATACATAATTAATAAGTAGGCTTAAAATGTTAACAAATTAATGGGTAGGCTGTGACAAGCAACATGTGCCTTAAACTTCACAGCTTTATTACGATATTGAGGCGACTTCCGTTTTCAATGAAAATAGATAGTGCCAAAAAAATAGATAGGAACCAAACATTATCATAAGTGATTGAAATTTGGTATGTGAGCATAAAATTACAATACAAACAACTTTTCCAAATAATTTTTGGTCACATTTAATTACGGCATTTTTGGTCTTTATTGGAAGCAAAACCTTATGATAAATTTAAGTTTACATAAATCGAAGAATACATTTTTTTCTCATATGGTTCCCCCACTTTAATCATGACATGTGAATCGATATTTCGAAACTTAACTAAACTTGTATAAGATAAGTTTAAAAAATACTGCTAAAATCACAATGCAAATTTGTGATAACATTAATCTATTTGAATAAAAAATTGTTTTAGAAAATTTACAATTGTTTCGTTACACTATATAAAATAAGTTCTAAAAATATCAAAAACTAAAAAATTAGATTATGCTCGGAAGTTAAAATTTTAACCTTATAATTAAAGTGTTCTATAGGAACTTACGTTTCGTTAATTCTATACTACATTTTTGAATTTTATATCGTTTCATAAATACCAATTCTCAGATTACAAGATGTTAACGATGATAGTCAAGGTCTTGTGAAAAGTATGATATCAGTAACGTCAAAAAGCGAGGATTGGATTTCTTTTCGGTGAAATGTTATTAGTAGAATTATCATAATAGAATATTCAACACACATTAGGCTTTAGGCTTTCTTTAAGTAGTAGATGAGGAGACTTCAAACTTGGCAATATTGACATTACCTATTCTAACTCTGCGTTTTAACTCACTTGTAAGCAGAACATATTGTATGAGCCGTTCCTGAATATCGGCAGGAATGCGAACAAAATATTGTGCTATGCTGCTGTTAGTTGTATTACAAATATCCTTAACAGCAAAGAATGATCTAATTAGAACAACTGACCCTAGGCAAACGTAGAGATGTGCAAAAATTATCATTTCCACAATATTTAAATGAATAAAATAAAACTTCATTAATTATCTTCAGAAATATGGCAACGCTGTATCCGCGATCTATTACTGCTAATTGGCGAAACCATATAATATCTTTCCAATACTTTACTTTATTATTTTAATTATATTTCTTATGTAGCTCCGCTCCTGGCAACACCGTTAAAACGCACATAAGTTTCTCAATCCAGTGGCGTGAATCGCAGGGAAAATTAAACATTTTCTCACAAAGCTATCTTACAATAATCAACAAACAAATAACAAGGTGGAGGTTTCATAGCAACTGCATCTCTAAATTTAATTTGTTTTCTCATAGGTTACTTTTAGAAAGAAAAAAAATTTTTGCAAATTAATAATTATTGGGCAGGGTAAACTAAAAAATTTAAATGCAAATATCTACGAAACGGTAACTCTTGGCGATCTGAACTTACTATACCTTTTTTACGTAATAAATATGAGGAAAGTATTATTTTCATTAAAAACTTAAATACACTGAGGCACAAAAAACTTATGACCTAATAAAAGTGACAAAAATGCCGCAGACATTAAAATTTTACAAATCAATATCTCGTCTTAAAAATGTGTGTAAATAATTGCCAAATTTTCTAAAAAACCGTTGGTTTCTCTCAAAGTTATTAGAGAAAAACAAAAATGAAGTTTTAACTTTAACACCCTGTATCTCAGTTAATATCTACTTTCGGATATAGGTAAGTATAATTAAATCCTAATATTTTTACGTAATGGGTTTGTGGTTTGTCCATGTACCATTAATTAGTTTTTATATATTTTTACCCCCTCTTGAAACGGGAAACGTTCAGATACCGCTGGGGGGCAAACAATATCTGATCATTTTATTTTTAAAATTCATTTTATGTATATGAATAACTTTTCAGTTATTTGCAAAGAATAATAATTTTAATTTAAGATGAACTGTATAACTACTACACATTCCTTTATAGCCATGTGTATTAGGTTATTGCAATTGTTAGTCTTAAAAAAAAACTGATAGTGTACTATTTAGAACTAAGCTATCAAGAGTCGAAAAACCAGAAAATTTTGAAGTTGGTGAAGTGTCACTACCCTTTTCCAAACAAACTAAGTTTCTGGGGGTTTACATTGATGAGCATTTGGACTGGTCATACCATATTAATACTGTTTCCGGGAAACTCAATTCCGTATGTTATGGCATAAGATTAACCAGCAAGTACATGAATGAAAACACACTTAGAATACTGTATTTCAGTACATATAATATACCGGTGAAAAAAAATTATTTCCTCCTCCGAGAGGAGAGTTACTATATGGTCTTATGGGTGCCGATGTAAAAGTTCAATCGGTATAGTCTGAGAGGACCAAGGCACGTATATTATGAAATGCCGCTATAAATGTCGTCGATATTTGCATATTGTCTGGCCATGGTCTAGGTATGTGGGGACCTTGTAACCACTTTTATTTTGCGATTTTATAAACAAGGTATTATTAGAGGAATATCTCATGAAAATATAAGTGTTTGTCTGGGTTTGATAAATAATACTAACGGTAAAAGTTTAAAATTTATTGCATAATAAAATGTTCATATAAAGAATATACATTGGATAGAGAACACATGCACAATTCTTTTGTGTGATAAAAACATCTGGGATAATTTTTCTTAAGTGTTGGTTGTTCTCCTAATTCAATTAATGGTTTTTTTGAATATTTTCTTAAAAATGTTGCTTTTTCAGAACCTTTGACGTAAATGATGTCAACTTTATCTGTCAGATCTTTAATAATGGTTGCAAATTTGTGTAATGGGGTGTATCCGTCATCCCACTGTATGCAATGATGATTTTCTATTAACCATGTCGTGGTCCTGCGGTTGTCTGGGCTTAGACAGTTTATGGAAAAGGGAGGCCGGAAAACGTAGTGACATATTTTGGTTCCATCATATGCTGCCAATTCTTTTGGTATAAATTTACCATCTGTTCTGAAACCTTGTATATCAATAATCATGGAAAGAGGTTTGGGTTCCATGTTGAACAGCGGGTGTGTGTATGCTAAGATGAAAATTGTATATTGCGTTTATTTAAATTTGTCGCACCATTTTTGTCAAGGGGCTATAGCTAAATAGTTTATCATGAAGAATAAGACAATAGGCTGATGTGCCTTCTTCTGTTGATCTATCGGTTTCAAATTCAATTCTCATTACAACGGAACCTGTTTGCATGCTCATTTTTTGATGTGAGCAGTCTATGTAGGTTATTGGGCACGTCGATTTAAATTCATTCGGTGTAAAAACCGGTTCATTAGCTTTGTCATAATAGGATGATCTAAAATTTGTAAACATTTCATAAAGGGAAGCAAATTTGTTTTCTTCAAAATTCAGATATAAATCGTGGTAGGGATAGCGATCGGAGTTTAAAAATACACGAACATTTGTCAGGGTACAATGTTCAAATTTACTCATATCTTCTTTTAATTTTCCTTTCTTGTCCTTGGATAAAGCAAATAAAACGTGGGACGGACTCTCCATTTTACTGGTAGTCTTTACAGGCCAAGTATGCCGCGTAGTCGACGGTAGGGATGCATATTCTACTAATTCCCAACTTCGAAAACCCATAACAATATCAATATTTTTTTCCAAAATTTTTGTAAGAGCCAACTGTTGTGGGATGTCGACAACGATATGTGGAACTTTCCAAATCAGTCTGTCAATTTCAATCTTAGGTTTTTCGCTTTCATCTTCACAAGTTACACTGTCTACGTCACTGCTGGCACGAATTAAAACTAACTCTTGTTTCATGCCCATCATAATCTTCCGGTAATCCTCAAAGAAACCCATAAGCATTTTTAAAGGTATACAAACATTAAAGACTCCCTTATCGGTAACAGTCATATTTGTGTCAGATTTTGGATACCATCCTGCATTTTGTAGTTTTAAGCTTTCATTGGTGTTGAACGATAGGTAACCTTTCATTGTGGCCGTTAGACCTACATTTCGAATAGAATCGACTGTAACGCCATTTAGTTCGTATCTAATTTCCCTAAACAGGAAAGATATTCCATTATTAATAAATTTGAGTTTAGCAGCCTTCGTGCCATCATCCTTGGTTAATTTTCCTTCTATATATAAAAAGCTTTCACAGGGTAATGTATATGTATCGAGTTCTTGAATAGGTATTCTTATTTCATCATTATACTCAAACTTTGAAGTTATGAAAGGTTGGTATGAATGTAGTTCTGAGCTTACAATGGAGTTGTCGACAAGAAGTTTTTCGGTAACGTTTAAAATATCCATATTATAGTAGTACTTTGAATCCAAGAGATCGAAGAAATTGTCGATTTTTAGCTGTTAATCGCTTCAGGCTTGACTTAGTACTAAAAGGTTTATTCTTAGGGCTCCTTTTATAAAGAAGAGTAGATATGTTACCCTGATTGGATTTATTATATCTGGTCACCATCGTTGGAGGAATCAATTTTTAAGTGAAGTCTTACGGTAATAGTTTCACCTCTAAAATTAATTAAATTATAATCTTGGTCTAGCACTCGTACGGTTATGTTGTTAATTGTCTTGACGCTTACAGGAAAATACAAAATGGGTAGTGGTGATTCGACTATTTTATACCCCGGAGACACTCCCGGGAAAAACTGATGTATTATGTGTACAGGTTTACCATTGTGAAAGGAACCTGTTACTATATTGCAGTCAATACAAATAGCATTAACTTTTAAAATTTCTGTAACATTGTCAGATATTTCTTTTTTATTCGGAGGGAGAATTTTTCTGTTGAAACCAAGCAGTTTTCCTATGGCATCAATAGGTGTAAAATCAACAGTATGTGTGGCCTTGATTATGGTCCTTAGAGTGTTTGAATTACCTTGTAATGTTAAAAATATTTTTTCTTTAGGATATTTTTCCGATAATTCTGTTTTTATAAATCTTTCCAAGTCGGGAAGTTCATAGCTCCCCTCTGGAATAGTAATGACTTTTTCCCCAATGTAAAACTTGTTAGAACCTTCTTCAATATTCGGAATGGTCATAAAAGTTTCAAAATCAGCTAGTCCAAGTAGATATTGTTTATTATCGTCTAAATATATGGAAGGATTAAAATCTGCACTTAAAATTGATTTGTTACCGGAAATCGTAACGGTGGTTGTCATATTGACAGTTGAAATGTAAATGTTTTAAATATGCTAGTTATATGTATTATATAGAAATTTTAAACATAAATGTCCACACTGGTTGGAGTTGTAAGTTTGTAAAGTTTGATAGTTATATTGAATTATACTTGAATCATAACTTTTAAAATATCTAACAAGTTCCAAAGGTGGTTTCAAATTTCCATAAGAATCAAAATAATTAACATTTTTATTTTTTTTAACATATGCTGTCCAGTGAGTTCCGGGTCCATTTTTATCGTCTAGATTAACAATGCCAGCCTCCAATGATCTTATCTCTTTAGGTAAATTGTTTCTCATGTAGACGCCTCTAAAGTATGGTATTTTAAGAATTTTTGCATATTTTTTTAAATCAATATTTGTTAGAGCACGATTAGGCAGATTCAATGGAAGTTTTTTTTAAAAGGAGCCAAGTACATTCCCTTGCCTGTTTTTGACTGAGGTTTAAAATACAATCCATTTCCCTTTGCCAAAGATTCCATAGTTTTATTATGTCTTTGTGTTTCTTCTAGTTGATTTTTTGCAGCCTTTGCGTCATTAACAGCTTTGGCTATAGTTGCCCCACCGGCCCCTAGTGATCCTAAAGCGGCGAGTATTGGTATTAACAATGGTAAAAAACCACCAATCTTTTTAGGAGTCTTAAGCATACGTTTCTTTTTTAGTTTAATTTTTAAACTCCCTCCACGTTTCTTTTTCTTCATGCCCATGCCTAATTTACGTTTAATCTTCATAGCTCCAGTAATGGCCATGCCCGCCACACGTTCCCCAAAGGGGGTTCCTTTTGCTTTTGCACGCTCCCAAGATTTATCTGCCAAAACTTTGTCGGCCTTATGTCTTGATTCCAAATCTTTAAATTCTGAATATGCTATATCGTGTTCCTTACAAGCACTGTCTAAAGGATTTATTCCAGTTTGATTAATTCTCTCTTTTAGTTTTGTACCAGGTCCGCAAAATCTATAAATAAATAAATTCTTAATTATCAATTATGTAAATAATGTAATATTCTAACCTGTATCCGGGTATATGTAATTCAAACGGTAGTTTGTCGATAATTTTATTAAGTAACCCAGAACCTTTCGTTGGCTTACGTCGATTACGAATAAGTGTCGGTCTTCTATGTACCAACATTTTATATGGGTACTCAAGGGGAGACTAACATTTAACCCTCTCGCGCTGTTTTATAAATACAAGTTTATTATAAAATTTATTAGTCTTAAGTTGTTATAGTATCATGAAGGTACAAAAATCAAAAATTTCCCTTCCGGTGGGCAATTATGACATTAAGACCGACAGTAAACAATATTCTAAACATGGGGGTCTATTTGGTGGTCAATCAAAGAGATGCCTTTTAACAGGCCCGTCTGGTTCTGGTAAAACTAATTGTCTTATATCGTTAATTGAACATCCCAACGGTCTACGATTTGAAAATATCCATCTATACTCAAAGTCTCTATACCAACCAAAATATGAATATCTTAGACAGTTACTGAAACCTATAAAAGAAATAGGGTATTTTGAATATGAAAACGGAGAAGATATTGTACCCCCAGATCAAATAAATCGAAATTCTGTAATAATATTTGATGACGTTACATGTTGCCCTCAAGATATAATTAGAGATTACTTTTCCTTTGGACGTCACAAAGACGTAGATTGCTTTTATTTGAGTCAGACATATTCAAGTGTCGGTAAACAGTTAATTCGCGATAATGCAAATTTAATAATACTTTTTAGACAAGATAATACAAATCTAAAACATGTATATGACGACCATGTAAGTGTAGACATGAGTTATCAACAATTTAAAGACATTTGTTCAATCTGTTGGAAAGAACCTTTTGGTTTTGTTGTTCTGGACAAAGATTGTGACATGAACAATGGTAGGTATCGAAAAGGTTTTGATGGTTTTATAACCTTATAAATTAAAATTATTTACTTTATATTGTCAGTCCTTAACAAATCAACATGGATAAACGTACAAGCGAAGAATTAATTAGAACACGAAGAGCAGTTAGGGAAAAATACAAAAAATTAAAGTCTGATGCTGCCGATACTGCGTTTAAGTTGGAAAAAACCTATATACCAATTATTCAACCCCTTAAACAGTTAATTACAAAATACAATCAGGCGGAATTAATTGACCCCAAGAAAGAAATAAAAGAAGAAGATTATGACTATCCATTCATTTCAACTCCGAAAAAGAATATACCAACTGGCAAAACACCCAAACTTCCCCTAGACATGCCTTCTTTCTTCAGAGGTAGTACATATGATAGTGTGTTAGCTAATACTCAACGAGAAATACAATTCCAAGATAGTAGTGTCATAGCTGAAACAGAACCGGTTATGCAAGATTCGTCAGAAGAGATTACACCTACCGAAACATTGGAAGACATTATAAATCAAACTCGACATGCTATACAGGGGTTTGTAGATCAGCCCGGTTATAAAGATTATCTGGATGATTTTGCCGAATTACCAAGAACATACATTGATGCAAACATACGAGACAGTTCTAATGAGTTCGACCATCGGTTTGGTATAATACATGATTTCGTTCAAAATAAATTTACATTGGGTTTAACACAAGAACCGATTGATTTTCAGGACAAACACATAGTTATAAAAAAAATAACATATCCCGGAACAGTAGGGCTCTATGAACTCTTATTTAAGAAGGACCCTAAGGGATATACTTCCAAAGATTTAGATAGTTATATGGATATATTAGATAGAACAAATGCATACAAGGATGAATCGGGAATGGTAACTACAAGTGCTAATCGTTATGATAAATTTCGTAAAATTATATTGCCATATTTACATAAAAAAGGGATTACAAAAAGAGGTGCAAAGGTATTGTTAGAACCCTCCAGAGCACGTTTATTTGAAAAACCACCTCCACCTTCAAGCAGAATTACTCGTCAAACGAAAAAAACAGGAAAAGGCTTATTATTCAAATATAATAAGAAAAATACAGATTATATATATTGGGATAATGCAAATGAACTAGTAGACAGACTTCGATTATTACTTTCATCTACTAGTGTAGGTAATAATAACCATACAAATGAGATTATATCTATTATTGAAGAGATGAGAGAGGTTAAGCTAATTCAATAAAAAGCATGAATTGTAAGTTTTAATTAGCAGTCTAATTATGTCAGTTGATAAATTCGGTAGTCACATTTCCCGAAAATATTCGGATAAAAATGGCTATTATAAATGTTATATTCCTTTACATATATCTGACTCGGAACAGGTTTTTACTTCACGAGACGGTACAAGTGTACTAACATATGAAATAAACAAAGGTAGCAATTTTTGGACATTTCCATTACCTCAGGCTACAGTTAAAGTTTGTAAAGTGTTTAAGCCCGCAATAAAATTTGCTATAAACTATACCCTTGTGGATACCCTTGAAGGAGAAACATTAACATATTCAGATACAATTATTGTAGTACGATCAAAGGATTCATCAAAAACAGGAGGTGGAATAATAGAATTAATTGTCCAAGCACCCATTTCCAGCAACGAACATGAATGATTTAAAACAGGTGCTAGTAAACGAACTACATAAACCGGTTCGACGAAATTTTACTCGACGGCGAGTTATTATTAAAGGAATAAATGATCTTATGCAAATTGATTTAATTTCTGTTATTCCGTATGCAAAATTTAATCGTGGATTTAAATATATTTTAATTGCAATCGATACATTTTCAAAATATGTCTGGGTCGAACCATTGAAAACAAAAGGAGGAAAGGATGTTACTACTGCTATGCAAAAAATACTTATTGATAAAAAAGCTATTTGTCGAAACCTGCAGTCAGACAGGTAATTTATTTGTAATTTTTAATATAAAATAAATATTTATAAAGTTTTTTTATTTTAGAGGTACAGAGTTTTACAACACTCATTTTCAGAAACTAATGGAAAAACACAATATAAATCATTATAGTACTTTTTCCAATCTAAAAGCCAGTATAGTTGAAAGAGTTATTAAAACTATAAAAACTCGAATGTGGAAGCAGTTCAGTTATCAAGGAACCTATAAATGGTTAGATATTTTGAATAAAATCGTTTCTAATTATAATAATACACGTCATTCTGTTATTGGAATAGCTCCAAGCAAGGTTACAAAAAAGAATGAAAACGAAATATTGTCTCGAGCATTTAAACCTGTTAAAACCATTGACCTTACAAAAACTAAATTAAGAAAGAATGATTTCGTTAGGATAAGCAAATTCCGAAATGTCTTTGAGAAAGGCTTTACGGCTAATTTTTCCAATGAAATTTTCCAAATTACCAAAATCCGTCAAACTAATCCACGGGTTTATTTATTAACCGATGTGAATGGTGAAGAAATACAAGGAACATTTTATGAACCAGAGTTGCAAAAAGTTTCGAATCCTGACATATACCTTGTGGAGAAAGTATTACGACGAAAAGGGGATAAACTCTATGTGAAATGGCTTGGACTTCGTGAAAAATCGTGGATAAATAAGAGTGAATTAATATAAACATATTTATAACCTGTTTGTTAATCTTATTAGTATTTTTAAATAAAACACATATAAAATACAAATACACTTTTTATTAAGCGAAACGTTCCAAATATATTTTTAATCTATGATACGGTTGCAAAATTTGATTTAAATGTAATGACAGTTTGAAAATTCTCCTTTCAAAGCGTTCTCGATCTCTCGCATACATTTGCCAAGGTCCTCTTCTCGCTGCCTTATATGCATATTTCCAACTAAAAATATATAAAGTAGTGTTGCGTGCTTCATCAAAACGAACCCTTGTTGTAGCAGAAGTATCCATAAGGTTTCTGAATTAAATCTTCTAGAAAAGGTTGATGCAATGCAAGAAATTCTAGTACAATACAGATGTTTTCACTTAGAGGACTGCTTGCCGGTTGTATTTTTCTGTAGATATTGTCCGCTAAGTTTTCATGGTTATATAATGGAGGAAGTGTAGCCAGAATATTTTTAAAATAATTATCAAAATTTAAAGATTTTAACATGTCCAATCTATATTGAATAATTTCACTTAAAGCCCATAGACCAACCAATGTTTCATCGCCCATATATACAGAATTTGCAAAAAAGTCTTCAAATTTTAACAATCTAATATCGTTAAAATTTTCAAAAGTTATTGTACAAGAATTTAGTTTTATAGGTTTACTCGTTTCGGAATTTGACATGGAACTGGTTATTTGTTGTTTAAGGGATAAAAGTTTACCCCAATCACTATCGTCTAACAATATAAAATTTTTAAACTTGAGACCCCCAATACAGATGCATGGTTTAAAGTAATTAGTATTGAAATTAATTCCAATTGATATATATTTAGTCTTTGAAGAATTTAAAAAATATCTAGTTTCATGTAAAACAATAAGCTTTTTGTTTTCTGATGAATATGACTTTGTGGTAGCGTTGTTTTCCACTAAAATAATAAAAATAAATTAAACACTTGTCAAAAAATATTGTAGTTACAACTTACTTGTAAAGGTTAGATTTCTGTAAATCCAATATACACACTTAAATATACAATAATAAAGGAATATTGTTATTGCAAACTCTAAAGGACTGAGACATTGAGTCATTTAATTCCTAATCGTATAAATTTCGCTTCTTATATCAGATATCCCCACCAAATAAAACAACAACATTTTATAAGATAATATATTGATACATAAATTCGCGTCTAAACAATATTTTACACATAAAAATGAGTACAATTTATACCAAACACTCTTGGGTCACCATACGATTTTGCAAAATAATTAAGGTTTTTAAATAGTTGTTAAAGATTTTTGAAGGTTCTTTAAAGTTACCACAAGTATCATGTTCATAAATTCCCACAAGTTCACCGTTACATCCTTTAACGACATTCTCCTTTACCCACGTGTAAATATGCGCGTGATCGAGATTATTTATTGGATTAAAAGTATAAGGAATGTCCTTCTCAAGCATAATTTTAAACAAAGTTTCCAGACTGTTGCTATCTGCCAAGAATGATAATTGATAAATTGTATTACTTATTTCACTTGATAGTGTGTTGTAACGTTCCTTAATACGTTTCACGCAATAAGATTTCTCTCGATCACTATTTGAAGTATACACTACACCACTTAAAAGTTCGTAAACAAAGTTTTTATGAAACTCATTTGGACAAATGACGGATTGTTCCAAGATTGGCTGAAGTTTGTTGACACTAATAGATTTAAAACCAAGAACTCGTAAAACGTCTAATATATGAGAAATAAATTGATCTTGCTTCAATTTTTTATCGATGATATAGTTAAGAAATTTTTCATTAACACCATTTCGCGACTGGGAAATCCATGTAAATATATCAAGCGGTAATATGTAACGATGTAATAATTTATATACATGCATATAGTCATGTTCATTTGAAGGATTTGTATGCACTATGTTTTCTATAAATCTGCAATACTGTTTTCCCACCTCTTCATTCAAATCAATTTTAAAACGTTTATATTCACAAGACGACATTATTAACTTTCTACAAATACAAAGTTATACTGATCAAAATCAAGTGTGAACATGATATAAGTGTTTCCCCTCCCCTAATCAAATGTAAGACGTTTCTTACATTTTCGTTTTTTAAATTTCGAAGAGTCTGTATGTTGTTGAAATTCTTTTAATAAATTGTTTAGACGTTTATCATCCCTTTGATCTTCAGACAAATAGTTTATAATGTCTTTATGACCCCAAGCTAAAGTATTTACAGAATCTGGAATAATAAATCTTTTATCATCGTTAGAATTGAGAGCAAGTTTTCTAACTAATTCAGTATAAATATTATGTTTAATTGATTTAAACATATACATTGTACAATAAACGTACTGTATATTACCTTCTACAATGTTTTGATAGTGTGATATTTCTAATTGTTTATTTATTGCAGCTTTGTTTACACCCTTTGCTTTTTTATCTACAAAATCGGCTAGTTGTATACAATACGCTTTTGCGCTAGTTCCATAAAAACTTTGTATTATATTACCCGCATATTCGTCCTTCAACTTGCCTATAATAGATTTATTGATTGGCAATTCGTGAATATTATTTTCTTTAAAATTCGATGTGTCAAATTGATCGATATTTAATTTCATATCATTATAGAAATTAGCAGTTTTTACCTCAATAATAAGACTGTCGGTATCTGTATATAAAAGAGAGACATTATCACCATACATTTTTTTTAGGTATCCATAAAAAAATTCGTAAATTACTGTTTTAGCAATGTCCAGTATAGCAAACCCCACATACAATGGCTTATTATAAAAACAATGTAATTTTTGCATTTGAACAGCTATTAGGTTTTCTGAAAATACCGTTACATCCTTAAAATTTGGTTTACATATCAAGTTTGACGCCGCATCTCTTTTTTTATTTTTTTCCCATGTAGACACTAAATGCATATTTATACGATTATCTATATTTTCTAGAGTTTTCCCGAATAGAGAGTTGATTTTATTTTTGTACACGTTTCCCTCAAATTTTGTTTTAGCATTATTTCGCATTTTAGTGTTTAATTCAATGTAACCTTTCAAATAAGGTGCTTGATGAAATTTTACTCCCCTATGAATTTCTTTTAAAACTAAACCATAACTGATTGCTTGTTTAAGGGCCATATAGTGTATAACATAGTTGGTTTTATTTGCCAAGTTGGGTATAAGCTTTGGATACGATCCATCTGGAGGAATAATTTTTTCAGGACAAAAAGGCATACTGTTATGATCGTTATGTAAATTTTCCGGATATAAAAGAGTACATTCAAATACATAACCTTCAGAGGATGTAGACGAAAAACTTGATATGTTTTTTGATAAATGTACAATTTCTTCATCTGTCAACCAATTAAAATTTGACATTGGTAAATACTGTGACATTGCATAACCGTACAGATTAGTCGCGTCTAAATAAACAATATACGACGTTTCTTTTTTTCGATCATAATTTGGAAGAAATGGATTATTTGCAATGGCTTTACGTTTAACACAAGTGCTGACCCCGCCACGAATATTATTCTTGAAAAAATGTAACATGTCAATGTCAGTTAATAATTGCAATTCTATTTTGGAAAGTAATAAAGCGGAGCTAAAGGACAAAGAGGGGGCACTAACAAAACCTGTAGGATCTAGTTTATAAATATTCATGCATATATTCCTATAATTTTCAAAAACGTCAGTTAGAATCAAAATGTCACTAATTAAATATAAATTAAAATATTGTTCTAGGGTCTCACATTTAAATAACTTCCATACATCCAATGCTCTTTCATAATCCGAATCGGAGATATTTTCATCTTTCAGTTCGTTATAAAAGCATTGTTTGTCGGGAAGCTTATTTTCTTGCAGTTTGTCAGTACTATCTAAATATGAATATGGAAACACTCCCTTTTGTCTTATAAGATTTATTTTATCGTTATCTTTAAAATATTTTATAATTTCGACACATTGCTCTTGAGTAAGTGTAGGAGCTAGAACTTCTAAACTATTTGGTAAAAACTGTAAGGAATCAATAAAGCGCATTTGCATATAAACATTTTCTTTTTTACCATTTTTATTAAGTTTTTGGTCCACTAAAAGATATTTAGTAAATGTTATATATTTTTCTTTTGTTTGAGCAATGGCGCTTAAACGTTCTTTATTTCGTGCCAATTGACGAAGAAATAGATGACTATCATAGGACTTTAAGTTATGGAATATAATTGGTATATTTGGTGCTTGCCTATAATTTAAATTACATTTCGAATGGGCGCTCCCTCTCCAAACCCCAGAGTAATGACAATGTTCACGGACACGTACAGAATATTTATCAAATGGTCTTTGACATATAAAACAATGTGTTGCTTTGAGGAAAGCGTCTTCTTCGATTTCACTCAATTTTAAAGGTTTACTTAGTTTTAAATGCTTTTTATAAATATTTTTCACGTCTGCATCTAATTTTTCAATAAATTTTTCGGGTGCGTCCATACCGTTATAAATTTCTAATTTAGACAGACTGTCATCATATGAACACTTAATAAAATAAGCAAAAGAGTATGGTATATGCTGACATCTTTTAACTGTATATATTTCATTATTTTCTGCACATGCATTGTTTGTAATAGGTTTTAATAAACATTCGAAATCAGCGTAAATAACAAAAGGGGCTTTAATTTGCTTCTCGAAATTTTCAAATTTTAAAATATTTTCTTGTACGTAATCACCATACTTGTTAATTTTATGGGTAAGAGTAGGTAATCTTACAGATATAAAGCCGCAATCATTTTTTACATGCTTATCTAGTTTTTCTTGACTGTAAAAATATTGTAAACAACCAAAACAGAAAAATACTTTATGTTGATTATTTGATATTTGACTCGATATAAGCCTAGAAAAATATTTAATATAACAGTAATGTGTCTTCCCTTGAGAATCATCTAACAATAGCAAATTAATATGTACAGGACATTTTTTATCTGAATAGTGTAATGGACCAATAATTATAATTTGATGTTTAATTTTACCATTTTCATATAAAGGCTCAAGACCGTACACATGTATAGAGAGGTTATTTTGTCTCTCAAATTTTGGTATTGATTTAAGAGCAACTGGAAATTCTATATCAGTAAAATTAAAAATGGTAGAAAAGTGAGGATAAGAGGATACATGAGCTGGATTTGATGTCGGTTCAAAAAGTGCAGACGTAATGGCCCAGGCAAAACAACAATTATCGTTATTTACAACATTAATAATTGCTTTTTTGTATGCTATGTCTTTCGGTAATCTAATGAAAGATGATCCTTTTAGAGGTAAATATTTGTGGGAATTTATTTCAAGAAACATTAACTTTTCGATAGCCCAACCTGATTGTTTTGTGGTAAATTCTTCCACCAATACCCTTAAATTATTCAATATGTCATTAAAATAAGTATTTAAATCAGTAGATAATTGAAGAATTGTATTTTTAGTAATGTGACTTTTAATATCTCGAATATCATGGGAAGATAATATGTATGACCCAAACAGTTCACAATTTACTTTAATGGAATTATGTTTATAGATTTCATTTTGCAAAATTTCAATAAAATAATCTTTTATATCATTCATAAAGTCATTTACAAAAACATGATGATGATCTTTACTAGTAATTTTAAAAGTAGTAATACGTTTCTTGTAGGCACTTCTTGAAATGCTTACTTGATCAGATATAGGATTCCATGTGTTACTTTTATGTCTTTGACTACGACAGTGACCTTCAAACTTGTTTTTTACGACTTGACAGTTGCAGTCCTCACAATATTGAAAATTTGTTTTGTTTGTTGTTTCCTCTAATTATAAAGAAACAAGGGCACTAATTAATAGAATTTAAAAAAAAATATTAAAATTAACTCACCAGGTATAACTTCAGTTTCAGAAAATAAACCACTTGTAGGCTTGCCTCGGGTAGAAGGTCCTGCAGTATTATCCAATACACAGTCTGGAAAATTCAATTAATTTTAATAACATATATTAATTTTATTATTACTTCGTTTAAATAGCTACCCTTCAGGAGGGACTCCTTCACCGAAGTATCTAGCGGTATGGTTGTGATCTTCTGACTACACTCTCCCGATTCAATTGCTTGAAACTGGGGTGAAGGTTGAGACTTGAGCTTTTTCGCCGGTATTGAGCAAACATCTAAACAAATAAATAAAAATTAATTTTTAGCATTCATAAAGCAAATGTTCATACTTACCTATAGTTTTTCGTTTACAGGAAAATTTTTGATGGCGTCTTAAGTTATCAGCGCGGGTAAAACTTATTGAACATTGTGAGCACTTCATGATACTATCATAGAGAACGTACGATAGCGAATTTATAAAGTATTCGAATTTGGGAGGGGTTTAGATTCGAAAATATGTATAAATTATGCGATTTATGTCCTTATTTTAACTAATACTAAAACATATGAAATATTATTACCCCAAAAACTGTTTGATTTGCTTTTCATTTTTTAGTGCAAAGTACAAAGTTTCATGCATATTACAAAAATTTTCGAATTCCCTTAAAAGTTTCTTACTTGTAATCGTATTTAATAGAGGTCTAATTTTTGCAATACTTGAAATTCCAGCATTTAAATAATATTTTTTTCTAATGGTAAACATATTATTTTCCTCGTTAGTTTTTGATAATGTATTTTTTTTATAAATGTTTTTTTTATTACATTCGTTTTTGTCAGGAGTTACAGGTAATATTGTTATACCCTCCATTATGTCTTCTGTTAAAACTTCACTTTGACTAGTTTTTTGCGGTACCTCATTAGGCGTAAAAGTAAATAGATCTTCTTGAGTAAACCCTATTTCCGCCATTATATCCCTCGTATTAGTATTAATTAAATTATCAATATTTTTATTTATGACTTCGTTTTCTTTTAAATATTTGGACATATTATCGCTTACCCCTTGATTCGTTGTAATAGTATTTGATTTGGAAGAACTCATTTGTACTGTATTTATATTATAGACACGAATTTATGTATGAAATCGTCTATGGCTTCTTCTGCTTTTATACTCTATTCAAGGTGAAATTTACCACACTCCTCCGAGAAAAATCCCAGCGGTTTCGGGTATAAATTAAACTTCCATTTTTGAATTATATCAAATCCAATCTTGTCTTATTATTAAGAAGATTCAACAACTAGTACCAATATGGTAAGTATTTATTTTATTACTTGTTTATTCTATAATAATATTTTGTGCATTTATTTTTCGATAAATATAGTAACCAAATCGTTTTTAAAATTTGTTGTTAATATTTAATTCTTAGCAAGAAAATAATATCTGATTTACCTACACTAATTTTATCAATTACAATATAGAAATTAATTTGATTCTATTAATTTTTGGTATTTGTGAATTTAATTTTTCTATTTGATGTAAATTTTGACATGCAACACAGTACCAAGAAAATAATATCTGATAGAACATATTTTATCCACTATAGTATATCGAAAATACGTGTTTCTATAAATTTTTTGGTATTTGTACATTTTTTGCCACAACAACACACTACCAAGGAAATAATATCTGATAGAACATATTTTATCCATTATAGTATATCGAAAATACGTGTTTCTATTAATTTTCTATTTGAAATTTGCATTTAATATTTATTTTTCTTATTAAAAATATGTAACTGATAATACGTTTTTATCTCACCCTCTAATATCATACTATTATCAAGAAAATAATATCTGAATATATTTTATCCATTATAGTATATCGAAAATACGTGTTTCTATTAATTTTTTGGTATTTGTACATTTTTGCCACAACAACACAGTAGCAAGAAAATAATATCTGATAGAACATATTTTATCCATTATAGTATATCGAAAATACGTGTTTCTATTAATTTTCTATTTGAAATTTGCATTTAATATTTATTTTTCTTATTAAAAATATGTAACTGATAATACGTTTTTATCTCACCCTCTAATATCATACTATTATCAAGAAAATAATATCTGAATATATTTTTACCATTATAATATATCGAAAATACTTGTTTCTATTAATTTTTTGGTATTTGTGAATTTAATTTTTCTATTTGATGTCAATTTTGTCATACAACACAGTACAAAGAAAATAATATCTATTTACCTACACTAATTTTATCCATGATAATATATTGAAATTCATTTGTTTCTATTA
Source organism: Barypeithes pellucidus (assembly GCA_963991005.1). Taxonomy (NCBI): domain Eukaryota; kingdom Metazoa; phylum Arthropoda; class Insecta; order Coleoptera; family Curculionidae; genus Barypeithes; species Barypeithes pellucidus. The sequence continues at coordinate 32,985,938 of OZ022562.1, forward strand.
ATTTTCTATTTAATAATACGTTTTTATCTCACCCTCTAATATCATACTATTATCAAGAAAATAAAATTTGTTTTATCTACACTATTTTGATCCATTATAATTTATCGATTCGATTAATTATTCTATTTGATCAAATATCCTCCAAAATATGTAGGAAAATATTATATTATAAAATTAAAATTTCAGTCAAACGAAATCACCGCCGCCAATCGTTGTGAGAAGGAGCAGTTTAGTATTATTACGCAATTCCGGGACGAAGCATATGTTCGCACCTTTGACGGGGACCTTCATATATCATGCCACCCACGAGGAGACCCCTACCATACCGTGAGGGTTCCCGTCTATAATAATGCAATTAGAAGGCAATATTGTGAAACTGCCTACACAAGTTGCCAAAAATATTTTTATGTTTTCACCAATAGACCACCAATTGAATTTATCCTGTGTACGATGTGTTATGCTGACAATCCAAGTATTATTTCTAATATTCAATATCGCTATAATACAGTATATTGCAATTTATATCATGAACATACTATGGGACACATCCATTGTATGTTATGTGCACAGGATACCGTCAATTATGACCTATGTGTGAATTATAGAAGTCCTGAATTTTTTACGGCTGTGGGTATTTGGAAATCAATTCAAAAATAAATTATTTAAAATGCAACTTTGTTTTATTTTAACATAAAGATTCTTATTTTAGGATCGTGTAATCAGAAGCAGACCTGTTTCCATGGTCATCGACATTCAGGGGTTTAAAGTAGACAGTAAATTTATACCGAAAGAACTGGCAGCATACGATGGTACTAGAACAACCCACTACGTTTTTCAACCTCCATATTCATTAAACTGTCTAAGCCCAGATAACCTCAGGACAACAACATGGTTGATATCAAACCACCATTGCATACAGTGGGAAGACGGATACACCCCACTGTGTAAATTTGCAAGCATTATAAAAGAACTAACATCAAAAACCGACATAATTTATGCAAAAGGGAATGAAAAGGGGACATTTTTGAATCAATATTGCACGAAAACTTTGATTGAACTATCTAATAATCCAGTTCTGCAAAAGCACAAACCAAAATGTTTTTTCCACACGAAGGATTTGTGTATGTGTGCATTGACTAATGTATATTTTTTATATGAAAATTTTATAATTTAATAAATTTTAAAATCTTACCTTTGGAATTATTTACATACCTAGACCTTGAGTTAATTATATCAAAGCATACAAAAATAAATCAAAATGTAATTTTTATTATTATTTATTTAAACCTTTTAAAAAATTCAACTACAACATTAGCAACCAATATTATACAAGTAATCGTTATAAATATAATTAAAGTAAATATGCTATCTCCATTTTCCACTCTATTGTCTGTTGTAGAATTAACACATTGAGTATTCTTATATTCAGTAATTAAAGTCTTCCAACCGGTTTCACCAATCGTATTATCTCTGAAGACAAATTTGATTTTGTATCGAAGAAAATCATCGGCTGATGTAGATAATTGGGTTGAAAATACTGGTGTATGCTTATTATCCACTAACTCGTAATACATTTTTCTCCATGTATTGTTTGCTGGTAAATCCTTGGTTTCAATTAACACTGATGCTTCCATAACATTATATGGCATGTATACATAAAAAACATTTTGCACTAGCGCAACCAGGAGAATGTACGATGAACTTAACACAGGCATTGTTGTGATATAAATGAATGAAAAATATTTTATTCGGAAACTGTCTACTATAACAACGAAAACCTGTTAATTAAATCGATGAATATCTATAAACGCCATACACTAAAATGAACACCGACGAAAATTAATGTAAGATTGTCTTATTACATTTTTTTACTTTACTAACCAATGACAACAAATTAAAATATGTAAATGTTCTAATTTTTAGATTGTACATTAATTGTAGAAGTTCTTCAACGTCACACTTTTTTTTATTACTTTAGCACAACACTTTCTGATTTTTTTAAAACCTTCCAGGTCATTCTTATAAAACCTTTCATAGCCTCCTTCAAAATCCAAACAAAGCGGTTGTCCGTATACAATTTCTCGACTCATTTCCATTTCTCTTCTACAGATTTCACCTTTTAAACGATATACTAAAAATTTTACTTTCTTTATAATGCTTTGTTCCATTGCAAAAACGAAACCTGAATATCAATGATGTCAAAAATACCTTAACTTTCGAAAGAAACGAAGCAGCCAACCTGCCAAAGGCACTTTTTCCACTATTTGCGCATATTATTATCTTATAGTTTCAGAGAAAAACCAATTTTGATCTACTGCACACGTTGGCAAAAAGACCATAAAGAATAAATTATAAAAATAACAACAAAACCAATTATGTCACCTAAAAATTTACAAATAAACGAAAGCTTTGAATAACCAAGTTATGCAAATTTACCGATATATCACCAAAAGTGGTTACAAGGTCCCCACATACCTAGACCATGGCCAGACAATATGCAAATATCGACGACATTTATAGCGGCATTTCATAATATACGTGCCTTGGTCCTCTCAGACTATACCGATTGAACTTTTACATCGGCACCCATAAGACCATATAGTAACTCTCCTCTCGGAGGAGGAAATAATTTTTTTTCACCGGTATATTATATGTACTTATTTCGCCAATTTTCAGTCCCTTATGAGTTACGGAATAATTTTTTGGGGGGCACACTCCCACGCTCAGAATTTATTTGTAATACAAAAAAGAGTAATTAGGATTATCAAAAAAATGAAGTACCTAGAGACTTTACGAATGCGTTAAGTGAGAGAAACCCACATTATATGTGTTTGAGATTATTTAATAAGCTTCCCGATAATCTAAAGATAATACAGACCGACAAGAAGTTCAAGCAAAAAATAAAAAATTTATTGATTAGTCTGGAACCATATAGTGTGGACGAGTTTCTGGACATGTAGGGTTTTGGTTTTAAATAGTTTTAAAATTAAATGTTGCGAGGTATAACTTATTAATGTAGGAATTGTAACTTTGTGATTAATGACGTAACCTCAGTGGCGTGTGTATTGTATACATATGTCATGTGAGATTTAATTTGATAAATAAATAAATAAATAAATAAATAAATAAAGTATTCACAAGTTACATCGGATTCCCTACTAAAATTACTAAACTATGCAACTAAATAAAATATAATGCTAGCAACTTTTAGCTGCTGCGCTTTAGGATTGACATAGTCGAAACTTTTTGGATATGAATTTTCAAGCCCTTAGGGCGAAAAGTTTATATTCTCTCTCTATCCTAACTCAATGTAAAATTTAGGTTAATAATTTTAACCCTTGTAATTTAGATTCGTTATAAATTTAGAAACTTCACCGAAACTTTTATACATTTTATATTAAACCATTCATAATAGTGATTATATCCATTATATATCAACTTTTAAGTACTGTTTTCCGAGCTCAAGCTAATTTATTCTGTAAATTTTCTACATTCCCTAATAATAACAGCTTGTAATTTAATTCAGAATTTATTGTTACGCCTTTAACCAGAAGCTGTATATTTTACAATATCTGAAATTATAACCCTTTAAAAAGTAGAAAAATTACGTTCTATATATCATAAGTTTGTTTATTGTGATTAAAAATGTCGCAGAACAAATTTTGTCGTTGTTTCGTTTATTTTTAAGTATAATATCTTTATGAATTTCTATCTCATACTACTATAAAGTGTAAAATAAAAAATAATCTCAATTGACCCGCATCTTCGACACGCTCAAGTCACGGTACGTCATGATAGTAAAATTGCTACATCAAAGTGTCAAAATAGTTAGTACCTAATCAAGTCAGTTTGTAGATCCGTTTATTGTGTTTCCTTAATTATTTTATAAAGTGACATTTTTCGATTAGGTTATATTATTATACAGGATTAAAGCAAACTGTAATTTTAAACTACCATGTGGAAAAATTGAGGCTGATAATTTTATTTACATCCCGTTTCTTGTAATCTTTGATGTATTCTAAACATTTCGATTTTTGATTCATTCCATTATCTCATTTCTGCTGCGAGCTGCAAAATTTTAAATGAAACGCTCATTTGAAGTCTATTTTCATTAAGAAGAACAAACACTAGGCATATCATAAAGTTAATTAACAAAAACAATTTTAATATCGTGTATTTCCTCCTCTCGAAGCAATGACAGCGTGAAGTCTTCGTGATATCGAACGAATAAGGTTACTTATCCTTTCTTGAAGGATAGCATGATATTCTTCGGTCAACGCCAGTAATAAGTCTTGCAGGTTTATGGTTGTACAGGACGACGATGAACGGCCCTTTTAAGTTGATACCAAAGATGTTGGATTGGGTTGAAATCCGGGCTACATGTGGGCCATTCCAATCTTTGAAGTCTAATTTCATCCAGATATTCGCTCACTACATGTGCAACGTGAAGTCTAGGCATTAATGTAAATCGGTTCCCAATGAAAGGAGCAAATGGAACAACAACTTCTTGGAGGATTTCCTCAATGCAACGGTTGGCGATTAGAGCTAAACAAATACAAGATTGGTGCGTGCTTCGGTAGAAATACCCATGACATACATTTTCTAAAAATATCATATATATATTCATTTAAAATTATGCAGCTCACAGCAGAAATGAGATAATGGAATGAATCAAGGAACGAAATGTTTAGAATACATCAAAAATGACAAGAAACAGTATGTAAATAAAATTATTCACCTCAATTTTTCCACAGGGTGTTTTGAAATTACGACAAATAACAATAGTTTGATTTACTCCTGTATAAAATAGCCTAATCGGAAAATGTTACATTATAAAATAATTAAGGAAAAACACAATAAATTGTTCTAAAAACTGATAACAAAATCATGAAAATCGCATAAAAAATAAAAAAGTTATAAAATAACAAACTTGACCAAAATCTCTGGGTGGCGGAATTTTGTGCCGTCGAATTTAATATTAGTTACATTTTTAATTTTTTTTATTTTGCTTTGGCAGGACTGCCATTCGACCAGTTTTTCATTAATAGTCCGTACCAAAATAGTATTGTACATAGATAGTTTATAAAAAAAGGAATAATTAGTATTTCTAATTCCTGAAAATGTAGGACTATGTTATATTTTCACATACCTAAGTAGTCCACAAGGAGTTAGCTAATTATTTTGGGTCGTACTTTTTGATATAGTATGGCTTGTAAAGTATCAGGTGGCCAAATAAGAATGGACGCAGAACATATCTCAGGAACCGTTTGTTACAAAGTTTTGAAATAAAAAAAATTTATTACAAAATCAAACAACCAATTGTAGTCAATTATTTTGAAGCTCCAGACCGCTAGAGGGCGTTCAACCTACGTGACCAAGAATATTATCGGACATTTGTAGATAACATGCCAAATAAAGTGATATCACAAATTAAACGTTGTATTGTTTGAAATATCTTATAAAACGTTTTTAATACATTTTGCTCTAAGCCCCAAAATAGAGTGAGGGGAGGAGGGGAATCTCTATTAAAGGAAATGCTCATACCTTCGGTTTCCCTTAACCAAATTTGACAAACTTGGTTTCGTTTGAAGAGCTTATTCTAACATTTAAAGTCTTTTAGGCCTATTGTTTGTCGCCGCTAGAGGGGGCTATGGGCACAATCACAAATTTCTGAATTTTTTCCATAAATTTCAAACGGAACCATATATAAATATTTACTTAAATACAAAATAGATTAAAAATGAAGATAACTGGTGAATACCGCCTATCGATATCTTAATTTAAGCCAGAGAAAAAAAATAAAGTTTTTAAAAAATGGCCTATTTGCTTGGCGCTAAGCTAACAATACAAGTTTAAAAAATGATATCAACTAATATAAAAATAACAACCGGGCTATTCTATTTTGTATTTAAATAAATATTTATAGATGGTTCCATAGCCTCCTCTAGAGGTAATGGATATAACAAAAAATAGCAATATAACATGTTAAATGATACTATGGGATAAGCTCTTTCAAACGAAACCAAGTTTGTTAAATTTGGTTAAGGCGAACCGAAGTTATAAGGGTTTCTTTCAACAGAGGTTCCCTCTCTACCCCCTCAGTTTATTCTCCGAGTTAGAGCAAGATGTTGGACATCACAGCTGTTATCGATAAATAACCGATAATCTTCTTAGTCATAGGTTGAACGCACTCTAGTGGCAAATTTATGAACTTGAAAATAATTTGCAGCCATTTTTTTTTTTGGTTGATTTTATAATACATTTTTTTATTTCAAAACTTTCTGAGCTACGGTTTCTGAGATATGGCCGGCGAAAATTCTTATTGGCGCAACCCGGTACAATACCTTGTCATCGATCACGTAGGCTAAATATTTATAATAAGGAAGTATTTACAAACCCATTACAACTATCCATGCGTTAAATAATTATTGCTTTCGCGATACTAAAATTCAAAAATACGATACTTGACTAATCGTGGTCTATTTTCCACGCTTTACAATTAACTACGATTTCTGCAACTATTTCAGTTTTAAATAAGACTCATAACATGCTACACTAAACTGGAAAAGCAAGGTGGCACCACAAATTTAATGTTTCACGCGGTATTGTGCAAATGCAGATCAAGAGTTTATTGCTACTTGAACATCCATGTTGAATAAAACCTATTTCTGTTGCAATAACCGTTCGAAAATATATATAAACCGGCAATAGTTTTGAAAGTCGATTTCGAGATTTAAGAGATCCAGATCCATTAATTTTTTAAACTAAACCAGATATGAGATATATCTGGATCAGACACTGACCCAAAAGAGTATCGCCTTGATAGTCTAGGTAACAAAGAAATTACCATTTCTTTTAAATACTAATATTAGCGAAAATACGCTTCAAAAGCAATCAATGTGACATAAAAATCTTTTCCACAAATAAAGTCAGAGTGCCTCAAAATTATCATATCATTCATTATATAAATACATAATCATTAGCTATATATAAGTCATCCTAGTTTTTATTTTGTTATGTAAATGAATTAAACGAATAGATAATTGCGTAGCACTCTGCATTATAGACTTTATTTGATGAAATTATTCTTATTTTTAATTTAGCCAAAGCCGAAAGTGATGAAATGTCGCATTGATTGTTTACAAAAAGTTATTTTTCGACAATATAAAGTGTTTAGAAGAAATGTTACTTCTTTTTGTACCTCGAGTGGCATGGCAATTCTTTTAGGCCAGTGTCTAACCCTGATATGTCTCCAATTTGGTTTAGTTTAAAAAATAAATTAAATTCAATTTTTATGTAAGATATTATTATGTCAAAATTAAAATTTACGAAATTTTCATGCATGTAAATTTTTTTAAATTAGACGTATCAGGACGTAACCTGCTTTGCCCTAAACTCCAGAATCTATTTTCTATCAGTTAAAAAAAATTACTAAAATTGGTTCATTATTAACGAAATAACAGCTTATTAATTAGAACGTTAATTTTCGAATATTCGATAATTAATTGGGACAGTGTAATATTTTAACGCTCTTTAAGATAGAAAAAATGCAAACAACAATTGAGGATAGTGTTTTCGAGTTTGGAAGTAAAAACCATTTTATTAAATGGCATAATATTACATTTTTTTTTTGAAAAATTCAGATTTTAAACATAAAAGGTAATGCATTTTCGCTTGGGATAAAAATTATTGATATCTTGAGCTCAAACTGAAACGAGTAACTTTGAAAATTTTATTTTACACATAAAATTGTACCGAAACAAAATAAAATAATTAATTATTTCTTAGAATATACTCAAAAGTACCACATCGATCTGCCATAAATTGTTGTGTCCATTTTTAAACAGCTCGGACTATTTTTAGTATGGTAATAATAAACACTCTACATACGCTGATCATTTAACATCCGAAAAACATATTTTTAATAACAATTTCAAAATCCTGCACTTAGAACAAAATGTTTCAAATTAAATTTACTGGAGTCTTTGGAAATTAATAAACTGAAAAATTAGCCTAATTTATAAAATGATAAACTCGATAATCTTTACGTATCCTTTATTAAACTTAATGTCTTATCTCTTCTTCCCATATTAAAATAATATAAAACCGTAATAGTTACTGAATTTCCCATTGTATCCGAGATCTTATTATATATTAAGAAATATTTGGTGAATACCGTACATCTTAAATATAAATTTTTGCTCTAATAATAATTTTAAAATAATACTTAGAAGTTGTTAAGGACCGCATTCTGAGAAAATGCAGATTCAGTTTGTGAAATTAATTTCACTTTAGTAGCATAATAAGACCACAAGCAACCAGTTTTTTATACTGGTTGTTATTTTAAAATAACAAAGATGTAATGAGCAGTACTACGAACAAATAGCTTTCCCTACTTTTGAAAATTGGAAAATTTTTTGTATGGCTTTTACGTTTTGAACCTTGCGGTCACTTTCAGTGCCTCTTTATCAGAAATTTTCGGTTTTCACCAGGCATTACATAAATCAGAAACCCATTTTTCATTAACATTTTAAATCTTGAAAGTTTCTCAAAAAAGAGAACTAACATAGTGGAAAGCTTCTTTTTTATTAAAAAAAAAACACTTTTTACGTCGTAACGTAAGATATAAATAATAAACAGCTTCCCCTTTTTCTCAAATAGTACCTAATACCTAAACAATTTATAGCAAGAAAATATAAATAAGTTATTTACACTTGAATTAACTGACACGAATGTATAATTTACATCTTTACTACAAAAATAATTTTTCCATGTGAAATTTTATGTGACTTTCATTACTTTATGTTTTTTACCTTGCGAGCTGAATCTCATTGCGCCATACACTTTTAAATACGTTTAACAATCAATACAATTAAATAACTTGTTAAAAATTATTCCTTACCTTTTTTGGGTTTATCACTGGCCACATCACTAAACCGATCACTAAGAAAGTCTTGCGTAAGTGTTGTATCTTGTTCGTCATCTAAATTGTCTTCGGGAGCTCCTATTTGTAATTTATGGCACACTTCGAAAGCCTGACCTACGGTTCGGACGACCCGCATAGCTTGACTCTGAAAAAGGCAATATAATTTACTTATAAAAAATGTCTGGTACATATTTTCTAAATTTTCTCAAATTCTTAAATCTTTAATTAATTACATTAGTTGCAAGGTAAGGTGAAATTACCTTGCAACTAAGCTGTTTTTTAATAAAAAATTCCTTTAATGGATTTTATCTCAGAAACGGTTAGAGATGGGTATATTAAATGGTTAACAAAAGTTACTTGGATTCTTACATAGAATTGAAAATGCCAAATTTTAGTTAAAATAAAATTAAAGTGTTAAAAATTATTTTTCTGAAACGAAAGAAAACGCTTATTCTTGGAAACTTAATGTACCTTGCGATTATGACATCATAATTATACCCTATGATTTAAGTTTTCGGGTAACATTATAAATGGTTATACTTTCACCTTTACTGTTATCAAGGTCGGTACGCCTCAATAAGCCTCAGACCAAAAGTATCAAAGTTCCTAACCAGAGGTCACCTTAATGTGCGAATATTAAGAGAAATTTAGAATTTTAATATTTACTTTTCAATTGTACCCCCTTGCAGTGAAATGCGGAACTTGAAATTAATTTCCAGGATTTCTCAAGCTAAATCGGTTATCCCGACACCAATACACCAACAAATAAAATAATCCTTTTAAATTTTATACGATAACACATTTATAGTACTTTTTGTCCCCTCTTACTCCCTCCAATTTATTTTTTAAATTCCAATTAAGAAAATATCAATTCATCAATCCTGAGCAGAGATTGACAGAAATTGAAACCAGAGTAATCGGTGTGGATATCTAATAAATAATAAAAAGAAATAGTCCACCAAATGATGACAATATAATTGTTTGATGTTGGTTAAGAACGATCACTTTGATAACATTTATAAATGAGAAATAGTTTTATAAGAGCAACGTTGCCGAATCTCGGAATATTTAAGGCGCTTTGGATTTATGGGCTCTAAAACGATGACATGCAGCATATACGCATGATACAATAATACAAAGTATGATATCACGCAAGGAGGCATGGTCAAATCAATCTCCAGTTGAATCACCCGAAAATACCATGAGATCCTGCAAGGAGGCGTGGCGTGACGTCAAATTTGTGTCACCTTACGCATCAGACAAACTTGGAACGGCTAGATATTTTACAATGTTGTATCACGGCATATAGGGACTCTCACGACGCGCCTTCTGTCAGCAGACTCTCGAACATTATGTATAATGTGCATATGTGTGTATAGTAATTTCTAAAGCCCATCCCAAAAGCAAGTGAAAATATACCTAGCCCCGCTATCCTCCGCTGTCCCCCGCTACCTGTCACTACAGAGAAACTGCAATATACCCCGCCCACTTATTCGCATATGCGAGTATATCGCGTCATTATCCTTGCTGAGTTGCCGGATGAATGTAGAGCTTATAATAATATACAGTTTGGTCTGACGGTACGATAAAATTAGGGAGGGTCGGACTTTATACGATAAATAATATAAATTAATATTTTTTTATTCGTTTTGGGGGTGCACGTGCTCATGTTCTTCTGTAGAAGAACCGACACTGCATCAAGACCACAAATGGAACATACAAGTTAAAATCGGGCTCCGATATCTGACTGGCCCAGAATGACCGTTTAAAAGCAGAATGGCTTTTAAGGACGACCTTTTATAAATAGCTTTGACAGTTTTGCCCATGCAAGCGTCTATGGACTTTGTTTTTACTATAAAATTTACTAAAATTCGCAGTTAGGCAGATGTATAAAGTTTATTCTATAATAACAAATTTCGATATTTAAAATTTCTTTAGCTTCTAAATAATCTCTGTTGGAACACTTTAAAGCTTTTGCAATAATAAACCAGGTAAATCATATCATACCAGATGTTGTCAACTAAATAAATAAATGTTAGTCATATTTTACCAGGTAATGTCAACGAAATAAACAAAATGAAAGTCATAGTACTCTGGGTAAAGATAGGTTTATTATTAAAATAATATGTCTATCACAATCGCTAGTTAGTTAACATGCTTAGACTAATTTCTATTATAAAATTCAATCAATCAACGTTTCGATCTGGCTTATGATCAGAGCCAGTTCACATTTATAAATATACATAAACTCCAACAGTAATAACATTGATGCTGAGTGTAATGTATACTATCCCAATATAGGGCCGTCCTAAGCAAAGATACCGCAAGTGCGATTATTATACTTTCGAATAAATCGTGTTTTAATGTTTGAGCACTTGCAAAATGGTTGTCATTTTAGCTATCTATTTATGTAATTTATTCGTCTATAATTGTAACTATAATAATATATCGCGACCGACAAATATTTGCTTCATATCTAACAAGAACTAGGAATTAATTTTAATTCAAATAGAATATATTAACTGTTAAATGCGGTGTTTTTTACTTAAATAATATAGTTCCTTCTGAATCCATTACAACATTTACTCAATTTTCAGTTTTTGGGCACTTGCGGTGTTCTTGCTTAGGACGGTAGTATAGTTCACGTTGCATAGTGGCAAAACACCGCAATCGAGAACCCATATTTCATGAAAACTTGATAATAGTTTCCAAGTTAAGAAGAGGATTAAGAAGCATAGTTAATTACAATTATATGGTAAATAATGCAAAACTTTCTGTGACTTCAAAAGGTAGGTATAATTTTTGACAAATATCTTTACATCTTTAGCTTATGTTACCATAGGAAATATAAAACCTAATTTGATTAAGGTAAGCAAAGGAAATAATAAAATAATTTAATATAAATTAAAATCTATTCTAGGTTCTACTAAATAAAGTGAAAGTGGTTTTTGGTCTGACTGTATAATCGAGTCTCGCTAATATAACTAATTTCTGGGAAATGGTTTTAGGTAAATCTATATTGTTTGCATAGTGATATTGAAACGTTTCTGTTTGAAGAGCGAGGTGAGAAAAATCTAAACACACCAAGGATTTTAAATAAAAGAGGACGCGGATTTGGCTATGGTTCACAGCCTTAAAAGTTAAAGAGTTAAAAAATAAGAATATCACAATTGATCAACTGAAAGCAACTTCACGTAAGTTGAAGGAATTAACTGCAGGTTGCGTCAGGGGTGCCGCAAGAATCTGTGCTGGGGCCTTTACTTTTTTTGATATACGTGAACAACGAACGAATGTTGAATATCTCTGGAAAGTTCATTATATTCGCAGACGATACAACGATTCTGTGGCATCATATAGATAACAGAATCCTGGAGGAGACTGTAAAGGCTGATATTATTAAGGTTAATGATTGGTGTGATGCAAATAAATAGTCGCTTAACATCTCAAAGACTAACATTGTAAGTTTTAAATGTTGTATGAATGATATTAATTTACAGGATCTGGTTATTAATAATGTGGAAAGGAATACATTTTTGGGGCTTTTCATTGATTCTAAGTTGAAATTCGATGGTCATTTATTGAGTTTAAATGCAAAATTGGCTCGTGGATGCTATGCATTGAGAATTGTGTCTCGTGATTTAAAATTTCCAATAGCTGTCTATTTTGCACTAATTGAGCCTCACTGGAGATATGGGATCTGCTTTTGAGGTTCTTGTTCTGACTATCTTTCCAACAGGGTGTTTATCTTACAAAAATGACCTATTCGATTTTTATGTCGAGCTAAGTCTAGAGATTCATGCAGACCGCTATTTATTAAGCACAAAATATTAACTCCTGCTTGTCTGCTGATTCTTGAAACGGTTTGCCTTATAAGAAGAAAGTCTATAATTAGAACTGCTCTAGCATACCCTTTGCGTAATACACACACTTTGCACTTGTCGATCCCGGACTCAGCTCTGGTAAGGAATTGTTTTTTCTACAATGGAAATAAACTCGTTAACTCTCTCCCACTGGATATCAGACGTATCCAGTGTGACAAGAGATTTAAGAGACCAGTAACAATACTCCTCGTTGCAAAGGCTTATTACACTGTGGATGAGTTTTATAGGGATTACACCAATTAATTGTTTTTATTCTGTATTGTTGTTCAGTGTGATGTGAATGAATTGTACCTATATTGAACTTTTAAAACTTTTTTAATGTATTTCTTTAGGGAGAGTGTGTAATTGTGTTATTTTATTTCAGCTCTTGTCAATAAGAATTTGTTTCTTATGGTAATAAAGCATTAGTGATTGATTGATTGATTGATTGATTAAAAACTTAAAACTCTAAACATCTTATAACCATTCAGAGAAGCAAAAGATCATTTATTGATAAAAACGCTCCATAGATATTGAATCAGAACAGAACTTTATTAACACAATAACTTGATATTTACGACGTGAAGAAAAAAATAGGGAAAAAAAGCAAGAAAATCAGAATCATTTCCAAAAAGTGTGAAAAACAGGATGCTAAATAAATGATTGAAGCGATAAATTTGAAGGAGTTTTGCTTCGCTTATTTCGTCTTTTGCGTATATAACAAATAAAGCTGTGATCGTGCCGTGTCGGTGTCGTGTTGGTAAGTGTGAAACGCCCAATGCGGAACATTCTTTCATTCAGCAATTTATTTCCTAAAAACACCTACCTCTAGATCGGGATTCTCGAAACTAGACGCCCGAGGTACCCCATTGGTCACAACACTAAGTCCTAGTCCAGCCATACTTTGAATACCTTTTCCCAGTGTGAAATTTTTATCACTTTTATTACCGTTATTGTTACTATTGGCACTATCGGACTTTTGACTTTTAAGAGTTTTATCACTAAATTTAATGTTATTAAAACTAAATTTACTTGGCGATTTGTAGAGATCATTTGATTTTGAATTCGCAGCCTTAGATTTCATAGTATCACCTCCACTTTGGCTATTTAAACTTATTCGGTTCGATTGTTTACCCAACTCACCGTAATGCCCGTTTTTTACTTTGTTAGCGAGACTGTTCATTTTTTGCTTTCTGGTATCAACTTCCGGTTCCTTAAAACTTAACTTCTTCCTGGGCCTTTCCAAAGCCAATGCTTCAGCGTCGCTTCTTCGGTCCACACTGGGACTGTCAACGCAAACAGTTGCCGGTCGAAGTCTGCTGATCGGGCAAAATACTTCTTCGTCATCGTCAAGGTCATTTTCAAATGAAGAAACGCGAATTTCGATTGGATATGCGCCGACTGACGTTTGTTTTTGTAAGGTTTTCGGGGCTAATAAGAAATAATTTTGTTTAATCTTGCCTATTGCAATCTTAGATGAAATCATACACATAAACAAATCAATTATCATTTTCGGATTTGTTCGGGTTTGTTCGGGTTTAAACTATTTAAGGCATTCGTGTTCCTTATTCGACTTCTGAATTCGGAAAACGAATTCCGTGAACCGGACCGAAAAACCGGTAGAATTAGCGTTACAATCGCGTTTTTTCGAGCAGAATAGAACTGTAAAAACGGTAGATCTGGCAGTACTGACACTGATTCCTGAATGAAAAATTCTGGCCGCGTGCATCGATAAATACATTAAATACACTAATCTTGCGTTCGGAGAGATGTTTTCGATTGTTTTCCGAATCGAAATTCCGAACGCAATCCTAGGCTTTCGAAACCAAAATATTTCATTCGGAAAGAAACCGCACGTGTGCGTGGCATAGACTACTTTAATGTTTTCTGTGCGTTCGAGTTATCTGAATCTTTAAACGAATTCGGAATCCGAATAAGGAAAACGAATATATGCTGCCGGTCTAAAAGTTTACCTTAAATATATTCTCTAAAGATTTTAAATTGTAAGAAAATCAAGGAAAATGGGAATAAACTCAATGTTATCGTGCAAAATGTTTAAAATAAGAAAATACTTTTATAATGGATGATAAATTTCTTTAAGACAGAGATGAAAACTTTACTAGAATTAGATGTAAATTTACCACCCTTTTTATCTCGCTTTCAGTTAATAATGTTAGAAATCGGAAAGACAGGCTAATTTTATTGTGAATAGGCACACTTTTAGGGCCGGTTGTATAAAACAATTCTGAACTTAGGTTCAACGGAACGCCGATCAACCTGTGAACTACGTTCATTCAATATTACGTTGTTCAATATAAATTGAACCTTAGTTCAGCTGAACTAAGATCAGTTTATGTTGGCATCTGTATTATTTTGTTACTTTTATTTTATTTTAGATTTTTGACATAAAATATAACCTTTTATTTGATTTGGCGTTTGGCGGGCTTGCTTTTCAAGCTCTTCTACTCGGTGTACTTATAAAATATTGTTAAAAATAAGAACTTAAATATTTAAAATTTTATTTGCAGACTGGCGATGCATTTCTAAAGCGAATAGAGCTTATTGATTCCATAAAAAATATATATATTATTAGATAAGTACGTTAAAATAAATAAAAACAAACAGCTGTGTTTTTTTTAAATATTCATTGTCTGTTCATTTAGTAAATTGATCAGGATTTTTTCGGTATATCCGTGTTCACAGCATTAACTGCAGTAAAATCTTCATCATCAGTTATAATTTCATTATATTCCTACATTTTTATAAACGACAAAATAACGATAATTTAGTGTATTGTTTAGTATGAGACTGACATGACACAAGAAATATATTTGAGGTTAGAAAGTGGCTTGGATCGACAGTTCAACTTCTGAACCGCCAAAAGTGGACGTTCACGTGAACTCCTGATTTAAATTGAGATCAGTGTAAATTACTGTTTGCACAACAACTTTTTTACTTTGAACTAGAGTTCAAGAGTGAACTACAGTTCAAAGTGTTTATACAAGCGACCCTAAAATAAATAGTTGCATGCCTTCGTAGTTTAATCCCCTTGAAGAGGTGTGCTACCTGAAAATATCTTAAATAAGAAGGGTATCATTTTAAAGGTTGTTTAAATCCATTTCCATTATTATTATTACTTTAAATGAAATCGCGGTCCAAAAATGGAAGTAATTATTTAAGGCAGTGACTTTGGCCCTGATAATGAATTGGAAAGGGTATCAATTATTTATTCTACTAAAACAGACAACATAATGATTTATGACAATAATAGCGCGAGTTCAGCCTATACCAAAGAAAGGTAAGAGAACTCTGCCTAACAACTATCGACCAGTCGCATTGTTTTCAGTTATATCAAAAGTAATGGAGGAAGCTATTAACAAACATCTTCTAAAGTACCTGGAAGGCTTCAACATTATCAGCGATCATCAATATGGTTTTCGGAAGTTCAGATCAACTGGAGATCTTCTAGCCTATGTAACCCATCTTTGGAACAACGCAATCGAACATCATGGGGAGTCTCGGGCTGTTGTACTGGATATTTCTAAAGCCTTTGATCGTGTTTGGAATGAGGAACTGAAAGACCTGGAAGAAATTTTGGCTTGGGGTGGCAGCAACCAAGTCGAATTTAATGCTAAAAAAACCCAGGCAGCAGTTTTCTCTAAAAAGGTTAACATTACAGAATACAGAACCGGATATAGTTATGACGGACACGCAATCCCACTGGCTTCATCTATTAATTTGCTGGGAGTCAATCTGGGAGGAAATATGTCTTGGCATAACCACGTTGTGGCAATCGCAAAGATAGCTTCTCAGATACTTGGTGTACTCTTCCGAACCAGAAAGTCGTACACACCTCAACAACTTTTGACACTATACAAAGCCCAGATTCGACCATCACTAGAGTAATGTTCTCATATCTGGAGCGCTGCACCCAAACATACTCGTCGGCTACTGGATTCCATCGAAAGGAGGGCCATTCGAGAGCCAAGAACATCGAAGACAGGTTGGGGATTTGACTCGCTTTTACAGATATTTTCATGGAAAGTGCTCGGATGACCTTGCCCTCTTCATTCCGCCCAGAGCGGCGAATAGCAGAAATACACGAGGAAACACTACCGCCCAACCATATGTGGTTAAGCTTAGTACTCCTCGAACTTCATTATTTAATCATTCGTTCATCTGGAGGACTTCATCCTTCCCGACATCGTTTTTCCTAACGAATATAACCTCCAACGATTCAAAACCAACGTGAATCGCTTTTTGCGCACACGCACCGCTCCCAGAGTGCCCTAAAGGACTTTTCCTATAGTGCTTGTGTTTGATCATAAAGAAAATAACCTAAAACCATAAATCTTAGTGCAGGCAAGTTTTAAGAAAGTTTAAGATATTTAAACCTTTAAAATAATGCCACTTGACACCGCCCCCCTCCTCCTCAAAGGGGTTAAGCCACGACGACTGCACATATTCTTTAAAAGTGTCATCCTCCAAACAAACCTGATTTTTAATATTATTTACTGGAAGCGAGATAATAAGGGTACGAAGTTTTCAAATTAACTCCCTGTATACTGTGTACTTCATTAGATATACAACAAATGGAAATGAAAAATCTAATTTAACAATCAATATTCAAACGAATCACAACAAAATCTAGGGGGAAATCTATGAGCTTTATGTAACTTAACTATTTTCCATAAATCTGAAATACTTTTAAAAATCGAGTAGAGAACGAAAATAAATACATTATCCCCTTATGCCTTAAAGTGGTTCAAATTAAGTGAAAATATTAGGATCTTAATTCGGCAAGTTGTATTTTCATTGTGTCATTATTTTTATAGGTCCTAAATTAGTATTTGTGAAGCTTATACGTTCTTTCGATATTATTTTTACAGGAATTTGGTTGAAAAAATAGTTTTAGTTCTATTAATGATAACAACTCTCACTTAAATTATATTTTCTTATAGATTAATTTGAAGAAACCAATTACAACATAAAACTTAGTTGAATTATGCTTACATTGGTCATCTTAAGCCCTCATCTGTTAAGTTAGGGCAGTTTTAAATTAATTAACTTTTTACTAAATACAAAATCATGCTACTACAGAGTTATCAATTTTTTCCACTTTTTTACACTTTAATTATTGAACTTATCATCTCTTGCATGTATCATGAGATGTATTTGGGAGGAACTAAAAATAATGAAGGCCGAACTTAAGAATATTCGATGGTCTAACAGATACACGGGTAAATTGAGAAGTTTGTATTCATTAAATTACTCAAAATTTTAATATCTCGTATCAGTTTTGGGATCTGCATGTGCCACAATATTAAACCCTTTAAAATACTACGAAAAAAATTATAGAAAGTATTCATAAACGAAATTTTTTGGAACAAACAACAAATTTATATGAATGGTTTATACAAATTAAAAATCAGTATACTAATTCATGCAAGTAATAATCAAAATAAAAAATCTTGTATAAAATTTGTAAAATCAACTGATATACACAATCATAATACCAGAAATATTGACCTTTTAAGAAAATAAAATTAAAAAGTAACAGCGGACAAATTAATATTTGATTGAATAAATATCGAAGTATCGGAAAGTATTTTAAATTAAAAATTATTTTTAAAAAACGCATAAAAATTTTTTCTGGAAAATATACAAAAAAATAAAAACAACCAATGATAATTTTTTTTGTCTTTTATATTGACTAATTTACATTGTAATAATTATTATTTATGTTCTATGTTATTTATATTCCCTGTATTGAACGGTAAAAGCTCGTTGGGAATTGAATAAATATTATTATTAATTGTCAATTTTAGATTTGTTATCTATATTTTTTATTACTAGTAATAGAAGAAAATATTTGAAATAAAGATAGTGCACGAAACAGGATATGTGATGGCGCCTAAAAATCGCATCTACCGGGTCAGGTCAAAAAAGTATTGGACCTAACTTTCTTATTTTAAATGGGACACCCTATATATTTTTAGCCAAAAAATGCATTTTATTTCTCTTTCTAAATATATAAAGACACATATATTTTATTATGTAAATAAGTGACCAATTTTAATTTTTATATTAAATCTGTATTAGGATGTTCGTTGTGACGTAAGAAACCGAAATAAAAATATACTCAAATTACCCTCCATTGCGAACAAACTCCAACAAAACCGATGTTAGAACCTTAATAATGTGGGTTTTAATTTCCTAAATGTTTCACGAGGTTTCGGTTTTTTAAAGCTACCAATTCTTGGGCTTGCTTCTTACTCTTTCAAAAATATCATTTAAGGGTTGCTGTGTCTCTCAGAGTAACGCTGAAAGTACAATTTTAAGGCATTTTCTTCATTTCTTTAATATTTAATATATGCGCATAACATTTCATATTTCTCATAGTTTTCGTAAACCATCTTATCTAACGGTTAAATACAGAACTGGAAAACACGTTGCGAATTGTTATTAAATAAAATTAATTATTCTTTTTGTTTTCATGTCATTTAATATGACCATTAGAATTATTTATTCACTTATTTAACTAATATTTAGAAAGAGAAATAAAAATGCAATATTTTTGGCTAAAAATACACAGGGTATCCCATTTAAATAAGAAAGTTTGACCCGATAACTTTTAGATCTGACCCAGCAGATGCGATTTTTGGAAGACATCATATTCTACTTATGGCACTATGAAACTATTATTTGAAAGATTTTCTTCTATTATTAGTAATCAAGAATATAGAGGACAAATCTAAAATCGCCAATTTTTCAATTTTCCCTCGTATCTGTTATACCAGCGAATATTTTTAAGTTCTGCTTCTATTATTTTTAGTTTCTCCCAAATACATCTCATGACATGTACATACATCAGTTTTTTGCAAGTTTAATAAATATCGAGATACTCAGCAAAAGTGTCAAAAATGGGTACCCTGTACTATTTTTACAACATCAACAGGTAAAAGGAGCATCGAAGAGATTCTAACTTTAATTAATTATTTTATTGATATTTGATTCCCAAGTGTATGATTTCATCACTGCAAGTAAACTAATTTGACAGGAGAATAGAAATTTAAAAGAAAATATAAATCTTACCCGTATTTTTATATACGTCACGTATATTCTTGTTTTGTGAATGCTTAAAAAAATAATCGAAAGTGCACTGTGTCATACTTTTTGGCAACTGTTTATTTTCATCAATCTTTCGATGCTTTAAAGCATCACTAAGCGTCAGAAGTTTATTTCGAGCTTTTGATAAAACATCTGGATTTTTCTTCTTTAATTCCGGATCCGCTAGATCTAAGCTGGAATGTCTGATCTTCGTCATTCTTAGCTGATGTTTCCTATCGGTCATTCTTGTTTTATTCTTAATGTTGTCATTATTACATAGCAGCTAGGTCACCCGTTTTTAATTTAAATAAGGGTTTATACATGTCTTGAACGGTTATACCACTTTTAAAATGTATTTATTTATCTAACTACACCGAGGCAATATTATAGGTACAGTATGCTCTATTTTGTAAGTAACAACAAACATTTAAACAATTTGTGATTTTATTTAGTGTTTATTGTGTAAATATTATTTTTGTAGTAGCAACGAACATTAAAAAAATTTTAAATGTTGGTCAGTATTCTTAGTGTAATTATTATTTCTAATATAGCAACGTACGTTGAAACAATTTGTAATTTTTTTTAGGGTTCATATTGTAAATATTATTTTTTATGTATTATGCGTAATTGCATTACAACTCGAATTACGTACCGTACGTTACCCATGATCATATTTACTAAAACTAAGAAGAAAATAATACTTTAACTTTGTGAAGGTGTAATTATATAGTTAGTGAATTTGTTCATTTTCACCAGGGTTTGTGATAGCAGCCGCCTATGATTCTCTTGTTATTCTTTAATAAACTCAAGTACCCATATTGAAAGGAGAACTTTATGTACTTTTATTGAAAATTAACAAGGTGGTGGTCTTATTTACTGTGCGATTTACCTCACACTGCGTAAAATTTACCTGACTTAGTTCGAGTTATATATTATATGTATATTCAATTGTTTTTTCGTAATTTTAACATCTTGCGGATAGTTTTTAAACTTGGCACAGGGACTACGCGTAGTGACTTTTATCATACTGTGCAACCAGAGGTCACGTTATCTGAAATTCCAATTTAATGTTTTGTATATCTTTTTTTAAGATATTTATTTTTAATTTATTAAAAGCCAAAATGGATAAAATATCGCATTGCTTGTTTATTAAATGTTTTTTCGACAATATAACATATTTGAAAAAAATGGTATTACCTAGAGTATCATGGCGATACTTTACATATACAGGGTGTCCGCTAATTAATGGTACATGGAAAAACCACAGACTCCTTACGTAAAAATATAAGGATTTAATTATACTTATCTGAAAGTTGATATTAACTGAGATACAGGGTGTTAAAGTTAAAACTTCATTTTTGTTCCTCTCTAACAACTTTGAGAGAAACTAACTTTTTTTACAAAATTTGGCAATTGTGGATTTTTTAAGACGAGAAATTGATTTCTTTGTGAAATTTTAATGTACAATGTAGGGGGCGCGCTGTCTGCGGCATTATCACACATTCATAAGGTTATAACTTTTTTGTGCCTCATTGTATTTAAGTTTTTAATAAAAATAATACTTTTTTCATATTTATTATGTAAAAAAGGTATAATAAGTTCAGGTCTCCCCGAGTTACCGTTTCGGAGATATTTGCATTTAAAGTATTTAATGCGTTGTTAGCTCAGGCAAGCAAATAATATTTTGTTACTTCTTACCAATTAACTTTTGCATGATCATTAATGTTCTAGTAATGGTAATACCAAATACAACAATTCGATTGTTCTTTAACTTACTTTAATTAAAATAACTTTGACTCTAGAAAATATCGTGTCGAACGAAACCAACAGCAATGAAAACACAAACTTACGATAAACTCAAAAATCAAACATTTTTTGACAAAGCTATCAACAAACAAATAACAACATGAGCACCTGCATCTCTAAATTTTACTTGTTTTCTCATAGGTTACTTGAAGAAAAAAAATGTTTGCATATTAATTGGACAGGGTGCACTAAACAATTTAAATGCAAATATCACCGACACGGTAACTCTAGGCGACCTGAACAAAGTATACCTTTTTTAGTATAATAAAGTATAATTAAATCATAATATTTTTACGTAAGGGGTCTGTTGTTTTTCCATGTAGCATTAATTAGCGGACACCCTGTATATTTCTAATTGGTTTAGTTTAAAAATGAATTAAATTGAATTTTTATATAAGATATGTCAAATTCAAATTTTAGGAAATTTACATACATCTGGATTTTATGCACTACCCTGTATAATTAGCCATATCAGGACGTAAATTACTCCAGCCTAAACTCTAGAATCTATATTCTATTCGTTAAAACAGAAATTACGAAAATTGGTTCAATATTATTAATAAGGATGTGAATTTTTGATTATTCGATAATTACTTGGCATAGTGTACTATATATGACAAATTCACATTGCGTTGAACTCCAGAATCGACATTACTTCAGCGGACGTTTCGTTTTGTAGCGCACGGATATCCAACGCGGTATGTCTGAGATAGACCGAAATCCGTGTACACCAGGCGTTTATCTCCCAATATAAGTTGTTAGATTTTTAAATTGATCCGTTTTTCTTAACCTTCGATATTCAAAGCCAAACAAAAACATTTAGGAAAGAAAGTTGTGTTACTAAAGACAGGCCTAAAAGTAATATCAAAACATTTGTTTTGAGCAAATTAAGCAGCGTGGGAGTACAAGTCCTTTTACAAATAATATTGTTTCTCTGGAAAAGGATAAAATGAAGGCTGAGATAACATAACGTGGTTTGCGGAATTGCAAATATTTTTTTCAGGAGACGATTTGTGAAGAAAAATATAGACCTTCGTATTTTTGGAGATAGTTATAAATAGCTTTTGTATTTTTCATAAAGTATTTGTAATAGTTACTATTAGAGAATGTCTGCAAATATATTATCTATATTATTTAAACATTTGTAGCGCAGCGAAGTTTGTAAATGATCTCCTATGTTTTCGTTTAATTAGGTCGAACGACAGTCGGCGGAACTGAACTGAACTGCGCGCAACTGAATAACTGCAGCGACAAAGTTTATAAATGCCACTTAATAATTATTAAGAAAATTTCCTGAACAATAGATTTTTAAGCTTACTTGTCATTTGTCGAAACTGTAATGTTGATATAACTAGCAGACTTGCATCACAAGATCGGGTTAAGGGATAGTTCTAATGTATAAAAGATTTATAATAATTTGCAAATTTATTGCATTGTTTGACACCTTCACTAACGTTGACAGTTCAGTTTTTTAATTGATTAAGTCGGTATGGCTTACAAATTAGAAATTGGGAAAAATATTTATAATTTAATTGGACGGGTCCCTAAGTCCGAAATAATATGCATTTTTGAAAATCAAAATATATCGCGTAGAACCATTTATCGGAAAAAAGAAAACCATAGTGCCTGAACTATCGCGGAATGGCCAGAAATATCGAAAAAGAAGAAAGGCTCCGAAGTATACAGCCAGCCAACTAGCCAGAATCCGGAGATGCTGCCGTGCATTCAGAAGAGTATATTTTGCTAAAACCGGGTGATAATTATTGATGATGAAAAGTATTTCACACTCAGCAACTCAGAAATGAAGGGAAATTATGGTTTTCATACTGACAATATTGCAGAGATCCGTGATAATATCAAATTTAAATAAAATGCCAAATTCGCTGATAAGGTGTTAATATGGTGCGCTATTTCCACCAGGGGTGTATCCAGGCCTTATGTGGATCGAGTAAGAGGTGAAGCCCTTGATAATCAAATGTATATCCATAATTATTTTACGAAACTGGTTAATTTTATTGAAGAAGAACATACTGGAGACGATATTATATTCTGGCAAGACCTTGGGTCCTGTCACTATGCAAGACAAACCCAAAATTGGTTAGCAGACCAAAACGTACCATTTGTTCAGCGAAACGACAACCCTCCTAACCTTCCCCAGGCTCGGCCCATAGAACATTTTTGGGCTCTATTATCTCGAAAAGTTTACGTGGAAGATGGGAAACACAATGAGGAGGAACTTCGACGCAGAATATATAGAAAAATCCGCGAAATCGATATAATTGCCGTTCAAAACCTAATGCTAGGTGTCCGCAGAAAGTTGCATCTAGTGGAAGACCATGGTTCTCTATATTTAATTTAAGTTCATAATTTTGTTGATTATGAAACAATTAATTACTATGTATTACAAAACTTTATTTAAATATATTTTATTATAAAAAAACAATTGGTTGAAATGTGTGCAACTTATAGGACATACGTTTCTAATTCGTGCAATTAATATTCAAAATAAACATTTGGTATAAAATTTGTAAAACATAATACCAGAAATATTGACTATTTAAAAAAAATCGAATTAAAAGTAACATAGCGATGAAATCAATTTAATTTGATGGAATAAATATTTATAATACGTTACCTAAAGTATTGAAAAGTATTTAAATTTAAAATTATTTTAAAAAGAAGAAAGAAGATATACAAATGAATTTATAAAAACAACCATTTATAATATTTTCTATTTGTTTAGTACAAAAATTAATTAAAATTTTTTTTTCTATTTTATATTGATTAATTCATATTTTAATAATTATTATTTGTATTCTATGTTATTAATATTCCCTATAATGGACTATAAAAGCTCGTTGGGAATTAAATAAACATTATTATTAATATTATTATAGATTTCTTCTCTTTTATTAATTGTAAGAATGCCCTGAGGTAAAATGTATACAGCTTAATGCTCAAAATATTTCTGTTAAAATATTTTTACATTCATTACGAAGAAGAAATATTTATTGGAAAGAAATCCTGAGAATAACGAAGTTAAAGAGTAAATATTACGAACGAGAACAGAACTAATACAGGGTGTCCAATAACTTATGGGCCATAGAGCAACTGGAGATAATTAAAATAAAACTATAGACCGATTAAGTTGTATAAGCTTTTTCGAAATGTTGCTCGTTCTATAAATACAGGGTGAAATACAGATATAGGGTGTTGAAAGTGAAAGTTCATTTTGGAAAAAAACCCATAATTTGAAAATGGTTTAATGTATCGGATTGAAATTTGGCGGTAAGAAATAATTTTTTTAGATATTTTCACATTACAGGCCAGTTTTGGGGTTTATATATTTTTTTCTCCTACCTCTTATTAAGTATTTTTAATCCACGATTCTCAAATTAGGGCAAATTCTAAACTAAAAAGGTTTACTTGCTCGATTTATATATCTACCGTTTTCGAGCTATTTTCATTTTTACTTTGATTTTTTTGGTGCATTGGGATGTTTAATTGGAAATATTCAGAAAACGGTTAAGATCGTATCAAGTAAACCTTTTTAGTTCTGAAATTGCCCTTCTTTGAGAATGTTGGACTTAATCACAGGTAAGAATTTATTAAACTCAGTATATGTACCTAGCGCCCTCTAGTGTCGAACCTAAAAGGTTCGACAAATTCTTATTCCTTACTCATAGAAACATCATAACGCCAACTTCCAATCCAGTACATTCAACAGTTTTTAAATTATGGCTTATTTTCGAAACACCCTGTATTTCTAGGACGAGAAACATTTCGAAAAAACTACATTACTTAATCGGTCTAGTTTGATACTTAGTATCACCAGTTGCTGTATGGCCCATATGTTATGAGAATTATCTATAACCTATCTTATCTACATTTATTTACTTAAATGTTACCAATCGAAATTATTATGCATTTTGTAAAGAAAATTATGGTTCCCATGAAATTATAAATTAATATTAACCTCCTTGATTTTATAGATTTTGAATCGTGAATTTAATATTTAAAATTTTGAAAATGCTACCAAAAGCATCAATACAATAAAATCAAACATAATAAAAAATTTATAGTACTAATACTAATATTTAATCGAACACTTAGTTTATCGCTTATAATGTTTGCCTCATACAGAGAAAAAGCAATAAATCGGGTAGAAGATAATGGATAAGCGATAATCAAAATATAAGCTGAAAAATGTACCTAAATAAATTTGCAAATAATGTGGTTATTCTAAAAAAAGTGATCATAATTAAACTAATAATGAGGAAGTTATGCCGTGAATGTGAGAGTTGAATAGCAAAGATTAAATAAGAGTTTGGAGAAGGAAGACGTCTAATACAATTAAATATAGACTCTAAGTGTATAACCACAACGAAGCACCGCACATCGCTCTCGAATATAGCCTGGTCCATTGCACTGCACAGTAGTGTCCACAAATGCGTACCGAGCCTAGCTCATTGCCTTGCCTGTCGATCAGTTTGTCTCTCGACATCGAGATATAATCATGGACTATGCGTGGTCACCTTCCTCCGATGAACAAGATATTATTTTAGACGCTAATATAATAAAGTGGTATATGTTCAGAATTTGACGTGAAATTGGAAAATCAGTTAACATACAGATGTCACATTAAAAAATATGTTTAAAGAAGGTCGTAATTAATTCATTGGAAAAAAAAAATGGGATACTGGAAAAATGTTTAACATTTTAATTGTTATTTTAAATAGTGCTGTCCTACATAAAATCCAAATAATGATCCATGTTTATATCTCGATGTCGAGGGACTACTGTGCGAAGCTCGAGCGAGGCTGTGCGTTGCTATGGTGCCACGCTAAGTGCGAGGGGCGGTGGGCCGTTGTGAACACACACTAAGCCATAAATCACTTTTATGATAATATCAAAACTTATCCATTCTTAAAGCTAGACTTTATTCTATAAATTTTCAACTTATAATAAGATATTTATAATTATTTTTCCGATTTGTGGATAATTTTTCGAGAAAATACCGTATTTTATAATAAAAGCATTTCAGTTCTGATGATATGATAGCCTGGTATTTTTTGTCCTAATCCTGTGGAACATTTAAAATACTTATTTCTAATATAAATAGTTTTTAAGGAACTTTTACATAATTCAAAAACGCCTAGCGGGTAAGTGTGTATGTTTGGATGGTTTTACGGGGTATCTCCGTTATTGGCAACGATAGAAGGATGCGGTTTACGCACTACTATGCTACCTTTTTGTGAATTAAAATATGCCCGAATTAAAAATTTTCTAGGTCTTCTCGTTTTTGATATACGGGAATTTTCAGAGAATATTACATTTTGGGACTTTGACTTATCAAAAAGAAATAAAATGTCCCCTTTGCAGTTTTTTACGTAGAATCCAGTAAAGTTCTCTTCATTTTCTACGTTCAATAGTTTTCAAGAAAAAAAAACAATTTGCTTCCTTAAATGGGTCACCCTATATATTTTTTGATAGTGTAATTCAGTTGTTGACAAGCTTCTCAGAAATATATAATACTTTATTTTTAGTCTTATTATCACTTTATCAGCATCACAAATTTCCTTATGGTAGATTTTAGAGGTTTAGAGGTAGACGTTCAGAAAATTAACCTAGTTTACACTTCTAATGGCCCGTCTGCATTTTCGTTGCACTGGACGTAACAAACGAGCATGTCATATTTTAGTTTACATTGGCTATAATAATTAGGACAAACTGATTTTTTACTATTAATTAGGAATTATAAAACAACTTAGGGAACCTGAATATTCTGACAGAAACAGAAGACATTTGCATTGTGAATCAATGTACTTTTCTGCTGTTTTTTTTTCAATACCCGGCGTGGTCTATTAAAAAAAATTCTATATTTTTTAAAGAACGTAAATTTCGGGCATAATGTTAAGACTAAAAATAAAGTATTATATATTTCTGAGAAGCTTGGGAAAAAGTAAATTATATTATTAAAAACCATATAGGGTGACCCCAAAAAAAGGAAATTTGTTTTCTTTCTTGATAACTATTGAACGTAGAAAAAAATCTTAGTACGGATTCTATGTAAAAAACTACAAAGAGAGCATTTTGTGTTTTTCCGATAAGTCACAGGGTAATAGAAATATGGAGGGCCCGCAGATTATAAAAATCTCAAAGACATTCTGGATATTGAAAACGAGAAGGCCTAGAATATTAGGGCATAATTTATTTCACAAAAAAGTAGCTGCGAAAAATGCATCCTTCTATCTTTATTAATAACGGAGAGGCCTCGTAAAAACACCGAAAAATGGACACCATGTACTGCCTTTTGTATTATAGTACGCGGGGACGCCCAAATACATATAAAGAACACTCCCTGAGCCAGGCAGACAATGATACTCGTTTGTTTTTATTTGATCTCTACCGTTTGCCATAACCCGATAAAATTCTAAAACCAGCACAATCGCACTTTCATCACCAAATTATTGATCTAATGTGAATCTGGTCCAATGCAAAACGCAAGTCACTAAAAATGTAAGTAGCAGACTAACCAAAATATACAAGGTGAGCCGGAAGGAACGTACTATACTTCAGGAGTGTAGTGTACATGTGGAAATAATCCAAAAAAAAAACCGATAGGTATGTCCTTATCTGATTTTTATTTTTTGATAAACCGTTCTACCTTTATGGCAGGACTATGTATAGTGGCGGAGGGGATATACTACAATAGGCTCCATATTAGCACTGTAAGTGCGTACAGTTGAACCAGGGAAAGAATGAACATGCGTCGTCGCCTGTATCAGTGTGATTCTAATGAGATTATGTAGATCAAATTTATGACAAAACCACGTCAGCTATAGCAATTTAAAATTTGCCACTATCTTTTGTATATAAAGTAACATAACTCATCTGGGATAAGTTGCATTCCTCCATTAATTGTTATAATTACCCCTTACCAGGTACCTAAAGTAGGTACAAGTAATAGAAAAAACTTTTTTAAATTATTATTGTGAAGCAATCTCAACAGTTTATATAATTTGGGTCTAGATGTGCTAATTTTTTATTTAATTTTTGATCACATTAACACTATTTTATATCTCACTTGAATACCTTCTTACAGGTTATGGGTTATTAAATCTGTTGGTTACTTATTTTTAAATATGTGTTTTATTGAATAGTTTTCCAACCTAAAAACGATCAGCATTTTAGCAGTTTAGTCACAGTAAACTCGGGTGGCGCCCACAATGCTTAAGGGAAGTTTATACCGTACGTACTCTCGACCTTTTAGCCGTCGCTAACAGAATAATTTTTGAAATGTTAGTTGATGCTTTCTGTTTTAAATTTTATTTAATTATATAATTCAAATATGATTTACTGTTTAAAATATAATAATATTTCTTGACAAAGCAAACCAATTGCTTACAAAACATGCCAAGAAAATGTTGTGTTACCCTTGGAATAGATCCACGTTTTCGTCTAGGAAAATAATTTCACGTTTGTGAATATTATTGCGATTTTCAAAATATTTTATTATAGGTTATTCAAAATATTTTATTATAGGTTATTCAAAATACAATTTTGCTCTTAGAGAAGAGATGTATGTCCTTAGCGATGTGGCATTAGACACTCTCGGTTCCCAGCACTGATTGTTATAGGGTATTCGAACAAAATATAATACTTACAGGAAAGGAAATAAATTCGTAATTAATAGTTTCTATAAAGTGATTCTCATGATTAAGTTCTATATAACAAAATCCTTACTCTCATTTAGGAACTTGAAAAATTTGTTTCCGGATGACACTTTAATTTCGGTTTCGGGTCAGAATTTTGTACAATTTATTAAAATTTTGAATGACGATCTAAAAAAGGCAAAGTAATGTGCCATAAATCAAAAATAAAAAGTCTATTTACTTTTCAGGTGGTATTAATATCAAATGTATGGAAAAAAGCGTATTTTTTGTCTACACAGTAGCACTTTAAAATACTAATTCAGATTGAATGGTTTTAATAAGAAAAGGATTTTTGATTTATTTAAATAACGTCTGTTCAGATTATGTAGGACTGCTAAGAGATGACACTGCGCGTTGTATTTTCCCGACTACCGTTGATAATACCGCGTGAAGTATAGAGTCTTCTTTGATGATAGGTATGGATGGACACCTACCCTGCACTGACGAGAACAAGAGTTCGAAACCGGTCTGCAGGTGGTGACATCCTATCAATGGAAAAGGTTTCCTTTTCTCGGTAGTACCATTAAATCTAAATTAGTATTTTAAAGTGCTACTGTATAGACAAAAATACGCCCTTATTGTATAAGGTATCATCGGGTGATGTGGGAAATAATAATTTTTCAATACAATGTAATTTGATTGTGTCATCAGTTTAAAAATTAAGGGTTGTTTGTAAATATCAATGGGAATATTGTCATGTCTCTGAGTTGAAGTATTTAGGGATAATAATTAAGCTTCAGTAATCATATTGACTATATATG
Source organism: Barypeithes pellucidus (assembly GCA_963991005.1). Lineage (NCBI taxonomy): Eukaryota > Metazoa > Arthropoda > Insecta > Coleoptera > Curculionidae > Barypeithes > Barypeithes pellucidus. Next base: position 33,016,116 of record OZ022562.1, read on the forward strand.
CAAAAAAATTGGTAAAAAGATTGGTTTCTTCAATCGTATATCGAAATCCTTATCAGAATGTACAAAAATGTTAGTGTATAATACGATAATTTTGCCTCATTTCCCATGCGCATGTCCATTACTAATGTCTTATACTAAAGACGAAATACAAAGACTACAAGCACAACAAAATAAAGTGATGCGCTTATTGTTAAATTATAACCGATATACTCCTATTTTAATTATTTTAAAATCATTAAATTGGTTAAAAATGGAGCAGTTTGTTAGAAGGGCGAATCTGGTATTAATATATAAAATTGTACATAACTTACAACCAGAATATTTAAAGTTGTACATAGAAAAACGATCAAACTTTTATAATTACAGTATCAGGTCCAATCAGCGTTATAACATACCTATGGTAAAAACAACTTATTTGCAGAAAACTTTGTTTTATGAGGGTATTCGCTTTTATAGTATAATGATCTGCCCGATAGTATGAAGAATGCTGCGCCTGTAGTTTGAAAATTTTTAATAAAAGAATTTCTGTTCATTTATTGTTTGACGATAATAATAATATTACTGTTAGTTTTTTTTAAATTTGTTATTACTAGCCAAGTGCTAAATAAATATTTATTTATTTATTTAATAATGCCAAATAATGACCATATGTTAATGTTGCCAGTTCCGTCTAATACATTGGAATTGCATTCGGTTTCAAAGAAAATCGTTGTATGTTTTATCAATTTTCATGAACTGATAAAACACAAAAATATTAAAAAAAGCAGGTCTTCAATATTTGTACTGTAAAGTTATGATGCATATTCATTCTTTCTGCCCAACTGTATACAACGTCTCCAATGAAGTTGTACACAAATTGAAAACTTTTTTATTATGCGTTTTATGAAAAAAGTGTCTGTCCGTAAAAAGCTCTGCATGGCAAGAAACTAAGATTTACAAATAAAAAAATGTATTATATTATACAGGGTTCTCGGTAAGTATAAGAATAAAAATGGCCCAAGGGATAATTACCCCAATTTCTAATTTTTAAGCAAAACGACAAATAAAAAAATTTGTTTCAAATCTTGTTTTGAGTACACGTATAAAATTTTAATTAAATATTATTATTTTTAAACACCTTGACGACTTGATCAATCACAATTTTTCACTCTATATCTACACAAAAGGTGTACGACATCAGCCCATATTTGATATAATAGTGGCGTCTGTGAGTCGGACGAACATCGAAATATTTTCAGCCGGAACAAGAGTACCCCCCCCCCCCCGTTTCCGATCCTGCTGAATATGATGGCGGCGTCAGAATTTATTTTTTGGGTTGCCCCCAGAGGGGTTAAACGCGCTTCAAGAGGTTTCCCGGCAGAGAAACACACTTTCCCCCTGTTCTCCAGGATGCTGAGCACGGTAGTGGTGTTGGATATCGCGTCCGACCCCTTTTAACCCCTCAACTGGCCAATACTCGCCCCTTAAAGGGTTTGTAAGCTTCCCCCCCCCCCCCCCCTGTTTCCGAGGATGTTGAGAATGGGGAAAATAATAGTTGTACTTCTCTTTTTGGTTGTAATGGTTTCTCATTCCAGTCCAACTGAAAAAATATAATCAAATAGTTTGCACGAAAAAAAAAACACCACAGCGTGGTCAGTTTATTTTTAATTTTTTAGAAAAATTATTTTTTCTTAAATTTCAATTAAATAAAAAAATCATAAAACAGAAAGAGTATTTAAAAAAAAATTTTTTTTCGAAATTTTTTTTTTATTAAAAGGTAATGTCGTTCCATAATAGGGTCTAATATTGGTCGGTGGAGGGGTTGGAAGGGTTCGGACGCGATATCCAACACCACCACCGTGCTCAGCATCCTCGACAACGGGGGGAAAGTGTGTTTCTCTGCAGGGAAACCTCCTGAACCGCATTTAACCTCTCTGGGTGTGGTTTTGGCCGTTGAGGGGTTGCGCAACCCAAAAGAGAAAGTCTGATGCCATCGTGTTCAGCATCCTCGAAAATGGGGGGGAGGAGGTACTCTTGTTCGGGCTGAAAATATTTCGATTTTTCGCGTTTTTTTCCGACTCAGACGCCACTACAATGCTGGGCTGAAAAGAAGTCGTGAAAGTGTTTTTTAAAAAAATATTATAATTAATTCAAATTTTGTGTTTGTATTCCCAACAAGATTTGAAAGAACTTTTTATGTGTCGGTTTGTTTAAAAGTTAAAAAATAGGGGTAGTTCTCCCGTGAACCATTTTTACATTCTTGTACTTTTTGAGAACCCTGTATAATATAATATATTTTTTTTCTTCGTAAATCTGAGTTTCTTGCCAAGCAGACCATTTGTAGAACTTTCTTGGACACGTTGTATACGTAAATACTACGACACAGCTCAAGTACTTAGTTTTTCATTCCCCAACTATAGCGTTTAATTGTTGCAAAGAAAATTATTGCTATTATTTACAAGTTTTGAAATGTATTTGAAAACCACGTTTATGGTATCTTCGCAATATTACAAGGTATCTTTTAACGTACTTTTGAGTATCCATTTGGATAGGCAGGCCTTTTATTTGGATACCCAGTAAACATGAAATGGATCCAGAAATTTTTTTAATTACTTAGTAATTTAAAAACTACCGAACTGATACCAGTGATGACTGATAGATAAAATGCTTTAAAATGATCAGAGTCAAAAAAAATATTAAAAAAATAAGGCTGTTTAAAAGACATGGCTATGCAGCAAAAATTCACTAAAGACATGGATACGCGGTAAAAAGAAGCCTTACAATATTGAATTTAAAAAATTCCTTTATTCGGATAAGAAATAAAAAATTAGAACTAATGGAAAGGGGCATATTTAATTGGGCTCACAGTGTATATGGTAGGTATTACTTTACTATTACATTAATTTATCGATCTATCCAAATTTTCAAATTAATTTGTTTTTTGTATATACGTATGTAAGTCAAGGTATATTTTCATTAAATTATTGACTATTACGTCTGTGTATTTAAATAAAGTGCTTCAAATTAATCAAATTAAATAGGGCATACTGCACACACATATATTGTAAAACACAGTTTCTATCAAATTAGCACAAACACATTTTCCGTCACAAATAATTTAAAAAATAACTTTTCCACTTCACTTCGCTACAATAAAGTTGTACAAAAAACTTGACGGTTCATTGCACTTCAAAAGAGTAGTTTATAGAACAAATATTGAATTGTATTTAACAAGAAACGCTAGAGTTAACGAGATATTGCATTTGACGCTGCGACTTTAAAAATCGCACTGATTAAGCTATCGTTCAGCGAAACGGCTAAAAACAAAGATTCAGGCAGTCAGTCGCGAAATCGCACCTACAGCACTGAATTCATTCGAATTATTTATAGGATTTGACGGATACGTATGGCCAAAGTTTGTCTGTGTTTGTTTACAAAATTTCTTACGGCAAATTAAGCGTTTTTCATTTTTATATGCCCAAACTGCTTTTTTGTTAGTATCAATTGTAACGAATTAATTAAAACTACTTTGTTCCAAATAATTGATACTAAATTGTTAAATAAATTAAAGGATAAAATATAGTTAGGTATAACATATTGTTTTTTGTTCTATTTTACGAATTTAAAAATATTTTAAAGTAACTATCGCTGGCTTGGTACAAGGGCGGATTTACATTGGGAGAACCCTCTTTCGCACATGATTGACTAAATATTACAAACTACTTCTAACTTGGACACAATTTCTATTCCAAATGATGTTCACTATGAATGAAATATCAAAAAATGTTTTTTGTTGAGAATAAGGGGGTTTAGCCTGTAACTTCCTATTATTTCAAAATAAACAACTTACTTTCATTACTTTTTTTTTTAAATAACTTCTTATTTTAAGCTACCCTGCATGCTATTCTAATTAGATCTCTCTGCAAGTGGCGATTGACGGATTTCTCTCAGAAACCTTCACTATCAATGCCGGTGTTCCTCAAGGGTCCATATTGTCACCCACTCTCTTCTTACTCTACATTAACGACGTTCTAGTGAAAACGAAAAATCCGATATTTAGTTAGCTGCCGACGAACATCTTCGCAGACAGCATGAAGTATCACGCCTCAACAAAGCCCTGGAAGAAATTTTGGTTTGACGTGACAGTAACCAAGTCGAATTTAACGCTAAAAAAACCCAGGCAGCAGTTTTCTCTAAAAAGGTTAACATTAAAGAACCGGATATAGTCAGGGACGGACACGCGATCCCACTGGCTTCATCTGTTAATTTGCTGGGCTTCAATCTGGGAGGAAATATGTCTTGGCATAACCACGTTGTGGCAATCGCCAAGATAGCTTCTCAGAAATTTGGTGTACTCTTCCGAACCAGAAAGTTCTACACACCCCAACAACTTTTGACACTATACAAAGCCCAGATTCGGCCACCACTAGAGTACTGCTCTTATGTCTGGAGCTCTGCAGCCAAACATACTCTTCGGCTACTGGATTCCATCGAAAGGAGGGCCATTCGTCTGATTGGAGACCACGAGCTGACGAAGAACCTCGACTGACCTTGCCCTCTTAATTCCGCCCAGAGCGGCGAATAGAATTCTTTAATCTGGAGGACTTTATCATTATGGAACGACCTACCCGAGGACACTTCTTGCGTACACGCACCATTCCCAGAGTGCCCTAAAGGATTTTTCCTATAGTGCTTGTGTTTGATCATAAAAAAAAGATCTTATTACTTTTAAATTCATTTTACAAGAACATTTGTAAATATTTCTTGAAAATTTCATTTAAAAAAGATGTATGAACAATAAAGTTATTAAAAGAAAAGTATAATGTGCTCACACATGTTTTGTTATACCGTAATACCCTAATTTCCATCGTAAGAGGTATTAAGATGACATCGAATCGAGCTGTTTAATTTCGTTATATTCAAGCTCGACTGTATCGCCGTGGGTTTCTTCATATTATCTCTAATACATTTTTTAAAATTCAGTTCCGGCGTGATCCGTTTGAAAATTCGGCAGGAACGAATATTAAAAAAGAAGGATGGATATCGGATCCAAGATCCGATTGCGGACTACATAGGACTATTTAAAAGAAAGTTTTAGATATAAAGAAAGACGAAGAATATTTTTGCTATTTTGGTGTTAAGAAAATATAAAATATATTTTTAAGATTAAAATTACAATTATTGAAATTTAAATCTTTAAAGTCTGTTTTGATAAATATGAATTAGTAAGTAAGTTGGGTGAGAGACTTTATCCTTCTGTCACTATTGAGGACTTTCATCCATCGTCTCTTCAGATTGTTCTCAGGTTCGCACCAGAGTCCGCCAGTAAAGTGTCCAGAGTTCTGTTAAAATAGCAATCATTTTACCGAAACGATTCGTTGCAATGATTGCTACTATATATATCTACCACATTTATTATTCAAATATATGATAAAAATTCTGCGATGTCCGATATGGTTAACTACAAGGAAAGTGCGCGGAACGATGGTTTTTTTTTTATCTGTAATCACATCACTAATATAGTATTCAAATTCTCGATGTTGTTGATTGCCAAATGGCACAGCTCTTCTCTACAACCAGCATCAAATATAGTTAATATAGTGGCTACTTTCATCACGAGACATGAGTTATTATTTATCGTCTGAGGAATTTCTCAATAATTGCTAAATTTGGTCTGTCGTCAAAATCACTTTTTAGGTTGATATGATAGCCTTCTCATTGTCACTTTATTTATAACATTCGCTAATATAATATATATATGGCAATTTGATTTCAGCATAGATTTAATTATTGAGTGAGAGCAAAGCGACTTCTATACCTTATATTTGTTTTCGAAATATCTAGTTCAGCGGGTTTAATCACTCACTATGTTCGTTATCCAATTTCCCTTCTCGCAAAATAAAATGATACTTTTAACACTGGCATCATATAGGTACTCGACTGTTGAGTCGAGCTTCGTTGGAACCCTCGCGTTTTTCGACAGTTGCCACCAACTATATGTCATCGATCAGCTGCTTGGGAAATTCAATAATGTTCCCCAGTTAGCGAGTATTTTTAACTTTTAATTATGGTAATAAGTTTTAAAAGTGTATCTCTGTCGTTTTATTATAGTTTATTTATTTTTAAAAGTATGATTAACTATATAATAGAGTTGTTTGTGAATCTAGTAAACCGCAGTAAGTACAGGTCAACAAGTTTATCTGTAGCTACGAAAGAAATGCGGACCAAAAAATTTCTTGGGTTAATAATGTTGACACATAATATATTAAATTTTAATTTAATAATATTTTACCAAGTAAACCCTAAAATTAAATTTACCCACTTAAAATAAATTGTCATAAGTAGGTATATAAGAAACTAATATTCTATTATAAATTCAATGTTCTTAATTTAATATTTAATGCAAAATATAATATTTTTTTTATCAAAGTACTTCTAAGCTAAAAAATATGTCAACATGATGCAATATCAACGGTTACCATGGGTAATAGGTGGCTAGGGCTAATTTGATAGGTTATATCCCGGACAGAGGAAGACGACACGCATATTGTGCCGACGGGGTTGTTCGGCGATGTCCAATATGCTTCATTCAGTTGCGTAGTGATAAGAAGGGCAAGATTGTGTTACATTGTGTTTTTTTAAAAGTGTTCGTTGTTTAAGAACTGTGATAATGAATGAATATATAAAACCCTTTATAGTCAAACCGGTAAAGTGATTGCAAATGTGTACAGGGTGTGTGAAGAGGAATCGGAAATTAATGCATATAAATTGGCACTTAAGCGAAAGCTACAAGGGGGATAAATCATGATCCAGCATCTAGGTACTTTGAATTGTTTGAACTTTTCCAGCGTCATAAACCTCTCAATAATGACAAAAATGATATGGTGGACAACATTAACACTAATTTAAGATCATCCCCGTATATGTGCGAATTAAACCCTACTGAGAAGTCTTGGGCTCAAATTAAACATTTCATTAGAGATCGCAATACATTAGGGGATTTTAGTATCTCTAAACTAAGGGAGCTTCTGGACGAAGCAATTGCCTCAGTGACAGCAGTCGATTGGGAAAAGTTTTGTGGACATGTCGCCGATATAGAAAATAAGTTTTGGGAAACTGATTATATGAGGAGATTGAACCCATTATAATACAAGTTGGGACTGATACTGATGATATTGATATTGAATAGTAACAGTACAGGCGAAGAAGATGAAGATGATGAATAAAGTTTGTACTGATTTTTTTTGTATATTTTGCTAATTTATCGCAAAACTATATTTCATGTGTCTTTGACATTAATACGACCAAAACTGGAAAATCGTCATTAATCGATTAACCATGTAGCTGTTTTTTCCATGCTGAAACAATGGCATCTTATTTAAACCTTGATCAAAATAATTACCTACCTTCAAACATAAAATGCAATTATTGAAGATATTCCTATTTCTATTATATTATTAAAATAATCATAGCACGGCCATGTCTCGGTCATATTTTAGAAGATATTACTTTCCTCCTACAGATATGTCGGAGACATAGTCTCGCTTGTCGACCTGTAGTAATCACTTCACTAAACATTTTTAGGTTAATATTTTATTGATCTCTTATTAGGCGAAAATAACAATTATTGTGCATAATTGAAGACATAAGTGGATAAAGGTGTCATGTCACATTTTTAATATTTGGAATAATTTAATAAAACGCGTTTTAAACTAGAACTTTTTTAATTACAATTTTATTTTATTTATTATTACGGCATATATTAGGGAAGCTAAGTAATTTCCTTTGGTGTCCTTCGATAACAAAAAATTGTAAAAAGTCTTTGGTAAATTTAGGTTTATATGTACATAACACCTTAATCCACCAACTTGAAATGAAAAAGTTATATAGTTTATTTTGAATAAAGGAGTCATGTGGCTTTAAAATATTTTTTTAATATTATATATATAGGAACTGTTACAAAATAAGGTATAGAATCTTTAATCGGTAAACAAACTTTGGAAAATATACAATAGCAACGGTAAACTAACAGGTTTTTCTTTTTTTCTTCGGATTGTCAATATTGTCGCTTAAAATATCTTCATAAAACCATCTAATATCTTCATCAATGAACTTTAGTTGCTCTTGTAGGTTATTCATTTTTTCCAAAGTAAGACCTCCACACCTTGATAACTTACTTAAAAATATTTCTTCAGAAAGGATATCTGTTGTGCCCTTTTTGTGCAAATCAACTTGTAAAAACGGGCCAAATGGATCCAAGTTAGTTTTATAATAATAAAACCCGAAGTGGTCTACACTAATCCACTTAACACTGTGTCTTAAATTTACTTTATCGTTAACAGTATTGTTTAATTTTTTATATAATCGAAGTTTTGCCGGAAGCTCCTCTAGGCTAGGTTGTAAAAAAAGTTTTTCATGTCAAAGCATGAACTGTTCTTTGTATTCGCCGATGTAATGATTTCTCGATACTGGTCTGGAATTAATATTGTCTGATGTTTTCTCATGACTTTTTCAATCCTTCCAAAGTCGCGGTCGGAATCTAAGTAGCTGTGACCAACTTCAGGAAATTTATGATCTACTACTTTAAAGAAATTTTTCAGTATTAGGAACTGGTAAAGACACAATATAAAAAATTTTTGTTCTGGCCAGCACATGAATCGGACCAAATTATTAAATGTTCAATTTCAGGATTTGCCTCTTTAAGCAACTTACAAAATCGCAGCAAACAACTACCAATTTCGTTACTTCCCCTATTTGCTGTGTCTTCAGGACACGTAAAAAAAAAGACTTAGATCCAGAATACGTAATGCAATGGATGCCAAAGTTGTAGAGCCACATTTGCCGCAAATAAAACGCTTATTTGGATGTAGATAACTTCGGTAACGTAGCATTTTTTTTGTCAATAGTGCGGTCTAATTTTTGTGCGTTAAAAGCAAATTCAAAAATGGTAACAAAATTGTAACATGACACCTTTATCCACTAGGACATGCTAGATAATTGTGTGACTTAACACCTTTATCATTTAAAAAAATCTTTAAATACAAAGAAAGTGGCATTTAGGGTTTATTGGAAGTTAGATCTATACCAGGGATGTTCAAAAAGGTGAAAAAGTCGTTTTTTAAAAAAATGTGACATGACACCTTTATCCACTTATGTCTTCAATTATTGTCTGACAAACTAAGGTAATTTTTAATATTAATTAAAGAAATTGCATATTTTTTTTTTCCTTGGTGATGCTTAGTGAGTTGAGATTTACAGTTAAATATCAGGTACTAGTTTTGTGTGGCGACTTGAATATGGACAGTTTGGTTGACTGAGAAAATAAAAAATATCTGCATGATATTTTTAATAGTTTTGGTTTAAAATCGCTCTTGAACCAAACGAACCTACCAGAGATGTACTTGGTCTGAATCCAAGTGCAATTGATTATGTAGTGTGTAATAAAATGTTCATCTAAGTCCAGTATTTTTAGAACTTGTAGCTTTGCAGAGACTTATTAATCCTAAAGTTATTGTTTATTAAAGTGGACGTCGAAATTTTTTTGGCATGAGTGCTTGCTTCAACGATAAGGTTCAGTTTGAAAAACTTACATAGTTACCTCTATATATAACATGGTTTGTTGGTTCACCAAATTTTAAATTTATTTCAGCTAGATATTTAATGAGAAGTAATTAAATGGTTTGCCGTTATTAATAGTCGAGTGCGAAATGATTACTTGGTTAGTAAGAGTTTACAATTGGTCAGTAGAAACAAACATGTCTAGAAGCAGTTTACTTCAGAAGTCCCGCACTGTCAATTTATATAAGTTTCTTGTATTTTCATTTGCCGAATACAGAAGGAAATTCCCAGGGTACTGTCACGATTCAGAAATGTTTGCAGTCCATAAGTTGCTGACCAACTATAGTCATTTTGACTGACCCATTACATTTTTCTGTTTGCAAAAATAAGAATATTTTGCTAACCAGTTAAATGAAACCCATATTTAAATTTGCTGTAAAAGAGATACTCATTTTATTAGTTTTTTTTGCATATTTGACTTACGTAGCCTACGTATACCCAAAAATGATGAATATAGTATTTATTCGTTACACTTATACAGTTACCTCTATAACATATCTATTAATTCAGCCAGATATTTAATTTTACTACTTACATTTTTTTTACATTTATAAGTTGAGGAGTAACTTTTCAAAACGCATTATGTCCACCCGAGGACAAAATTGAGTTTGTTGCGGTTTCGCATTAATTTTCACCTCTGTTATACGTCTGTAAACCCAGAATGCATCAAATAGCGTTATATCTGTGTAATTTAAGTGCAAAATATGATGCTCACATCGAAACGCATTATGTCCGCAAGAGTTGTCACATCAAAACGCATTATGGTACTTGGCCACCAGGATGGCGGCCAAAATAAGAATCAACATGTTGTCATTAGGGAATCGACAAACATTAGAGTTCTGGGAAAAGACTGGTCGATCAAAAACTTCAAAGAGTTAACAAACACATTAAGGCAAATTGAAGGCATAAGCAGTATGAAACGAATAATTTTACAAAAGGTAAGAAAAAATGAATCTTTCGATGTAAAAATCAAACTTGAACCGATGTACTATTTTAACGACGATTCAAAAGAATTTGTATCCATAGTAAAGCGTGGTCGGACTCTTAAAAACGTACAATAGCCATCTGAGGTCCCACTCATGAATCCAATTAAAGAAGACAAAAAAAATTATGTTAAAAAATTGCTCCAAGCTAGATTTGGGGTCGACTGGGAAGATAGCATTCCGTTATCATCTTTAACTTTCTTTGATCTTGCCTTAAATATTGCTCCACAAATAACTCCAAACAGAGCAGGAGACGACGACGAGGAAGATAACTGCGAATGCCTAGAGGAAGACAACGTTGACCTGCATATTTAGTTCATAATTAAAAATTTTCTTTTGAAACCCTGTGTTTAAGTATTGTTTTTCTATAAAAGATATTTTTTTATATTGGTTTAATATGTTTTATTTTGTAGTGAATAAAAAAAACAATCAGTTGGGTCTTACCTCTCTATTTTTTATTAAATGTTTAGAACATAGAGCATTATGTCCAACATCGGCCACAACAAAAAGCATTATATACACAATGATGGATCAAAACGCATTATGTCCAACTATTTAATGACTTTTTTTACAATCTATGATCGTTTTGATTTCAATGAGAATGATTATTAGAAGTATCGACCAATATCTATCAAATAACCTTACTATGCAGGTTTAAAACTAATGGGAACAAGAAATAATCGTTTTTCGTTGTTTGTGAAAAACAAAATTTGATGGACATAATGCGTTTTGAAAAGTTACTCCTCAGTTACCATTGAACATTAAAGTTAAAACAGGTAGCAAGAGTAAACAACCTTTAAGCAAACCATTCAATTCATTCAGCGGTAAAAATGACCTGACGTCAAACCAGGAAACATCTGTGCGGCACTGCGACACATAAGAATTTTCACCGGTGTTGTCAGAATTACACCTTACACTCTTTAAGTTTGAAATACGCAACTACGTAACTAGGTCAAATGTCAATGACCTTTTGACTTTTAGTGATTGGCTGACTGATCTTTTAATGTAATTTTATTTAGTCCACACACATACACTTACCTTGTCGGTCTTATTTAAAAATTAGTGTCAATATCTATAAAAACTTATATAGCGTTTTAGTAAAGAAACCGTAACTATAATCGCAAAACTTCATATGAACAATGGCCGCCATAATGCACAAAATTCACTTGGAGACATCGTTTTTATTAACATTGGCTTGTCTCGCCTAGATTTGTACGAACTTTTGTTTTTAATTAAAAAATACATTGTAAAATGTAAATAACATTTCTTTGAATTAAAAATGACATCTGAACTGAAACATTTAGACCACGAGCTGTCAAAAAGTACTATTGTAATGCGTGTTTTTCCGGTAGATTCCAGCGCATTTAAAGGTTGAAATAAATAATTATCTACAGCACTTATTTATTGTTTTCCTTCACTGCTGTAGATACCAATAAAGATTAAAAAACTCGTTAATCGCTGCTCTGGTACTCTTTTTCATTGGAGAAGCTTAAAAAATTAAATCGAACGTTTCACAGCGGAATTTTAAAACCAAAGATTAGCCATCTCTACTATAAATCGACAGAAGGTTAGAAGTTGACATTTGCTTGATAACAAGATATTCCTCTGCGGCTTCGCGCGAAAGAGTTTTTTCGGGATATTTAATCAACTTTAAAGGTGCGAGTAAGTGTGAAAATGTTTAGTACATACCGAAAAATCAAGTCAAAGGCATATTAGAAAATGTTCCTTTAGTAAGAGACTGTAAATCGCAAGGTCACCGGATCTTACCCCATGCAATTCTTTTTCTATGGGGTACGATGAATAAAGAAATAGTTCATAAAGTCGAAGATATGGATCAGTTGCGATATAAGATATTGGATGCACCAGATAAAATAATTGCTGAACGTTTTAGTTTATAAAGGGCCAATTTATGTCCTCCTATTTGTGTGTTTGTTAAAGAATGCATTAGTGTGTAGCGATTTTGTGTGACAAGGGCCTATCTTCAAAAAACTAATTTGAAACATGTGTGTGTTTCTTTAAGTGATTTAAGGTCATTTGTTCAGTGTTTCACTATGTGTTCTGTGTCTCTGACAATATACAGGGTCATGCTGAGATTGGAAGGAAAACACCGAAGGGGTTTTAGTAGGGTATAAGCTTTACCCACTAAAACCAAAAAAACTGAGATGTATGTGCCCTGGATTACTTGCTAGTGTACTGGCACCTGGATTCACTTCTATTTGGATACTAGGTAGCTAAATATTTATTTTTATAAGAATCTAAAGTTTTACACTAACAGTTTGGCAACATTGCGCCAGAACATCTGTTTATTACACAGCTACTCAGTGTAATATGACTGTGCCAAGGAGTGACCTATGGGTTTATGGTTGAATTACCCCACTTTTTAAACGTTCGATTTAAAAAAAAATACATATGTAGCGCTTCTCTAGGACACCCCAGGAGTCACCCATTTACATATAATACGTCATTTCCATAACACTATGTATTTAGTTTTTTAGTACAATACCTTTTCCTTATAAAAGGTCCATCAGGAGTCGTCCATCTGTGGACACACTGTATAAAGCTTACAGTAGGTAAAGATGGACATACATGTAGATAGGTACTTCCTATCTTTCTGTCAAGATAGGCACCTACTAGACATGTAATTATAGATAATGATTTTATTTTATGTATTTTCATAAATAAATTACAAAAAAATACAATCTTTTTGTGTGTTTTATTCGCTATAGGTTAATTTAACCAAAATTTTTTAATTTAAATAAGAAAAAATGTATTTAAATATATAAATAGAGTGGTTGAAAATAATTAAACAAAAAACTGGAATCATCAACATAAGTCAATTTTTAATTAACTTATTAGTATTGAATAACTTCACTAACTAAATATTAATTTTACCTTTAAATCTAAATTAATCCCTCAGATCGATGACCATTGACCAGTAGGTCACAAGATAGAGCAGAAAATAAAAAAACAATTTCTCATCATAATTCGTGACACAAGCTTCCCATTAATTATGTTTATTTATTTTTCTAGCTTGACACCGGTTTATACAGCCGAATCCAAAAATGAGTCAAATTAAAAATTGATAGACAAGGAGTTTATTTATGTGGCCAGAAAATCTAAATATTACATTAAACTTGCCTAATGAAAATTTACACATGCATCTGTTAAATTATAACAAATAATTATCGTGATATTTCTTCAAAATAGAAGCATTAACTTAAAAACAAACAGGAATTTATTTTCGCAAGTTTGCCACGTAATGGAACAGCTGAGCTGTCAAAATTTATGATCTTAACTGGCAAATAGAAAATAAACACATAAACCTCAGTTAAATTGAACACGAAAAATGATTATTTTAATCCTGATATGTGTTTCTGCGCTTCCTTAAATGTGGGTGGTTCGTAAATTGTAAACTAAAAAAGACAAAACCATTTATATAATTTTGAGGGCTTGGGGAAATTTCAAACGTGATCTGAAATTGGTTCTAAAAATGATATCTTCTGTATAAAAAACATCACAAAATAGCTCTCAATGAATTTTCCACCTAATTTACATTTAAAAAATTGACATTTTTGGTGTCCAAGGGCGGATCCAGAATTTTGGTTTGGGGGTCAAACTTTAGGGGGTCAAACTTAGTTTTTTTTTTGGGGGGGGGGGGGGGGGGTTTGTTCGGGTTTGTTCGGGTTTGTTTTGTGAAAAGAATACTATAGGTTCATATAAACTTCTTTCGTATCGGCCTCCTCTTCGGAGATATGGGCTCCCAAAGAGCACCAATGGAATCACGTTTTTTACACATAATTATTGAACCACCTGGTATATTTCAATTATTTTTTAATATGATGTATACCAGGTAAGACCCGTCAAATTACTACCCAAGAAACTGTTGTGAATTACTCACAGCTGCAGGGATGGACTAACTGTAACACTCATGTGCCAATTTTTTTTTATACGCCCTGTATGATGAGAACTTTGGACAATGTTTTTTACATACCTTTAACTATTGGCTAAAAATTAAGTACTCTTCATTCATGTCGCTAATCCCAACCGTTTTCGAGAAAACGTCATTTTATTTACACTGAGTCCCCTAACTGCTCATGGGCTAAATATGAAAAAGCGGAATCTTGAAGGTTGAACATTGGATCGGAACAAAGATGTAGGAAACTTTTATTGAAATACCCGAAGCACATGATGTATATGAAATGCCGTTTTTTCGAAAACGGTTAGGATTAGCGACATGAATGAAGAGTACTTAATTTTTAGCCAATAGTTAAAGGTATGTAAAAAACATTGTCCAAAGTTCTCATCATACAGGGCGTTAAAAAAATGGGCCCATGAGTGTTACAGCTAGTCCGTCCCTGCAGCTGTGAGTAATTCACAACAGTTTCTTGGGTAGTAATTTGACGGGTCATACTTGGTATACATCATGTTAAAAAATAATTGAAATATACCAGGTGGTTCAATAATTATGTGTAAAAAAACTTCGGTTACTCTCGGCCACTTTCGGCGTTGTCCTTTATACGTTGCGTCTTGCGTTAAGCATCCACACTAAAATAGTTGGAACATAATAAAACTCCATGGCGTCGGTGACAGAGGAGCAGAGGAGCCGACACGGATTTCGATTCCATTTTCAGTTTATACTAAAGGAGTTTAATTGTTTTTTTATTCAGTTTTAGATATCAAAAACAAACCTGTTTTGACTGATATATCGATTGAATTGAGTATTCTGTGTTGTGCTCTATTTTGAGTAACAAAACACTTTTACAAAGTTGCTACAAGTTTTATATTAGTTTCATGTTATAATAACTTACGTTTGAGTTTGGTTTAATATGTAGTTTATGAACTGTTAGAACTATAACCAACATGTGATTTATGGTTGTATTACCACTTAATTTAAACTTCGTTCATATATAATTTTCATTTTTAGTGATTAATTTGTAATAGATTTATTTTTAAAGATTAAATGTAAAGATATAAATAACCCTAAACAGGGAAACTGTTTATTGTGCTGAATTTTGTATAGAGGGTGGCCCATCGAAAACAGTCCAGCAATTTTTACAGCTGTGTACGTGAAAATTAAAAAAAAAACTCGGTCCCGTAAACTTGTGTTTTCAGGGGGACACTTTTCACTATTAATTTCATCCCTGTAACCTCAACCCCACTAGTGGGGGCGGCTACTGCCCTTGTTTTTTCAAATGAGAATTTTCAATATATAAATAAAAATAAGATAACATGTAAGTATTACTCAATAAAATTACATTTTTTAAAACGCAATATCTCGGTGGCGCGTAGCTCAAATTTACAAAACAAAGCGCCACAACATACCCATTCCCATTTGAAAAAACAAGGGCAGTAGCCGCCCCCGCTAGGAGGGTTGAGGTTACTGGGATGAAATTAATAGTGAAACGTGTCCCCCTGAAAACACAAGTTTACGGGTCCGAGGTTTTTTTTAATTTTCACGTACACAGCTGTAAACCTTGCTGGACTGTTTTCGATGGGCCACCCTGTATATTGCAGAATACATTTTGAATAAAACACTTAAAAAAGTTAACAAAATAAAGTGGCCTTTCCTGGGCGTAAGAAAATATCTTTATTGTCCCAGCAAAGTATCAGTTCAATCGGTGGTAAGATTTGTAAGCTTTGGAAAATATTTATCAAGCGACTTTACTACGACATCAATGATTATAGCCAGCAAAATCAATTTTACTCTCACAGCTATTTTTTTAATTATCCCCTATGTAGGTTTTTTTTACTATCGTAGTTAAAATTTTTATAACGGTAGTACAAAGCTTCTCTAAGTACATCGTTCAAACCTCTTATTATTATTTTTCAATAAATTTTTGTAATTATAAAGGGGAAACGTCTAAATTTCCTACGATAGAAGGGTCAGGTTTAATTTAGTGCACTGTGTAAATTTTTTGGGTAGTCATCTTTTGTGTAAGTGTCCATATGGGTAGATATTAGGAACGCATATAAAACTTACATATTAACATTGATGCCTAGAAATCATAATTTACCATTACTATTAGTTAATAAAAATTAATTTCAATTTGAATTTAATTATTTTAGTCAATCTGACGAGTATCGTTTTATATTTAGTTCAAATCTCCCCCTCCTCCTGATCATTTTTAAATGAAACATTGTAATTGTTTGCTTCACCGACTAGTATATTTCATTTCACACAATTACAAGACGTATTGAAGAACAAAGCGGTCCGCCATAATTCTGAGAATTAATGAAAAAATTAAATTAACGATTAGTCACTATCTTCCTAACTTTAAACCTTTATATTCAGTTTAAAGAAATATAATTTTTTTTTGTTGAAGTTCTGAAATATATCAAAGTGGAGGGAAATGTTGAATGGGAAATAACCTCCAAATATGCTGCATTAGTTTAATAACAATATTTAAAAAATAATCATTCCATACATGTTTTGAAGGCGAATAAACCCGAACAAACCATCATCTTCAGTGAAAAGTTAACTGAGAAAACTTATGACATTGCTAAATTATACTGTAAAAAAATTACAACGGTTTCTTTTCTCTTTTTTACAGTATGCTTTGGCAATCTCAAGACGAAGGTTTATGCCTTCAAACCATGTATTGATATAGATATAGATATTGTTATTAAACTAGTATAGCAGATTTTGAGTCCATTCATAAAATTATTTGTCCGATTGGTTATTTGTCCATTTTAAAAGTAATTACATTATGTAATTGCATTTAACCTCAAAATGTCATCTTATAATATTAGAACGTTAACATTTGTGACGAGATAAATATAGGCCACGTTAACTATACACCGTAGGCCTCCAAAACCTGTCAGCAAAGTTACAAAATTAGCTGTAAATATATAAATGTATATAAAGGGTTATTCACGTTATTCTAGACGACATATTATAGCTAAGCTATTTGTTTTGGATAAAAACAAATATTCGTATAAACGTATCAAAGTTGCATTTTTTAAAATAGAATGCCCAGTATATTATTTCATTTTCGGTTCCTACGATCAAAATAAATATTACTTTCATTAAGGTTTACCGTACTTAAACCTTACGGTTTGTGAAATATTTCATATTTTGTCAAAATGTAGTAACAATTTTGATGATTAAATTCTCAACATGTATTTTTTAAAAAAATTTTAAACCCAATTTCTCAGTGGACTCTACTCACTGATTAAGTTTTGTGTATCAGTTATGAAAAATTCACTAACTTATACACGGTGTCCAAAAAGTACTACTAAATAATTACAAGTTTGAAATGGTAATAGCTTGCTTAATTTAAATATAACAACGTATATTTTATGTCACTAGCAGATGTAGAATTTAATTGTCTATCAAAAAGTATTAACCTCTCCCATAGCTAATTACTCGCTTTTTCATGAAAAATGCAAATATTCACAAAGCAGGCTAATTATAATCAATTTAATATTAATCAAGTCGCCTATGACATTTTGACAGATCAGATCTAGATTCTAGAGAAACAGAGAGAAAATGCATTACTTAGTAGTAAAGGTAACGACAGAAAATATTGCTGGACATACCTACAACAAACAATTGTTTATATTTATAACAAGTGTTCAAAATGGCGACTACACACAAACGTATCCTCTTTTTAAAATCTTCAGCAACATTTGACAGCATTTCTGGGCTGATGTTTCGGAAAGCTTCTCTAATACGCTCCTTCATATTATCCGGTGTTGTTGGAGCTGCGTTATAAACGATTCCTTTTACATATCCCCATAAAAACAAATCAGGTGAAGTCAAGTCGGGTGATCTTGGGGACCAATTCTGAGGCCCAGTTCTTCCAATCCATCGATTTTGAAATTGGAAATTTAAAAATTCACGGACCCTAAGATAGAAATGTGCTGGTGCTCCATCCATTTGAAGCCACATCATTTCTCTGATGGCGATGGGAATGTCTTGCAACAATATTGGCAATTGATTTATCAAAAAATCTAAAAACAATTCCCCATTTAAATTGTCTTCGAAAAAGTAAGGACCGATTAAATATCGACCCATTATTCCGCCCCAAACATTCACTGACCATCTGTGTTGATTATTTACTATTCTAAATTGATGTGGATTGGAATCGGAATAATAATGAAAATTATGTTCATGTTCACAGATTATGAAATTTATATATATCACTAAACATAACAAAATTAAAAAAGTTTTCATTATCTGCCACTTTGTCTAACACCCACATACAAACACTCGTTTATCAAAATCGTTTGCGGAAAGTTTTTGGTGACGCTGAATTTTATAGGGATGGAAACTATGTTTCTGAAGAATTATTGAGACACTTGCTTGGCTAATGTTGATATTTTGCGCAATTTGGTTTTGACCGATATGAGGATTTTCGATTACAGAACCAATTACAGCAAATACATTTTCTTCGTTTCCTGTCACAAGTTTCCTTTCAGTGTTTTTTTTATACTGAACACTCCCAGTTTGTGTAAATTGAGTCAACAATCTTTCGAAAACCTCTCTATTTGGATGGTTTCTGTTTTTGAGCGTAAACTCGGGAAGCAAGTAAGCAGTTTTGCAGATATTCTCCAAGATTAAAAATCATATCAATTCGTTCTTCTTTTGGATAACTTATCATTTTAAGTAACTAATAAAATAAAAAACAGACTACCACTATTATAACTAAACGACGATTTGCAGCGAAATTATATAAGAAATAACTGACATTTACTGTAATCCCTCTGTTTCTCTAGAATCTAGATCTGATCTGTCAAAATGTCATAGGCGACTTGATTAATATTAAATTGATTATAATTAGCCTGCTTTGTGAATATTTACATTTTTCATGAAAATGCGAGTAATTAGCTATGGGAGAGGTTAATACTTTTTGAGAGACAATTAAATTCTACATCTGCTAGTGACATAAAATATAGGGTGTTATATTTAAATTAAGCAAGTTATTACCATTTCAAACTTGTAATTATTTAGTAGTACTTTTTCGACACCGTGTATAAGTTAGTGAATTTTTCATAACTGATACACAAAACTTAATCAGTGAGTAGAGTCCACTGAGAAATTGGATTTACAAAACAAAATACATGTTGAGAATTTAATCATTAAAATTGTTACTACATTTTGACAAAATATGAAATATTTCACAAACCGTAAGGTTTAAGTACGGTAAACCTTAATGAAAGTAATATTTATTTTGATCGTAGGAACCGAAAATGAAATAATATACTGGGCATTCCATTAAAAAAAATGCAACTTTGATACGTTTCGTGTTTTTGGGACAACCTGTACATTATGAAAATAATTTTAAAATGTACCTCGAATAGGCCCCTATCCACCCTGAATATTTGTTTTTATCCAAAACAAATAGCTTAGCTATAATATGTCGTCTCGAATAACGTGAATAACCCGGTATGTATTAGGTATATATTTAATGTTAAGTTAAACAAGTTTATAACTAAATATAGTTTTGTTATAGTAAAAATGTGAAAAGAAAAACTTAATATTTTTTAATTTTCTTTTTACCAGACTTTAAGCGTTTACACTACAAAAATTGCATCACTTTACCAGGAGCAGGCGTATAGGCAACGGTATCCATATTTTCTTAAACATCCGCGCCACTGATATTTTTAATGTAATGTACATATGACTTTGTTTATGTGTAATTACGCTATAACTTGAAAACAAATAAAATTCGGATGAGGATATTTTTTAAGGGGGTTTGTTTGCATTATTTTCACTTGTACGACTGTACCAGCAAGGACTTTAAGACTTACGGAGACATTTAATCTGCCGTTTAGCCATACTAATAGTAGTGCAAATTCATCTTTGAATAGAATGCTAAAATTCGCAAATACGTACTGCAACAATATAGATTTTTCTTTCATGTCCCTTAATACCGTCAAAAAATCATTTAAAACAGTTTTCCTGGAAATGTAATTTTGATTATTTTTATTTTGTGTAATTCAATAAAAAAAAATTTACTCATGTATAATTTCTAATATGTGTGCGGCAAAAAGGTAAATTTTATGAGTGAAAAAATGGGTTGGGGCGCACGGTTTATCGGTCACATTTTTAAAGGTTGCTCGTCGGTTGTCTTGCGCACAATCTTGTCGCCCTCTTATAGGCAACCCCGCCGTATTAGTGCCGGTTTGGTTGATAACTAACGACGTGAATCAACGACGACCCTCCAAAACCGCAACCAGTCGTAGGGATGTAATGGACATAAATTTGCTTTTGCTGTTAGAATTTGGCTATCCATAGATATATGTAGAACGGTGAAGCCGATGGTTGCGCATTCAAAGGGATAAATGTGTATATGTCGGCGTCAATCAGTGAAATCCGTCATTCCCTGAAATGCCTAGTCATTTCACGTATTGCCGGCAAATAGTGTAACTCTACGTTTGGTACACCGTTTGCCTAAGAGTATCAGGCATTCCCTGTAATGACGGAATTCTTTCAGTCAAACGCTGTACTTAACTAAATGATTTAAGTTACCTTGTTTGCCGGTTGTAGTCGAACGCTATAATTGTTGATAACATCTGTTTAGTGATTTTTTTTTTTAATTTTTTGAAAGTTATTTTCTTTTGTAGTAAAAGTTATTTCGTTTTTAATTCAGTAAGTGCAAAGTAGATTCGAAGCGTTACATGAAAAGTCCAGTAAAGTCAGTCACTTAAAGTAATTTTGCTCGTTTTCATCAAGAGGCAGAAATAGGCAGACTTTTCATGTAACGTTTACAATTTAGCCTTTTACGTAATAGTTAGTTGTTTCAGTATTTGGCAGCATTTCATGAAAAGAGCAGACTTTTCATGAAATGGCTGATTACACTAAAAGTCTGTGACATATACACTTGAAAGCTTAAAATATTTAATGTAGGAATATTCTTACAAGAAGTAAATGTTGATTGGGTTACTCTTCTACTAGAAACCGACTTGATTACTTACGATAAATATAACCATGGTCGTGAAAATTTTATAATTGCTTTTTCTATTACACAATGACATAAAATGTCTGAAAATCTCATTTAAAAATAAACTAGAAACAACATTTTGTACAAATTGCGTTTTGGTACAAAAATGAAACACCCATATACAGGGTGTCCCACTTATAACAGTGCAATAAAGATTTTTTTTCGATATTTCTGAATTGATGGTTTAACATTTGGTGTGGTTGCGTATGACCCTAGGGCATACTTTTCTAGTACTTAACATTTTAGTTAACGCAATGGCGTACCGATTTACCTAGGGTTTAAGAAAATTATTTAAAGAGTAAAGTAACTTTAGCGATTATTTTATTTCAAAACTAATATCAGAAATTGACTTAAAATCAAAGAAAATGATCAAATAGAAAATTTCAATAAATTGTCACACCCAGTGGCGTGCGAATTGCTTGTTTTATTTTTGTTTTAATTATTTACATCTAAAATACACGCTATAACGGACAAGCTAATTACCGAAAATGTTGACTGTTTATCTGTTTCATCAAAAAAATATATTTTACGTTAAAAGTAGTGGCGTCTGTATTTTCTGCAATAAAATTTTGGGCATAGAATATCTAAAAATGTATTCTTGCAAAATTAGAAAAATAAAACGGGTATAAATAAGAAAATTATTACAGAATATTAATTAAACGTCAAAGGATTTTTTCATATTACAAGAATAAATAGATTATTAATTTAATTTGATTGCAGGAAATATAGTACGCCACTGCTTTTAAGGTATAATATTTTTTTAGATGAAGTCAATGGTCAACATTTTTGGTAAGCTTGTTCCTTATCGAGCGTATTTGGGGTTTAAACATTTTAAAAAGATATGAAGATGGTCATATACACGCCACTGATGTAAATTTATTGCAATTTTGTATTCGGTTATTTTGAGAGATGCCAAATCGACTTCTGATATTGGCTTTGAAATAAAATATCCGCTAAAGGTATTTTACAATTTAAATCGTTATTCTAGGACTCCTGTCAATAGGTACGCCAGTGAGTAAACTAAAATTTTAAGTACTAGAAAAGTGCGCCATAAGATCATACGTAGATACACCTAAATTCAAAATAATCACGTCATAAATACCGAAAATATAAGCTTGTTTCCATTATAAGGACACCCTGTAGGTGATTATTGACGGCTTTATATAATTTATGTCTTAATAAATTTAAGAGTAAAAATTGGAAATATTTAGAAAATTTGATTATAAAAGCTCTGTAGAAATGTTTGATTGCTGCTAAAATTTACCACTTGAACCATAAACATATTAATATAAAAATAGAGTCTAAACATTCCATTCATAAAACGCCATTTATTTACAATCATGCAAGTTTAAGGGAACGCTGTAATAACGTTGAGATAATTTCGATCATAAATAGATAATCGCAGTAGAGATAAACACAAACATCACCGCGCATGAAAAAATGAATGAAAGTTCTAAACTTCAGGGTCACACAAGTAGTATATCAGTAGCAAGTGCGTACAGCATTGCCACGGTGGTTGCCCTAAAACATTGGAATTTGATTTGGTTGGGAAACTATAAATAACTTTACGAGTAGAAAATTTAAAAACTACACACATATTTATTACAATATTTTTACTTAATAGATACACATGACAAATGCATTCAATATAATTAATATACTTTTCGGTTTCAAACGCTCATCATAGATTTAGGATCCTCGGTACAGACTTGGCATCATTGATTACTGTATAAAGCTTTGTATGATTCTGAGAGATAAAAACAATTATGTGTATTTATTAATTAAATGTTTTTGACTTGAACACTGCAAATTAATCACTTTTATTCAATTTATTTTGATAAGGTATATTTAAACTTTAATTAAAAGATATAATTGAAAAATGGTTAAAGTGATATTTTACTTCTATGAGAGTTTTATATGCAAGCAGGTGAAAAAAAATTAGAGGAAGGAAAACTAACAACGAAAATCATATATAAATCGTATTAAATTTTTGTTCTCTCGAGGCCACAAAAGAGTTTGTTGAATTTTTGTACTTCAATAGAGAAGGTCAATTATAATTTCAAGTTATTTTCTCTGCATTTATTTGTGTTGAATAATTAGAACAGATTTTAATTACATTTAATAAAACTACAAATTTGTGACGCCAGCAGGCGGTATTCTAACAGCTTTATATTGCGAATTACATCCCCTACCTGGATAAGCAATGGCGGATTCATGGGGTAGGGCGAATAATCACCATATCCCATGAGTATAATATATCAAAATATTATATATCAAAATAAATTCTCCAATTTAAAAAAAGAAATTTGCCCGCGGAACTATTATTTCTTCATTGACTGACAAACACTCTAAAAAATACAAAACCAGGTCTTTAGAATATTTGACTCGAAAGATATTATTTCCATATTCAATTTATTTTAATATACTATACATATATTTAAATAGAAATTACAGGGTATCCTGAAGCTAGTGGTCATAAATGATAGGAAAATATATAGCTAGTGGTTATAAATGATAGGACGCCCTCTTAATTCCGCCCAGAGCGGCGAATAGCAGAAATACATGACGAACCACTACCATCCATCCATATGTGGTTCAGTTACAGAATCCGATGTAGTCATGGCAGGACACGTAATTCCATTGGCTACATCTATTAATTAGCTGGGCGTCAATCTGGAAGGAAATATGTCATGGCATAACCAAGTTGTGGCAATCGCCAAGATAGCTTCGCAGAAACTTGGTGTACTCCTCCGAACCAAAAAGTTGTACACACCTTAACAAGTTTTGATACTATACAAAGCCCAGATTCGACAATCGCTAAAGTCTCGACGGCCAAGAACATCGAAGACAGGTTGGTGATTTGACACCTTTTTACAGATATTTCCATGGAAAATATTTTGCTGACCTTGCCCTCTTAATTCGACCCAGAACGACGAATAGCAGAAATATAAGACGAACCACTCTTAGTACCTCGAAATTCATTATTTAAGAATTCTTTCATCTAGAGGACGATATCCTTATGGAACGATCTTCCCGAGGTTGTGTTTTCCAACGAATATAGCCTCCAAAGTTTCAAAATCAACGTGAATCACTCCCAGAAATAATGTCAGTACTTCATATTATTATAACTATTTTTCGTATCTGGCTTCCTTATTGATGTAGAGTTTTTCAAAGTTATCGGTAATGAAATTGTAATTTTTCTGAATTTTATATTTTTTGGCGACCCTGAAGTTTGGGTGATAATATTAACTCATAGCAATACAACTTTTGTTGTTGAAATTGGGATTTGAAATGCTTTATTATACAGGTGTGGTCGATATTAAATTTTTAATTGCCGGACTTAAAATAATAATTAATTTTTCCTATAAGGAAAGAAGCCTTTATTACATTATTATATTAATTCAAAAAATAAAAGATAAAAATTTAATTGAGAAAACATTAAAAATAAGAGTAAATTTGTAAGATTGTCTAGTCCGAAAATTTTTAGTTTTTGAAATATTGCTAATTTAATATTTTTATATTGCGATTTTGCTGCGGATTTTAAGTTCAGTTCCTTCTAGTTCGCTATGACGACGTTGAAAAATAGTCAAATGCTAAAGAAATATGACGCTGTCACTTACCATTTGAAAATTATTATGCCTTGGCGTTTAAATCATATCAATAAAGATTACTTTGACTTGTTCATTATTTATGGAGAATGTGATAAAATAATAACTAGAACATGTGATAAATATATTTCTTAGGCATTTGGCTATTTTTCAACGCCGTTATAGCCAACTAGGAGTACCTGAAGTTAAAATCCGCAGCAAAATCGCCATTAAAAATATTAAATTGGCAATATTTCGAAAACTAAAAATGTTCGGAATAGACAACCTTAAAAAACCTTATAAAATTTGTGGTCTCCATTTGAAAATGTAGATTTTTGCAGTTTCCTCAATTTCATTTTTAGTCTTATATTTTGAACACTCTGTATTAATAGTTATTAAAAAAAATCCATTAAGCAGGTTCTTTTCAACAAGGAATCCTACCCAAACTAAATAATGTAGGCTTCCTTATAAGAAAAATTTAATATTATTTTAAGGTCTGCAAACGTAATTTTATTAACCTTAAATATATCAAACATGTTTAGACTTAGGTATATGACATGATATACGAAATCTGTCTAGAATCTTACGCAGAATCGAAAAATGTAATAATATATAGGGTGTTCTATTTAAATTAAACAAGTTTACAAGGACTTCCGGTATAGTGATAGATATGTCAAAAGTCTTCATTAAAAAACCAGCATCGTTTATCGGGAGTGCCAATATGTCACACAAATATATTTTTTAGTTCCTGACATCTTTTAAGAAGCCACTCACCGTGAATGACCCTGTATATACAAATATAATAATATATACAGGAACCTTCTGTTTCTTTCTTAGTCCTACAATTTAAATTTTCTAGGGTGTTCTAATCCCTAGGGTTAGAACATTTCTTAAACATGTTTGTTTGTGAACAGTTATTGGCCAAAAAAATATTATTGGCAACATAAATTTGTCAGAGGTCAAACGACGCATATACTATTTAGATACGTACTAATTATAACATTGGGTCATCGCCATCGACCGTCTGGTGTAATTCTGAGCTTACGCAGATTCCCATATTTTGTTAATATTCAATTAAAGTAATATCAAATAAGTAGACGGAAAAGTATATAAGGTATAAATAAACTCTCGATATATTGCAAATATTTCAAAACCTACTTAATATATTGACTTCATATTAAAATTTTGGAAGTATAAAACCTTTTCTTTCACTTTACAGCGTTAGTCAGAAATAATATTAAATATTTATTTTAAATGCAACGTTCTGTATACAGGGTGTTAATTAAGTATGTAGCCAAACTTGAGGGCATTATTCCCTACTCAATTTAGAAACAAAAACGCTTATATAAACATAGGTCCTAAAATGCATTATTTGTATTCTACAGGGTATTGATATATTAAGAAGGTTTCTCCCAAACAACTAGAAAACGCAAATCAGGACGACGTTGAAACTTGGTGAACATTTTTGTTGTATACAGAGGAATCGTTTAACCGACAAATTGTTTGTGTCATTTTCCTAGTACCGTGCACAGGGGTAACGCCCGAGGTTTAATTTAAAAAAAATAGAGTACGCCACTTTTTCTATCGTATAGGTTCTCTTCCGTCAACAATTAAAACTACACGAAAGTAATCTCTTGAGTTCTTCACTCATAATAACTGTTTTAGAAAACGAACAAATGTAATATAAAATTATACTTAATATTATTTAGTCAATGTTTTGAAACCAACAAAAAAATAACTTGGCTTAAAATTGAGTAAAGAATAACACCCTCAAGTTTGACTACATACTTAATTGACAACCATTCTTGAACTTTAGGAGATGATTTAGGGCCGATATTTGAGTCACCTGAAGTTAGACCTCAGCTAAGGTAGCCTTAACGTTATGGTAAACCTTAAAAAACTATAATTTAAATTAATTTGAGAGTCAATTGACGCGTTAAGTGGAAGATTGCCACGTTATTAAAGATCTATTCCTTTAGATGAGAGTTAAAAAGAACTTTAATATAATGTCAAACTTGTGTTAATGATGACTTATGTCATTCTGGACCTTAAGGCGACTTTGAAATATCCGCCCTAAGTCTACCATTGTTATCTAGGCAATAGCCTAGGCTCGTAAGATGTAGTCTAAAGTATCAAATCGAATGACACTTATTTGATTTCTAATATGAATCTTTAAATCTTGAATTTATCTGTCTATTTGAGTAGGTACACCTTATTCTTTAAATCATCTTACAAATAAATAACAGTCCGAAGGTATCTATGCGGAAATTTATCATTATATCATACAATATTGAACACCTTAAAGAAAAATAATATAATAATATCTCGCCGATTGAACGCAGCGCGTGAGTAATGAATCATTAATCACAGCCACGAAGTGCCACTATTGCAAGTGAATAATTTTCTAAAAATTTCATGGATTTTGCTGCATAGTCGTAGAAAAACATTGTTCTTAATGAAAATCACAGTTTAGATGTTTTATCCGTACCTAACCTTTCAAATACAATTAACCAATAGCTGCGTTACAGATCAATGATAATAGTTATGAAAAAAAACTATAGTAGGTACTATGTACCCATAAATTTTGAACTAATATAATATTCTACGACATCAAACAGTAAATGAGACGACATTGCCGACTGAATGCTACATTTATTTTCCACCATTCTCCACAGAAACGCGACGTAACCTCCAGAATAAACTTAGCATATATTTGGAAAAATGTGATGCAGAAGAGTAAAAATAAATAGATGTTTCACGTTACGAATAAAAAATATTGTTGGAGAAACACCATAGTTATATCGGGTGATGCATTGTTGAGTTGAGCATAGGAAATCCCATGTCATTTTTGGGGCGACTGAATATTGGTTCCTCTGTATATTTTGTAGGAAACTGTATTTTAACTTTTGAAGAGTCCGATGGTAAACCCATGTACCGAATATTGAATATATTTTGGTGAACCAATCCTAAGCTATTGAATTAAACGTGATGGCAAAAACTCTCATAGTTCAGGTAATACAGCAAACACCAGCAAATAATTTCGACTTAAAGCTGAAAATTTCCAGAGTATATCCTGTACACAAAAAGGGCGACAGATCAGAAATAACAAACTATCGACCAATGTCAATTTTTGTAAAGTATTTGAATTCTTGCTCAGCGATTCTATCATTCCGCTTGTCCAAGGACAAATAATTCGGCAGCAGCATGGATTCTTTAAAGCTAGATCAACAACAAAAAACTTGCTTAGTATCTCACAAAGCCTTGCGGAATCGAAAGATGAGGGTCTGCAGACTGATATATTTGGATATCTCAAAGGCGTTTGACCGGCTTGATCACTCTATTTTAATTTCAAAGCTTAACAGATACGGTTTCTCACAGCCTTTAATAGCGCTTATCAGGTCATACCTTCTGACCGCCGTCAGTATGTAGCTCTTCACGGCTATAACTTTGGTAACTATACAGCCAGTTCTGGTGTCCCATAGGGTTCTGTACTGGGGCCGTTACTTTTTATTCCCTTTATAAATGATATTGGCTTAGAGCTAACTGTTGAGTTCTTGGTATATGCGGATAATATTAAAATATTCAAAGTGATTAGAAATATCAATGACTGTATTATTCTTCAAGACAACTTAGATCTAATTAATAATTGGTGCTTGAAAAATAATCTTCAGCTAAACATTGAAAAGTGCAACGTTGTATCATTCACAAAGAAACTTTCTGTCATTAAACATGACTATGTGCTTAAAAATACAGTTATCTCCCGCTGCGACTCATTCTGCGACCTGGGAGTAGTCTTTGACTCAAAAATTTCTTTCGTCCCTCATATATCGGGGTTATGGGTTTATTGTGCGCTGCACAAGAGATTTCAATAACAGTGATGTCTTAAAGACATTGTACAATTCATATGTACGGTCCAAGTTAGAATATGCTGCAGTAATCTGGGCTCCTGAGTACAATGTTCATATTAATGCCATTGAAGGTGTTCAAAGAAAATTCTTAAAATATCTTAGCTTTAAGAGAGACGGAATATATCCCATCCAGGGTTTTCCTCAATCCAGGTTACTTGAGGAATTTAATTACGGATCTCTGAGTGATCGCCGTGATTACCATCTTTTGATTACTTTGTTTAAATTATTAAACAATTAATTGGATTGTATGGACATTTTGAGGAAGCTTAACTTTAACGTGCCGCGCTTAGGTTCACGGCAAAACATAACATTCTATTTACCATGTCCAAGGACAAATATTTTCTCCTATTTTTCAAATGTGTGACAAATACAATAAACACATTGAATTGAATTTTTTTAATTGCTCGATAAGCATAGTTAAAAATCTGTTGCCTCATTAAACTGCTTTTCAATTATATCATACGGTTTGTATATTTTTTTTGTTTATTGTAAGACTAAATAAGTTTTGAAATTTATAATGTAATGTAATGTAATGTAATTTTATTCTTGCTTCATTTCTTTAGATTATGTTTTTTTTATATATATGTATTTATCTTATCTTAAATTCAATTAAGATTATGTGCAGATATCTTTTGCCCTGCCTTGTAGCTGGGAAATGTCCCTGTAAGGCAGGTAAAGTTAAATAAATAAATAAATAAATATCGAATAATGAAAATATTGTCACTGACACTAATTTTCGTTAAGTCAATGTCAACATTTTATTTGCTTGTATTTCCTGTATGACCTCAAATATGAGAGTGGTTTTACCATCGCATTTAAAAGTGTGTATTAATTGATTGATTATAGAAACGTATTCAAACTCGGCACATGGATTTACCATGTCAGCCTCTTCAAGGAGTTACAATACAGATTTTTAAAATTAAAATTAAAAACCATATATGTTTCGAAGTTTCAAACCTTCATCTTCAGTGGAAAAATGAGAACATTAGAAGGCACTCATGACATTGTTTTAAACTAGGCAGAGCAGGAAAAAGAAAGCCTTTTATAAACTATAAAAAATTAATTAAAAAATTTAAAAAAAAATTAATCTTATGAAAATGAAATGCATTATTTAATTTTAAACTTAATGTAAAATTTGATCATTTTAGAAAATTGTAGCATCTTTGCACGAGGTTCCAAGATGAAGAAAGACAAGTCTCTTGGAACTTCGTGCCAAGATGCTACAATTTTATAAAATGATCAAATTTTACAATAATGCATTTCATTTTCATAAAATTTATTTTTTTTTTAAATTAATTTATTATAATTTATAAAAGGCTTTCTTTTTCCTGCTTTGCTTAGTTTAAAACAATGTCATGAGTGCCTTCTATTGTTCTCATTTTTTTCACTCAAGATGAAGGTTTGAACCTTCGAAACATGTATGGTTTCTAATTTTAATTTTTCATTAAACTAGTGGAGCAGATTATGAATTTCTTTACCTTCCTAATATGGAAGGGTCTTTCTTCTCATTATTTTGTTTTTTGACATAAACTTGTTTAATTTTTGACTTATTGTTTTGTATTGTTATAGTTTAGTATAGACTAGTCAATTTTAGTAAACTTCACTATTTTCAGGTAATTTTGCAGCTTACGATACCTTGTCAATACATTTATTGATAGTTTTATACAACATCTGTGAAAATATTGGCAACATATGGAAAACTATTTTATTTGTGATTCTAGAAAAACGAACAATTCTTCATAAAAAGTTTTGCTTCCCTCACAAACTCCTAATCCCCGAAAAATCACAAATAGAATTTACAGTGTGGTCAAAAAATAAGCAAATGTGCTAAAATACTAAGAGTAAAGTAACATTAATTTATATTTTTACAAATTTATTAGAAAAAAGTTGTTAAGAATGAAATGTAATGTCAGAATATAAAGTAACAGCCATCTACAAAAAAAATCATTTATTTTTTTCTTGTCCCAGATATGGAAATTATTTTATTAAAAAGAAAAAGGTTCATCTATTATTAGGCTTCAGCTAAGCAACCACCATTTTCAATGCATTTACGGAGGTTTTTCGTAATCTTCGAACAACGTCTTCAATTTCAGATATTGTATTTCATTGCAGGCTTGTGTAATTCTGTTTCTTAATTCATTATTGCCCACAATAAGCACAATTTCTACTCTTTCTGGGTTAATAAGTCACGTCTTTGAGCAATTAAGTTTTAAGAGTCATATTTATATACATTTTTTTATTTATGTATATTTTGACACCTGATTATTTCATAGGTGACTTGATATATAGTACTTTTAAAAATACATTACTTTACTGTTAGAAATAATGATGTTTTCCATATTTTCGCAAAAAAATACATGAAAATATATTTTTTTCGTAGATGGCTATGCTATATTTTGACATTAAATTTGGTTGTTTGCAACATTTTTGCTTTTTGTACCATGTACATTAATGCTACTTTACTCTTGAACCATGTACATTAATATTACTTTACTCTTAGCATTTTTCACATGTTCTTATGCTATTGTTTTTGGGGATTAGGAGTGTTCAAGGTATGCAAAACTTTTAATGAAGAATAGCCTCTTTCCGAAAATCACAGATAAAAAGTTTTCCAAAGGGCGCCATTATTTTCACACACTCTGTATATTTATTTGTCGCTCAAGATATACCTGTTGTTGATGTAGGCTTATTACCGCATAGTATCGGGTGGGGGTGTGGGGTTTTAAATTATCCTTCTGCATATTTAAACGTGGTTTTAAGTTCCGATCAACTTTTTTTAATAACAATTTTCGATATGGCCAAAAATAAAGTTACTCTGCTCTTGGGGGCAAAATTAATATATTTTGACAAACCCCATATACGCCTAGAAGAATTTAATATCTGATAGTTGCATTTTAGCTTCTAGACCATGCAGAACTTTTTATGAAGAACAACATTTTTTCGTAAAATTAATAATAAAAAATTTTTCCATATGGTTCCAACTTACGGAGACATATCGTATAAGCCACCAAATTTTCAAAGTAATTTGTTGACTAATTCATCATAAACGTCTAATAGGCCATCTAGCATCAATCACCCTGTATATGTAAGTAAATGTTTAAAAAAATATGAATAACCGTATTGATCGTGCTATTTGTTACATTGCATATTTTTATTTTTCTGAAAATAATAAGAAATTTCGAAACTCATTAAAAAAAGTTAACAGAATAAGTGTGTAGATGTTCAAATATATTATAGGATTGATAAGATAAAAATTTAAATGTAGAAAATATATTTGTTAAACAAAAATCCAAGAATTAAAAAAAAAATAAACGAAATTGAAAAAGTCAGGTTTCCGTACGAAATTGAAACAAAAAGAAAGAGAAAGTTTATTGTCCAGAAAATAAGTATTAATCAAGTTGTACCAGTACTTGATTTCTTACTTAAATTTTAGTATGCAAAACGAGAAACGTATCCATAAAACATAATAGTCAAACTAAATGACATTATAAAACCAAGTTCCAAAATTAGAATAGGGAAAATGAAAATTGGAACGAAATGGCTATATTCTATACCGGATGGCCTACCCACGTAAAAAAATAAAATTTTCGATTTCGCGTACAATATACCAACTTACCAGTAGTATAATAAATTTTACTATAATGTTATGAATAGTGTTATCAAATCAACCTAGACAAACGTGAAGATGTTTAAATATGATCATTTTCCACAATATTGAAATAAATAAAATAAATCTATTCATTGTCTTCAGATATATGAGAACATTGTAGACGCTGTTTGTTTTTAGCTAAGAGCGTAACCGTGAAAGATATTTTCATAGCATTTCATTAAGCTAACAATAGATAAATTGACTGAAATGTGAATAAATGCAAGATAACTTGAGATACAAACTCATTATAGGTTTGATAAAATATATCATTAAATGTATTTTATCAAACATCTTACACTGAAACAAAAATTTAATTATTTGAATTTTATATCTTATAGGTATAGTTTCGCTTTTCGTAGCGTCGTTAAAACTCACAGAAACTTGTCTCTACAATGGCGAGAAATGCTAGGAGGAAATTTGATATTTGTTTATTATTATTTTTTTATGACCAAACACAAGCACTATAGGAAAAATCCTTTAGGGCACTCTGGGAGTGGTGCGTGTGTGCAAAAAGCGATTCACGTTGGTTTTGAATCGTTGGAGGTTATATTCGTTGGGAAAAACGACCTCGGGAAGGTCGTTCCACAAGGATGAAGTCCTCCAGATGAAAGAATTCTTAAACATGGATGGGCGGCAGTGGTTCGTCGTGTATTTCTGCTATTCGTCGCTCTGGGCGGAATTAAGAGGGTAAGGTTAGCCGAGCACCTTCCATGAAAATATCTGTAAAAGAGAGTCAAATCCCCAACCTGTCTTCGATGTTCTAGACTGTCGAGGTTCTTCGTCAGCTCGTGGTCTCCGATCAGACGACTAAAAATTTTTGTCAAACGATTGCTATAATTTTATGGTAGTTCTTAATAAAAGTTATTCCAGTTATATAGAGCCATAAATTGTGGTTAGTATTACTATTTTTATAGTAAATTTTACTAAGGGATTTTTTTCCATGTAGTTTCACTTCCTCTTACAACAATTTTGATACAGAAAACTAAAAACATACCAATAAAACAACATAATCTAACTAAATGAGCAGGTCCCAATTAAGAACAGTAAATGGCAATAATTGTGCATGTCAAATAAATTATTAAGCGTTCATAACAAACGGATTTATTTGGCTTGATTTATGGCGTTTGTTACTGGCAATTGTTGAAATTCCAGTGTTGTGCAAATAGGAAATAAAAATATTGCTAGAAACACAATTTGTTTGAAATGGGTCTAGCGAGAAAGCGAAAAAAAATAAAAACTAAAAAAAATCAGTTTTGCACCATTTGATTTAAAAACTAATTAAAAATAGTGCATCGTTAATAAAATTATATGAGGTATAATAGTATTATTAATTAATGTTAATTGGTACGAATTGTACAGGGTATAGAAAATTGAGGTCAAACTCAAATTTTAAAGCACTTTATTTTTCTTATATGCAATTCCTAACCCATTACGAGTTATTTGCAGAAAACTAATGTTCACAGCAATGGTAATTTTAATGAATAAAAATTGAAGGTGGTTTGACAAGCCATTTTATTTATTAAAATGGCTATAGGAATAGTTGATAAGATGAATCTTTTGTAAATAACTCTTAGTGTTGTAATTATGAAAATGTGTTATTTTTCATTCCGCATCGAATGACATAAAAATATATAGGAACTCCAATTGATAATAAGAAGATAAAGTGCTTTAAAATAGAAAAAGTTTTACACTAAATTTTGGATAACCTGTACAATCTGTATAAATCAAACTTAGTTAACAAGACTGTTAGACCTTATTTAATAAACAAGTGGTGCAAAACTGATTATTTTCAGTTTAGAATAGAAGACGGGAAGTGAGATGCATGACCCAATATATATATATATACAGGGTGCCCCAAGTAAAGTGGCCTATTAGAAGTATCTCGAGAACTAAATGAGATTTTACTTTGAAAATTTGGCTGTGGCTATAAGAGACGGTTTTCTACATTTCTAAAATATTTTGGATGATGCGGTGTTGCCGGATCATACCGAAAGTGGTAGCAACTTCGGAATTTTAAATGAATTACCCTATATATTATATTTTTTTTGGAATCTAGGTAAAAATCTAGAACAGTTTTCTGTATAATATCATATACCTATCTTTAAGACTTCTTGAATTATAAATTATTTTGTGATTTTTTAACGCCGTATCGTTACCTGAAAAGAAAATCGTATCTTTTTAGCGGTTACAGCTAGAAAGCTGAAAATTTTACAATAGTTTCACAAGACCATCGCAATTTTATAATTTTGAACAGTATTGAATTCGTTTTATACAGGGCGTCTCCATAACAATATTTCTGAGGCAGATGAATTATTGCAAAAATCTTATTTTTTTTAAATGGGACACCCTGTATTTGATATGTTTTGCTAATAGAGGATCAAATTTTCTATCTAATGATATTATGTGTTCCTATACCTATCTTCACTATTTTCGGACTTATAGCGAAATTTATAAATTATCTTATAAAAATATATATTTTGGTAGTTGGCTGTGGATTCATAGAAACAAAATAATGAAAAATCCATGTGACGTTATGTCTGTGGTGTTGTAAAAAAAAATAGTTAACCAATAAGGAATTTATTAATAAATAAATAAACAAAATGAAAATTACATCAATAAAATAACTAATAACTAAATTGTTTAAAATGCCGTCCGTTCGCTCTTAAACATTCATAAATTGTGGTTATAACATGTTCATTTGTCACCTCTTTTATTTCTTTCTCTTCTAGAGACCCCAAAGCTGTTCGTACTCGATTTTCTAAATCTTCCCTTGTTGTGACGGGTGTCTTGTGTACTATTTCTTTAATCCTATCTCATAGATATAATTCTAGGGGGTAAGATCCGGAGACCTTGGGGCCATTTCCATGGACCGCCTCGGCCAATCAACTTTTAGGGAGTCATAGGAGCTGCATCAGGATGCAGTTCATTAAATTTTCTGCAAGTTCTAGATAAAATTCTACCACACTCCCCATGAATATAAAATAAACTTAAAATATCTAAGCTCGAATAATGTGAATTAGCTATTTTTATTACAATAACTCAGAAATAACGTCAAATGGATTTTTCATTATTTTGTTTCTATGAATCCATTCCACAGCCAACCACACTATCAAAAAATATATTTTTATAAGATAATTTTTAAATTTCGCTATAAGTCCGAAAATAGTGAAGATAGGTATAGGAACACATAATATCATTAGATAGAAAATTTGATCCTCTATTAGCAAAACATATCAAATACAGGGTATCCCATTTAAAAAAAATAAGATTTTTGCAATAATTCATCTGCCTCAGAAATATTGTTATGGAGACGCCCTGTATAAAACGAATTCAATACTGTTCAAAATTATAAAATTGCGATGGTCTTGTGAAACTATTGTAAAATTTTCAGCTTTCTAGCTGTAACCGCTAAAAAGATACGATTTTCTTTTCAGGTAACGATACGGCGTTAAAAAATCACAAAATAATTTATAATTCAAGAAGTCTTAAAGATAGGTATATGATATTATACAGAAAACTGTTCTAGATTTTTACCTAGATTCCAAAAAATATATAATATATAGGGTAATTCATTTAAAATTCCGAAGTTGCTACCACTTTCGGTATGATCCGGCAACACCGCATCATCCAAAATATTTTAGGAACGTAGAAATCCATCTCTTATAGCCACAGCCAAATTTTCAAAATAAAATCTCATTTAGTTCTCGAGATACTTCTAATAGGCCACTTTACTTGGGGCACCCTGTATAATATATTATACAACCTAATATGCAAATAGACTTGTCCTCAAGGCTGATTCCCACTATCGTGCAAGGCAACGGCAGGGCACCGGCTTGGCAAAATATATTTATCATTAAATCTTATGGATTTTGCGGGTGAAAATTCACACTATGCGTGCAACGTTTCGGCAAGCGACGACCCGTCGAAATTCATAAGACGCGATGATTAACCTGTTTTGCCGAGCCGGTGCTTGCCATTGCCGAGCACGTACCTGGCATGATAGTGAGAATCAGCCTTTAATGTGATAAATATTAAGCACGCCCAAAATATAAGGACTCCAGATATGGAAATGTATTTAATATATATTTTTAAACGCAATCAATTGTGAATAATAAATAAGTTGGCATTAAGGAAAATAATTTTAGAAAATAGAAAAAAGTTTTTCTTCGAGAAAACAATACAGGGTGTTATGGAAATGACGTATTATATTTAAACCGGCAATTCCTGAGATGAAATCAAATTGAAGAAAAATATCAGTAAATGGCGCTTTAATTTAATTTGACCTGTTCAACCAACCAAAAATATGCACACGCTGACACTGTGAGAAGAAATAAACAAACTACAGATGTTCAATAACGCCATTGAATTTTGAGCAGTGTTGTCATATTTCCAAAGTAAACTCTTTAGAAGCTCAATGATCTTTTGATCAGGGCACTTGATGAGCATAGAGTGTCCTCCATTTACTTCCTATTTGTATACTTAAGGTAAGCTAAATAATTATTTTTATAAGGAACCAAAGTTTTACATTTTTGCACAGTTTGGAAACATTGCGCGGAACAGGTGTTTGTTATATAGTGCCACAGGGTGCTATGATTCATTACTGCAGAATCAGCTGTGAGTAAGATTGTTTGTTACCCCACTTTTAAAACGTTCGATTTGAAAAAAAATTATGTAGCGCTTCTCTAGGACACCCCAGGAGTCACCCATTTAAATATAAAACGTAATTTCCATAACACCCTGTATAATACAAGAACTAAACACATAAAACATGATACTTTAATTAAATGACATCGTAATGGGTAGACTCCAATTTGGTACAGTAAACCGTAATAATTTTATATGTCAAATAAATTATTATGCGTTTATAACGAATGGCATTATTTGACTTTATTTATGGCTATTGTTAGTCTCAATTGTTGAAATTCCAATGTTGTGTAAATAACTAGCGAACATTTTGGGGTTAATTATACGTTTGGACATAATGAGTATTGAGTATTCAGTTCTTAACTAAATGTTGTAGATAATTCATAGATCATGATAAATATAGCGTGTTTCAGGAGAAGAGACCATTAGAGCTTCTACGAAAAATAGTAAAAATAATCGTGGTGATTTATTTCTCATATACAGTGTCACCATATGGGAAAAAATGTATTGTTCGATTTAGGTAAAATTTGACTTCACGATAAGTTTTTGCTTCCATAAGGACCAAAAATCACGTAATTATTTGGGACCATGCGGCTCTTGTTAACTCTCAAATTCGACTTTTCCCCACAAAATAACGAGAAATGCATTTATTGATTGAATTTTAAAAAGTTGTTTGTATTGTAATTTTATGATCACATGCCGAATTTGAATTATTTATGGTAAATATTGCTTCCTATTTATTTTGGGCCTACATCTATTTTCATTGGAAAAGGAAGTTGACCCAACAACCATAATTATAAACAACGGCGCTATTATTGCAATATGTAATTCCAAATTTAATAAATTATGCTGTTTAAATACCATACCCACCTGTACTAATAATTGTAAACTACAGTAAATGTTCAAAATGTCTTCCATTTTGATCTGTGCATAAGTAAACATGTTTTTGAAAAGATTTGTTTACATTTATGTATGTCAATTTTTTCCAACGTATTTATTATTTAAAAACAAGACTCTTAGCATGCATTTGTACATGGCTTAGTAGTGGAAAAAGAAATTATACCGACCAAGATTTAGGAAGCTATTATTGCCCTCTCGTCTTGGAGGCGATTCACCGATCGGGCAATAATAGACAGAAAGCTAGTACAATTATTATAGTAAATAATTTATTGTAAAATTTCCTATAAAATATAGTATTAATTACATTTTTTATTAGTAATTTGTACCAAAATGGACCTGCCAAAGCCAAAAAAATAAAAATGTACCAAAATAATATTTTAAAAACAATTTCTAAATAAATATAGATAGAATTTCTAAAAAATTTAGTAAAATCAAGTAAATACTAAAATTATAGTAAATTTTAACCAGCATTAAATTTCAATGAATA
This sequence comes from Barypeithes pellucidus, assembly GCA_963991005.1. Lineage (NCBI taxonomy): Eukaryota > Metazoa > Arthropoda > Insecta > Coleoptera > Curculionidae > Barypeithes > Barypeithes pellucidus. The sequence goes on from OZ022562.1 coordinate 33,054,817, forward strand.
TAGTGACAATATTTAAATGTATGGTACATTTTACTGACGACTATTATTGTACTTAAAGTGTTTTTTATTGTAAAAATTACCAACTTTAAATAAAGTGTTGTAAAAAATGGTTTTTACAAGAATGAAGAGCTTAAATCAGATGCAACGGATCGAACAGAAGTCTCTCTTCGGTAGGAGAACAGGTGGGGACAACCAGAGGAAGCATTTCATCGACCACTAGAAGTCAAACGACGTCGGGCATGGTTCCTAATTGGATGTGTGACCGGTGGGAATATCCTGTGCCGCCCAATTTTTACAAAATACTTAGTAAAAAAATTTAGTAAATTTTACAAAAGATTTTAGCAAATTTTAAAAAAATATAAATTGTTTACTAAATATTTTGGTAATTGTACTAAAAATTTTTGATCAGATTTAGCTATATTTTTATGGCATTTCTTACTAAAAGATATTCCAGTTACATATGGAGCCATAAATCATGGTTAGTTTTAGTATTTTTATGGTAAATTTTACTAAGTTTTTCTTCTCGTGATAGTTCTTATTTATTTTGTTTATTTCACTTAGCAACGTAGCATTGTACTTTACCGCACTAAACGGCCACCACGTATTATTACTAATAGTTTCCCAATGTCACCACTAATTGTTATTTTTTTTAAATCAAAAAGTATCTAACAAGAATGAAAAATTTCACACTTTATAAAAAATATTACTCATCTATTTATTACATTATTTATTACCAGTAGCTACATTTTGAAACAATAATTCTTCAATTTGACTTTTAATGAAACTTTAAATTAAGTAAATATTTGGAGTTGTTGATTGCGTGTGTACTGTAATAAACTCAGTTTAATTACACTGCTAAAAATAAGGATATTGCACCTGGCAAGAAAAAATATATTATAGAAACTTAATCTATACTAACTCTCTGATTCTGAAATGTTTTTGTATACTTCCGAGTTTAAATGATATTATAGGCCAAAGGTTTTACATAAATTATCTACTTTTAATAGCTAAGATTAAATTATAGTTTTGTTTTCTTCACCGTTTTTTCAAATTATAGGTAGTTTGTTCTTGGGTTTCGGTCACTTTGAAATGAAATTCCAATATTTGGTTAACGTTTGAATTTATTATACTAAACCATCATCAGAACTATTTGTAACAAAAAAAAGGCGTATAAATAAAATAGGAAGAGGAAATATTTTTGACGGTGTTAATGACAAAATTCTTATTTTATGTTAATATTAGTTTGTATAGAATGAAATGAAAAAATATATAAATGAACATACCTTGTACAATTCTCACTCACTTACATTAAATTTGGTAACATTTTGTCTTGTTGTTTAGTGGACTAACTTAGTTTTACAAATTTAGTAGTAAGGTAGGTTATTATTTAAATACCATAAAATACAAGGTATGCATATTTAACATTATTTGTTATTAATGTAAACAAACCAAATAGGTAGGTACCCAATAAACAATGTAAACAAACCGAATACCAAAAATGTAAATAATGTTAAATAACTAACTAAGTTAGTTCATGTCCACTCAACAACAAGACAAAATGTTACCAAATTTAGTGTAAGTGAGTGAGAGTTGTACGAGGTATGTTCATTTATATATTTTTTCATTTCATCCTATACAAACTAATATTAGCATAAAATAAGAATGTTGTCACTAAACTTCTTTCTATTCTATTTATACGCCTTTTTTCTTTGTTACAAATAGTTCTGACGATGGTTTAGTATAATAAACCGAAATGTTAACCAAATATTGGAATTTCATGACCGAAACCCCAAAACAAGCTAAGATTAAATGTCAAGACTCTGGTGGCTCCGTAGTTAAAGCGGCAGTCACACACACAAACCCCCCGGCCTATAAACCTATTCGCACTAGGTGCATTTTAGTGGTATAGGTCGAGGCGTTACTGTCCGGCGTCATGCAAAAAATAGGGGAGAGTGGAAAATGTATCATCCCCCATCCCTACTCTACACATCAAAAATTATTATATTTACTTATTTAATTGTATGGTCCTGCAATTGTGTGTGTCAGGCTTCCATAGCTCCTATACGAATTAACTGAATGTCATTCATATGCCGATTTAAGGCGCGTTCTCAGAGCTACGTACTGTCGCCCGCGACACCAACACGTCATTACCCCTCATCCCCACGCTGATCTAGCGGTGTTGCCAGGTATCTGGTGAAATTTCACCAGATCTGGTGATTTTTTGTGATTTATAAAATATACCGCCCCCCAACACGAAACTGGTAACACCAGAAAACAGACTTTTTTAAAAAGATTTTCATGGACCACCGGATTATTCATAAAATCACAAAAAGATCAACAGATCTGGTGACATTTCACGAGATACCTGGCAACACTGCGCTGTAGTATTATTAATTAAATTAAATAAATTATTAAGTTTTTATTTTGTTTTGAAATTTGAACCTCAGTTTTCCGAAATAAGTATTCGTTGTTTCCGAACAAAGGTAATTACTAATTATTTGGTCCTAAAATATTGTGAACAGTATGTACTTTTGCTTTTAAAATTTATTTGATCATTACCTACCTAAATCCCACCAAATATTTAAATAATTTTTAATTACATTGGTTTTTTTAATCACATTGGTTCATTTTTTACTAACCAGAATAAATATACATATTTTGAGGAGTAGAATACGAAAATAAAAATCAAATTTGACGCTGTCATCGAACAAATCTTTTAAAAAAAAAACCTATAACCTCCGAGAGGGGGAAGGTAAATATTGGCCTGCTGCAATCGGAAGAGATTAAGAAATGTGATAAGTTCAAGTTTAAAACATTAAATTTTAGGTTAAGCGAAAACCATAATATGGATGTGGACACAAATTCAAAATTATATTCCTGTGGAAATTCTTCACTGTTCTGAAGCTGAATTTAGAATAAAGTTTATCTACAGAAGAAAGTGCAAGAGTTAATAATACTGGTAAAACATCATTTTGAATTAAAATTGTAAACTGTTTTTAAGGTCACAAGGTATTTTGTTAGCCCTACTTTTGGCAATTTCGTAATGTTATCTAAAAATTAGTTTTGTAGCTCTATAGATGCCTAAATCTTATAATATAAATATTTTTAGATTATTGTAGATACAGATTACAAAGGGCAAGTATGCTCTGCACGAAGATGGCTTTGTATCTGCTTGGAGTGAAGATATAGAGGAGACACAAGCTAGTGAGGATAGTAGCCAAGCTATTGAAAGCCTGCTTATTACAATTAGTACAACGAGACCTAGGGTGTGGAATATGAATGATGAGGAGACACTGTCGGAAGGACCATGACTATGCTTTTAGACTTCCTTATTGGATGAAATTATATTAGAATGAAATGGTTCTCCTACCTACCTACTTAACAGTGGTTAATAAAAACTACCTAATAAGATATGTAAATGTATTTGTTTTTCTAGTGCATCGTAGCCTAAATACAGTAGAGTCTCGATGTAGTGCACGTGTGTGCTACTCTACAATTTTAAGTTTATAATAAAAAATACAGGAATAAAACTAGGCGGTGTTTTCATTACATTTATATTTTGAGCTCTAAAATGCACAAATTAGTTAATTTAGTCAGTTTTTTGGCTTGTAACGTTTTTTAACGAAATTAGCTCTTTAGTCTGGAAGAATAGTCATATTAAAATACACTGCCAGACATTATTCAAAGATTTCGTTGCTTCGCCGCTTTCATTATCAGACTCTCAATCAGTATGATAAATTATTCAAAACGAAATTTATACAAAACAAATGTTTCGATTTAAAAAACAATAACAAATTATTGTAAGGTTAGGTTTCACCCGAATGACAAGTGACAGACGTCACCCCCTACAAAAGGAGTGGGGGACTGTCGCTGCGACACGTCGAAGCTCTGAGAACGCGGCTTTATACTGTATTATAGGTTGCATTTCAGGAAAATATTTTTAAATATACAGGGTGACCCTAAAATGTGTGGTAACGTAATGTCGTTCTTTTTTTATGGGACACCCAGTATTTTATTACATAATTCGTATTAATATCCTTTATAATTGCCTAAAGTTTTATTTCATTTGGTTATGTAGTTTAAGAGTAATAGATTAAAAACAAAAAAAAAGTTTTGGAGTCTTAGAACAAAAGTCAAAAAAGCTACTTAAAATAACTTTTTTAACCAAGGCAATGGGTATGAGGAATATAAATAGATCATTTGAAGAGCGTATTAACTGATGCTCAGATCAACATGGTAGGCATTTTGAACATTTACTGTAGTTTATAATTATTAATTGCCTATGCTGAATTTTCATAATAAATACTGTATTTAAACAACATAATTTATGAAATTTGCAATTATTTCGAGAAAGACTAGAAATAACTTATATGCTTTCATTACAAAAAAAGAATGCTTGAATGAATTCTATATCCAATAGGGAAATAATATACAGGGTGTTCCAGTTGAAAATCTGGAGAACAATTATTTTGAAATATTTCGTGTTTGAAACCTAATTATGAACACCCTGTATAAAATAGAAAAACGCTATTATATTCGCAGTATTTTCAGACCTCTTGTCTTAAATTCCACCCAATGCCTTGGTTAAAAAAGCTATTTTAGGTAGTTTTTTTGGATTTTTTTCTAAGACTTCAAAACTTTTTTTTAGTTTATAATTTATTACTCTTAAACTACATGACCAAATGAAATAAAACTTTAGGCAATTATAAAGGACACTAATAGGAACCCAATTTTGTAATAAAATACTAGGTGTCCCATGTAAAAAAGACAGCATTTTGTACCACACATTCTTGGGCCACCCTGTATATTTAAAATATTTTCCTGAAATGCACCCTATAAGGCGGACACTCTACCCACCGAGCAATACTACAAGCGATAATAAATAGCGGATTTATTTATATGGCCTTAAAGACTCGGGCACTTGTAAAAAAATAAATAAAATCAGAGATGCCAAGTGCGGGATTTGAACCCGCGACTCGCAGATTACAAGGCGTACGCTATACCACTAGGCCACCGAGCCAATTTGTCAAAAATAATAAATAGATATTTACATTCTCCATGCGCGAGTGTTTTCATGTCATGCAGACAGGAAAACTGTCTGAAGAATTTCTTTATTTATTTGGCATCAAAGATTCGGAGCACATGTAAAAAAAAATACGGTACATAACTCGGGCAGTCGGAGACTTTTCCGGACTCGTTCCGCATCTCGTCCGTAAAAGCCTCTTTTCGGCCCGTGATACGTAATGTACTTTTTCGTACGGTTCTGATTTTGTCTTTCTCATGGTGATTATTGGTGAAGGATGGGCCCGAATAAAAAAATTTTTCGGACAAAAGAAGTTTATTTTTGATTCAGAGAACACTGATTCAAAGAACACGATACGCCAATAAAAAATATGGGGTTCCATTTGAAAATCTTAACTTACCCCCACCCGCGCCTTAAGGGGGGGGGGGGGTTAAATTGCAAACTATTCCTCCTTCAAAACCAAACAACTTTTTCCCCAGACATCGTTCGCTGCAATGCGATGCACCGGAGTTATTCCGGGGTACCGACCTTCTTTCAACACCCTATATATCTACTTTTTGATTAAATAGTTGTTAAAGAAGTTTAGTACATATTACTTACTTTTATGATTTACGACATTTTCACGCAGCTCGTGTCCCAAATTTCCTCCTAATAAATCACAACTATCATCACCGCTCGTAATGAACGGAAGGAACGTTATTTTAAAAATAAATTTACGTATTATTATGACATTATATAGAAGTACTGTGAGTACAGGTACATTGTTTTATGTTAAATTATATAGGATATCAAAAATACTGGAGTTAATTTCTGAAAAGCGACTGACAAATTTTAGTCAGTGGCGGCCTCTATGACGGATATATCGAGGACGATCAAAACTTGTTCAATTTCCCAATCCAATAATTGTCCACGAAATGAAATAATAAATAATTAAGACAAGTTAACACTGATAGTTAAATAATTAAATAACACGCTATAAAGCAAGAATCTTCTTAAATCCACATAATACGAGTAAGGCGTATTTTGAACTTCCATTGTCTGTATTTATTTGTAACACAATGTTTCAACTGGTAAACATCTCCAGTCGTCTTCAGGTGAATACTGTATCACTTATGATACAGTATTGTCTCTAAGCCTCAAACAAATATAACTTACGCCTAAGACCAGGAGTGGCAGATCCTCTACTTCCTGTAGCTGCCACTGTTATAATTAAGTACCCAATTATCGTTCAATACAAAAAATATAAACAATAAATATGAAGCAGTTATATTTTAAATAGGCAACACAAACGATTTGTGTGTATTTTGTTATAATATGTTGGCCCGATAAACCTAATAAAAAATATATTTTGAACATGATCTTCCTTGGAAAATAGTTGAATGCACAACAATTTTTTTTTTTTAATTATTGTGTATGAATGTGCCGAAAAGCACATCCGCATGTATACGATAGGTACTGGGTAAAACCATGTGTATTGTAAAATACTGGTACAAAATATCGAGTATAGGTAAAATAAATATCAATATACAAAAATATCTTATCGTACCTAACCACATATATATAAACAGTATATTGCCAATATGATCGTTCCAAAATACAAAAAGTGTCTCCGCTATAGGAGATGGCGAGGGCCTATTGAGTTTGCGCAGTAGGGTGGAAATTTTATTGATCGAATCAGAGCCGGCCCGACATTATTTGTTTGGTGTTATTCGTCGTTGGTTCTGAATGCTTTTTCAAATTACAGAATAAAAAGTGGTTCATCCACATTGTTGTCGGTATATTTAGTGCTTATAAACTTTCATTACCTAACAACAATTTTTGTAAAAGAGTTTTTAATTTGTGTTGATTCGATTCGCTGTTTGGTAGGTTAGTGGCTTGTTTTGTTTAAGATGAAAGGAAACAAGTGCATGGTGCCTTTTTGCAAAAGTCGTCGATCAATACCAGGTATAAAGTAGGGTATTTACATATATACGAAAATATTTTGTTTATATCACATTATCCGATCTTCGGAACCGAAGTTCACTAAAAAGCTTGTAAAAAAAGAAGAGAGAGTCACTCGTATATAATATATGTGGTCACAACCTAACCTTAAAATTACTTTATTTTTAATTTGGTGCATTAGTAGCTGATAATAATTCCCAAAATAGTCAATATAGTCATTCATTCTTAATTTTTGGTTTAGAAAAAAATGAAGTTAGGAAACATACGACGTCGGATGGAAGTTAAAATAAAGCTCATCGTGTCGATTGTTCCAAATATTCGGACGGAATTTGGCACCAAACGCTTACACCGATCAGGGCACCGTCGGATCATCATATCGTCAGAAATCGTATGCATGGAACGCTGTCTTAAATCGAACTAATCGATTTGATTGCAATATTTTTCCTAACGAACCAGTGAATTTTTCATTAAAAAAGTTGAAATCCGGTCCTGTCGAATGTTTACTTCCACAAGGAAATTTCCGAACTGCGCAAACTCACAACGCCCCCTTCGATGCCCATAGCGGGGACATAATTGCAGATGGTATTAGCCATATATGTGATCCTACCGCACATCCTAGTTCTAATTACTTTCATTTTTGAAACACGTTTTCTTCTAAATTAGTAAAATAAAAATAATAAATTGGGATATTATTGGAAAGAGACAAAAAGGGCTTTACAGCATCAAATTGTATTGTAACAATATGTTACGTTGCTGGGCATCGGAAAAAAGGCTACTGAATTTTGAGCTATAAACATTTTATCACTTAATTATTAGGAAGAGACATTTTTATCGCTTTAAAAAAAGGATGAACCTTTTTTTATCGATATCAAAGTGAAAAAAAATACATATTTAAATAGGCATTTTATTACATGGGTGGATTTATCTTAATTAAAATTTTAATAGGTTCATGGTAATACGGTTAAACTGTTTGTTTAGGTGTTATCTATGTCTTCTTAGAATTACCTATAATTTTAATCGATGAAGATAATTTTAGCCTAATATTAATTAATGTTTTGATTTTCCAACGTATTATAGTAAATAGCAATTTATCAACTAAATAATGAGGCAAACAACGTCTTAGTATGACCAGTTGACCTAAAAATAGATGGTGCGAAATTAAAATTAAATGGATTTTCAAAAGTATATTCCATGGTATTTTGAAATATTTTGACAACTCTTGAGACAGCTGTCATAACAGACAGCAAATACTTTTTAGTTGAATGTTTACTTGAACCTTTAGAATGCATTAAATTAGAAGACGTCCGATGAAAAGTAGATAAACACCACGTATTTCGGTTTATCTCGATAAATCGAGTACCCCCAAAAATGTTAATAACCAGAAATATCTTTGTTTAACAATTGTATTTTTTACGCTATACAGGCTGGAACAAATTCGTGCTTCATCATTGGGAATTCGGAAACGATAAGAGATACGAAGTCGGTTAAATTGGGGCTGCATAATTATGGGCGCAATAATATACAACAAAAAAAATCAAAAATAAATACAGGGACTTTCAACATATGTATTTGGAAAAGTCTAAAATTTTGCGTTTCAGTTTTTATTTTGTCCTGACTTTGTCCAAAAATAAATTTCACTTTCTCATGGCTCTCTACAAAATTAAATCATCAGATCCTTAATGCGACGTTCTGTCTTTGGATCACCGTCATCAACTTATTTTTTTTTAAATACGGGCCTGGAATTTTTGGTTAAAATTATGAAAGAAGAACTAAATCTACGTTCAGAGGTATACAACACTTACTGGTTTTGAATACCTCTGAACGTAGAACCAAAGCGCAATATTTTAGATTTTTACAAATATTTTGAAAGCCCCTGTATTTATTTTTGATTTCTTTGCGACCTATTATTGACTTCATAATTATGCAACTGTGGCCCAATTTAACCGACTTCGTATCTCTTACCGTTCCTGAAATCCCAATGGTGAAGGACGAATTTGTTACACCCTGTATAGAAAAATACATATTCATGATTATGCCATTTTTGAGCAATATGATCAAACATTAGTAGGCACTATAGTCAAAATTCCTTTAAGGCACCCTAGGAGTGGTATGAATAAAGCGATTCAAGTTTGTTTTGAATCGTTGGAAGTTATATTCGTTGGGAAACACGACTATAGGAAGGTTGTTCCAAAAGGATGATGTCCTGCAGATGAAATAATTCTTAAACAATGAAATTCGAGGAGTACTAAGCTGAACAACATAGGGACGGGTGGCAGTGATCCGTTGTGTATTTCTTCTATTCGCCGTTCTAGGTAAAACTAAGGCTGATTCTCATTATCGCGCAAGGCACGTGCTCGGCAACGGGTCGGCAAAATAGATTCATCAATTTAAACCCGCAAAATCCATAAGATTCAATAAAGTGAAACCTCTCATAACGGACACCTCTAATAAGAGGACATCTCTATTAAGCGGACATTCTTCCATAGTCCGGAACTAGGTATATGGGTAATTGGGCGCACGCGGATAGGTTGTTTTCATACAAAGAGTGCGAAAACCCTCCTTTAAACGGACAACAATTTTTTTTAAGTATTTGAGAGACGAATAAGTACGGTGCAAAACTCTCGGAAGACAGACTGATCAATCGCGTATGCGTGGCAGCGCGAAAGGACTTGAATGAAAGTATGTGTGATTCCCCGACAGCAGTCCGCCGTTTATTTGTTGTAAGGTTAAAATCGTAAACAATGGCACAAAAATGTCTCGTTTTGAGTCTGAAAGAGAATATTGATGTTGTGAAAGTTTGTAATTTGAAAACAATGATTTGGGCGAGTTAATTACCATTAATAGCAATATGCTATTAGAAGATGATAGTGACCCCATTCCTACCGATTACGTAGCCCAAACTGAAACCACATTACTATCTGACGACTCTGATGAAGAAGTTGAATGTAGTAATGAAACAAATGTCACCGATTATCAACAAGCCATTAGTACGGTAAAGGAATTATAAGAGTATGCACAGAATTGAGGTAACTCTACAACAATGGAATTGTTATCAGACTTGGAATTATGTTTTATAGATTGCAAGTATAAAACGCAAACACGTCAAACTACGTTATTAGATTTTTTAGTACTACATCCTAACTAAAACTAGTGTATTTTTGTTATGTTATGTTTATTTGTACATACATAAACATAGTAATAATTTTGAATTTACATATTACCTAATAACAAATTTCCCAAGGGCGGACACCTATATTAGGCGGACGGACACATTTAGACGGTCCCGTAGGTGTCCGCCTAATGGAGGTTTCACTGTATATTATAAATATATTTTGCCGAGCCGGTGCCTTGCTGTGCCCGAGCACGTACCTTGCATGCTAGTGCGAATCAGCCTTTAAGCGGGAGATATCTAGCTCGTGCTCTCCGATCAGACGAATGGCATTTCTGATGGAATCCGATACCCGAAGGGTATACTTAGTTGCAAAGCTCCATACATGAGAGCGTATTCGAGTGTATAGTGTCAAGAGTTGATGTAATATTACTAATTCTTATAAATTAAGCATTCAAATAGAAATCTTTTTCTACCGAAAAATACAATAATTATAAAAATTCTATTTTTATTGCTGCCATAAAATAAGCTCACCCGGCTCTATTTGCCAAAAAACAAGCAAATACAAATTAATATTATCAATTAGCAAAACAGACGCAGCCCAGCGGGTCGTAACTAATATCTGCTATCAATTAGCGAAATGTACTCTGTTTTAGCTTTTAATTTTGGATTTATATCGTAGGATTTATTTTGTTAAATTTTCGATTTCAAACAAAATGTTAAAAACTCAATTTTGCTGAAAATTGTTACAGCTTCGTTTAAGATTATTTTTGCTGATTGCTCATCTTTTAAGGTAAAGTCCATGTGATTGTTAGACAGTTGAAATTAGGTGTTAATACATCAAATTTCCATTAAAAATATGGAATTTTCATTTAAAAAGGCAGAACATCCATGATTTTTGGACTTTCCAATTATTTCACTTTTTAATTCTTTTTTATTTTTAATATTCAAAGCTTTAATTATCTGTGGATTAGCCAGTAAGCGGTATTTATAAAATATTTAAGTTTTGAAAATTACATGAATGAATTGTGTGAATGTTTGTTTATTTTATACGTGCACCTCTATTTTACCTAAACGCGATTGGACGTTATTATGACTGCGATGAAAAAGTTAGCAATTGAAATTATCATTAATAAGAGTCGAAAGAGCTTTCGAGAAATCAACAAATAAATGCAAATCAGAAGAATAATTCTTACCAAGAAGAACAAAAAAGTAATATTATTAAAGTTCGATTATATTGTTCAACAGCAAAATCTCCTCTCCTAACTGGATTTTAACTAATTTCGAATAGTTTTGTGTTGGACGGTGTTGTAAACTTTCCGGAAATATATTTTTTGGAAATATTTCCCGAAACAAAACAAAAACTAAGAAACTCAAAAATCTAAATATTTAATTAAGAAATTTCATCCAAAAAATAGAACACAAATAATATGAAATAAATATCAACAAATACAAAGAATAAAGTGGAATTACGAAACACAGTCAACAGTTAAAAAACAATCACACACGAGAAGCAAGTCAGGCTTGAGGCATCATTACCTTCAATATTATATCCAGAATCAATGCCTTCTTCATGCCAGCCAACTTCCTCCACCTCTTTAACAGTATCAAAAAAAATGACAGTTTCTATTTTTTAACAAGTTTCCACTATGACAAACTATACGAGTAGCTTACCCGCTCTGTTGTCATTAATAAGCAAGCTTTTGTTGGATGAATGTGACTGTAAGAGACTGTGGAGACCACACGCTGACCAAGATCCTTGAGAGCATTCAATAGCAAGGAGAAGGTTGGCGATTTGACTCTCTTTTACAGATATTTCCATGGTAAATTTTTAACTGACATTGCCCGCTTAATTCCACCTAGAGCGACGAATAGCAATATACAACGAATCACTGCTGCTCATCCGTATGTGGTTCAGCTTAGTACTAATCTAACTTCATTGTTTAAGATGACTTTCATGTGAAGGACGTCATCCTGATGGAACGACCTTCCTGAGGTCATGTTTTCAACGAATATAACCTCCAATGATTCAAAACCAACGTGAATCGCTCCCACACCACACATAGTGCCTTAGAGGATTTTTCATTCTGTGCTTATGTTTGATCATAAAAAAAAATACTGAAACTGTTTTCAGTGTCTGATGAAGATTTAATTATTTTTCTAGTGTGATGTTTCTACAGCTTAAAATTATTAAATATATATTATATAAACTTTTGTTTTTAATCGTTTAAACGCATTTTAAATATTTTTTCAATATTTCCATTTTCACTCACAACACTAAGAGTAGTAGCAGTAGTACAATAGCATTAGTTTATGAATGACAAGAACATTGTTTGCAGAATGAAGGCAAGAAATTAATTCATTGCTACGGTAAAAATTTATCTTCTCTTTAATTTTTCGAGGCTTCTGAGTATTTTATCAACTTACGATGGTCATAAAGCTTCTGCGAAGCTTTGTTACATCTATCAAGTCCAATAGTTTTCTACCAAGTTTGTTATGCGGGAATGCACCGCGTTGAATATTTCCGAACATTTTGGATGTTCTACGGGTCACCTGCATATAATGTGGGAGGCAGTTCCATCCAAATCGCCGCAAGTGTGCATTCAATGGGTCGTTCTGATTCCTATACGTTGAAAGTGATTTTTTAAGTAACAGTGGTTCATCAGCACGCCACCTGTCTCAACTGAATTCGAGTTAGGAATAGCATTCCCTTCGGGAGTTTCCATGGGCTTTTCAATTGTTGGCCGTGCGTGTGTTTGACCAGGTATACCGTTCCATCGAGATGTTATTTTCTCACTTATCTGTCTAACATTGGTCTGATGGTCACCTATTTTGATATCCCAAGGGCGGGTTCCGGGCCCCTGAAATTTTGAGCAGATCAGCTCTCGCTAGTCCGTCTGCTTTTTTATTTCCTTTTGTCCCTGAGTGACCTGGAAACCCACAAGAGTTCGATATTGTTACTCTTTGCTGTCAGTTTTCCAGGTCGTTAAGGCTTGGAACACTATGGCTTGTTTACCCAGTGGGATACTGATGCCCAACCAGGGTATTTCTCGGTATATACCTGCGCCCACTCCGTTGGTAGTTCTGGAACTATCGGTGTACCAAGCTAGGCCCTTGTTAAATGACAGAGATTCTCCCTTTAACCATATATCGGAGTTACAGCTAATGTTGAATGGTTTTATGAAGTTATAGATCATTCTCATACGATTGGTGTTCATGTCTAAAATCTCGTCATTGATTGGAACCGTGGATCTTGTGTGCTCTATTTTTCCGGGATGCTGTTTTCATACGCCATTTGTTTTCATCCTTGAGGCACTGCAGTTGGCCTCCATTTTGATATGAATATCTAGGGGTGTTAGTCCTAGTATGACTCCCATTGCTCCGGTGGAGGTACCTACTTCTCATAACGCCTCTGATACACAAGCAGGCCAGCCTTTGTAAACTGTTAAGTTTAGTGGCTGTCGTAATTTGCTGTGTTTGTGTCCATAACCGTCAGAAGATATCAATTGTCAAAGTTTGCAAAGGTAAATTTAATTAATTTCAATTATTATCCAAACGGTTGGTCATACATTAAAATATGAAATGAAACTTCTGTTTATTTTTAGCAAAAGTTCATTCGCTGTAAACGAGATAACGTACGAAAATAGCTTTGGAAATAAGAATATAAAGAATTTAATGCTTTGTAACAAAAGGTATTATTTTTGTCATCGCATGAGCTATTTGTAAAATATTGATCATTAGATTTTGAACAGCTTTATACTTCTTTAAGCAATTTAAAAGACAAAATTGACTCACGTGATTGATGGTTAAAAACAAAGGGACAATTGTATTGTACACCAGTGCAATATGCTGTATGCAATATCTTTACTTATTAGAAATCAAAATTTAATAGTTATTTATGATGTTAGTGTTAAAAGTTTCATTTTATTTTGTAAGAACGGAAATTGAATAACGATCTTTGCGAGTGATCCAATTATTCGACCGAAATACAAACACTATTAAACCAGATACTAAAATAAACAAAAAATTTACATCTATTCTACTACATCCAAAATCAAGTAACGATACTTGTCAATTAAATGGAAACCAATGTGTATTTTGTCAGTTAGGGAAAACTCGCTCGCAATAACTCAATCAGAACATACTTGTATTTATTTTTTATACTAGCGTTAAAAGTATTCCACTTTTAACACTAGTGCCATAAAATGGCGTTTTACGCACTGACAACAATCGTTAAAAAGTCTATTTTTAATTGTATTTGTAGATAAAAAAAAAATTTAAACAAAATGAAAAAAAGAATCACTTTTATGTAATATGAATGTAATACCAATAACAAACATTGGGAAAAGATTCATTATCAGAATAATTACTAAATAAAATTACCAGGAATCATGTCATAATGAAACAAACTTACTATGGTAATTATTTGATATTTAATATTTAGACAATTTTTATATAGAACACAAAGTTGCAACTAAAAACATAACGTTCATTTTTTTTAAATTCCTTACAAATCCTTGATTTGTAGTTTTTTATGTTCACCCGAAAATATTTCCATCGAATATCTGGGAGCTCCATGTAGTCTTATTAATGAGTACTTAAGTTAAAATATTTTTTCTACGACCGTCAAAAATGACAATGGTTGTGTATTAACGTCATTGTCAAAAGTAAGACATTTTTTCATTGAGATTATTTTTTTTGCGTTACCAAATGATAACATGCAAAATATTTTTCCTATAACCAAGCGCAAAGTACAAATTTGTGCTTTCAAAAGAAAGCGCAAAGTTGCACTTCTTCGAGGAGCGAGCGTATTTATACTTTGTCGCTCGCGCGAGCGACAGAGTAGCCAAAACGCTCGCTTGGTTTTCAAGGAAACCATAACAAAGAAAACGTCTAGTGTGCCTGGAACTTCTCACACAAAAGTAGGCGTTGATGGTATTTGATAGATGTCGACAATTTTGTGACCAACGCGTAATTTTCGATCATTCTCGTAAAATAAAAATGTCTTTCCGTGAAAATTCAATGGAAATCGATGAAATTAGTGAAGTTTCGTGCACACCGCCGGAAATTGCGCAAGCTGCAAAATCAGTTACTCTTAATTTACTGCCAGAGAAGTCGAGAAGCAAATATGAAAAGCAGTATGAAGTTTTTAGTAAATGGTGCGAATCAAAAGAAACCAACAAGATATCAGAAAATATTTTACTTGCATATTTTGCCGAAAAAGCGAAGGTAATGAAATCCTCTACACTTTGGTCAATGTACTCAATGCTAAGAGCTACGATATCAGCAAAATATGATATAAACATCAGCGAATACAAGAAACTCTTAGCTTTTTTAAAACGTCAAGCTGTTGGCCAAAAACCTATAAAATCAAAAACCTTAAATTTTGATGAAGTGAAAACCTTTTTAGAAGAAGCTCCTGATAAGATATATTTACTGAAAAAAGTGATCTTAATTGTGGGTATCGCCGGGGCATGTAGGAGGGACGAACTTGTCAAAATGGTAGTGGACGACATTGAGGAAAAGAGTCAATCCTTATTGTAAACATACCTGATTCTAAGACCTACAATAGCAGAACATTCACTGTCGCAAATAACGCAACACTCGAATATTTATCAATCTATCGAAAATATATTAGCCTCAGGCCCAAAAAGTGTACGAACCGTAGATTATTTTTAAAATATTCGAATGGTACATGCCATAATCAAGTAGTAGGAATAAATTCTATTGCAAAAGTACCAAAAGACATAGCACAGTACCTTGGACTTCCAGAACCATGCAAGTATACCGGTCATTGCTTCTGCCACTCTTTTAGTTAATGGAGGAGGCAACATCACTCAATTAAAAAAACATGGAGGATGGAAGAGTACTAACGTAGCAGAAGGCTATATAGATGAATGTCTTGCTCAGAAAATTGCTACGTCTGAAAAAATTTTGGGACCGGCACCAACGATAAATAAATCACCCATATTTGTGGAAGCGAGAAATTCTGAAAACATCCCGATACATTTACCATCAGAAACTTCCTCTGAAATCATCATTAAAAATTGCGAAAATTGTACATTTAACTTTAATATTATAAATAATAGGAAAAATGATAGTTTATAGATATAGTGTTATTAAAAAAACCTATAACCTTAATTAATGTTAATTGTATTATTTAAATTTATTACAAAGTTTTTATTATTAATTTTTACCAAACATTTTTATAAAAACACTGGTTGTAGAAAAAATCATGTGTGTAATTCGAGCGCAAAGTAACATTGCCGCTCTCTCGAGATAGCCGCGCTCCGCTACGCGTCGCGCATCAAATTTCTCGCTCGGAGCGGCAATGTATTACTTTGCGCTCTTAATACACAAATAGCTATTGCACGTCACAAAAATTAAACAAAAAACTTGAAAAATACTTATTGTTTTATCAAATAAATAAACTAAGAGTAGCATATTTGTATTAGATACATTATTATTATTTTATAGTTATTTCAATTATTATTTACAATATTAACGTTAATTGAGCAACCACTACAAGATGTAATATTTATTCCTGAGAAATCTGCTGCTTGAAGAGATTAAATTAATTGTTAATCCCTTTTGAACTAGGTGTTACCGAATTTAAATTTAAAGTTATGCAGTCGAGAATTTTATTTGAAATATTAATTTTATTATTTATTAATTCCTCCACATAATTATCCTTCGGCCAGGCTTGAACAAATGTCATATTTTAAATTGTTCATACTGCCCTTCCTACTGCCGTCTATATTTTTCCGGTAGAAGAGTCAGTGTAACAAGTTTGGCTGAATCTGATATTTCTGGAGGGGTACAGGATAAATCATTATCATTTTTGAGACTCTTCCTTATTAGCTTATGTATTGTTTTACTATAAAAACTCACAATATTCAACACTCGTCAGTGAAAAACGTTGTCAAACATATTGGTTTCCCCATAGTTATACCTGGGATAGATTGGACTACCATGTTTTTAAAAAGTAATTTGCATTAAATATTATAATACAAAATATCGTTTTATGATTTTAGTTTAAGGAAATTGAAGTCGTAGAAAAAATATTGTTTGGAACTCGTGTGCGAAATTCTTTGGTAATCATGATTTTTTCAATAGGCTGCGTCGCGTCAAAACAATTTCGTGCTGGATCACCAAAGTAGTATTTCGCACCCTAAATACAAAAATATCTATTGTTCTTGTTTTATCGCACTATTTTTCGGCTCGGGCCTATTTTCGTAAGAAAGTGATCAAAATGTCAAAAAATTCGATTGAAGATAATATCTGGAACGTCAGATTAACAGGGATTACCTTTCTCAAATGCTGGAGAAAGTAAGATCAGCAATATTAAACGTTAATATTCCCTTAAAATGAATAATAGTTAATAATTCGGTAATAAATTAGTGATTTTTGTTAAAAGCTCTGTGGGGTCACTCATCAATAAAACTAATATGATTGCTCTACTTGACTTTTTGTCAAGATGAGACTTGACATTGCATTTACTTAACTTTGGCAGTCCTTTTACTCTTGTCAACTTGATGTTTCACTCATTAACTTGACGTAATTTTTCTATTGGACATAACGAAGTACTACAATATTCCTTTCTCACCAGAATACTACACTGACATTTCGCCCCTGCGCCTTAAAATGCAGTAAGCCAAAACTAGCTATTTGAAATAAACCTGATTTTAAAATTATCAGTTAAAATTAGTCTTTAACTGTACACATGCGCATATTTTTTTTGTGTGTACAAAAGGATACATTTACAAGCGTTAGAGCGATTTGTTCTGTACCTATATCCAAATATGCTCTTACCTTTTTATTAGACTTAAATACAGCACATTTGAACACATTGGAAGCACCATCTCTGGCAATATAACTAAATATCTTAAGATCTTGGGAATCGTGGGATACATAAAATATTCGGTAGATAGGATTTTGGAGGAGAACCGACTTGTCGTCATTCCAGTGTCTTCTCTGAAAAAAAAAATTGAAATTATGTCATACCTAATAATGTAAATTCTGAATCATTTATTTTCGTATAAACGAAAACTATGAGTAAAAAAAGGAAAACAAGATCATTGTGATTATATTATAGAATTTTCTAATGTTTTTTTCTTTTGCTGCTCACATAATATCTTTTCAATTTTCTTGCGAATTTTAATCGGAATAGATACAGGGAATCCAGAAACTTGTGGTCATAAATGATAGGATATATAACGAAAGTTAAATAATAAAAATTTAATTTTTGGATTTTTTTTATTATTAGGCGACCCTGAAATTTGAATGATAGTGATAACTCATAGCAATACAACTCTCGTTATTGAAATTGCAATTTGAACTGTTTTATTATATAGCTACGGTCGAAATTAAATTTTATACAATGTTGACAGTGTTGCTAAATTTGACATTTTGCTTCCGTTCCATTTCCCCATAAATTTATTTAAGAAGCTATACTTTGTTTTATGCGATATCTTCTACCATTTTTGAGATAAATCTGTTTTAGCCATAGTTTCAAATTAAATTTGATGAAATTCATATTAAAATTATTAAAGAACTATGCACTAAGTTATGACCTCTAGTTTCTAGACAATAAATGGGTCTGTTAAATGCATAACAAATATAATAATAATGTAGGAGTTTGTTCAAGTTTTACAAAAAAAATATTAAAAAGTCAGCAACAATTTAAAAGAAAGAGATTAGAAAAGGAAGTGCATTTCACAAAAATAATAGGCTTTTTAGAAGAATAATCGAACAAATGCTTTAAGACTTTGTTCTCTGATCACAAATAAGAAATTCTCTTAGTTACATTACTGCCCGATATCTGCCATGAAACCTCGAAAAATTACATTTATAGAATTTCAAATCACTGTAATATGATTCTATTACGTATTTATCTACATAATCCAAGAAATGGAAGATATATCCATGTATTAATGATTTCTAACATATCTAAGCATTTATTTTCATTGAGAGGGGCGTACGAAATTAGCAAGTGGAGACATCTATGATGCAACAATTAAATAGAAAATTTTTCATATTTGGAAGGGCAGAGAAGGAGGTTATTAATAAGTAGGATTGAGGTAGTTACATACTTTTAAATTATTTCTTTATTCTTGAATTAAGGCTTAGGCAAGTCATCGACGAATTAGTTCTCACGATCGGAGATATAACGGAATATCAGGCGTGAGGTGTCCGTACTCTTTTCGTAGATCTGCTTAGTTTTCCCGCGGACATTAGGATCTCATAACACAAGCGTACATGCTTCAATAAACATAAAGTCTTCGAACATGTGTCACCGTCTCTGTGCTCATGTTCAAGTTCATGTGCGACGTACCATCGTGTCGATAAAAAACTAGGACAGCCAAGTTTCATATTTTCTCCTTGACTATTAGTGCCTGTTCTCACCAAAGCAACTGGCAACCGCAACGCAACTACAACGCGACCGCAACTTCAGTTGAGTTGCTTATGCGTTCCCACTGAAATCAACTTGTTTGATGTCTCATTTGACATGAGCAAAATGTCGTCTTCGTCAGATGAAGATATAGCCGCAACATACTTGCTCGTTAAAAAGCTTTAAAAAACTGAGCGACAATTTTGGGTTATCCCTTTTTCACCATAAATTTGAGACATAGTTCGTATACAGGGTCCGCAAACGAAGCGTGGACGGAAGATTAAATCGTTATCGAAGAACTTATCAACAATACTAAAACAGCTTGAGATATTGGATTAAAAGCGGAATGTTTTAAAAATATTTTACATTATGCAGTGTGGCCCAAAAAAGTGTGACAGCATAAAGTTATATTTTTTTAAATGGGACACTCAGTATTTTATTGCATATTTAGGTTCGTATTACTATCGTTTATAAGTGCCTCAAATTTTATTTGTGTGTGTGTTCGTAATAAGCTTTCAATAACTCCACATTTTAAAATAATTTTTCTCAAGTATTTCAAATGGAACACCCTGTATATTATTTGGCTATTTGACGTAGAATTCATAGATAATTTTTTTTTGTAATATAAGCATATAAGTTATATCCAGCCGTTTTCGAAATAATTATAAATATCATAAATTATGTTGTTTAAATAGAGTTTTTAGTGGGAAATTTTATTATAGGCGACTAGACTAATAATTGTAAACTAAAGTAAATGTTCAAAATAGCTTCCTTTTACTATTAGAGTTTGCCGTATTTTAGTTATTTCGATATAAATTTTAAAAGTCTACATTTTTGCTACTTTTATTTATTTCATTTTATTTTTTATTCTTAATCGAGTTGCCATGATTTTTTTTTTGTTTAGATTGTCACTATGACAGCCAAATAAAATTATTTCATTTGTTCAGTCGTCGAAATTAACTACTAACTTACACAAAATGTCGAATTTTACAACTTTAGAAATGGTAAATATGAATTTCATACTGGGTGAATGTGCAAGAAATTGCCTCCTCGCGAGCCGAGTATATGCTGAAAGATATACAGATATTGAGAGAAAGCCGAGATCAGAAACCTTCGAGAAGTTGTTGCAAATGAACTTATGCATAACAAATGTAAACCATTAAAAAGTTACCGCTAGATTTTAAGAAAAAGTAGCAAAAATGTAGGCTTTAAAAATTTATATCGAAATAACTAAAATACGGTAAATTCTAAGAGTAAAAGGAAGTTATTTTGAACATTTACTTTAGTTTACAATTATTAGTCTAGTGGCCTAAAATTTCTCAATAAATACTCTATTTAAACAACATAATTTATGATATTTATAATTATTTCGAAAACGGCTGGATATAAGTTATATGCTTGTATTACAAAAAAAAATTGTCTATGAATTCTACGTCAAATTGCCGAATAATATACATAGTGTTCCATTTGAAAAACTTGAGAAAAATTATTTTAAAATGTGGGGTTTTTGAAGGTTTATTATGAACACCCTGTATAAAATGAATAAACGCAATTACATTCATAGTATCTCTAGACCTCTTGTCATAAATTTTACTCAATATTGAGGTTAAAAAATAGTTCTGGATTGTTTTTTTTTTTAATTTTTTTATTCAGGACTGCAAAACTCTTTTTTTAGTTTTTAATTTATTTCTCCGAAACTACAAAACCAAATTAAATAAAACTTGAGGCACTTATAAACGATAGTAATACGAACCTAAATATGCAATAAAATACTGGGTGTCCCATTTAAAAAAATATAACTTTATGCTGTCACACTTTTTTGGGCGACCCTGTATAATGTAAAATATTTTTAAAACATGCCGCTTTTAATCCAATATCTCAAGCTGTTTCAGTTTTGTTGATAAGTTCTTGGATAATGATTTAATCTTCCGTCCACGCTTCGTTTGCGGACCCTGTATAGTGGCACAGGAATTAAATAATGATTCGGTTAAATTCCATAGGTTTTACCGAATGAGCTACAAAAGTTAAATATTTGGCTGTCTCGTCCGCCATGACACCGCGACTGGAAGCAACTCACGACGGCGACGCGGTATGCTGTTGAGTTGCTTTAAGTCAGTGGGAACACGCGTATTTAAACATTAATGCTGTGTTGCGTTGATGTTGCGTTGCGGTTGCCAGTTGCTTTGGTGAGAACAGGCACTTAGGAATTATTTACTGTCGTCTGGGATCAGTACAATGTCATATACAAATTTGACATGTCAACTTAGATTGTCACTTTATTATTAACTTATAAAGCACATTTTTTTTAATATGCCACAATTAACCCCCCAGCAAGAGGCTATTAACTACAGTCGGTTGCGATATGGTTTTTTTATTAGGAATATTGCAGGCGAACTGGGAGTAAACAGAAATACCGTGTTGTTGGCAAAACAAAAAATAGCAAGGAATCGAACTATTATTAGGAGCAGTTTCAGGTTCCCCTAGAATGTTTGCTAATACTAATTATCAAGAAGTAATAAACAGGAATGTTTTATGACTACATATTAAAAAAAAATTGTTGCTACGACAAATTTTGTGTTTGTATATTTTTTTATTTTGTTAAATTTCTTTTAATATTCAGTTTTATCTACTTTAAATAAAACATTTGACTTTTTCTTAATAAAAAATGCGTAACACATTCAGTTCGTCCATATAAACTTCGGCTCAACTTTATATATATTTGAGGCTACCTCGTATCGCAAAATACAAACCTTAAATTATTTAACCTAGGTTACACGATGGTACGTGGTTGTACACTCATGTATTAACGCATGTACGCTCGTATATGGGCACTTATAGGGCGGAATGAAGATGCAGTGATTTGTCGCTATAGATAGCAAATGTTGTCTTGTCAGTCACGATTACAATTATTCCTCAGAGCGAAAGTTCCAAACACATTACCGTTATTTCTGTTATAAAGACGTCAACTTTTAAATCTTTTCAATATCTAATTCAGTCGTAATATTATAATTTGTTTAATGGTAAAACACGTGATCAAGAGTATACACACTGATGTCTATGACAACGATGAAGCTAAGTGATAAAGCTATCATCAGGTCAAGTTTGAAGTTTTCTGGCCTACTCTTAAAAAATTATTTATTGCGAATTGAAGATTATTCTTATTATGAATTATTATTATGAAGATTATATTAAAATTCGGATCGCAATATTTTATATCTGTACAAGTTTAAAAAAAAAATACTATTAAGTTAGGAACGACCCTTCCAGCTTTATCTTAGAAGGGAAAAACCCTCCAACCTATACCTAAAAAAAAGGCTTAAGAAATACTCTGCGCAAAGTTCTAGGAAAGATAAAAACTTTGTAACTCTTATTAAAAAACTTACTTTTTTCTTTTTCCTAAGGGTTACTTTTACTCCATCCACCGACACTTCAATAGTCACCTTTTTCTTTTTGATTCCTTTTGCTTTGAACTCATACTAAAACAAAAAAGTTTCCGTTAGTAGGGCAGCTTGTAAATAAGTAATTGCATATTAAAAAGTTGAAAAACGTTTTTTTTGCCGTTGCCATTGCAAGCTAAATGGCTTCTTATAAAAGTGGAAGTACAAAGACTGATAAAATTATAAAATCTTTTAAAATTTGTTATATCAATTCACAATCTTGACCGATTCAGGATATACTAAAGTGTAATATGTAAAGTAACCTTGTCTACTAAATTTAATTTCTAGGATTACAAAATATTATAAAATACGCGGTATATTAGTTATATAAACATTCTTCTTTCCACGTTTTTGAGCTACCGTACAGTAAAAAATAATGTACCTCAAAAACAAGTTGGCCACATATGGGAAACCATTTCATTATTGTAATATTCAATAGTATATTACGTACCGAGGTGGAAAGTGTTTCATTCCTATCGAGAGAGTCGGTAGTTAACTAAATCTCGAGACAGTAATGAAACTTTTGACCGAGGTTTGTATACTATTTTATTTACAACTACATCTAACATCCACTTCTTATTATTTTGAATTAAAATTATTAATAAAAGATAAATGTCATTTTGACTTTTCCATTGAAAAATTAGACAGAAATTTCAAATAACCGCAGGTGGTAAAACAACTTAGGTAATTTTACACATCAAAATGGCAAATACAATTTTTTGAATATGGTTTCCATGTCACTAAACAATATATTATTTTAACAACAGAAAAATGCTATCAGATGAGGAATTTGATTTTGCTGCTACTCCACCAGAACTAAAAGCCACCCGAGATATGAGAAGGCATATAACTGTTTCAAAGAATGGTGTACGGAAAACAAAGTTCAAAATTCTGGTTCTGAGTCGGCGCTACTAGCTTTTTTCAGTAAAAATGCCCAAGACAAAGAAGAATCAACGATTTGGTCACAATATTCAATGCCGAAGGACAACTCTATTAATTAGGGAAAAAGTAGTCATATTACGTATATATACGTATAGTCATATCACAAGCAAAGCTATTAGCATTTAGAAAAAAGTGTGTTCGTATATTATTTTAAGATATCGATTTTTTTTAAAATTACAAAAAATGTTTTGCTTTCCACCCAGATGGAAAGTGCTCACTTTCAACCCGGGTGGAAAGTAAAAAAACGTCAACTTTTCACCTTTCAAAGATAGATGAAATCTCATTATTACATGCATGGTTGTAAATAAAAAATTTGTAACCTAAAAACTTATTTTGACATTTGACAAGTGACTACTTGGTTGGATGGAAAATTGGAAAAAATATATTTTGTCATGGAAAACTAATATTAGATGCCGAGATATCGAAGAAATGCATTTGAAAAAGTGTTTAGATTTTAATATTATCTTTTTTTTGAAAGTTTAGAGAAAAAATTCCAAAAGTTATACTTCTCTGAAAAATATCCAGTATTAGTTTCATAAGTTTCATAAGTATTCTCAGGTATATAATAAAAATGTGTTAAATGATCGAAAACCAAAGTCAAAATCTATTATTTAAACATTTTTGTTAGTTTTAAAAAGGTTTATTTGTTAAAATTTCGCTCTTTACTGGGTGTGGCCAGACCATGTATCTGGCAACCATATTTACCATTTATAGATATTTCTGGATCAATATGTTTACGAAAGGCCAGTTATCTAATTTTGAACATGTTTTTTACCGTTTCCCCCTCTTAATAGAAAATTAAAAGATTCTCCGGAGAAAGAATGAAGATATCGAATTACAGTTTACGCCAAAATGTTGCAATTTTTGTGCTCTTTCAGTACTGTAATAAAATAATATATCATGGTAATTAATCTTATTAAGAAAATGTAAAAAAACAGAATTATGGGTAAACCGCACCCTCTAGAAGGTGCAGTGCGAACTAGCGATCACGATCACAGCCGGATATTTAATAGGAGTAAAATTATCTTTAAAACGAACCTAAGTTGATTACATTTGGATAAAGGGTATGGAAGATACAGCCATTTTAAAAATATTGTTTACACGCTTCTCCTATTATGGGTGATACACAAAAGTTTAAGGAGCAAACTTTTGCAAAAAGTAATAATCGTCTTATATCCATTGTAAAATAAAAACTTTAACAGTGTTAATTCGAAAAAAATTGAATTTTTAATTATATAATAGTAATTGCGCCCGCTAGCGGTCATTTTGGAAACATGAAAATATTTTTCATCATTTTTTTTTTGGTCGACTTAGTCAATGAAATTTTTTTCTGAAAGACATATTATGACTTTCATAATATCGTACCTCGCCGACATTAGTGGGTCACCCTGTATAATTGTGATATCTGAATATGTGTTGTTACTATAATAATTTAGATAGATACTCACCCGTATCCTTCGCATGGCGGCAACAATTTCCACCCTACTGGTTGGCCTGGGTACATCCAACATGCCAATGTACTGAAAACAAAGAAACAAATTTTTTAAAAATGTAAAAATACCTATTTAGGAATACGAAAATCAATATTAACTAATCCACTAGTGGTGTTCTAGTTCTATGGGATTTTACTCGTCTATTAGCAGAATTATTTCTTGTTTTGGGTATGGTAAATAATCCGCCAATGCATTTTCGTAAAATATATAGTATTGGAAAAAAACGTTTTTAATATAATCGAGTACTTGATACTCGAGAAATTTTAATAATCGAGTGAATCGCTCGAGTGATTAATCACTTGTAAATTTTTATGAATGAAGAAGAATGTGGTGATAAAACACCAGGGGTTGTTTTATCAACATGTTATTAAGTTTTAGAAGTTTAGTCTTAGAGTTTTTATTAAGGAAAGAACAGTTGATTCTGATTTTTAAGAAAATTATATCCTTTAATTTTTTAAAAATTTACAATCGCCGCTAGCTAGCTAGTCAAAACAAAACCCATGTCGCGATGAATCCACTAAGGGATTTGGCATACTTTTTTGTATGCATCTTCTCGTTTATGTGCCTTTAACAAAGACGTATGTGGTGTCAGCCTCGATACATTTGGGGTGGCGTGCGGCTTCGAGCGAAAATCGGGTAATAAGGTAACGATTTTCGATTTTTCGCTAAAGTATTTCCTATCGAACGAAAATCTGCTCGATATATGGCAGTTTTTTTTTTTACCTCGAACGATTTCACTACAATGCAGAACATCTCGGTCGGCATCAAGCGAGTATCGAGTGAAAGGTAAAAGTAACAAGCGACTATTTTTGCTTCAATTTATAACTCGAGCAGTTTTTTTTATAATCGAGCGGTGTCGGTTTTTTCAATAATCGAGTAGGTACACAAGCGGTTTCTCGCGCAACACAACATTACACAATACTAAAGAGATACCAAGACATGTAGGAGGCTCTAAGTTCTGAAACAAGAAGTCAATAAAACAATTGTCTAAAAATTTTCTGTGTTTCCTCAGCAATTCGTAAATGAATAATCTTGCCAGAGCTAATTAATGTAAATGGGAAAACTAAACGCCTCAAGCGGGCTTTAACTAAAAGGTTTGCTGCAAACAAAATAGTTGTCTGCTCGACTAGAAACATTTTGGAAGAGGCGGCTCGTGACAGCGGGCAATATTTCTATGTATTTCTATTGATAACTGAGATATTGGACTTCCTCGCACTCATACTGTATATTAGTAGCAGTAAAATTATTAATTGACCGGTGAGATTATTAGTTGGCCGATGAAATTATGGCAGAAGCTAAACTACAGACTAAATAATTTCTTTTAGGTTGCGAATGAAGAATGAAGCCATCTTTAACACAAGTTTGACAGTATATTAAAGTTATTTTTAAATCTCCTCTAAAGGAATATATTTTTAAGGGCTACTTTACGCGTCAATAGACCCTTAAATTCATTGAAAACATAGTTCTTTTAAGGGTTTTCATAACATTAAGGCTACCTTAGCTAAGGCCTAACTTAAGGTAATATTCAAATGTAGGCCCCAAGTCACCTTAAAGTGCAGAATAACGTAAGTCATCCTTAAAACAAATTTGAGATGATATTAGTTC
The DNA here is from genome assembly GCA_963991005.1 of Barypeithes pellucidus. NCBI lineage: Eukaryota > Metazoa > Arthropoda > Insecta > Coleoptera > Curculionidae > Barypeithes > Barypeithes pellucidus. Next base: position 33,081,758 of record OZ022562.1, read on the forward strand.
TTTTTAACTCATATCTAAAGTAATTTAATGTAAAAAGGAAGAAGTTTTAAATTTTTAAATGTTTCAATATATTTAGAGGATTCTTCTTCTGGTGCCGTCTTCATTTACTGAAGGTTGGCGATCATTCTGGCTATTTGTATTTTTGAAACCGCTGCTCGGAATAAGGATTTGGTACTCCTGCCATACCATTCCCTCAGGTTCTTGAGCCAAGATGTCCGTCTTCGTCCTGGTAGTCGGCGTCCCACAATTTTTCCCTGTATAATAAGTTGCAGAAAACAATAATTATCACACCTCATTAGGTACTCTACATGTTTCGGCTTTTTAGGCCTTATTCAAAAGCATTATAGGGTATATAAGATTAAGTGTAAAGATTGTGGAGCTAGCTGTCTATGTTGGGCAAACCGGTGGAAACATCAAGACAAGATTAAAATAACATCGCAATTCTATTTTGAATAACATAAAAAATTCCGGAATCTCCACACATTGTATAGAAAACAACCATTTTATAGATACGAACAACATTAAACAAAAAGATATTCTAGAACAGTACGAAATTAAAAAGTCTATAAAAAATAATCCCCTCACAACTAATAACCAACAAAATTTCGTATACACGCCCGTGATATACAGCTTTCTCAAGTCTACCTACACTAATCGGGGGAAAAACCCTCATTCTAGGCAATAAAATAGTTTATTATTGACAGTATAAAGACCCGTAAACATAGTAATTCTCTAAATATATTGAAACATTTAAAAGCAAATTTCTTCCTTTTTTACATTAACTTATTTAAAAAATGTTTCATAAAGAACCAACCGCGGAAACAGTCGAGTATGTCATATCTAAAGGAATAGCTCTTTAAGGACGTGTTAATCCTAGACTTACGTGGCAATTTACCCTCAAATTAATTTAAAACATAGTTTTTTAAGGTATTTCGGTTTACCTTAACGTTAAGGATATTTTAACTAAGGCCTAACTTAAGATAGCATTCAAATATGGGCCCTGAATCAGATACATTATGTGTAAATTGTGGACAAGATGACATAGGTCATATAAGGGTAGAAGGCGGGTAGGCATGCATTATCTAGCAAATGTGTACACCGGCCATTTCGATCCAAATGAATTCCCTCGCTATTTATATAACTAGTGCAAGAAGTTATTACTTAATTGTTAAGTTTGGTCATCGCAGGGTTTTGTTTTTTAATGTATTTTATTTCGAGCAGATCAAAAACTTTTTTTAAATGCTTAATAGTTTTTGAAGTGGCACCCGAAATATTATACTACAATTCACCGCCGAGATCGAGACGGTGCAACAACACGATAAAGCGAAAAAGCAGAGAATATTTCATTAATATGTATGTTAAGCACTCAGCGCCATTTCTTTTCACGCCATTAGCCATCAGACATCCTATAATTTCCATAAGATATTTTTAAATTTTTAAAATAATAAACTAAAGCTCTTTAATTTTAGTATTACATGACAAGTTTTTTTAACACTAAATCATTGGTCTTTAAAGTTAATAAAAAATAAACTAAAGTCTTTTAATATTTTCCGACAATCTTGATAAATGGTTTATTTTAGGCAGGTTCTATCTGAGCCGGATTAGATTAAAAATGTTTTCTCAAAAAATATCGCCATAACGTAATAACGCAATAAAAACACATATTCTTTATAAAATTTTGATTACTGTGATTTTTATCAAGCTAAGTCAACGGAAGTACTTATCCATAAGTACCTACAACATGTCCAAGGAACCCAATGGAGTTCTCAAAAAGTACAAGAATATAAAGAAGGAATGGCCGAAGGGCCAAGGCAAAACGACAAATATAAAAGTTGTTTCAAATCTAGCTGAGAGTAAAAATACTGAATCTGAAATAAATATATATTATATTATACTATTATTAGCGGTTTAAGTTATTGGTGACGTAAATTGCCTATGACATACATTTTTTTGATTAAACTATCTTTAATCTAATAATATGGCAACATAGTCCGTTGCCAATGGCTACAGGTAGCTAGCGCTAATTTGATTGGTTATATCCCAGACAGTTGATAGCGCATGCGTCTCGTGAGACACCCGATGGGCCATCGGGCTTGTTCGGCGAGGTCGGATATTTGATGAATCTACCCACCCAGTTACGTAGTGATAGAAAGGGCAATAGTTATTGTATTGTATTAAATTGTGTTTTATAAATGCATGTTCATTGTGTCGTGTTTTAGGGTGTTATTTTAAAATTTTAAACTTTTATAATGAATGCGTATACTACTTTTGGTAAAAATCTACACAGTCAGATGAAGTGATTGCAAATGTTCATAGGGTATGTGAAGAGGAATCACAAATCAATATATTTAAATTGCCAATTAAGCGAAAGCTAGAAAAGAACATTAATACTGAAAAATAATCATTATATTATTAATAATATAGCTGTTTCTTCCATGTTGAAAAATTTACATCTTGTAAGTGGTAATTTTTTAAACCTTGATGAAAATAGTTATCAAACATAAAATGAAATGACTGAAGAACTTCCTATTTTTATTACATTATTTAAAATAGCACGCCCATGACTAGACCATGTTTTAAACGATATTGCTTTCCCCTTACTATTGTACCTGTACAAGGGTTTTGAAAAGGCTATTTATTATTTTACCCCATTTTAAATATAAAATGTAAAAAGTTTTTTCTGCGGTCGTCAACCATTTTTACGGCTTTTAAAAAGACAAAATTAAAAAATGTCAAACCAAGAATTTATCAATTTTGTGCCAGAGTGACACCTTGTTAATAAATTTATTTTTATTAGGGTATAATGAGGGAACTGAAAAATTGTGATTGATAAAGTCATTAAGGTGTTTTTAAAAATAGTAATACTTAATTCAAACTTTGTATTGGTACTCAAAACAAGATTTGAAACAACTTTTTATTTGTCGTTATACTTAAAAATTAAAAATAGGGGTGTTCTCCCTTGGACCTTCCTTACATTAATTTACTTTTTGTATTTTTTTTTATGATCAAACACAAGCAATATAGGAAAATCCTTTAAGACACTCTGATAGTGTTGCGTGTGCGCATAAAGCGATTGACGTTGATTTTGAATCGTTGGAGGTTATACTCGTTGGAAAACACGACCTCGGGAAGGTCGTTCCATAAGGCTGACGTCCTCCAGATGAAATAATTCTTAAATAATGAAGTTCGAGGAGTACTAAACTTAACCACATATGGATGGGCGGCAGTTGTTCGTCGTGTACTTCTGCTATTTACCGCTCAGGGAATTAAGAGGGCAAGGTTAGCTGAGCATTTTCCATGAAAATATATGTAAAAGAGAGTCAAATCACCAACCTGTCTTCGATGTTCCAGGCTATCAAGGCTCTTTGTCAGCTCGTGGTTTCTGATCAGACGAATGGCTCTCCTTTTATATATTTATATTTTGTATAATATAATACCCATTTTTTCGTAGTAAATCTTTGCTTCTTGCAAAGCCGAGTTTTTAGGAAGAGACACTTTTTTTAATAAAACCCATGATAACAGTTGTATAGAGGAAAAAAATTTAACCTATGTGAAAATTAAAGAAAATATCAATAAAAATGAGAATTTATAAATATATAAAAAAAATATGAATTAATATGATCAAACCCGAACAAACATCTCTTCGTAGAACTCTTGGGATCCGCGGAACCCATATTGAGAATCACTGCTTCATATTATAAAAAACACAGCCCTAAATCTTTTAAAGTGTATTGGTTTATAAGACATGTAAGATACAAGGCTTTAAAATATTAATGAAAATTGTGATATTTTTACATAAACGTATTTTTACTGTGAATGCTTTTCTTAGTGGGAACTTCCTTCTCAGTAATACGGTCCTGAAGCAAGCCAAATATAAAATTAGATTAACTACTTCTGATTTTCTGGTCCTTTCCATCAACGTTTTGTATGTTTAGTTGCCAAAGTATTAAAAATATTCATTTTTCTATTGAAAATTTTACACTTATTATTAATTAATTTGAGGATTTACATATAGTGTTTAAGTTTTAATTAACCGTTTTCCTTACCCCTGTTTTGTTAATTGTGAAAATCCGGCAGTTAATATATTTGTAATACTCAAAATATTGAGAATTATAAAAATATTTACTTCATTTATAATAGCCAAATTCTGGCAATTTATTTTTTTATAAAAAAAAAATCTGGCAGCGTTAAATATTGTTTCAAGTTTTAGGAATACTATACAAATACCTATACTATACCTAAAGGTGGATTTACAAACTTGACGTTCCGTTTGCGTTTGCCGTTTGCGAACACCGTTCGTATGAACAGAGACGTGAAGAGCAGAAAATTAATAAACAGAAGAGAGACGGGAAGAACGACAAGACCAACGGCAACTATAAATGCTCTTATGAAATCCTGTGCTTTTAATTTGCAACGGCTGACGTAGCGGCCAACGCAAACGGAACGGCACGGGTATAAATTCACAATAATTATTAAACAAGCTTATCGAAATAACTAATATATTTTCCCTGGTCTATTAAAGAAGTATTTTATAATAATTGAGCAAAAAAATTCTTTTGTTATAATGTCTAGTTCATCAAATTTCAAACAGCTTTAAAAGCTCCTGATATTATGGTGAAGGTATTGAAAAACTATGTATAAACATCGAAGAACAAAATTTCTATTGTTGGGAAAAGTCGATGATTTTAATTATCGAGTACTTGATACTCGAGCGATTTTAATAATCCAGTAAATCGCTCGAGCAATTAATCACTTAAAATTTTGATGACTAAGAAAAATGTGTTGATAAAATACCAGGGGTTCTTTTGGAAGTTTTAGAAGTTTAGTCTGGAGTTTTTATTAAGGAAGAAACAGTTGATTCTGATTTTTAAAAAATGATATCTTTTAATTTTTTAAAAATTTACAATCGCCACTGGCTAGCCAGGTAAAACAAAATCCATGTCGCGATGAATCCACTAAGGGATTACTACTACAGCAATGACAACATGATAACAATACCGAACAAATTCAGAAAAATAAATTTTACTACACAGCTTTTTTTATTGTCTCTTATGTTAGTTAACATTTTTATAACGATAGTTAAAATCTTCTCTCGATGTAAGTATTACATATTCTGACGGGTATTTAACAATACAGGGTGTGTTCCTTACTGAAATACTAAATTAAGAGTGTTATTAACTGGGTCATTTTATGATGAAAAGAGCGTATGAACATATATCAGCAAAGGCTTAAATGTTTTGCTACAGTTTTTGTAAAAAATCGATATTTTTCAATATTTCCGAAAGTACTTACCTACTTTAGATTATTATTATAAATTTCGATATATGTTAATAGAATATAAATCCTCATATTTTAATGAGAAAAGTTATTCTATCGATTCACCCGTGGTCTTCCTGCAAATATGTCTACTGTTATTTTTTTACAAAAAAAAGTGGTACCTATAGGCCATGGATATTTTTCTGAATAACCTGGTCAATTCTATGTAAAAACGATCTATTGAGTTTTCCTCGTTAGACTAACCACAATTATTTATTAAAACAATTAAATTAAAATTCGAACTAAAATTTTGTTCGGGTATATATCCCCCATCTAATAAACGACAGTATTTTAATTTATTTGGCAGATAGATATTATGCCGAGAGGATGTGAATCCATGGATTGCATATTAATTGGAGAATTTCAACAATTTAATCGCACTTAAACTAAAGTCGTGAAGAAAATTATCGGAGAGTCATTTAAAATTCTTAAGCTGTTTACAAACCCTGCAGACGCAGAGTTCTTATTTGCCGGCCCATTAACTATTACGAATTGGACATTTACAAGAGACTTATATTGTCCTTGACTAAAGTTAATGCCTCTTTGCCAATAAAAGTAAAAGTGTCAAATGATGAACGGAAAAAAACCAATACAGGGTGGTCTATAGATTCCAATTCCATCAATTTATAATACAGAGTTTACTAGTATTTTACAAGTCTAATTCATATTTATTTATTTCTGCAACAAATCTTAGATATACAAGGTGTATCTTAATAGCATGCTAATATTTAAGGAGGTTATTCTTGGATCCATTTTCAAAAAAATGCATATGAACATCTCCTAAACGTCCTAAACGTGTTAACTTTTGAGATACAGGATATTAAAGATTTTCATGTTTTTTAATAATTTGTTACGTTTAATGACTTAAATATGTGACAACTAGACTAGGTAGACAACTGTCAAAACTGTTTATGTTTACAAAACAAACTCTGATCAGATCAGACTGATTCTTAGCTACTAGATCCTTTTTAATCTTTGTCAATATCTAATTTCATAACAGAGTGCAAATGAACAAATTTAATTTTTATACGAAAACTGTACGTAAAACGACATTTGCTCAACAAGGAATGAGAATTTCAAAAATAATTTTTATTTAAAAAAAAAGGAGAGACCTTCTTTTCTTCAAAAATACCGAGGGCAATTCCAGCACGAACGCCACTGGTTGGAAGAAAAAAACATGTTATACATCATAAAATGCCTCTTGTTGAATAGAATGTACCAAATTTCACAAAAATATGTAGAGCAGTATCACAGATATTAATAGAAAAGGAGATACGTTCATATGAAGTTTTTTCTGAAAATGGACCCACGAACAACCTCCTTATTAGCGTGTGATTAAGAAAGCTGTATAACAAAATACAAGGATAAAATCATATACCCTAATATTCCGCATTATAAATTAAGTGAACAAGTAAAGATGAAAATACAAATTTTCAAAATATATTTTTTACACATGTTTTAAAATGCTCTTCACTTTTCGCAGATACACGTTACTAATTTTTTATAATCCTACACAATGGTGACTTGTGAGCCGCATAAGTGTACCTAAATGGCAAGAAAAATAATTCAGTCGTCGTTAGAGGTCTCTGGGGGACATTGATATAAGATGTCAGGACTTTGGACTAAGTTATTAAAAAGTGGGAAGCTAAACGAAAATGTCTTCGGGCCAACGAGACATCGTTGTTAGGTATGTTAAAATTGGAAATGTTTTTGAAAAATTTATTTTGAACATTTTCTAACCTATCAACATAGCTTTTCTGCTTGGGTCTCCAAACACGACTGGAAAAATTTTAGTTTACTTAAAACAAAGGAATTGAATAAGCAAATTGTTGGTTTAATGTTATAAAAAGGTTTACATTTAAGTATGGTATAACAAAACATTTTAGAAGCAGCATGACGATAGATTCGATATGCCCATCAAAGAGTAATCTAGAATCAAAAATAACACCCAAATCCATTATCTTACTAACCATATTCAGTGATGTGTTATTTATATGATACGTGGTTGTTACTTGATTCTGATTTCGAGGGAACGTAACTGAGACATACTTGGATAAGTTAAGAAAAAGGCCATTTTCATCGCTATACTCTCCCAGACGATCCAAGTCGCTTTGTAACCTACGAAAATCGTCAAGGTTCTAAATTCTTATGTATATTTTTAAATTGTCTGCATAGAGTAGAAAATTGCAGTAATAGAAACAAGAATAAATTTTATTTATATAAGTAACAAAAAATAACTGTCCAACATTTGACCCTTGAGATGTGATATGGGTAAATCATTGCAATTTTTATTGTTTCATATATTTTAGAAGATATCTTCGGTCTAATATCGATTTTTTGACGAAATCCTTCAAGATTTGTGTAGTATCCTAGTAATTAACAGGATTCCGGAGTACCTGTAAATGAGTTTTCTTCCCAAGCGTTTATTCCTGTTTTTGGGAAAAAAATATCAAAGGAAAAAAAAAATTGTAATAGAACTAGAACTCGCGGAAAGTCTATATTTTTTTTTTATCGGAGGATTTTTAGATTTTGTTTTTTTTAGTGCTCCAAATAGAAAAGAATGATGGACTTTCCTCGAGTTGATAACAAAATTTAGACCTCTTTCGTTAAATTTTTTTTTTAAATGTATAGTTTTCATAGGAAGCAAAAACTCCGTTTTTCAGCGTAGAAAATTGAAGTATAGACTCCGATCACGTGCAATCTCTTTCTTCCGATTATCGTTGTTTCTGTCGGCGTACCGATTACGGGCGGACGCTCGACGTATTCTTCTAACTGCAACGGAAGTTCCAATTCGCTTCGTGCCTTCAAAGCCTGAAACGAACAGGAGTCAAATCGGAGATTTCGACTGACTCTGGCATCCTTTAAGCCTGCATTCCTAAATGTCAGTACAAGGTTTAAAGGACTTTAGGCGACGTGACAAGTATTGATTTTGGTGATAATCCACCTGAAAGTTAAGTCTGTTACAGTGTTACATACCAATGGCGTTCATTACATTTTTGAATAAATCTCTAACATTTGTTAATGTATATTAAATTGTGTAAACCTCAAAAAAATCAGCTGAACATGAAACCCGGAGGTGCTGCCGAAATAATTTATGTTCAAATCATATAGGTATTCTGTTTCAGACTTATACAGTGTGTCCCAGGATTAGCAAACATACTTATACAGTGTCACCATTAAAGTCCGCACCATATGGAAGTTTTTTTTATTAATGAGGTTAGTTATAATTAAATTTCGGCAATCGTTTTTGCTTCAAATTAGACTAAAAATTATATAATCAAATGTCACCATCTGTCATTCGGTATCTGTCAAAAATTACATTCTAATCAAAAAATGCTGAAAAATGGCATTGTTTTACCGAATTTCAAAAAATTTTATTAGAAAAAGTTGTTTCTAGTACAATTCTTGGCCTAAATACAAAGTTTCAGTTTTCTAGCTCAAAGTTGATTTTTTTGCCATTTTTTCTAATTAACTTTTTTTTTATTTAATGTAAGTTCGCTTAATGGATATTAAACTATTTGCTTATACCATACTCAATATTTTATTTAGTTTGTATGAGCTTTTTTTTACTAGAATGCCATTTTTTTTCGAAATTTAAAATTAGAGGCAAAAAAATTTGACACAGGTGGTGCAAAGTTATCCTAATTTAAAAATTTTAACAGATAGACGTCAGATATTCCATTTTTTTGATAGTACATACACCTAAGAAGTTTAAAAAACTTATAATAATATTCCCAGATATCAGATTAGTTCAAAATTTAGACACATTTTCTTTTTATCCACAATAAAATATCAAGGCAATTTTGAATTTTATAAGTAGGCTATGGAAAAAAACGAATTAGAGTGCCGAATAAATAAAAGAAATGTCATAAATGTGAATATTTTCGCAAGTTATAGTTTTCAGTGTTATCACCAATGTTGTCCATTCAAGAAAAAATAGAAATTGTCTTAATTTGTGGAGGAATATGCCTCACCGGCAAGTATCTGCCATTTTTAATGAGAGGCATCCAGAAAAAAATTTGCAGCATAGCACTGTTTCAAGAATAATGTCAAAATTTAGAGAAACTGGATCTGTTCGAAATAATTTTAAGAAACCTCACGCGGCAAGTAAATACGATGAAGCAGCACAACTTGATGTTTGTTTAACTGTTATTGACCACGGTCAAACTAGTGTAACCAAGATAAGTGATGCAACAGAGGGTGCAAGAGGGAAAGCGTTAGAAAAATTCTTCAGAAAAATCGATTTCGGGCATATAAACCCAAGTTTATAAACACATTAAAAGAACGCGATTTTGATATCCGACTTGATTTTTCGTTTTGGTATCAGGGACAATATGAGGAGAATATTCTTTTTCCATACAAGATATTATGGACAGATGAAGCCACTTTCTCTTCGAATGGTACCGTGAGCTCACAAAATTGCCGATGGTGGTCCCAAGAAAATCCTAACTTCACAATTGAATGTCGCGACCAGTATCATTTTAAAACCAATGTTTGGTGTGGAATTTTGAAAGATGAGCTTATTGGACCATACTTCTTTAGAGCAAACTTAACTGGTGAAAGGTACCTGAATTTTCTTGATAACGAGATTACCGAAGTTTTGGATAACATGCCCTTACACCATAGACATAACTTATGGTATCACCTTGATGGTGCACCCATACATCAAACTGTAGCAGTGAAAGAACGCATAAACCAATTATTTCAAAACAGAGTTATAGGGCGTGATAGAGAATGTCACTGGCCACCCAGGTCGCCTGACATAACCCCACTAGACTTTTTTCTGTGGGGTTATCTTAAGCAGAAAGTTTATAAGAATCAAGCTTTTTACAAAATGCTGTTAAAGACGTTTATAGACGGACGGGTGTTTGTATAGAGCGAGAAGGACGTCACACTGAAATGTGAAATTTATATTGCTTTTGTGTTACCTATTTAAAATGATTAAAGTTCCTTTTTGTTCCTTTTAATAATAATGATAGTTCTAAGTATAAAATAAAATTTTTATCAAATATTTAGATGTATTTGTCATTTGAAAAACGAAACATCTGACGTCTATCTGTTAAAATTTTTAAATTAGGATAACTTTGCACCACCTGTGTCAAATTTTTTTGCCTCTAATTTTAAATTTCGAAAAAAAATGGCATTCTAGTAAAAAAAAGCTCATACAAACTAAATAAAATATTGAGTATGGTATAAGCAAATAGTTTAATATCCATTAAGCGAACTTACATTAAATAAAAAAAAAGTTAATTAGAAAAAATGGCAAAAAAATCAACTTTGAGCTAGAAAACTGAAACTTTGTATTTAGGCCAAGAATTGTACTAGAAACAACTTTTTCTAATAAAATTTTTTGAAATTCGGTAAAACAATGCCATTTTTCAGCATTTTTTGATTAGAATGTAATTTTTGACAGATACCGAATGACAGATGGTGACATTTGATTATATAATTTTTAGTCTAATTTGAAGCAAAAACGATTGCCGAAATTTAATTTTAACTAACCTCATTAATAAAAAAAAGTTCCATATGGTGCGGACTTTAATGGTGACACTGTAGGTTAAATGAATTGAACTTTGACCATTTGGGATCCGGCCTTGACCGGAGCATTATTTTCATTTTCTGTCTAGGTAAAGTGTGCAAAAAATATTGAAAAATTTTATTATGAAAAGTTGCTCAGAATTCAAAGTCATGCAAGCGTATCGAATTTAATAACCATCAGCCTACATCAACTTTTTCAATTTTTTTTAAACGCCAACACAAAAATTGTTGGTAATGGATACATTTTTTAGAAATCATTGTTTCTGGATTAACCCTTGATGATCAAATTTTATTTCCTGTACCATCGAGGAATGTGCAGTGGGTAAGTCTAAAATTCCAAGGTCATTAGAGCCATTTCAATATTGGGGGAATTTTCCAAAATCAGTCTCGATCTCTACAAGTACAATCCTATAACCTCACACTGATTGCTAATTTGCGTTACCAATTTATTCACGGTGGAAATTTGATATCATTCATGGTTCTCATTTTTCACACAACTTGACTGACCATCTTGTTCCCGGAATAATACCCGGTATCTGAGCCGGTTCTTGGTAAGCCTTTGTCCTGCACTTTGGCGTCCCCTTTAAAAGTCTATTTTAATTTAAATTGAAATTCTCGCTTGTAAAAAATGCCCGATGGTTTTAAATCAGCAAATCCTTATTTGAGAACAAGTTACTCAAAGATAACCATATATTGCCGTATATTAAAAGAGAAAATTCACCATAATATGTATTTTTCATTGAAAATCATACGATTGAGTAACAACACTTGTAATGTGAATACGTGGTTGCCAATGGTGTGCCGAGAGTGTCTGATTTTAGGGATCTTTACCGATTATTTTAGATGGTCAATTTAAAAGTATTTTCTTTATTTACTTTGCAGAGCAGTCACAAATAGTTACAAACAGTCCGAGACATTGCCAACTGATTTGCAACCGTCAAAATAATTCACGTAGGGGAGACAGAGGAGCATTCGGCCATAAAGAACAATTTTTCGATTATTAACTAATTTATAATAATAATACTAGCAGATAATTATCTCCAGACATTATTAGATCAGGTCAGTGAAGCTAGTAGCAGAATGAGCTTGAAAATTAATACTAGTAAAACAAAGTTCATTGTCGACAGCAGGACCAACGGCCAGAACTCATGGATCCATGTAAATGGTGAAGACATTGAGCGAGTTGCAAAATTTAAATATCTGAGGTGTACACTAAAGAAAAACTGGAACCCAGAGCAAGAAATAAAATGCAGAATAGAACAAGCAAAGAGGCATGGACCTTAAAAACTACTTCAATAAACAAAATTGAAGCATTCGAAATGGGGACTCTACGTAGAATGAATCTTGAACTTTTTGAAGCCATAAAAAAAAGAAAGATATCGTACCTAGGACATATTATTAGACGTGGAGAACGTTATGAGTTTCAACGTCTTATCCTGCAGGGCAAAATTGAAGGAGGAAAAAGGGATTAGGGAGAAAGAAATTATCCTGGCTGAGAAACATTCGACAATGGATAGGGATACGGGACTTACACTCCAAAGCGCTGCAACAAACAGATAAATTTGATAAGGATAAAAGGATGGACACCTACGCAGCAACCTGCATGGCACCTTAAGAAGAGAACTAATTTGGCTCATAGAAGGATAATCAAGTTACCTTATCAGTAATAGAAGATACTTAGCAATGTACTACATGACAATATTTTTTAAATATGGAGTTTCAGAAGAAAAAAATAATTTCAAACATCAGGTAAAAAATAACCAATTGCTCCCCTTCCCAAGGGATCATTCGGCCATTATAAGGGGAGGAATTAGCCAAACAACGAATCTCGTAAATTTACAGAGCTAAACAAAAAATAAATAAAAATCAAATAGATTGTTTAAAGTTATATCTTCATGTCGAATTAACACAAACAATTAATGAAACAAAGGAAAAACTCACTAAACTAATTTATTACTTGGACTCAGTTAACAATAAGGGTTTGTTCGGTTTATAATAAAAATACCACGCTGCAGTTCCATCAGTTCCAGACTTTGAAGAGGAATTAATTTTTCTAATAATGTATCTATTGTTTACTTCAGTTATATCGTCAATTAAAGGGAAATAAAAGGTTGTAGATATCCCTTTTGTCTTAAAACCTTAATTCTTACGGTATTCCCGTTTATTATGCTTAAAATTTGCACAACAAAATTAACCAAAGCGTTTTTTAGTTTAAGTTTTAAAAGTATAAAATCTTCCTGACTTAGCTTCTTCCCATTTAGTTTGTTAAGATCATTACTAGCATCTTCATCTAAGTAGTTCTTTATCGGTTGTTTATTGTCTCTTAATCCAGTCCTTGTCTCCTAATCCAGGCTTATTAAATAAGTCTCGTTTTCGATACTTTTTTTTTCCTATTCGCGCCGGATTTCCTTTAATCCGTTCTTTTCTGATGTGCTGTTGAGAGTCCTGGTTTTCGACTACTGGCTACTGGCCGAATGTACACCATGTCTATATGGACGAATGCTTCCCAGCAACCAAAATATTGTAAAAAGTAATAATATTAACTAATATTTATAGCTGTTAAAATAATCCAGGAATAGAAACGGCACTATATAACTAAAATAAAATTAAATACCTTTATTTTTAAAGAAAATATGGGGAAAATATCTAAAGAAAAAATCTTACGTAGAAGTCTGTTTTTAAACTTTTCTTGTTAAAACCACTCTGATGCACCAATAAAGTGTTCAGGTTGCGCATAAGAATGTTGGTAAAATCATCTTCCTTGATAAACGCGGGAGATGTAAACAGATTTTAAAATAACTTAGATGGATGAATGCCCCCTGTGGCCGAATGCTCCCCTATTTCCCCTACTGGTACGGAATTGTGCGTTTGGATTTTGGGCATTTTATCGATCGACTGTTTGTTTCCTTAACTTTACTTAACTAAAGGCTAGTATTTTAAGTTGCGAATTTATTTAGGAAAAAACATTGGTATATAGGGTGTTGCAATATTTAAAAATTTGTTGTTATACTGTCAAATTAAGTTTTGAAACGTTAATATTTCGGAAACCGCTATTTCCAGAGTTATAGTTGGTTAACAAGAAGTTTTAAGTTTTTATCGTAGAATTCCAAATTGACACAATATACTGGAAATTCCATTTTAAAAAATCCTAGATAAAATCATACCTCCCACTTGCGATGTCTTATATGTCTACCAAAGGTTTGCCCTAAAATATGCGCAACTAAATAAATATATTAATTAAAGTATCCGAGCTTTGAAAAAAAAATATTCTCTATTCATTTTACCAATTCAGGAGAAAAAACAAAAAAAAAGCCCGTGATCGTCACGTCCTCGATACAAAAACTTGCTATTGGTCAGTAGGCGACAAAACTTCCGATCAGTGTTGCTAGCAGCGATCTTTTCTCGTAATAAATTTGATTCAAATTTCGTAATAGATTAAGGTTTGTTCGGTTGTTAAGTTAATTTTACTATCGTATCGATAATTATAAAACGTAATAGATTTCTGAGAGGCGGCATATCGTAATAAATCATTAATCATCATTATTTCAGGTCTATTCATGCGTGGTTCAAAATTGTACTGCATACTGTGCTTAATGTGACCCTATGTGCTGTCCACGTGCTCGTCGCGTGCATTTGTTTTGGATTTCTGAATTGGGAAAATGAATAGACTATAGACTTATGTCGAGAGTAGTATAAGTAAGCCAGTTGGCCTTCACCCCCCACTCCTCTGACGTCATACGACCTTGACCGTCGAAGAGTGCAGGTGTACATTTGACCTTGGGGGTGTCATTGACCTTGAATGTGTGCAGGTGTTCTATTGTGTGTGACCTTGGTTTCCAACGTGGGCATATGTTGTTGGTGTGACCTTGAACGGAGGCGGGTATTTGATGCAGGTGTGCGACCTTTGGCCACCCACGTGTGCAGGTGTTCATTTGATCTTGGGTGGTGATATTGACCTTGAATATGTGCAGGTGTTCTATTGTGTGTGACCTTGGTTTCCAATAGCCATTTTCGACTGGTTCACCTTATGAAACTTCATATAAATAGGTAGGGGGTGTAAAATGTTTCAGTATTCAGCTATCTATGGTTGGGTTAGTTAATTTATTGAAAATGTCTAAATACGAGTGTGAAAAGTGTGGTGTGTCTTTTACCCGATCGTATAGTTTGTTGCGGCATAAGAGAGAATCTTGTATTGCAAGATTCGATCGCGATGTTGTTGGTGTGGATGGTGTAAAGCGATGTAAAATTGATGGTGCGGCATCAACATCTATGGAAACCTGTGCGGTTTGTAATGTTGCCGTACCAAGAAACCAAATGTCAGCCCATCAGAGAACATTGACGCATAAGAGCAAATCGTGTGTTAGAGTTTGTGATGGTGTCCAGATTACTGAAAGTGCATTTAAAAATAGAATTGTATCATACCGGGTAAGCTGTGACACCGATCATGTTGACTATCCCATATTTTTTAATGACATTAAAGTAAAAGTGTTAGATTTAGTAAAGGACAAACTACAATTGGAACAGTCATTAAAAATAAATATGGTTATTGTTGCACGTTATTTCCTACCATCGCAGGAGATATATAGCGACAAAAGTTTTAATACATGTAATCAGATAGTAACTGTTGGAAGCGATCTAGATGATATTTACCATTCCTTTGTTGAGGCCATGAAAGTTCAGACAGCGGATTTTCAAGAGAAAGATTCAGGTAGGTTATAAATATATAGAAATAATTTTGTATGTATTAACATTTAAAAAAAAAAAATCATTTTAAAAATTGTTTATTTTATCATATTCTTATTGTTTTCTAGGATGGGCTTTGGACAAGATTTTATATTTGGAAGTGAATATCAACAAGTATTCACCACTCGGCGGCTCATCCTATATAAAATTGCCACGGTTCATCAACATGAAAGGTGCTGTTCTGAATGTGGTAAATCAGGACGAATGCTGCTTTGCTTGGGCCATCACGTCAGCATTGTGTCCAACAGTTACTATGGCTAACCAGATTACATCGTATCCGCACTATTCAACCATTTTAAATGTAACAGGTATGAATTTTCCAGTAAAATTATGTGATATATCCAAATTTGAACAGTTAAATAATATTTCAGTTAATGTATATGGTTTAGAGTCTAGCTTTGAAAATAATAAAATTAAATATGAAGTGGTCGGTCCGTTGAGGTATGCTCCCAGGAAGCTAGGAAGACATGTGAACTTGTTGCTTATAACTGAAGATTGTAAAATTAAAGATGATAGTGAACATACTTGTGATTTTAACTGTTCTAAAAGTCATTACTGTTGCATTACAGATTTATCTCGATTAGTGTCCAGTCAAGTTTCAAATCACCGTCACAAAGTGTACTTTTGTGATGGTTGCCTTGTTCACTTTAATTCACATACATCCTTAATGTTACATCAAATGAATGATTGTAAACATATATATTCGTTGACACCTACAACCGATATAAAAGTTGATAAATTTGGCAAGAGTGTTCCGGAAAACATTTTAAAATTTGATAATATTGAGAAGCAAATGAAAGTGCCATTTGTTGTTTATGCGGACTTTGAATCTGTTTTAAAACCCGTTGAAGCAGTAGAACCAAATCCCCAAAATTCTTACACTGTTAACAATTTAAAACATGAACCATATTCCTTTGCATATATCATAAAATGTTCTTTTAATGATTCAATCACCAAGTTTGAGCTATATCGAGGAAATGGTGCTGCAAAAGTATTTGTTGATCGTATTGAAGCAGATGTAAGACATCTGTACAATACATATTTGAGGAATATCGTACCTATGACACAATTAACCACTAATGAGAGAATAGAATTTGAAAATGCAAAGTTTTGCGGTATTTGCGAGCGTCCTTTTGACGATATTAAAGAAAAAGTTAGAGATCACTGTCACATCACAGGTAAAAAACGATTTGGTGCAGCACATTCCATATGTAATTTAAATTATAAATTACCCAGTTTTATTCCCATAATATTTCACAATTTAAGCGGTTACGATAGCCATATGTTTATCAAGGAGCTATGTAGATATGGGGATAAAATTGACGTTATAGCTCAAAGTAAGGAGAAATACATATCATTTACAAAGAGTATTTACATGCATGACTATGTGGATCGAAAAACTGGACAAATAATGAGAAAAAATTTAAAACTGCGATTTATCGATAGTTTTAAATTTTTATCGACATCGTTGGAAAATTTGGGTAACGGATTAAGCAGTGTTGACTTTAAGGAAACACGAAAACATTTTATCGATGATGATCAATTTAAGTTAATGCGTCAGAAAGGTGTTTTTCCATACAATTATATCGATTCAATGGAAAAAATGAATGATCTAAATCTTCCAACTAAAAACCAGTTTTATGATCGGTTGCGGGAAGAGCACATAACCGATGCATGTTATGAAAGAGCTAAAGAGGTTTGGCGCGTGTTCGGTTGTAAGAATTTAGGAGACTATTCCGATTTGTATTTAAAATCGGACGTTTTATTGTTATGCGATGTTTTTGAACAGTTTCGCGATACATGTTTAAACGTTTATAAATTAGACGCAGCACAGTATTACACTCTGCCAAGTTTGTCATTTGATTGTATGTTGCGTATGAGTAAGGTAGAGCTAGAGCTTTTGACGGACATTGATATAGTTCATTTTTTTCAAAAAGGTATTCGCGGCGGTATCAGTCAGTGTTCAGAAAGGGAACATATTGCCAATAATTGTTATTTACCAAACTACGACCCCTCTAAGCCTTCTTCATTTATTACCTATTTGGATGCAACAAACTTGTATGGTCATAGTATGTCACAAGCATTACCATATGGTGGTTTTCAATGGTTGTCGGAACGCGAAATTTTAGATTTAAATATTATGAGTGTAGATGATGATGGTCCGCATGGTTATGTTCTGGAGGTGGATGTACATTATCCACAAGAACTACACGACGCCCATTCAGATCTTCCATTTTTAGTGGAAAACATCGTACCACCGCTTCAAGAAGCAAAATTATCAAAATTAATTCCCAACGTAAATGATAAAATTAAATATATTATTCATTACAGAACGTTAAAGCAAGCCATTAATAACGGCCTTATGGTAATGCGAACGCATAGAATATTAAAATTTAATCAGTCAAAGTGGTTAAAAACATACGTCGATTTTAATACACAACTACGGAACGCGTCAACAACAAAGTTTGGTAAAGACCTTTTTAAATTAATTATAAATGCTATTTTTGGAAAGACCATGGAAAACGTAGAAAAGCGTAAAGATATTAAATTAGTAACCCATTGGGATAATGCTAGAGGTAGACCTGGTGCTAGAGCATTAATTTCTCGTCCCAATTTCAACGATAGGTCTGTATTTACCCCTGATTTTGTCGCTATTCACATGGGAAAATTAAAAATTATGTACAACAAGCCAATATATATTGGGTTTTCCATTTTGGACATTTCAAAAACAGTTATTTATGATTTTTTCTATAATTTCATAAAGAAAAAGTTTGGTAGTAATGTTTCCTTACTGTACACCGACACAGATTCACTAATATTAAAAGTATTAACTGATGATTTTTATCGTTTTATATCTGAAAATCCGGAAAAATTTGACACATCTAACTACCCCGAAAATAATCATTTTAACATCGTTAAAAGCAATTCGGTTCCAGGTAAAATGAAGGATGAATTTCCTTGTGATCCGATAGTTGCTTTCTATGGTACCGGTGCCAAAGCATATTATATTAAATCATTAAACGGCGAGTTGAAAAAGGCCAAAGGTATTAAAAAATCGGTTATCGAAAAGGAACTTCATCTGGATGATTATCGAAAAGTCGTCGAGGAGGGTGGTTTAATCTTTAGAAAAATGAAGACTTTTCGGAGTGTGTTACACGATGTATATACGCAAATAATAAATAAAGTCGCTCTATCAAGCTATGATGATAAACGCTATTTAATACCGTCAACAACTAAAACTCTACCTTGGGGGCATACAGATATAGAGTTTTATAATTCAAATCCAGAGGAGAATTTAGAAAATTTATTAAAAGTTATAAAAACATTTCAACAACAGCAACAGCAGTAATAAAATAATAAATACTGGAAAATTCATACCGTATGTCATATTATATATATTCGAAATAAAACACTATTTTTATTGTATTATCTGAATTTATTAAATTTATTGTAATTTATATATAATTCGATTCTCTAGAATTTAGAATCAATAAAAACACACACACACACACACACACACAAATATAATTATACATAGAATTAATTAACAATCTTATTGTATACTTCTTTTAGAACCCATTTTCTTCGGATTAAGTCCTGCTTAGTAATAGGTCGCCTTGCTTTATATAGGGATATTCCACAGCCACCACATTTTAAGATTTTAACTCTTAATAAATCAACATAGCTAACGGCGTTGTTATGGTTCCACTGTAGCTCATCGTTTCCACAAGAAAAACATGTAGAATATATGACTGCACCCCTCAGTCCTTCATTGGTATTGAAGCAAACGCTTGGTTCTTGATCTGCTGGTAACATGTTGTTTACTGTATGAAAGTGTATGTAGACATTTAATATGATAGGGTATATTTATACAGATTTTCTAAGGACACAAAATAACCTTGAAGAGAGAGAGAGTCTAAAAGAAGGGAAATAAACAGACAAGGCGGTGGCGCGGACACTTGAAGATCATGTAACCTTGATCGATATGGATGATAATGGAAATAAACATCGTGTAGCCCTGAAGAAGATTATGTAACGTCGAAAACTGCACCGAGAACACATTTTAACCTTGTGTATTCTCTAACACCTTGTGAATATATTGAATGCTAGAACAAGGGGGGAGAGTGTCAAGAGTGGGGGAGTGGTGCATAAATAACTGATAATCCACAAAATTTCTTCAGTTGAAAACATCCATTCGTTCGGTATCATTATACGCACATTAGTTACAAGATGAGTAGTGTACCAGTATACCAGTGTGAAATGGAATTACCTGAGCTGGGAGTGTCAACCCAAGAAGTGCTATTCGAAGGGGGAGAATATTTTTTGGGTGACAACACGTTGGAGGCCCTGGACGAGTTGTTCGAGAAGGAGCAGTCGCAGCCGCAGCCGGAAAATAAAGTAAATGTGCTAAGCAACATTGTAATTAAGGAAAGCGATGCGGCACCAACGAAACTGCTGAGGCTCTTAACACTGCCGTCGGGGGATGTTACTAAAACCGCAGCAACGTTTTATGCCGGCAAAGCGGACCGTACTGAACCTCAACCGTCGACAAGTGGTTCATCAGCATCAAAATCATCAGGGAACAGAAGAAAGCCGGCCAAGAAGTTCGTATTTCGGAAGCCGACCAAACACAATGTTAACCCTCCATGGCTGGAGGATGAAGGGCAGTCGTCAGAAGCTTCAACAAAAGCATCAACACCGACTCCGCCATCACAGAAGCAACAGCAGCAGCAGCAGCAGCCGAGTACCCCTCTTTCGCCCGTATTAGATCGATTTTCGCGGAAGAAGAGGATGTATGAGGAAATTACACCCGTTGTTACACCTGATGGTGTCCCATCTGCATCAGCGACGCCTGACTGGATAATGCAGTACAGTCAGGAAAACGAGAGGGACGCCATCAGGAAGACATCCGAAATGCGGCGTATGTGGAGGAATAAACTGAGTGAAAGTGAAAGTGAAGTCTGTGAATTTGAAAGACAGATAAGCGAACTAAAAATGAGATTAGAATTAGCTAAGAGTAATGTAAATAAATATAGGCTTAAAATAGAGAATAGTTTAATATAGGTTAGAGTATAGATTTATGTAAATAGTAATAAGTAAATGTTTATAGTAGCTAATAAGAAAATAACTAAATTTAATTAAATTTAAAATAGAGGCTAGGTTAGTATAGCTTTATGATTATGTTTAGTATATTTGTAAATATGTATATTTAGTAGGATAAGATTGTTTATATATATATACATATGTAAATAAATAATGTAATTGTAAATACAAAAAAAGTTTATCTCTGTACATAATTGTATATACAAATAAAATTTGACTCCACCTTATATAATGTGTTTTATTTTAACTAAACTGCTCAGGTTTAGCGAAAAAAAAGATATTAAAAATTTTACGTAGGAATTAGGAAAAAAAGCTATAGGAAAATGTTGTTCAGGGGAATATTCTGCATAGGAATCCATTTTTAAAAACTGAAAAATAAAAAATTTTTCAAATATTGACACTTTGAAAAAATTTGGGGGGTGGTAGGAACAAAAAATTTTTTATAAAAAAACTAAAGGGTTTGGGAAAAAAAGCTATAGGAAAATGTTGTTCAGGGGAATATTCTGCATAGGAATCCATTTTTAAAAACTGAAAATTAAAAAATTTTTCAAATATTGACACTTAGTAAAAATTCGGGGGGTGGTTTCAACAAATAATTTTTTGTAAAAAAACTAAAGGGTTTGGGAAAAAAAACTATAGGAAAATGTTGTTCAGGGGAATATTCTGCATAGGAATCCATTTTTAAAAACTGAAAACTAAAAAATTTTTCAAATATTGACACTTAGTAAAAATTCGGGGGGTGGTTTCAACAAATAATTTTTTGTAAAAAAACTAAAGGGTTTGGGAAAAAAAGCTATAGGAAAATGTTGTTCATGGGAATATTCTGCATAGGAATCCATTTTTAAAAACTGAAAACTAAAAAATTTTTCAAATATTGACACTTAGTAAAAATTCGGGGGGTGGTTTCAACAAATAATTTTTTGTAAAAAAACTAAAGGGTTTGGGAAAAAAAACTATAGGAAAATGTTGTTCAGGGGAATATTCTACATAGGAATACATTTTTAAAAACTGAAAATTAAAAAATTTTTCAAATATTGACACTTAGTAAAAATTCGGGGGGTGGTTTCAACAAAAAATTTTTTATAAAAAAACTAAAGGGTTTGGGAAAAAAAGCTATACGAAAAAGTTGTTCCGGGGAATATTCTGCATAGGAATCCATTTTTAAAAACTGAAAACTAAAAAATTTTTCAAATATTGACACTTAGTAAAAATTCGGGGGGTGGTTTCAACAAACAATTTTTTGTAAAAAAACTAAAGGGTTTGGGAAAAAAAGCTATAGGAAAATGTTGTTCATGGGAATATTCTGCATAGGAATCCATTTTTAAAAACTGAAAACTAAAAAATTTTTCAAATATTGACACTTAGTAAAAATACGGGGGGTGGTTTCAACAAACAATTTTTTGTAAAAAAACTAAAGGGTTTGGGAAAAAAAGCTATAGGAAAATGTTGTTCATGGGAATATTCTGCATAGGAATCCATTTTTAAAAACTGAAAAATAAAAAATTTTTCAAATATTGACACTTAGTAAAAATTCGGGGGGTGGTTTCAACAAAAAATTTTTTATAAAAAAACTAAAGGGTTTGGGAAAAAAAGCTATAGGAAAAAGTTGTTCAGGGGAATATTCTACATAGGAATCCAATTTTCAAAAGTCAAATATTTTAAAAATGAAAAAAGACTTATGAAAAAGATAGGGTTTTAATAACCTTAACATTAAAAAATGCATAGCTCCCTTAGTATACATGCTAGAAGAAAACCAAAAGCATTAAAAGTTCCTGAAATTTCACGATCTTTGCTCTGGTGCCAAAAAATTCAAATTTGCATCATAAATAAAAAAGTTGGCTTCTTAAAAAATGGAGATTCATATTGCTGCTACAAAAAAAAAGTTCGAATAAAAAATGTCAGAAATCGAACCCTGAATATTGACAAGAAACTGCGCATCAAAAATCCCTAAGGTAAAAAAGTACGCAAAAAAAAGTCGCAAAATGGGGCAGAAGGGAATCCCCAAAATATGCGTACTATAGCGGAAAATGATCCCCGGCCCGGGATGGTGGGGGCCTGGGGGGGGCGAAGCCGGGGAGGACCCCCAAAAAAAATAGTTTTTTTTTTTAAGTCCGAGAACCTGCGCATTACGGAAGTCGGTCACGAAGCGAAAATTTGATATAAAAAAATTTGATTCGGGTACTTCTTGATGAGGCGAGTATTTTTAGTTATATAAACTTTTCTCAAAAAATGAGCGCAAATACCTTAAAAAAAATCATTTTGTTTTCCAATATTTTAAAAAATACGAAATTTTCAGTTTTCCTTCAATGTTAGGTAAAAAGTGTATAGCACTAAAAAGTTGCTTAATGACATTTACTGAATATTATAAAGAATAGAATTTTCTCAGGAATCAATAATAACTTAGTTTTGGTACGTATTTGTTTTTTTTTCCCGAAATATTCAAAGTTCACATATTTCACAAAATACGATATTTTCAGTTTTCAGTTTTTGGAAATTGGATTCCTATGTAGAATATTCCCCTGAACAACTTTTTCCTATAGTTTTTTTTCCCAAACCCTTTAGTTTTTTTACAAAAAATTATTTGTTGAAACCACCCCCCGAATTTTTACTAAGTGTCAATATTTGAAAAATTTTTTAGTTTTCAGTTTTTAAAAATGGATTCCTATGCAGAATATTCCCATGAACAACATTTTCCTATAGCTTTTTTTCCCAAACCCTTTAGTTTTTTTACAAAAAATTATTTGTTGAAACCACCCCCCGAATTTTTACTAAGTGTCAATATTTGAAAAATTTTTTAGTTTTCAGTTTTTAAAAATGGATTCCTATGCAGAATATTCCCCTGAACAACATTTTCCTATAGTTTTTTTTCCCAAACCCTTTAGTTTTTTTACAAAAAATTATTTGTTGAAACCACCCCCCGAATTTTTACTAAGTGTCAATATTTGAAAAATTTTTTAATTTTCAGTTTTTAAAAATGGATTCCTATGCAGAATATTCCCCTGAACAACATTTTCCTATAGCTTTTTTTCCCAAACCCTTTAGTTTTTTTATAAAAAATTTTTTGTTGAAACCACCCCCCGAATTTTTACTAAGTGTCAATATTTGAAAAATTTTTTAATTTTCAGTTTTTAAAAATGTATTCCTATGTAGAATATTCCCCTGAACAACATTTTCCTATAGTTTTTTTTCCCAAACCCTTTAGTTTTTTTACAAAAAATTATTTGTTGAAACCACCCCCCGAATTTTTACTAAGTGTCAATATTTGAAAAATTTTTTAGTTTTCAGTTTTTAAAAATGGATTCCTATGCAGAATATTCCCATGAACAACATTTTCCTATAGCTTTTTTTCCCAAACCCTTTAGTTTTTTTACAAAAAATTATTTGTTGAAACCACCCCCCGAATTTTTACTAAGTGTCAATATTTGAAAAATTTTTTAGTTTTCAGTTTTTAAAAATGGATTCCTATGCAGAATATTCCCCTGAACAACATTTTCCTATAGTTTTTTTTCCCAAACCCTTTAGTTTTTTTACAAAAAATTATTTGTTGAAACCACCCCCCGAATTTTTACTAAGTGTCAATATTTGAAAAATTTTTTAATTTTCAGTTTTTAAAAATGGATTCCTATGCAGAATATTCCCCTGAACAACATTTTCCTATAGCTTTTTTTCCCAAACCCTTTAGTTTTTTTATAAAAAATTTTTTGTTCCTACCACCCCCCAAATTTTTTCAAAGTGTCAATATTTGAAAAATTTTTTAGTTTTCAGTTTTTAAAAATGGATTCCTATGCAGAATATTCCCCTGAACAACATTTTCCTATAGCTTTTTTTCCCAAACCCTTTAGTTTTTTTACAAAAAATTGTTTGTTCCAACCGACAATTGTAAAAATAGTAGTACTTTTGTAGTCTTATGTATATTGAAGAAATATTTCAGCAACCAACTTGACTAGTTTGACGACAGTAATTTTTCACCCCCACCACATTTAAATGTATATATAACCAGGGATTGTTAGGAAGAGCATCATTCGTCAACATGAATTCGAACGATCCGCAATCAATGTACTTACAAGACGCTAAGAAACGTTTGCAGGAGGTGAAGGAGCAGAGGGAACAATCGAGAATTGCGGAATATTGGAACGCATGGCGTACCAAAAATACGGGAAAGCCTACGATGGCTGTGGCACCGACACCGAGGCCTCCTTCACCAGTGCCTGAAGCAGCACCGGTGTTTGAGGTGTTGGTGGAGGCCGTTGACGGGCCCGAGAGGGTGCTCCAGCCTGGCGAGCGGGTTGAACTGCTACGGCAGATGAACCAACGCCGCGAGGTTCGAGCAGCTCGAAGGGCTGCTCCAATTCAACCGGCACCGCGGCGGCGGCGACCGGCACCGCGGTCCGTTATGGTCGCGAGAGGCGATTTCGTGGAATAGTCTCTCTCTGCTCTTTCTCCGTCCACATTATGATAACCCGCTTCGAACCCTGACACCCACCTGCCCTTCTAAGGGCAACAAAATGTTCCATAGTAGTTAGTCGAGATTACTCGATGACACAATTTTTCTTCAAGAATATATTTCTTGATTGAAAAGTATGTGTTACTCTGCAAGTGTCTGTGTTGCCGTTGTTGGTATATGCAGAACGAACTTGATAAATTTAAGCAAGTTCGCTCTCTATTATCAACAATAATAGGAAGGGGCACAGTTGTATCTTCCAGAGTAACACATATTATGGCAATGTATGTCATGCACTGTACAAGACGTCAAAGAAGACACGACATGCGTACACAAGTATTTATATTATTACAATATTCTTCAACATGAAATTTATTCTTGACGATAAACATAGGATTTCAAATAACAACAGCAGCACCAATACAGTTCTATCTTCCAGTGAAACACATGTATTTAAGGATACTATGTCGATGAGTGTCTCTGTTCTTGGCATGCATTTTACCATCACAGGAAACAAACACATTGCCAATCACGTTTTTTGGGGTATTACAATTAACTTCAACAAGAAATTTATTCTTGACGAAGTAAATTGTGCCACCTTGATTTGGGGTGTTAACTAATCTACATCAAAGTCAAAAGACCATAAAAAATGTGGCCCTGAAAAGGGCCGATTTTGTTGTCCCAATGGGACCATGGGTTGACCAGTTGGAAGAATTAATGGTCGGTGGTGGAATCAGCGGGACCATCACTCAAATCGTCTTCAAAATCCCACCAAGACGTGGAATCCGCTGGCCCGCTAAATTCGTCCTCCACGACTTCAGCGGTTATCGAATCGGATGATGAATCCGGTTCGGTCGACTCTACATTACTGCCGCTACCACTTGGCATATGTGGCATTGGTGGTTCTCCTTGGTATACGAACCATTCTCCATTTGGCACTGTCTCATCGCTAAATATAGACGAGCCACGACTTTCTGGTCTTCCTTCAGCCATTGTCAAAATGTATATGAAGAATTGAATGAGCAACACTCATATATATATAGGTTAGAGAGTTTAGGTGGGGATAAACATAAACTTTTGGTGTCGATAAACATAGAATTTTAAAAAATAGCAGCACCAATACAGTTCTATCTTCTAGTAAAACATATGTATTTAAGAATACTATATCAATAAGTGTCTCTATTTTTAGCATCCATTTTGCCGTCACAGAAAACACACACACACACACACACACACACACACCAAACACATCCTTTGAGTATTACAATTAACTTCAACAAGAAATTTATTCTTGGCAAAGTAAATTGTGCCACCCTGGTTTGGAGCATTAACTAATCTACATCAAAGTCAAAAGACCATTAAAAAATGTGGCCCTTAAAAGGGCCGATTTTGTTGTCCCAAAGGGACCAGGGTTGTCCGGATCCGTAAGCCGTAGGCGTAGACTTAGGTGTGTGTTACCTTATTTGTAATAGAATTTACATTCTATTACAAATAAGGCAAGAGTCTTGGTGAAAGACTGTATATAGTCTATCACCACACAACGAGCAATTCAAACCTTCGTGTGGTCTGACTGCCCTCGCGAATGTAACGTGGGTCTGGAGGAACCTAACATCCATTAGACCCTCAAACCTGCTCATGTAGCAATGCATGCATATTTGTACATGCTCGCCCCACATTACCGCTGATTTGACCAAACAAAACCTCGGTCTCAGCCTACGTCGAACCCTACGTACCCTTCTATCTTGAAGGTTTAACCCATTATCAGTGGAATACCCATCATCTGAACTGGATGACATCTTGGTATAGAATGAATTTCTCATCCTAGATCACCTACTTATATACACCATTTTCTTCCCCCACCACAAAATTTATCACCTTTAACTTTCATTATCCTACAGAAATGAAATACAGACTAGTTTTCATGGTTTTATTTCTACATTCTACATGAATAATAATAATAACTTAAAACTATATTACATTGATTTATTAGTAACAGAACCATTTAATATATTATAACTAAAGAATGCATCGTGAATTATTAGCGCATACACTTTAATGTCTTTAGGAAATTTGCTCTTGCGTGTATCAAACTCCAACTTAACATCCACTGTAGATGTTTTGATAGCTTCCGGTTGACGACTACAATCAATAATGAATACTGGATTCATGAGGTATTCAGCAAAACTCATCATTGGATCGTTAAGCTCACGTTGATAATAGCTCACTTGAAAATTCTCATAGTTGTAATAGGCGGGGGCATATAATTTCTTCGTAAAATCCAAATTCCATCGCTCATAGGGGAATTTAGTGGCGTTCAGATACAGAGTAATGTCACTGATATCGGCCGTAGTAAATTGTGTAGCATCCTTTGCTCTATTGTCTGAATAAGTGCTTTCCTGGAAACCCAGGATCAAATACCTCGGTTTTTCGAGACTCGTGCTAGTTCTTAACGACCAGACGTCTGATGATGTTTCACGCAAAGCTGGCAGTTCGTAAAGATCCCATTTACGGTAGGCCATAGGAATGTTTGATGAACTACTTCCACCTTTATTGATACGAGATAATATTTTCAATTTTTGTCGATCATCGGGAATAATGTGACGGATTTTCCACTCAATCTTGTCAATAGTAATGGCTGCATCAACTTCTGCGATATAGCAATTATTGAACGTACGGGCAATTATTAAAATTAGCTCCTGTTTAACATTAAATATTCCTTTTGAATAATCCTCAGCAAATCCCATGAGATATTTTAGAGGTAGCTTTCCGGAGAATACGTTACTGGTAGCATCGAAAATGCATTGGTTTGTCTCATTCAGGCCCCATCCACATCCCATAAGAGTTCTTTTTTGGGACGCACCCAAAGATGCCAGGGTTTTTAATGTTGACGTAATTCCGGGTTTTCGAACAACAGCTACTTGCTCACCTCCCATTTCATAGCGGATTTCATCGAACAGAAAAGCGATTGCATTATTTGATAGGTAACATTTTTTGGTAACATCACTGGGTTTAAAAGTTCCCTCAATGTAGATATAACTATCTGATATATCCAAAATTATATCTTGAAAGTGTACTGGAATACGAATTTCATCAGAATTGTTAAATGCTGGAGAACCATATGGTTTATATGTGTGTTCTTGTAAACTGATAATGGAATTATCGAATATTGGTTCGGTAAAAACTTCAATTTTGTCACTAGTGGTGGCCATTTTTCGCTATTTTCTTCGTTGTACTTCTAAACCAATTGATTCTAGAAATTTGCAATCTTTCGCTGAGAGCTGTATATGACTCGAACGTCTTTCCAATCTAGCGTCTGAATTGTGAATGATCCTCGGATGTGTGATATGCTTACTTTTATGTTTTATTGTTGTTACACCTCGAGCTGTTGACAGCATATTCAATTGACGATTGAAGCAAAAACCCATAATTATGATATTTTTTTCAGCTCTAATTTCACAATAATTTTTTCACCTCCAAAGTCTATCAGATCACCACGATCGTCCAAGATGCGTAGAGTAATGTTGTCTATTGACTGACGTCCCTCCGGCATTATCGGCATATAAATGTTATTTTGTGGTTCTTTTGAAATTTTGTAACCAGGTTCAACATCAATATCAAATTCAAATAATGTGTGGCTTTCTCTAGAGTTTAGATATGCTCCAGAAATTATATTACAATCCACTCTTATAATGCGCACTTTCATTATGTCCACATTATTGCTTGATTCATGTCGTTTTCCACTTTTTAGCAGTACCCGTCCAAAACCCAATAGTCCACCAATACTGTTTTTTACACGAAAATCAATCTCGTATGTCGACTTGAGTTCACATTTTAATGTATTATTATTGGCTACTAATGAAAATAATCCCTCACATTCTTCTCCCCTGCAGGATTCTTTTAAACTTGCGTATATTGCTTTTCCAATTTCATCAATTTCATAAGCTCCAGGTGGAATCCTTAAAAGCGTGGCCTTTGAGCTGTTCTTCTTTTTGTATGCAAACCCATTGTTATTTTGGTCGATATTAAAAATTGAATTATATGTGTAAAATCCCAACAGTGCAAGACCATACTTGCAGGATGATTTCAATTCAACAGGAGGATAAAAATTTGCACTCAAGACACTTGAGTGTCCTGTTAGTGTGAACGTGTATGACATGACTGACAATAAAACCACTTATGTATATGATTTATTGTTGCTTGCAACAGTTTAGAAGGTTTGGTAAGCTTACGCCTCGCTTCACTTCTGTCATTGCTTCAGCCGTTATTTTGACATCGCTGATTTTACAATAACAACAAAACAGCTTCCTTGGTGTGGGTCCATCTCCTTCATCCTCCTCCTCCTCCTCCTCATCATCGGAATTATATTTTTTATAATGTTCGCTGCAGTACTGATAATCTAGCATGTCGATGTCACTCTTCAAATCATCAGGTAACCTATCCCAAACGAGTGCGATTTGATTTGGAGCTAACGCTATCATCACTTCCTTAGGCATATTTTCCAGCTGTTTTGTCGTCATTTTTCTCAATTCACAACCGACTTGACGATACGCTTTAAGCGACAACAACATTTTCGTGTAGTTATCACGATCCATTTGTGGCGTCACAGTCGACATGATCTTTTGAAAGAAACGTCAAACACAAATGTCCACACCAAACTGTGCCAAAATCTTGTTGACGATCGTATGTATAGAAAATTTTCTTCGTTGCTTCAGAACCCTTTTGTAGATAATGTACCAATTCAATGGGTGGAGGTAAATCACCGAAACTATCATAATATGTCACATTCGATTTGTTTTTTCTATATGCTACCCAATGAGTCCCATCCCCAACTATGCTATCCAAATTAATAATTGCAGCTTCATTGCGTTGGGGTCCGCACACTGGCAACGAGTCTCTCATATAGACCCCTCTAAAATATGGTATTTTCATCTTTAAAGCATACTTTTGTAAATCAATATTGGATAGTGGACGTTGAGGTAGGGATTTTAATAGTTTTTTGATTTTACACTGCTATTATTCAGAAATAGACCCATACCTGCACGGTATGGTTTAAGAAACAATCCATTTCCTTTTTTTGAACGCAGATGTAAGGTAGCACCTGTTTTCTCAGCATTCGCATTTTTTATCGTCTTTATAGCACGCACAATACCCGCTGCACCGCCAGCTAAGGATCCTAAAGCCGACAGTCCTGCAAATATTGGTATCAGCGGTAATATGCCACCAGTTTTAGGGATCGGTATAATTCGAGGAGTTCGAATTCTCCTTTTGCCACCGGCTGTTTTTAAAGATTTTCGGGCAGCGATAATAGCTATTTTTGATGCTTTCATTATATTTTTTTCAAGACCTTTTTTTCCTCCAGCTTTTAATAATTGTAATCGAATTGGTTGTCTGATAGCTGAACCAAAAGCTTTCTTCTGTTGACGTTGTCTACACTTATTGGCTCCATTTCTTTTCGAAACCTTCCCACGACGGCGACGACGACGACGACGAGACCGTTTGTTTTGCCCAGTCGGCATACCCATACCAAAACGTTGTTTTGTTTTCATTATATTGGTTACGAGCCAAGCTGCAGCTTTTTCTTTTGCACTGGCCTCCTTGGATTTTACTCTTTTCCAAGCGCTTTGCTCGAGTTCGTAATCGGCTTGGTGACGTGCACTTAAATCTTCACTATTATGTAAATAAGCTAAATCGTGTTTTTTGCAAGCAGCATCCAATGGATTTATTCCTTGATCACCTCTTTTAACGCGTTTTATTACTTTTGTACCGGGTCCACAATACTGGTAACCGGGAATATGCGCCTCAATCGGTAGCCTATTAATTAATGTATTAACAATACCAGTACCAGTCTTACGCGATAAACCAGACCGTCCACTTCGTTTGACGGATGACATCTGAATGACTACGATCAATGTAAAACAGTTATAAAATATAAACAAAATGAGAATTGTGGCGCTTAAACAAAAATTACCAGTCGATAATCTTGATGAGAAGGTCGGATCCGGACAAGATCAGAAAATATTAAGGAGACATGGCCCATTGCTTCCATCATCTATTCGCGGTCTGCTAATTGGCCCCTCGAACTGTGGGAAAACCAACGTAATGATATCACTGCTTACACATCCATTGGGATTGCGCTTTGAAAATGTATACATTTACTCGAAGTCACTATATCAACCAAAATATGAATATTTAAGAAAAATCTTATTACCAATTAAAGGTCTTGGCTACTATACATTTAGTGATGGAAATAATATCGTGGAACCGTCAGATGCAAAACCAAATTCGGTGTTCATTTTTGATGATGTTATGTGTGAGAAACAGGATGTCATAAGATCATATTTTAGTATGGGACGCCATAAAAATGTGGATGTTTTTTACTTAGCCCAGACATATTCACGTGTTCCTAAACAACTTGTGCGAGATAACGCCAACTTCATTATAATGTTTAAACAGGATGAGATGAATATGCGACATATATTTTCCGATCATGTTTCACCTGACCTGACGTTTCAGCAATTTCAACAAATGTGCTCTAAATGCTGGGACAGCAAGTATGGTTTTTTAGTTATCGATAAAGATAGTAATGTAAATTCGGGAAGATATCGCAAGGGTTTCGATAGCTATATATATTTATAGAAGTAACCATAGCAGCTCATTTCATCATTGTCCGGTAATTTGAAAACATCATGAATGAAGAAATCGATTTAAAGCGTAAGCTGGTGGAAACGACCAGTGCAGTGAGAAAAAAATTTAAGCAAATTAAAGCATCTAAAGCACAAAATAACATTGATTTGGAACAGTTTTACGAACCCATTACTAAACCACTAAAATCCATATCCAATATAGTAGTGAAGCAGCAGCAGCAGCAGCAGAATCAGCCAATAATAACCCAAAAATCAGTTACTAAAACTAAACCACAAAGTCGTAGTTCCAGCACAAGTATGGAATTAACAGCAGATACAATGTCAATGGATCCATCAATGGAGTCACCTACACTGAAACATAGAATATATGATGAGTCATTGTTTGCAACACCATCCCCATCAAACAAATCTGACTTATCTAGTTCATCACCATCTTTAAAAAACATTAATATCTATCTGAAGGGGTTACAAAAGCAGCCATCGAAGTATGATACAGTTTATGGTGTCTATTATGATAAAGTAAATAAAAAGAAAACATTTATTGGTAATGTAGAAGTGCGTTTTCCTAACGGACAGGTGTCATTATATAAAAACAACAGAAATATTGCTATATTGAATGGAACAAATGAACTCTATGACTTGATTTTTCTAAAAAATCCTCCAATCCTGGTCGAAGAAAGTGAATGGAACAAAGACACTCTTCAAGAATACAAAGATATTTTGGAATTAACAAATGCTGCATATATTAATTATAATAAGACTATGGGTTTAAGGGAAACCCGATGGTTAAAATATAGACAAATTATAAAACCACTAATGGAGGGAACTAAGCTTGGTGCTGGTATACGAAAAAAAAAGAAATCCGAAATTCGGTTACCTGTAAAGAAGACTTTATCATCTAAATTATCTCAATATGTCTACTGGAATAAACCCTGTGAGTTGGTGGATCGATTACGATTATTGTGGAGTTCAAAAGTAGCCGGACATACTGGACACGATAATGAAATTATGTCAATTATTGAAGAGCTTCGAGAGGAGGGTATAATATATTAAGAATTACAATTCATTACATTCATCAGTGTTGAATAAGACGTCACGTATACTATGGATCCTAGCCCCGAAAAACTTAAAATAGTTAATGAACTACATAAAGGTGCAAGAAAAAATTTCATTAGAAGACATACTATAATAAAAGGATATAATGATTTGTGGCAAATCGATTTGGCGGAAATGCAACAATATGCTGATGAAAACGATGGCTATCGTTACATTGTCGTATGTATAAACTGTTATTCCAAGTATGTTTATACAAGAGCAGTTAAAAATAAGACCGGTGTTGAAGTAACGAATGCGATGAAAAGCATCATTGAAGAGGCCTCATACACACCAACCAATTTGCAAAGTGACCAAGGAAAAGAATTTTATAATAACAACTTTCAAGCTCTTATAAGAAAATACAACATAAACCATTATTCCACGTATAGTACGAAGAAAGCGGCAATTGTTGAACGTGTTATAAGAACTTTAAAAAATAGTCTATATAAACAATTCTCGGCTAGGGGTTCGTATAGATGGTTGCAAATATTATCATCTATAACGAAAGTCTATAATAACACTAAACACCGTACCATTGGAATGAAACCGAAAGATGTGACAGAAGATTCAAAAATTAATGCATACAACCATTTGAAAATTGTTCCGAGGAAAATAAAGTATCGTTTGGGTGATATCGTTCGCATCAGCAAGTATAAGAGCATATTTGACAAAGGATATACACCTTCATGGTCAACAGAGCTATTTAAAATATCAAAAGTTAATGTAACTAATCCACCTACATATCTATTGGAATCACTAGAAGGTCAACCGATTAAAGGATGTTTTTATGAACCCGAACTACAAAAAACTAACAGTCCTGGTGTATATTTAGTGGAAAAAATTCTCAAGAAACGCAAGAAAAATCACATTGATCAATTGTTTGTAAAATGGTTAGGATTTCCAACCAATTTTAACTCTTGGATAGATAAGTCTGATATTGTATAAATATAATTAGAGATATATCAATTTTGTTAAATTAAGCATTTAATTAGTGGTATCTATAATATATGTAACTAACGATGGAAAATAATTTTATTTGTATAGTAACCATGAAGAAAGTAAGATTTAATATAGAGAAAAATACAATACACCAAACATATGTTTGGAGTTTTGCATACAGAAAAGCGAGACAAAGTAACCTGCAACAGCTAATGGTTGATAGATATCGCTTCGAAAGAAGAATAAAAGAACTGGAAACAGTTTTGGCAGGCGTTTTATCATGTGACTATAGAAATAGAATGTATCTTGAAAGATTTGTTAATAGATAATATTTTAAATAAAACACAGATATAATAATAATATTTATATTGTTTTTTTACACTACACTTATGGACTATAGCCAAATTGACAAAGTTCATTTTTGCGTAAACATATGGCCCGGAAACCACGTTCTTCATCATCTTCTTGTTCATCGTCACCATTGAAGTACTCTTCATCCGACGTATCTAGTGGGGCATCTGTTAGAGATGGACTAGGTGAGTCCCCCCTTGTCTCGCTCGCGGTTGTACAGCTTGACATGGTCTGATGTGGTTGTTGTTGCTGTCGTCGTTGTTCTGGAGCTTGGGGTGGATCGGAACTTAATGTAGTTTGACTTTTTGAGTTGGATTCCATATTTGAGAAATCGATCGTAGATTATAAGTAACTTAGCGAAGACTGATACCAACTGAGTTACTAGATTTTTGTCTCGAGTCTATATACATAACAGATGACCTTCACTTGTAACCGTCCTTTGAGTATATCTAAGATGATGCGCTTGCACCACCAGAGTACAATGGAATATCTGACAGCTTAGGTTCATTCTCAAGGGCAACAATTCGTCCATCAAAATTGAATAAGCGAGTATCATAACGTTCTTCAAACTCGCTTTGTAGTTTATTAAAATGTGTCAAGAAATCTTTATTAATTATATCATATATCTGTTTGCGTACGTTGGAAATTTCCTCAAGTACATATAGTTTAGTAGCTGCATCATCATTCTTGGTCGGCTTTGCAACATTACACAAGGACTTTCCCCCAATATCGTATTGATCGTCAGAGGTGAGTTTAAAACCAACCCCCGGTGAACCACGTAATAACTGAACTTGTGTATTTACCCGCTGACGACCAAATTTATCAATTGTGTTGTTAACACGACCCATCCTTACTCCCAACTAATCTATTTTTTAAAACTATTATCCACTTATATTAAATTAATTTTACCTAGAGTATATTTGGGGAAATAAAACAATATATATCTAAACATAATTTATTTACAATTTAATTTTTTAGACATTACAATATGTTCATCAATGTCATTACTGGAAGTGGCAGCAGCGGCGATTTCATACTCATGGTCACAACCATTAAATTGTTCTGTTTCTTCTTCAATGACATCCATCTTAACATCATTGGTAGAAATGGCTGCATCATTTCCATTAAAATTTGTGTTCATGCCGTCATTTTGGGGCACCAAACCATAATTTACCAATAAGTCAATGGGTATATGTGGCATTTCGAGCAACATAGAACCCAATTCTTCGTCAATCATTTTCCGGCAAAATTCCTCTACACCAATGACACCATATAGGAATTTTTGACAAACATGGGCCCCAGCGAAAAAATTGACTGCATCCCTCATGTATTTTCGGTATAAATCCACATCGAATCCGATTGCAAAATTTAAAATATCTTCAGCCATCTGCTGTAGTCTAGTTAATAAATCATAAACATAGGAATCTTGGTTTTCTCTGATAATAGATTCGTCACACATCTTAAATAGAAAATATTTTTAATGCTTATGTATGTGCTTCCTCACATGTGCCATCAACAACTATTCTATTACATATCCAACTAATACTTAATATGATAAACAATAAAAATATTAAAATTATTTTAAAAATGTCTATTCCAAACAACCAAAATTTATTAATGCTCTTGTATTGCCTCCTGCTGATGCATTTGTACTCTGTCCCAAATACGTCAAAGTATATTTATCACCTGACATATTCATATCATCAATAAAAATTTCAGTAAACGCATCAGCTACACGCTTAGGTAGAAATGTTTGAAATGTCACATCATTCCATTGATCGTATAATGTAGCAACAATAGTTTTCCCAAAACGTGTTGTTGTTGGAGTCATTTTTTTAATTACATAACCCATTCCCACCCCCAAGGTTGAAAGCTTTCTACGCTCCGGAAATTCAAAGTCTTTGTTTATCATATTATTAATTTCACCCAAGGTCTGCTGTGAAATGCTCATTGTTGAAATATGTAATAAAACAATTACCTTCAATAGACACTTTCGTCGGAACACAACACAAACACAATATATCTATTTACAGTTCAAGGCAGCAGATAATGTTAGCTAGAATGCTAATGTGACTTTGAAGGTAAAAATGAAATTGTTCGGTATTTATGGAAATATTCAAGGTCAAAATTAACAGAAAGGTGGTGTGGGGTGGTAGTCGCACACCTGCATCAAATACCCGCCTCCGTTCAAGGTCACACCAACAACATATGCCCGCGTTGGAAACCAAGGTCACACACAATAGAACACCTGCACATATTCAAGGTCAATATCACCACCCAAGATCAAATGAACACCTGCACACGTGGGTGGCCAAAGGTCGCACACCTGCATCAAATACCCGCCTCCGTTCAAGGTCACACCAACAACATATGCCCACGTTGGAAACCAAGGTCACACACAATAGAACACCTGCACACATTCAAGGTCAATGACACCCCAAGGTCAAATGTACACCTGCACTCTTCGACGGTCAAGGTCGTATGACGTCAGAGGAGTGGGGGGTGAAGGCCAACTGGCTTACTTATACTACTGTCGAGAAACAAAGCATCATTATATTCTTTTGTTTCTTTTCAGTATTCACCTGAAGACGACTGGAGATACTTACCAGTTGAAACGTTGTGATTTAAATGAAATAAAGACAATGGAAGTCCAAAACACGTCTATCACTCATTATATTCTTTATCCATTTCATTCGCCCTCTTGGCTTATGTCAAGTGTGTATTGTGTGTGTTGTATTCTGTTTATTCGTTTATTCCCGATTTTGCTGTGCGTTTCACTGCGCATGCCTCCTACATCCCAATGGTCAAGCAGGATTTTAAATTGAGATTTTTATGCGTCTAGGAAATATGTGTAGATTCAAGGTGAATTCGGGCGACCTTTATTTTCAGCGTATTTATTCGGGGCACGCTCTACATTGCCGCTAGAATCGGCCCCGGCCAAAACCAGGATGATACAATAGCGACTTTTTCGAAGAAGCCGAAAATTTTTACGTTGTCGATTCCGCTGCCACGGAATTCTACGTCGAGAGCGGATCACCCGGTATGTGTGTGCCTGTATAATAATAGTATGTTGTAAAATAGTTTGCTGTTTAATTTAAAACAGTACTTAACACTCGCAGTTTGCAATTCGTTAACTCAAAATATTATGTAGTCGTTTCTAAATTATAGGCAAATAAAGGATATTATAATAATTAGGTGTTCTATAAATTAACCCAAAATGTTATAGTAATAAAATATACATCATTGCCATTAAGAGGGTAATATGGTTTTAGTGGAGCACATTATTAGTTTATGAAGTGTAACAGAATACCGAACAACTTTTCTGATACGTGTGTGCTTCGAAAATTAACCAGATTAGTATCTACTTGCCAAAGAATACAGGGACCGTCAAAATGAATGGACTATCTTATTGAGATCATAAATATCTAATAGATGAGAAATTTAAACTAATCTAGTAATGGTATGGTGGAGCAGGCATTGGAGAAATTTTGACAATAGTTGACAGTTAACAAAATTTAACGTTGGTATTTACATCATGTAGGTACTGTCGAGATTGGTTTACCATAAAATAATTTCAAAAGTTATGAATAAAAGGTTATTAATTTAAAAGGAAATTTCTCGTGTCGAGCCCTGAAACAGATAGTGTAATCTGATCAGTGATGCTGAAACATCCTGGATCCCTCAAGAGGTCGCTTCTCAAGTTATCTGCATTTGATCACCCGAAGCGTTGCCAAATCACTTTAGATTTAAAATATTTTTTCTGAAAACCTCGGTGTCACTTTTTTTGCATTAAACTAAGCTATAAAATTAATTGAGATTACTTCAGAAATTTCTGTGTAACCATATTTTTTCAATTAAACGTTAAGTATTTTAAAAAAAATAAAATTCTTTTTCGAAAAATTCAAGATAATACAGGGTGTTATGGAAATTACTTATTAGATATATTTACACTGGCAAATCCTGAGATGAAAATAAATTGAAGAAAATAAGCATAAATGGCGCTTTGAATTATTAAGCGAAATATACACTTTATATGAAATCTCAAATTTACGTGGCCGCTCCTGAGGACCTTCGCAATCAATAGTTTATTGAGGCAGTCTCGAGGTTCAAAAGAGGTTAGCGCATTATAGGGGATGTTGTCATATTTCAACACAGAATTCTAAACGCACGTGTTCAGTTTTTGACAAGAAGACGTCTTTAACGTGCGTTATAACTTCTTTTTTAAACTTTTTCGAAAAAAAACTAAATTTTAAGGTACATACTCTCTTACCTTCGATCTTATTTTAAAATAATCCGTTTTATAATTAAATTCCCTAAAAAAATTAAACACAAAAAGCATATTTTCCAACAGAACCAACAGTAGATAATATCACACAAATTTGAAATCACATCACAACATTTATTATTATGAATTATTTCACAATGGATAATGCTACAACTAACAAAATGTTTAAAATTCGTATACGTCAAACACGTGGAACCATCGACAGCGTCATTCCACCCCCGAGTCTCGAAACATACTGAAGCAACGATAGTGGCGCGCGGCTGATATCCAAGCACGGGCAAGATACGCGGTGTGATCTGACATCACTGTTAGTATTATACTCCAGTGACCCACATTGTTGCTAAGTGAATCCCGATGGAACGGCGCGACATTATGTGGTTAAAAAGGGTTTTTATTTTAGTATTTAGATATTCGATTTAAAAAAAAAATATGTAGACTTTGTCTAGGACACCCAAGGAGTCACCCATTTAAATATAATAAGTCAGTTCCATAACACCCTGTATAGTCATGTAGTAAATTTTAACAAATTCTACACAATTGTTTTGTTATAGTTTGTCACACCTTTTTACCTTAATAGATATAACTGATAAGTGATCTTAATTAGTGGCTGCAATATTTATTGAAAATATACGAACCACTAGGTACTGACCTCATAAAATGACTCAGCCTTACTTGAATGAATTTTTGTAAAGGTTCCGAGCAAAGATATAGTTTAACAAACAAGTCAGTTTATATATATTAAGATATAGTTACTTTAATTCGTTGAGAAGTTTTTGCAACCTAAATTTTGCCTTACGACTAAGAACTGCTAGAAATGTTGCAAAGGCATTATTTATACCAATTCTGTTAGTGAAACATTTAAATATTTATTTGTAATTAACTCCGACGTGTAAGAAGACACTATGAAATAAATAATTCATTCGGAGGAAGCACGTGAGGGTTTTGGGTAATGTGTCCTTTAAGGTTACATGCGCCATCTATACTTAATACAAGTGTCGCTGCTACGCTGTTAATTTGTTAATTCTTGAAGAAGTATTTGTTGCCTGTATGTACTTAAAAGGCTTGAATAAATTAAACCGTGTAACCGTATTTGCTCTCGCAAATAATATGAAGGAACAAGGGATTCGTTTTGGAGGAAAAAATGTATCAGTCTAAGAGAGGACGCCCGTTGTATGTCTGAAACCGTTAATCGCCCAGCATTGGTAAATTTTGTGTTTAGGAAAAGTGGCCAAGGGATAGCGGGAAATTTGCGCAATTTGAAGTAATAACAGTTTTTGTGATTTTATTCCGAAAACTCGTGGTATAATTATGATACCATAATCCGAAAGTAGATTAAATTTGCAAAAAGAAACGTGAATACCATAGTTCTATGTCTTCTTTTGTTTCTGAGTTATTGCGAGAAGAAGAATTTTTAGCATTTTATTTGTTATTTTAAATAGAATGCCCTGTATATTCTGGTATTTTTCGAGTCTATGTAAAAATCCAAGTAAATTTTATTAACAATTTTATATCTCCACCCGTTTCTGAGATAAAATTCATTAAAGGACTTTTTTTATAAGAAAACATGTCAGAGATAATTTGACCTTACTTGGTACTGTAAGGTTAAATTACTTTTGACATGTTTTTTATATAAAAAAATCGTTAATGAATTTTATCTCAAAAACGGTTGGAGATGGATATGAAATTGTTAACAAAATTTACTAGGATTGTTATACAGTGTGCCCCAAGTAAAGTGGCCTATTAGGAGTATCTCGAGAACTAAATTAGATTTTATTTTGAAATTTTGGCTGTGGCTATAAGAGATGGTTTTCTACATTTATAAAATATTTTGGATGGTGCGGTATTGCGGGATCATACCGAAAGTGGTAGCAACTTCGGAATTTTAAATGAATTACCCTATATATTATATTTTTTTTGGAATCCAGGTAAAAATCTAGAACAGTTTTCTGTATAATATCATATACCCTTTTAGAGTTTTTGAATTATAAATAATTTTGTGATTTTTTAACGCCGTATCGGGACTTGAAAAGAAAATCATATCTTTTTAGCGGTTACAACTAGAAAGCTGAAATTCTGACAATAGTTTCACAAGACCATCGAAATTTTAGAATTTTAAACAGTATTTAATTAGTTTTATATAGGGCGTCTCCATAACAATATTTCTGAGGCAGATAAATTATTGCAAGAATCTTCTTTTTTTTAAATGGGACACCCTGTATTTAATATGTTTTGCTAATGGAGGATCGAATTTTCTATCTAATGATATTAAGTGTTCCTATACTTATCTTCAGTATTTTCGGACTTATAGCGAAATTTAAAAATTATCTTATAAAAATATATTTTTGGTAGTTGGCTGTGGATTCATAGAAACAAAATAATGAAAAATCCATGTGACGTTATGTCTGTGTTGTTGTAAAAAAAATGGTTAACCAATAAAGAATTTATTAATAAATAAACAAAATGAAAATTACGCAACAACACAAATAAAATAACTAATAACTAAATAGTTTCAAATGCTTGGCTCTTAAATCTTCATAAATTGTGGTTATAACATGTTCATTTATCACCTTTCATTTCTTTCCCTTCTAGAGACCCCAAAGCTTTTCGTACTCGATTTTCTAAATCTTTCCTTGTTGTGACTGGCGTCTTGTATACTATTTCTTTAATCCTACCCCATAGATATAAATCTAGGGGGGTAAGATCTGGAGACCTTGGGGCCATTTGCATGGACCGCCTCGGCCAATCAATATTTTTGGAGTCATAGGAGCTGCATCAGGATGCAGTTCATTAAATTTTCTGCAAGTTCTAGAAAAACTCTACCACACTCTCCATGAATATAAAATAAACTTAAAATATGAATAATATTAATTAGCCATTTTTATTACAACAACACAGACATAACCTCACATGGATTTTTCATTATTTTATTTCTATGAATCCACAGCCAACTACCAAAAATATATTTTTATAAGATAATTTTTGAATTTCGCTATAAGTCCGAAAATACTGAAGATAGGTATAGGAACACTTAATATCATTAGATAGAAAATTCGATCCTCCATTAGCAAAACATATCAAATACAGGGTATCCCATTTAAAAAAAAGAAGATTTTTGCAACAATTCATCTG
The DNA here is from genome assembly GCA_963991005.1 of Barypeithes pellucidus. Lineage (NCBI taxonomy): Eukaryota > Metazoa > Arthropoda > Insecta > Coleoptera > Curculionidae > Barypeithes > Barypeithes pellucidus. The sequence continues at coordinate 33,123,342 of OZ022562.1, forward strand.
CCTTAGAAATATTGTTACGGAGACGCCGTGTATAAAACTAATTAAATACTGTTAAAAATTATAAAATTGCGATGGTCTTGTGAAACTATTGTCAAATTTTCAGCTTTCTAGCTGTAACCGCTAAAAAGATACGATTTTCTTTTCAAGTCCCGATACGGTGTTAAAAAATCAGAAAATTATTTATAATTCAAAAACTCTGAAAGATAGGTATATGATATTATACAGAAAACTGTTCTAGATTTTTACCTAGATTCCAAAAAAAATATAATATATAGGGTAATTCATTTAAAATTCCTAAGTTGCTACCACTTTCGGTATGATCCGACAATACCGCACCATCAAAAATATTTTACCAACGTAGAATACCATCTCTTGTAGCCACAGCCAAATTTTCAAAATTAAATCTAATTTAGTTCTCGAGATACATACTTCTAATAGGCCACTTTACTTGGGGCACCCTGTATAGAATCGAAAAATGCCAAAATAGCAATTAAAGTGTTAAAAAAACGATCGTGTACCACTAGATCCGGCAATACTTCCCCTTCCCCCACTCTTATCAAGGTCGATACGCCAATGAGCCTTAAGGTGCATTCACACATGCATGGATTTAGTGGCGCCAATAAAAACTGCACAACTGACAATCAAATTTCTTGTAGGGTATGAATCTTATCCGTGTTTATGGGATGTGCAACCAAAGCAGGTCGACGATCAATCCATGATTTAACCCAGACACGGCCTTTTCGTCGTTTCTTTTTCTGTATTTCTTTTATCTTTTTTTTTTCAATAAAAGTTCTGCGACTATTTTACAGACTTCGGAAAGTTCACTCGACATAGTGCGCACTGTGAATAACACTTTAAAAATGAAACTGGCTTGCGACTTATTTTTGTTTCCTCACCAAAGTGTAAACCTTTACTGGCGTGCAAATAGAACTGGCGCGACCAGTGGCTCCACTAAATAAATGCAAGTGTAAATGCACCTTTACACCAAAATGATACAGAATTGTCTAAGCTTTATATCGATGTTGCCAGCGTGGGAATATTCGGAGATCTTTAGAATTATAATATTTACTTTTTAATTGTGTCCCCTTGCGGCAAAATGAGGAACTTAAAACTAATTTTCATTGTCTCATAGCCACTTTATTAATGATTTTTTTTCCTTGAATTTCTATTTACTAAGATATGACTGGTGGCCGGCCTTAATGAAATACCGTGCGTACAAACAAAAATGTTACTTTTAGGAAACAAAAAATAAACTAACCGATCACAATAAAGACATATATCTATATTCCAGACCAGACATTATTAGATTAATATTTTGGCAGCAAATAAACTTCAAAAATTGAATTTACGGTTTATTTTACATTTGCTTTTTATTCAATACCAGCAAAATATTATTTATAGAGATATAAGTATTCGATTGAAGTAGCCGTTTTTGATGAAAATTAAATAAATAATACAACAATGTGTAGAAATATTCATAAAATTGTTATTATTATACTATGACAATTGTTTCGACACACAGTGCCTTCTTCAGATAATAAAAAATAAATGATTCAATAGGAACGGTTCTAATTAAATATAAAACCAGCTCTAAAGCTCTTTGTCTAAATTGTATAATTTAATATATTTATACACTTACTAAAATGATGCATAAATAACATTTTTATCATACCAACTAATTGTAAATTTAAATTCAATAATTGAAGAACTATTGTTCAGATCCAGATGGTCATTTAATAAAATATTTATTTTTTGTGTCTGTTTATTTCTATAATTTCTAAAAAGTTTTAGAAATTTGTATTCTTCGTATTGTGTATAATGAGAATTGGTGTATTCTTTAATGTAGCACATTCTGTGATATTCAAGTATTTTCCATAAGTTCTGCCAGTTTGCCAAAAATATAATTTTGGACACCTTATACGTTTGAGTCTATAGAACGTGTCCAAGATAAGGAGGGCCAGTACAGGGATCTCGGAAACCGTAAGTGATACGAAGTCGGTTAAATGGAGGTAAAGGTGCGCATTTATGTGCCTAATAATATGCCGTTTAAAAAGTTTTAAAATTCCGATTAGTTCCAGAGATATCCAGAAAAAAACGAAATTCTGAAAAATCGTTTTATTGTTTTCCTGGGTTTTTTTGAGATCGAATTCTTGTAATCCGACGAGTCATCTTCGAAGGGCCATTATCAACTTTCTTTTTTTAAATGCGGTCCTGTTTTTTTGATATTGGAATTTGATAGCTTTTTTGCTTCCAAATGCAACGATGTATGACACATTTTGGATTAATGACGTTTCGAGGGTTTTTTGAACAACATCAGGAAATTTTGGGATACGGTATTGTATTTCTACTAATTTTATAAATAATATCTCATAAGTAAGCTCTAAATTTTTACTTATGTTGGACTAGTTCAATAAATAACAAATAATTTAATAATATAACAAGTGAACAAAATACAGAAACATTATTTCAAACTTCTGTTGATTCGGGATTTAAAAGAAAAGTAGGCGCTTGAGATAAAAAAACTAAGATGGTGACGCATGATTTGTTTCACTTGACATTCCAATTATGATCGTTTGAGAGCGTTTTAAGAGGTTTTCTATTTTCCAGAAAATATGGAACATAAATTTGCAAATGCTGAAAAGTTTGATATTCTATCGCATGTTTAATTTAAACAATAAGAAAGTTATAGGGGTGAGCGTTCCTCCTGAAATACCTGGTCGGTATTATATTGATCTGATTAATATAAATGTAATTTATTGTTACTTGCTATATTATATTTCTTATTTACTAAATGAACATTTTTATTTTTTAATATCGTATCGGAAAGACACGTCAATTTTAATGTGAAAGGGACGCTTTTAAATAATATTTGATTCATTGATTTTCCTCGGGCTTTCGACTTGGTGAACCATGATTTGCTTTTGTCGAAATCATATCGTTATGGCGTTTGAGACAGACCACCTAAATTAATTAAATCTTATTTAGAGCGTAGGTTTCAGTATGTTTTATTAGACAATAGCAAAAGTGGTTCTAGGCTCATAATGCAGGGTGTTCCACAGGAATCTATTCTTTGATCTTTTTCTTTATTATTTTTGCAAACGATTTGATACTTCTTCTTGATAATGACTTTCAACTTGTTTTTATGGACACATATGTGCATGACACGGACATATTAATTGTGGGGACAGATTTAATAAGACCCGAACAAACCAGAACAATTTTTCTCTTTTTGACAATACATCTGAGTGAACCCTCATTAATTACAAAGATGTTAGGTGTAATATTTAATAACAACTTACAGTGTCATGAACATATAGAATTATTCCGTTCTAAGCTGCGCAGCACCTGTTAAGTCCTAAAATTTCTAACGAATCATTGCAGTGGTGATTCGCTAGTGGCAGTATATTACTCAAATTTTCATTGTCACATTCGATACGGAGTTTTGAATTGGGGGATGAGTAGACATGTTTGGAGGGTATTAGCCTCAAAATGGTGCTATTAGAATTTTAGAGGGATTATCGCACAAAGTATCACGTAGAGCGAGCTCTCAAAAACATATTCACAGTTTTTGGTATTTATATTATGGAGGTGTGAGTTTATGCTTTTAAAAACAAATCTATCCTTAAGGCTACTCGGCATGATCATGGACACAATACTTTAAGGCGGGGATTAATTTTGCCATACAATCACATAGGAGTGAATTTTATTATTTATTATAATGCCTTTAAATACTACAATGCTCTCAATAATACCATTAAAGATTCCCCAGTGTTAATCTGTTTAAAACTCGACTTAAGAAATTTTTATTATAAAGAGCATGTTACTCCTTCCAGGAATTTTTTTAGACTTACTTATAAGTTTTAGACTGGTTTCATTTCTTGGCATTTCCTTTAATCATTGTAATGCTGATATGTATTACTTTTTAACTGAAGAAATAAAAGCATTATTAATATTATTATTAAGATGGTGGGAAGTTCTCAAATTTACACAATGTATAGGTGTTATAGAATAATATTGACTTATTAATGTCTTTGACAATTAGTTGCTGAATCATCCTATCGATTACAGTTGAGTTATTTTTAACAATAATTTATACTTTACCGCATTGGTTAGAGTATCCTTAACAAGTTTCTCAGTTGAGAAGGAGCGGTTAAATAATAATATCTCAACGCCGTCCCTTCTTATATAGAAGGAATTTTCATTTTTTGTCCTAAAAGCCGTATTAGAGTCGGCAATACAAATTTCAGGTGCAATGGCAATTATAATTGCACGAATTCATTGTCAGTAAACCGTTCTCGATGAGCTAGTGCATTGCCAACAGTAAGAACAGCAGTGGGTAGTGTCGAAATCCCTAAAATATCCCCAGAATTAGAGATGGGCAAACCTGCTCATTTCGATTAGCAGTTAAAGCAGCTACTGCTACTTATAAATGGCAGTTCAAAAAAGTTGCCACGAATTAGCAGTACAAAGAAGAATGTGAACTGTTAATTTAAGTACTAGTTAGTTTAAATAGCCATTAGCGGTTCATAGGTGCTTCGACGAAATGGAAGATGTTGGCCCACCCGGCATCGCCCGGTGAGATACCATTGCATCGGTTTAGGTGGCGTGAAGTTTGCTCCTTGAGCTAACTTTTGCTCATTGAGTTGACGTTTCGTCGCTGTGCCGATGTTTCCGGTTTCCAGGGTGGGACCCCCCAAAAATAGCATGATGGAAGCTCCAGGCCCAAAATACTCCGGAGGTAAACTCGCCCCCCATTTGGATCTCCGGGCGGGGGCTGGACTTGGGGCCCCATCAAGCGAAGTTCATCAAAAAACAACCATTTCCGACAATTTACTGGGATCTAACAACACTCAACGAAGAAATGGTGTGGCACCTGCAGTTGCTAACCAACCCAGAACTAGCAACTTCAAAATTGATTTCTGCAATATTAGAGGGCTTAACACGAACATCAATTCAGTCCACCAGCACTTACAATCTTCCAAGCCTCACGTACTCGCACTGACCGAGACAAAGGTCAGATCGTCAACAAACACCGTCAGCTATTTATACCCTGGATACGATTTTCATTTCCGATTCCGACGCAACTTCGGCGTATGTCTTTTTATTCGAGATGATCTCTGCTGCCAACGAGAACCTACACTGGAACCGAAAGACTTTGATGTAATGTGGTTTAAAATATCAACACCGAAAATCACCAAGTTTATCTGCTGCCTTTACCGTCCTCCAAGTGATACCCATTACAGAGACCTTTTCTCATCACTAGCCAATACAATCGACTTCTTGCAAACCAACTATCCAAATGCCGAGATTGCTATCTTTGGTGACTTTAACGTCCACAATGTCAACTGGCTTAAATATTCAAATACAGACGATGAGCAAGGCCGCGAGGCCGAATCCTTCGCGATCAGTTCTGGTCTAACTCAACTCGTAGAAGAACCAACGCGGATTCCAGACCGAGCTGGAGATTTTGCTAGTCTTTTGGATCTTTTCTTAACGTCAAATCCCGATCTATATACAGTCACCGTACAGCCTCCGTTAGGATCTTCCGATCACAAACTTATTTCAACTCTAAGCGAACTACCAATTAATTCTGAACAACCTCCTAAACCTCGCAAGATATGGCATTACAGATCGGCCAAGTGGGAAGACCTGAAAGACCATTTTCGGACTTTTCCTTGGATGAGCGTATGCTTCTCTTCTGATGATCCATCCGTCTGTGCTGGGGAGGTCGCCGACGTCATTCTAACGAGCATGGAAGCATTTATCCCCTCCTCCCAAAAACGCCCTTCCAACGGCAAGCCCTGGTTTAGCAAGGATTGTGAGCGTGCTGTCAAATCAAAAAATCTGGCTTACCGACAGTGGCGTAAAAACCCTACCACTGAGAATCGTACCATCTTTATTACCGCTCGAAACCAATGTAAGCTAATAATAGATCAAACCAAAGAATCCCATAACGTGAGGATCAAAAACAAACTTCTTGACTGTCCAAACGGATCAAGGTCCTTTTGGTCAGTCGCTAAGGCCGTCAGCCAAAATTTTACCAAATCAACTATTCCACCTCTAATACATCCCGATGGTACAATAGCATCCACAGCCGGAGACAAAGCAAACTTACTTGCTGAACTATTTTCTTCGCATTCCACTGTAGATTTCCAGGGAAGAACACCACCCGACATTCCTGCAGTTGAATCCGAAATGACCGAAATCGTGTTCCGTCAGCGTCCCGTCAAACGAATCCTGAAAGGACTCGACGTCAAAAAAGCTACTGGTCCAGACGAAATTCCTATTATAGTTCTCAAGACATGCGCTGATGAACTAACACCAGTATTTTGTAGACTTCTCAACTTATCCTACAAAAAAGGAATATTTCCATCTTGCTGGAAGACGGCGCGAGTCCAGCCTATTCCAAAGAAAGGTAAGAGAACCCTGCCTAACAACTATCGACCAGTCGCATTGCTTTCAGTTATATCAAAAGTAATGGAGAAAGCTATTAACCAACATCTTCTAAAGTACCTGGAAGGCTTCAGCATCATCAGCGATCATCAATATGGTTTTCGGAAGTCCAGATCAACTGGAGATCTTCTAGCCTATGTCACCCATATTTGGAACAACGCAATCGAACATCATGGGGAGTCTCGGGTTGTTGCGCTGGATATTTCTAAAGCTTTTGATCGTGTTTGGCATGAGGGGCTTCTAAGTAAACTGCGATCCTATGGGATGCCTAGTCGATTCTGTGCATGGTTATCTAGCTTTCTTAAGGACCGCTCTCTGCAAGTGGGGATTGACGGATTTCTCTCAGACACCTTCACCATCAATGCCGGTGTTCCTCAAGGGTCCATATTGTCTCCCACTCTCTTCTTACTCTACATTAACGACCTTCTAGTGAAAACTAAAAATCCGATATTTAGTTTTGCTGACGATAGCACACTTTTCTCATCTTTCTCTTTGAATGCGCAAACATCGGCTGCCGACGCACATCTTCGCAGACAGCATGAAGTATCACGCCTCAACAAAGACCTGGAAGAAATTTTGGCTTGGGGTGACAGTAACCAAGTCGAATTTAACGCTAAAAAAACCCAGGCAGCAGTTTTCTCTAAAAAGGTTAACATTACAGAACCGGAAATAGTCATGGCCGGACACGCAATCCCACTGGCTTCATCTATTAATTTGCTGGGTGTCAATCTGGGAGGAAATATGTCTTGGCATAACCACGTTGTGGCAATCGCCAAGATAGCTTCTCAGAAGCTTGGCGTACTCTTCCGAACCAGAAAGTTGTATACACCTCAACAACTTTTGACACTATACAAAGCCCAGATTCGACCATCACTAGAATACTGCTCTCATGTCTGGAGCTCTGCACCCAAACATACTCTTCGGCTACTGGATTCAATCGAAAGGAGGGCTATTCGTCTGATCGGAGACCACGAGCTGACGAAGAACCTCGACAGCCTAGAACATCGAAGGCAGGTTGGGGATTTGACTCTCTTTTACAGATATTTTCATGGAAGGTGCTCGGCTGACCTCGCCCTCTTAATTCCGTCCAGAGCGACGAATAGCAGAAATACACGACGAACCACTGCCGCCCATCCGTATGTGGTTAAGCTTAGTACTCCTCGAACTTCATTATTTAAAAATTCTTTCATCTGGAGGACTTCATCCTTGTGGAACGACCTTCCCGAGGTCGTTTTTCCCAACGAATATAACCTCCAACGATTCAAATCCAACGTGAATCGCTTTCTGCGCACACGCACCACTCCCAGAGTGCCCTAAAGGATTTTTCCTATAGTGCTTGTGTTTGATCATAAAAAAAAAAAAAAAAAAAAAAAAACTAATAAACATTTAAAAATAACAGGATAATCCATCTCCACCCAGACTTGCACCGGCAATGGCAATGAAAATGACGCTGGCCCCATTTCTGGCAATGCGAGACAGCTGATCGAGAACTGTTTAATGCGCATGAATACTTGCAATTATAATTGCCATTGCTGGCGCAAGAGACAAAAATTGCCGACTCTAATACGGCTTTTACGCTAATCTCAACTGAAAAAATATTAGTTCTAGGATTTTTGATTTCTTGTGTATTTAATCGCTTCCTTACAGTTGAAATATATTCTATAGGAAAAATAGTCATTTCGTCTCGATTTGAATCGAGAAGCAATAGGTACTGTACTCTAAATATGGAAACTCTAAATTCGCAGTTGAAACACAACGAAACAAATCGCGTTTTCAAAAAATGACAGTGTTTATTTTTGAGCTCGATTCTGTGGCGTCACTTTTATTTTGGGAATTAGCGGCATCATGTGTATGTGACGTCATATTGATACAGGTGAACCCAGTTTTATTTTTAGCTCCAGGAAAATTTATATGCTTTCCTTCGTGGAAGTGAAAAATGTTAAAAATTGGCGCTGTAACAAAGCTGCCGATTTATATAGAACAGATTTTAATTCCTTTCATCGAATCTAGTAATGATGTTATAAATAATGAAAATTATATATTAGGTTGGTAAAAGTAGGCTTTATTTTATTATGCTAGTTTTAACAAATATATATATCGTCGGTGAAACCTGAATAGGAAGTTATAGCCCCATTTTGACGAATTTTATAACGCAAAAATACTTTTTTTTCAACAGATTGCATCGATTCTTGTAAATTTTTAAATGTAGGAATAGTAGAGTCACACATATTTCATTTACAAATGACATTTGATTGCACAGGATTTTTTTTGACAGGACAGGATTTATTAGGGCTGGAGTTTTTCCATAGATTTGCTATATGAATTTTTAAAAATCCACTTTTATGCAACATTTCTACAGTACTAGCTTATGCTTCAAGCTAATAGATGGCACTAAAATCTAAAATTTTGCAAGTTTGCATGTGGTTACACACATTTCGGGTTTCGCCGACGATATGGCATCGGATTATGAAATATAATACATTTTATAGGTAGATAAAGTTTAAAAAATTTCCGACGTTTCGACCTTTATTGGATCTTTATCATTGCTATTTTGAAACACCGGAATAATCTCTCAAATACGAACAGCTCTCGATAAACTTGCGGTTGAAATACAACTAACAATTTCGGATGTGTTATACAGGGTGTTACAAATTCGGCCATCACCATTGGGATTTTGGAAACGGTAAAAGATACGAAGTCTGTTAAATTCGGGCAAAGTTGCGTAAGTATAGGCCCAATAATATGACTCAAAAAGATCAAAAATGAATACAGGGGCTTTCAAAATATTTGGAAAAATCTAAAATATTGCGTTTCGATTTTTATTTCTCCCTGACATTGTTCGAAGGAAAAATTTTCAATTTCTCATTGTTACTTCTTATTCTCTACGAGATGACATTAAATCTTTCATGTGACGTTTCGTCTTTAGGTCCCCGTCATTAACTTTCCTTCCTTAAATTGACCATCTTCATTAAAATACCTGCTAGTACTTTTGAACTGAACGTTTTAAAATTATATTGCTATTTTTGTCTTTAATTGTTATTGTTATTACATACGTATTACAACTGGTTTTTTTTATTTCAAACTAAGTTCTGTCAAATTTCTACTTAGAGTATGTTCAAGTAATTTATTTGATACAAATAAAGTTTGCCTTTTTGCCTTTTGCCCACTTTCTTGAGACTTTTAAAAGAGGCATTAAGATTTACCTTTTCGAATTAAACCCAATGAAAAAAAAAGTAGATTACAGAGACGTACTAGGGGCATTTTAACGAAGATGGTCAATTTAAGGAAAAAAACGTCGGAAAACTAGTAAGTGTTATATAGCAATGAACCTAGATTTCGGTCCTCTTTCATAATTTAAACAAACAGATCCAAGCCCGTATTTGAAAAAAATAAGTTGATGATGGTGACCCAAAGACGAAAAGTCACCTGCAAGATCTGATAATGTCATCTTGTGGAGAATAAAAAGTAGCAACAGAGTGAAATTTATTTTTGGGAATCTCTTCGAACAAGGCCAGGAAAAAATAAAAACCGAAACGCAAAATTTAAGATTTTTCCAAATATTTTGAGAGCCCCCGTATTTATTTTAGATTTTTTGCGGCATATTATTGCGCCCATAATTACGAAACTTTGACCCAATTCACACGACTTATGTATCTCTCACCGTTTCCGAAATCCCAATGGTGCAATCCGAATTTGTACCACCCTGTATATATTTAAACCCCTTATACACAAGAAGCTTGCTAAAAACTGAATTACATTATTAAAGAATATATAGTGTGTCCCATTTAAAAAGAAAGAAATTTGGGGAATCGTTTGTTTCACAAAAAAGTTGCACAGTGCTGCGAAAACCGCATCCTTTAATCTTTACGGAAATACCCGTTAAAACCACCGAAAAATGGAACCCAGTACACTCTCTTTTTAATATCGATTCAATTTTGATACTATTTTTAATCAAACAATCTTCCACATATTCAAACAAGAAAAATTCTCTAGGTTGCTGCGCAATTTTTTTTAACCCAGTTTTTGTAGTTATTTTTAGCCTTGTGCGGTAACATTTCTTGTCCTAAAAATCGGATGTTTTTCTAACTGATTTTAGAATGCGCGAATTTAGATGCGCTTCTTATTTGCTTCAAATAAGTCTAGATAATAAACCATCATCTGTTTTAGCACTGCAATAACAAAAACGACGCTTTCGGGTCAGTGACTGTCAATTTGAATAATGAAATGAGTTGGGGGACGTGACAATTTTACATAATATTAGAAAAATCACGCTTACAGAGAATTAATAGATTATTATAGAGAAAATGTGTGTTCAGAATCAAATTGAACTGAATTAAAATCATCAAGAATTTGACCAGAGTATAGTATGCAATGTTCAAATTTTATAGAACTCATTTTTTGTTTCAAAATCTAATTGTTACTATCGTGGCTAGGTAGATAGATATTTTTCTACATCATTAACAATTGGTTGGTTGGTTGGTTGGTTAAAGGCGGGGATCGGTTTAAAGGCCCGAACTTCAAATCACTGCAGCCATTCGGCTTATTGTGTACCCCGATCTTGTTAGAAGATGTTTGTTCCTTCTATGAGGTCCAGTAATCTTCTACAAAGTTTGTCATGTGGGAGGTTGTCACCACGTTATATGTTCCCGAAGATATTTTGTCTTCTACGAGACTGCGCTACGCAGCGGTATATTATGTGTGAGGCGATTTCATCCTCTTCGCTGCAGAGTCTACATTCAATGGATCTGTGGTTTATCCCTATTCGTTGAAGGTGTTTTCGCAAGTGGCAGTGGCCTGTTAGCAGACCCATCACTTGTTTCAACTGGGGCCGCGTCAGGGTTAGCATCCCATTCGATAGTATTTTCGATGTTTTTTCAATTACGGCCCGTGCGTGTATTTGACCAGGTAACTCTTGCCATCGAGATAGGTGTTGTTTTTTCGACCATCTATCTAATGTTGTTTTTGATGCCTGTTTTGATATTCCAAAGGTCGGTTCGGGGCCCCTGAGACTTTAGGCAGATCCGGCTCTCGGTAGTTCATTCGCTTATTCATTTCCTAATATCCCGGAGTGACCAGGGACCCACAATAGTTCCACCTTGTTCCCCCTGGCCGCTAGTACTTTTAGGTTGGTATGGCACTCTAGTGTAAGTTTTGAAGTAAACCGATTTGACTTCAGAGCCTTAAGAGCAGCTTGGCTGTCCGAAAGGATGTAAATATATTGGTCGTGGTAGCCCTTCTCAAGATTTTGTAGTACACATGCTTGCATAGCGAACTTCCGCTTGGTATACTGTGGCATAGGTCCCCAGAGGAATGCTCATGTCCATCCTGGGACTTTCCTCAAATATACCTGCGCCCACACTGTTGGCGGTTTTTGATTCATCGGTGTACCAAACTAGACCCTTGTCAAACGACGGGGATGCACTGTTTGTCCAAGTTCCAGTCAATCTTGAAAGGTTTTGTGAAATCGTATGTTGCTTTCATACGATCAGTTTGCATATCCAAGAGCTCATCGTTGATTAGATCCGTGGCTCTTGTGTGTCCAATTTTTACGGGGTGTTGTGTCCATTCCTCATTTGTGATCATCCTTGAGGCGCTGCAATTAGCCTCCATTCTGATATGGAGGTCTAGGGGTAGTCCCAGTATGACTTCCATTGCTGCAGTGGGGGTATTTTTCATCGCCCCACTGATACACAGGCAAGCCAGCCTCTGCAAACTGTTAAGTTTGTTTGCTGCCGTAATCTGCTGTGTTTTTGTCCACCAAACTACAGACCCATATGATATCAGGAGTCTGATAACTGTGACATAAAATCATAATTTTAACATTAAGGCCGGCCGCATTCATTCGTCTTCCTTATTCGGTTTCCGATTAGAACAATCCGCGCGCACCGAAAACATTAAAGTAGTCTATGCCACCCAAACGTTCGTCTTGTTTCCGAACAGACAATTTTCATTACGTTCGTCTCATCATTCATCTTTCCAAATGGAAGATTACTGTCTTGACAGAATTTATCTAAATCAGTTGTTACCCGCAAGGTTTTTAATATTAACATTTTGAAATTAAAATTAAGCAATCGGAAGCCCCAATTGAGAACATGTTTTCGTTTTCCTTATTCGGTTTCCGAATTCGAGAGACGGAATTCCGTGAACATGTCGCACACGTTTGATTTTTATTATTCGAAAAACGTATAGATTTCAACTAGGCTAGAATAACATCTCCTTCCTAAACACTGAGCCCTTGAATGAAAATATTCGGACGTGTACGTCGATAAATACAGTCAATACCATTGACTTGTAACAAACATGGACCCGGTATTTCCATCTGATTCTGCTTTATAGACGTTAATGTGACATCTGTTATTACAAAAAAAAGATGGGTGTTCTTCCTATCTTCTGTCTGTTTCTGTATTGGTTAGGAAAACAACCTGACTCAAAAGTCTATATTTTTATTCACTTTACGGCAGACTTAGCACTGCTTACCATATTGAGTTAGTTAATTTGGGCTATGCCACACAGGCACAGTTTATCTGTGTTTTGTAATAACGGTTGGTATAATCGCGGTATAGTCCAATTTATCTACTAAAGGTTACATTTATTTTTATTTTCATTGTGTTTTTTAGATAAATAAATTGTGTTTGAATTTGAATTTGAATTTGAGTTAAGAATTACTATTTTTTCACAAACTCAAATTTAACACAACAAAGCATTTTATTTAACAATAGCGATAACTAACAACGTTGCTAATCCGGTAGTTTCAAACGTGAAAGCAGGTATGTAATAAGGACTTTAGAAAATGTACGTTACGAAAGCTCGAGGCGAAGTAAAGTCTTTGTCTCATTAACAGGAAACGCCAAAGAATTATCCAAATGTTTCATAGCTCCCCGATTGTTTCTCTGGGAAGTTGTTTACAATCTACCTAAGAATGTGCATTACTTATTCTTCCAGGACTGTAAACCCAAGCAGTATCCTCCTTGATTTAAAATCCTTGGTCGATACAGTAATATTTCGATCGGAAAGAGGAAATCGATTTTCCCCGAATCGAAATTCGGATCTCAATTCGAGGCTTTCGGATCGAATTAATCAAATGAGTTATAAAATTGTAGGAAAATTAAATAAAAGTTTCTATAAAAATATAAACATTTAACTGCCTGTAAAATATCATTTATGAAAGTATAAATTTCTATTTTATACAATAATACTCAACATACCCCGAGATGGCGTTAGCCGAAACTTTACAAAATAACATATTTAATAAACGGAACAAAAGTATTTGGGAGACAGACCGGCAACCAATCGCGTATGCGTGGCAGAGCAAAAGGACTTCGACGAATGAAAGTATGTGTGATTCCCTAACAGCAGTCCGCCGTTTATTTGTGAGGTTAGAATCGTAAACAATGGCACAAAAATATCGCGTTTTGAGTCTGAAAGAGAATATTGATGTTGATAACAATGATTTGGCGAGTTCATTAACATTGATAGCAGTGTGCTAGTAGAAGATGATAGTGACCCCATTCCTACCGATTATGTAGCCCAAACTGAAACTACATCACTATCTGACGACTCTGATGAAGAAGTTGAATGCAGTAATCAAACAAATGTGTAAAGGAATTATAAAAGTATGCAAAGAGTAGATAGAGGTTACTCTACAGCAATGGAATTGTTATCAGACTTGGAATTATATTTTCTAGATTGCAAGTATAAAACGCAAACACGTCAAACTACGTTATTAGATTTTTTAGTACTACATTCTAACAAAATCTAGTGTATTTTTGTTATGTTATGTTTATTTGTACATACATATACATAGTAATACATAGTAATAATTGTGCATTTACATATTACTAATAACAAATTTCCCATAGGCGGACACTTCTATTAGGTCCCGTAGGTGTCCGCCTAAGAGAGGTTTCACTGTATTTTAGTATTCACTTGATTTTAATAAATTTACTACAAATACTTCATATGCTAAACGGAACGGAAAATTTAGTTACTTTTACTATAAAAATAGTAAAACTAACCATAATTTATGGCTCTATATGTGTCTAAGATAACTTTTATTAAGAATTGTCACAAAATTATAGCAAAATTTTAACAAAAATTTTATTTTATTATTTACTTGATTTTACTAAATTTACTACAAATTATAACTATAATTTTTTAGAAACTATATTATTTTGGTACGGAGCACCAATAAAAAACGTATTTAATACTATATTTCATAGGAAATTTTACAATAAAATATTTGCTATAATAAGTCTTTTTTTTATCCAAGTAGTCTTCAATTACATTTTTCTTAAGATGGACATTTTCATGTCACGTCAGTATAGAAGACAATGAACATGATAGGAAGACCATATTTCCGATAACGAAACTAAATTTCTATCAGCAAATATTATATAATATTACGAAAACAAACAAAAGTGAAAATTAGATCAGTAGACTAAACCAGAATATTCAAGAATTTAAATAATAACGGCAAGCCGGTAAAATTAGATTCGCTTTTTAATTTGGAAACCGTTGGTCTAGCCTGTCTATTACTTTTGCTTTGATGCTAATAATGATGGCAAGTTAGAGGTCAATGCCATGGCAAATTTAAATATTTAAATAATTAAATAGTGATTGACTACAAAATGCGAAGGGGGTTATGGAAATGGCTTATTATATTTAAATGGGTGACGCCTTGGGTGTCCTAGAGAGAACCTAAATATTTTTTTTGAATTTGAATGTCTAAATGAAGGTCGACAAGTGGATCTGTGTCTCCGGCGTATCGGTAAGGGGGAAGGATTATCGTTTAAAACATCGTCTAGTCATGGGCGTGCTATTATTATTTTAAATAATGTAATGAAAATAGGAAATTCTTTAGTAATTACATTTTATGTTTGAAGGTAGATAACTATTATTATTAAGGTTTAAAAAACTACTTCTTACAAGATGTACATTTTTCAATATGGAAAAAATAGCTACATGATTAATTGATTAATGATGATTTCTCAGTTTTGGCCGTATTAATGTTCCTTTCTAGCTTTCGCTTAAGTGGCAATTTAAATATACTGACTTGTGATTCCTCTTTACATACCCTATAAACATTTTGTAATCACTTCACGGGTCTGACTGAGAAGGTTTTTACCATTATCACAGTTCAAAATTTTAAAATAACACCCTAAAACACTACCAATGAAAACGTATTTATATACACAATACAATAACTATTGCCCTTTCTATCACTACGTATCTGGGTTGATACATCCATCAAATATCGGATATCGCCGAACAAGCCACGCAAGAGCGACGAATAACAGAAATGCACGACGAACCACTGCCGCCCATCCATATGTGGTTAAGCTTAGTACTCCTTGAACTTCATTATTTAAGAATTTCATCTGGAGGACTTCATCCTTGTGGAACGACCTTCCCGAGGTCGTTTTTCCCAACGAATATACAGGTCGACAACTTTAACTGTAGCTACAAAAGGAATGCGGGCAAAAAAATTTCTTGGGATAACAATGTTGTCACATATATTAAATTTTAATTTAATAACATGTTACCAAGTAAACCCTAAAATTAAATTTACCCATTTAAAGTAAATTGTCATAAATATATAAGAAACTAATATTCTATTATAGTTTCAATGTTCTTAAAACTTTCTTTTCATACTATTTATTTTAATATTTAAATGCAAAATAAAATATTTTTTCATTAAAGTACTTCTAATCTAAAAATAGGGCAACATGGCACAATATCAACGGTAACCATAGGTAACTGGTGGCTAGAGCTAATTTGATAGGTTATATCCCAGACAGAGGATGACGTCACGCGCCTGGTGACACGCCTATAAGTGCCAGCGTGCTTGGTCGGCGATGTCCAATATGCTTCATCCAGTTGCGTAGTGATAGGGTTTATTTTAAAACTGTGATAATGAATGAATATACCCTGGTAAAACCCTTCATAGTCAGACCCGCGAAGTGATTGCCAATGTGTACAGGGTGTGTGAAGAGGAATCACAAATTAATACATTTAAATTGCCACTTAAGCGGAAGCTAGAAAGGCTCGCAATGTATACGGAGTAAGCGTGGGTGCAGTAAAAAACATGCACAAAGAAGATACTGAAAGGAAGAAAATAACCCGAATCAATTGTTGTAATCTCCTGTCAAAAAAGGGACCGTCTCTTTGCTGTCGAAAAAATCGAAGGCTTCGACTTTGGCATTATTAGGAGAACAATACAAAAGTTTTATTTTCAACTAAAAGTATTTCCAACCTTAAAAAAGTTGCTACAACAGCTGAGAAGTGACATAAACTTTCCATTTTCCCTTGAAACTTTGAGGTGCATGTTGAAATCAAACGGATTTTATTGGCGAAAAAGCCAAAATAAGCGAGGAATATTAATGAAAAGGCCTAATATATTGCACTGGTGATACAAATATATTCACGATATGAAAAAATATATATTATTACATTATTAAGATAAAAATAGCACGCCCATGACTCGGCCATGTTTTAAAAGATATTGCTTCCCCCTTACCGATACCGCGTAGCTATACACTTGGTTGTCGAACTGTAACCTCCAACGATTCAAAACCAACGTGAATCGCTTTTTGCGCACACGCACTACTCCCGGAGTGCACTAAAGGATTCTTCCTATAGTGCTTGTGTTTTATCATAAAAAAAAAAAAAAGCACCCTGTATGGCCGAAAATAATTTTAAAAGCTGCACCTATTAACGCTTAATAACTTTTGTGAAAAAAGTTTTCCGCTATCCCTAGCGGTAAAAGAGATATTGAGCTTTGTCGCACTAATTGGCCACCCTGTATATCACACACGAAAACCGCATCCTTCTGTCGTTACTAATAACGGAGATAACTCGTAAAACCACCGAAAAATGGACATCGTATACAACATTTGTCGCCAATATCGTTTTACTCAAAGAGATTTAGAAGAATTTTAAGGTCCCTAGAAAAAAAATTACTGGACAGTTTCAGTTTGTAAATAGAAAACTACTACTGGTAACCTTCATAATCGTGTATAGTATAAATATATTTTTTACTGCAGAACTTTTATCATTAAATCGTTTTTCTTGCATATTTCAAAGTTTTCCTGCTTATTCCATTAAAATCCATTAAAATTTAAATTGAGGAACTTTAAATTAGACCTTCGGAAAATATAAATTAAAAAGTTTAGTCCCAAAAACCCGGCCATCGCAAACGTTCGGCGCATATGACAGCTTCGTGATTATAGTGATTATTAAAGTTTGAAATCGCATTTTTTCTAAATTATATTCGTTGGGCGAAATTAATTTAAATCTAAATTTAGAATGCGCCCGAGATTGAAGTATTGAAGTAGAAAACATAACTTCTGAGATTTCACTTCTGAAAATTTTGAGCAAGGAACAGTGCAGAATAGTACATTACGTATCAAGGACCGAAAAAAGGCTTTTACGCACGAGTCCGGAAAAGCCTCCGACGGCCCAAGATATGTACCGTATTTTCTTACAAGTGCTCCGAAGCTTTATTGCCAAATAAATAAAGAAATTCTTCAGACAGTTTTCCTGTCTACATGACATGAAAACACTCGCGCATGGAGAATGTAAATATGTATTTATTATTTTTGACAAACAGGCTCGGTGGCCTAGTGGTATAGCGTACGCGGGTTCAAATCCCGCACTCGGCATCTCTGGTTTTATTTATTTTTTTACAAGTGCCCGGGGGGGTCCAGAAAACAGATAAAAATGGACAATTTTCTGCTCTTAAGGTATATTGATAAATTTTCATTTATAAGTATGACAATTTTCATTATCGTCATTAAAAATTGAAAGCTATTATTTACGAGCATAAAAAATTAAATTTTCCAACGGGCCAAGTCTTTTAAAAGCCCCGTTGACAGCCCATTGTAGGTAATAATCGTAAAATGGAAATGGAGCGTAAAAATGAATTATCAAAGTATTACTAGGCATTTTACCCGTTTAACACTCAAAAATATGTAGTCGTAAAATAATATTAATGAATACATATAATTTTCTTACAAATACTGTAACCACTCACATTAATGTCACGTTCCTAATAGAAGAACTAGTCAATCCATCAGGCGCTAGCTACATAGGTATTAGCTACTTGGAATGAGCTACTTGAGCACCAGCCGCCTTGGCATTAACTGACAGCTCTTAGTTAGGTATTTCCGACTGATGTTCTCAAATCGACACCCTGTATACAGGGTGTTATGGAAATGACGTATTATATTTAAATGGGCGACTCCTTGGGTGTCCTAGAGAAACGCTACATATATTTTTTTTCAAATCGACCGTTTTAAAAGTGGGGTTCAGCCACATAAACCCACACCTCATCCGGCGTTTGTTCGGGTTTGTTCGTCATTTCACCCTGTGGTGGCATATCAGGAACCAGGTGTTACATGCAATGTTGCCAAACTGAATGCACAACTGAAATTCCATATGAAATTATAAAAATAAATTATTTATCTACCTACTCTTATTTATCTTTATACCTCCAGGTACAAGTTTTTTAAAAATACACTTAGATCAGATCATCAGATTTTATTACACGCGACGCGACGAAATTTGACTTATTCGTCGGCGACATTCCATTTTTCTGTCAAGTCAAACGTCGAAAACAAACTACTCGTTTTAAAAACAATGTCAAATAATATACAAAGTTTGAACGCGTAGCCCGAAAATCATTACAACTATTATACGCGTACCTTCTGAAAACAAAGCGGATATGAGAGGTTTTTCCTAAAACTTAGATTCTGTGTGGTTTGTGTGAAATTATGAAACTAACAATTGTGTTTAAATAAGTAAAGGTAAGAAAGCATATGTCATAAATAAAATTGCACTTTTTTTAAAGAGTTTGAACGATAATTATTATTTAAAAGGTCAATGACGTTTTCCTGTGCTTGTAACGAATTTGAAATTTGTGTGTAATATTACCATTATTTGTTTTGCAAAACATCTTTCGCCGTCGGTTTTCTGGAATCATATTTGTTCATAAATGAGAATTAAAAATTGTTATAATTATAAATATTTTTCTAAAGAGTTTGCCGTGTAGATATGACAACACCGGCCGAAATGCGCTGACGTTTTTTGACCCTGCAGACCTCAGTGTTGATTGTTTACATATTACGCCAGTGCCCCACATGTGTTTGTCTGATTTGACATAAGGTGATATAATCCGGTCATTAATTGAAAGCGCCATTTATGGGTATTTTTCTTCAATTTATTTTCATCTCAGGATTTGCCGGTTTAAATATAATACGTAATTTCCATAACACCTTGTACAATTTGTGAATTTGTAACGCTTGTTTGCAAACTTGGGGGTTTTAGATAATCATTGGCGACTTTTTTTTTTTAGTACTCTTATTACTTTGCTCACTTTCTTTACAATTGGCGACCTTTTTTTGGATACTTTTATTCTATGGTCACTTTTTTTTAGTAGGGTCGCAGCACCGATAAACCCGAAATAAAAAAAGACTTGGAAGACTCATACAGAATTTAAATATAGTATAATCCATCGCTATCAAAAAACGAACTTTTAGCAGAACATTTAATCCGGTAATTTATAATTAACAGACGTGGATATGTGGTTGTGAAATAAAAAATTAGTTGTTTTGGTTCCCTTGCTTGTTATTTCGAGAAGGAGCTTCGTGGACCTAAACAGATCTGACTAATTTATTTAAAACATGAAAAAGCATCATCTTTTGAGTTTTTTCATAAAACCCCATGGTATTTAAGTAATATGTAGAGATGTAAAGGGTAATATTACCGAGGTAATGTTACCGTAATTTTGGTAATATTACCGCAAGATCGGTAACATTGGAAATATTGTTTTTTTTTCCGCTCCATACTCTCATATTGCCCATAATTATAATTTACTAAATGAAGAAGATCATTCGAGAATAGTAGAAGATACTGAGGAAGAAATAGAAAAAGAAGATATCGGTTTCGAAGTTATAGACTTGACTCAATTAACGAAAGAGAAAGAAGAATCAGATGACGAGGTTGGGGATGATGATGAGGATGATTTACCATTATCCACTCTATTACGTAGTCCATTCTGACTCTGACTAGTTTAAAAAAAACGTTCTTATTGTTTTTCGTAATGTTTTTACAGTTTTGAAATAAAAAAAACTTGTATTACTTAAAATGCTGTTTTTTTTATAAATTACCAATGTTACCGTAATATTGCGTAATATTACCGGTAATATTACCGATTTTTAAATTACCGGTAATTTTACATCTCTATATATTTGTTAATTTTTAAAAAAATTTTATTTAGCATTTTTACATAAATATTGGTCTACATTCGTACAAACCTGCTCTCGTTCATCTGTGGATCAGGATACATTACATTAAACTTTCTGTAAGTTCTAGCTATGCCTTATTCACATTGCTCATGTAAACTAAATAATTTCAAATTAAAAAGAGATCAGTCAAAATTTAATGGTTTTGCGTCAAATGTTTTAAACTGTCGTAATAGTACTTAAGCTAGATAGTAATTGTGTCTCCTAGGTGGCTGTTTCTCGTCAGCATGTTTTAGTGAGAGAACATAATTTTAGGAAGAACTTCAAAACGGCATTTTAATGTATTTTTAGAAAAAAGGGTATTTTATTCTTAAATCAATTTCACACTTTTTGGCCACTCTGTACAATATTTCGGATATTCGACTATGGCTGAGGAGGTTCCAAGCAAACCTTTTTAGCAAAATTGACTTTTTTCGATAAAATGAAGGGTACAAAAGTTTCACATTTGTAAGACTTTCTACCACACACTGTATATGTAGTAAAGGAGTACCAATTTAAATACAATAGATCATTTCCATAACACCCTGTATATAAAAAAAGTGTACCTCTAAGAACAAAGAATTTAGATTTCTTAGTCGTCCGGCGATTGGGACACGCGGTATGTCTTTTAAATATGACATTAACTAAAAAAATTAAATACAATTTATATATATATAATAATATATCAAATTATTGTAGAATATTTAACGTATTTTATATGAATTTTATATATTAGGTTTTTCGATATATCAAATTTTTCCGTAACACGGCAATTTATACGCCAAAAAAGCTTTTATTTCGCCTTTTCACCTAAAATTTGTTTTACTCGTCAATCACTATCTCAAAGCTCTAAATCAAATTGGTCCAATTTATTTTATACGCTCTCGTTTTTATCGGGCTTTTTGAGCTTTGTATGATGTTTTCCAGAATACGCCTTATATTTAAATTGAGGTTAAAGGTTTATTTTTTAAGAAAAAATGTTCCGCTATCTTCCGCTAAGGATCATGTTAACAAACCGGAAAACCCCTTAGCATTTCTTAATAACTGGGGACCTTAGAAAAGTTTTCTCCGTACAATGAAACAAAATTTTCAATATAAAGTGAAACCTCTCATAACGGACACATCTAATAAGCGGACATCTCTATTAAGCGGATATTTTTTTATAGTCCGGAACTAGGTATATGAAATTCCATGAAAATCAACCTCTCTTGGGCGGACTCTCCTTTGGGCGGATGCGGACAGGCTGTTTTCATACAAAGAGTGCGAAAACCCTACCTTAAACGGACAAACAAATTTTAAAAGTATTTGGGAGACGAATAAGTATGGTGGAAAATCTCTCTGAAGACAGACCGGCAACCAATTGCGTACGCGTGGCAGCGCGCCGTTTATTTGTGAGTTGTAAAGTTAAAATCGTAAACAATGGCACAAAAATATCGCGTTTTGAGTCTGAAAGAGAATATTGATGTTGTGGAAATTTGTAATTTGATAACAATGATTTGGGCGAGTTCATTATTATTGATAGCGATAGCAATGTGCTATTAGAAGATGATAGTGACCCCATTCCTACCGATTTTGTAGTTCAAACTGAAACCACATTACTATCTGATGGCTTTGATGAAGAAGTTGAATGCAGTAATCAAACAAATGTCACCAATTATCAAGAAGATATTAGTATGGTAAAGTAATTGTAACAGTATGCAAAGAATAGAAGTGACTCTACAGCAATGGAATTGTTATCAGACTTGGAATTACATTTTCTAGATTGCAAGTATAAAACGCAAACACGTCAAACTACGTTATTAGATTTTTTTAGTACTACATCCTAACTAAAACTAGTGTATTTTTGTTATGTTATGTTTATCTGTACTGTAGTAATAATTTTGAATTTACATATTACCTAATAACAAATTTCCCAAGAGCGGACACCTCTATTAGGCGGACACATTTAGACGGTCCAGTAGGTGTTCGCTTAAGAGAGGTTTCACTGTACATACTATGCGACGGGTTGTTTCCATCAGACAAAAATATTTATTGTTAGACATCAATAACCTCTTTCAATTTGTTTCGTCCACACATTCTGCTATATATATTAATGAATATTTAAGATTTTTTAGTAATCGAACATTAGAAATTCATAAGCTGTAAAAAGCTGTAAAATTTTTGTTTTAACTGATAGAAAACAGATTCTAAAGTTTATGGCATAGTAGATTACACACTTGGCCCCTCTAATTATACGGGGTAATGCATAAAATCTAGATCCACCTAAATTTCCTAAAATTTAGACATATATCTGGGTTGGATTCTGGCCCAAAAGTATTGCCACATCACTCAAGGTAACAAAATAATTACCATCTGTCCTAAATACGTTATATTGTCGAACAATCAATGCGACATTTTGTCACATTTAGCTTCTGCTAAATTAAAAATAAAAATAATTTCAACAAATAAAGTCTATAATACAAAGTGTTAAGCAAATATCTATTCATTTAATTCATTTACTTAATATTAAAAATACTAAGTACGTATGGCTTCTTATGTACACGGAACTAAAACTTAGTTAACTTTACTATAAAAATAGTAAAACTAACCATAATTTATGATCTATATGTGACTGGAATAACTTTAATTAAGAACTGCCATAAAATTATAACATAATTTTTAGTAAAATTTACTAAAATTTTTTGTTGATCGTTCCATCTGACTTAAGTTTTTGTTCTTGAAAGAAAGCATTTTTACAACACTTTATTTAACTTGGTCATTTTTACAATAAAAATACTTAAAATAGTAGTCAATAAGAGAGAGTTTAAAAATATTCAACTACTGGAGTTATAAATAAATTAATTGCACTTACATTCATTGTAAAACCTACAATATATTTTACATGATTTTACTAAATTTCTTAGAAATCCTAACTATAGTTTTTTGTAAATTATATCTACAATATTATTTTGGTACGTAATTATTACTGAAAATTTATTTATTTATTGGAGACACAAACAGGATATACCCAACACGAGTGTCCGCAATTTACATATTAGGTTAAGTTCTACAACTAACAATAAGTATGAAAAGTTTCAATTCACATTTAGTGGATGTAATATTTGAATTATACATGAGAAAAAAATTTATTAAATTATACGAAAAAAAATTCAAAAGTATATTTCCAGAAAAACAGATTCAAGTTAATTTTTTAACGGTGTTAAGGGACATGAAAAACGGATCTATATTGTAGCAGTAGTATTGGGAGTTTTAGCATTCTGTTTAAAGATGAATTTGCATTACTATTAGTATGGCTAAGTGGCACATTAAATGTATATGTAAGTCTTAAACTCCTTGGTAGCACAGTCACTGGTATTGACATTAAAAAGTCCATAAAGTCAACCTTAGAGTTAAAAGTCTTATATAAAAATAATATATCATTTCATGCCATGCGATTCTCTAAACTTATTTCTATAAACCAATGTTTTGAGAAATGTATTTTGCAAACGCTCAAGCCTCTGTATATAGATATTATACATTGGATTCGAAACTGAGGATGCCAAGTTCATGCGACTGAATACGTAAGCATAATAGAGGGTTAGTATTAGTAACTGTTACTTCGCAACTGGTTAGGGTATCCCCGACATTGAGACGAAAGGTTCTGAATAAGAGACAGCGACTGAAACAATATTTTCTCGTTTCGACAAATTAAAACATGATCAATTTTTTCTAAGGCGTTGCTAAAGTTGGTGTAGACTGAGTCAACCTGAACACGCTCATCAAACTACCAAGAATGTATTGGCAATAATTTATAAGATTAGAATCGATTGACCTGTTTGCAAAAAATGTTGTTATTCAGGGATTATGATGTTACTAAAAAGATATAAATCCTTGTATACTAAGTACTTCTCCAAATACTTTTGCAAATGTACAAAATTCAGAAATGGGCCTATAGTTCTTGATGTTTTCCTTGTCATCGGACTTAAATATTGACACAATAATAGCTTTCTTCCAGATTGTTGGAAAACGCCCAGAGATAGTGACTGATTAAATAACTTACGCAGCGGACGACTCAGGTTACTGGCACACGCTTAACAAAGACTACTGGGATATCGTCGGATCCAGCGCCTATTTTAGGGTCGAGCTCACGAAGTCCTGAAATGATTTCAGATTCGCGGAGCTGGAGTCGACTGAAATTTGCATTCCCGGTACTGGAAGTATTCCTTGGGACGACCTTTCTAGGTATTTCAAATACACTTTGAAAATATTTTACAAATATTCTACAAATACTTTAATTGTCATTTACATTAATGGTCTCACAAAACATATCTGTGGAAATAGTGGAGTCAGACTTACCACGAACGGCTGGTATAAAATTCCAAAATTGTTTATAATTGTTTGGAATTTCTGTCTCTATGTGAGGCAAATAGTTTTGGTAGTTCTCCCTAATCAATCTTTTAGATCGGTTACGAAGTAGTTTAAAGGTGTCAGAATCAACTAGATTTATATATATTTTCCATTTGTTATGAAATTTGTTTCTTTATTTAATTACTTTAATAGTTGAAATGGAAAATATACAGGAGATTTGTTATTACGAAATCCTGCAGGAACTAATTGGGATATTACATTTCTTAGAGTATTGTAAAAGTTGTTGGTGCTTAGTTATTCTTCCCACGGGATACTTGATAGAGTATTATTAATCTGAAGTTAATCAGCTTTATGGAAATTTAAAAATTTGTAATTAGAAGCGCTTTAAAGATTCTCACTGAAAGAAGAAATTACAAAGCAGGGTGATGACCATCTTCAGTTACCATTTGCAAAGTACACTGAGAGAGCGAGGTAATTACGTCATAGTCATTAGTTCAAAGTTGTTTCTAATCTATTAATTACATAATTGAACTGGATCAGAACACAAAAAGACAGATTATCAACAATGTCTGCGGATTTAACATCTGAATTAATAGAAACTAAGAAATTTTGATTTTTGGCATAACCCCATTCTATAGTTAGGCATTAAAATCGCCATATATAATAATTTTATTGTTACAATACATTTCACGAAATTTGGATACGACTTAATGATTTCCTGGGTCGGTCCCATTGTGTCGACAAGTGCTTGGCAATAAACAAGTGAAGTATGAAGGGGCGGACTAAGGAAAACAAGTAATGATATGATTATATTAATGTAATCAAATGAAATAACATTTTTTTAAAAATATTACTAGTCATATTTATTTACATTTATAATGTCATTCTATAGATAGTTCTGTTTCGCTATCGCTATCCTCATCAAAATTAATTATAATTGGATTAATTATACGATCCAGACTAATATACGAATTTTCTACAGTTATTACGTGACGGACTGAATTTTTCCAACTACCAATATCATTAAAGCATTTTCGTATTAATTCTACAACACTAGAACTTATAGTCGGAGAAATATTTTCAGACCTAACCAGTGATTTTAACTGGTGCCACATATGCTCTATGGGGTTAAAAATGCAATAATAGGGTGGGAGCCGTAGCACTGTATGTCCAATTTCTTCTGCCAATGGTCACAAACATATACTTTTTTTAAACAGAATGTCTTTAAAACTTCTAAAAGATCACTTTTTTTATAACTTTCTTCAAAATATATATCATTCGCCGCCATGTAGTTCTGAATCTTCAATTTTGTATTATTTGAGCTTGGAGCTTTATGTAATTGGTGACTGTGATAGCTCGCATTGTCCATTACTATCGCGCGATCCTGAGGAATGTTTGGTAAAAGACAATTCTTGAACCATTCCTCAAAAACTAACAAATTTTACCACAAAAAAATATTTGTATATAAATTAAGCAACCTAACCTACCTGATGTGCCTATATTTAATTATAATTATTACAATCCGGTCCTTTTCACATAATAATAACAAACGGTCATAAATAATGGGATGGTCCCAGGTACTTTTACTGCAGTCAGTAAGTTATATCCATTTTTCGTGAAACAAAATTTACCTGCTATTTGAGTGATCCAGTTCAATCTTGATATAAAGCACGCCTGCGCCGTATCATCGCCCGGTGGCAAATAAACACAACACAAGTAAAATCAATCACGCTCATTCACTTTAAAATGAACCCACACATCTTCAGCATCGCTTTGGAAGTCTCGTACCAACGAAGCTTTCAGGACATTGCGTGTGCCAAAGAAGACACCTTCCGCATTTGCCTTTAGTGACCCAGAGGTTCCGCGATCTCCGAAATATATCGAACTTATTTAAATCGATCAACTCACTATCGGAAATTGAGCATTATGTAATGAACATTATATCAAAATTGTTCGCATGAGCACTAATTTTGAAGTCCAAAACTTTAGTCCTAAGTCTCCTGACATTCTGATAGAAACCACTAAGTATATTCAAATTGTAATTAGTCATTGAATTTGTGAGTAATTATTGATGTTTGTTATTTAAAGTACACCTTTAGGTTGCCAACATTTCAATGTTACTAACGGGGATGATCTTGGAGTGGTCATCATGCATGAAGATGTTTCCATTACGTACCCAGATAAATTTAAATTGTTTCTGCATAGCAGTAATCCTAGCTTCTTTGAAAATACCTTTATTTGTTTGAGTTAAGTGCGCGTTTAGAAAGATTGACGTAGATATGTGATCTAGTATAAGACTCTTCTTAGGATTTTCGTTTTAACAGCTAAGACGATGTTGTCTCTGAAACGCCTCGACGTGAGCCTTAAAATTATATTTTTAGGTAGATTTTGTATATTTCGGGCAGGAACTCCATGGACGGAGTCTATGATTTTCTCGTTGATTTTGCAGTCTATATAGCATCTAATATTTTCAATGACTTTTACTAGATTTTCATTGGTCTGATCGGGAACTCCATATATTTCAATATTATTTGATCTGTTCATTTATTCCAAGTTCTTCTTAGATGTTAGAGTTAACATGTCGGATCTCAATTTTTCATTATCTAGCTTTAATTTCTCAGTTATCTTTGTATAGTCTATCATGGGAATGGTGACTTCCAAATCAGAGACCTTATCACTACAAAAAGTTACGGATTTCCTAATGAGTTTAAGTTCTTCATTAACGGCCATCAAGCTAGAGATATCGGTATTCTCCGCTCGACTTAGAGAAATTGGATTGTAATTAATACAATATTTTATAGAAAATCTTTACGTGTATCTAATGATCTCATCTATCACCGGCAAAACAAATATACATCAAAGATTATTTCGATTGCTTTACATCCATGGATGTAAGTCAAATCTTTTTAGCCACTGATTACTTCAATTTCGATATATCCATTTTTAATCGATGGATAATTTTTAAATTTTTTTTTAAAAATCAGAAATCAATGATTTCTATTGAAAAAATGACAAAGATACGAAATGTGTGATTTGTTTTATATTATGTTTGGTATTTTAAGAATTTATACATGCAAACAATTGGAAATAATAATATTATGTCCTGTTTCGACACGTCTTCTATTAGTTTATTTAATTCTTGTTAAATCCTGCAAAATCAAGATACCGCTAAACCCACCGAAATTTTCGTCATTCGGTAGAGATCTACTCTTTCAACAACAACAACGAACAAACCTGAACAAACCCCGTGTTTATCCTTGACTCATAAATTCATTATTTTTGTTGTATTTTTTCGATACGCTGTATAATATCTGAGAAATTGTGTTTTAGAAAAAGGTAATAATTATTTCCCAAATGGTATGCTAACATGTTTTGAAGCCTTTTGCTTTAAAAAGCTTTCTTACAGAAAGTGGCTTCTATTCCCCAATCAGGTCATAAAAGCCCTAAATCGAATTGGTCCAATTTCCTTTATAGATGCGGCCTTATCATAATGACTTCTTTCTTTGTTCCTTATTTATTTTTTGTTACGATACCCGTGTGAGTTAAAAAAATGTACGCAATATTTTCTACCAAGTGCAACATATCACCAAAGTTCGGAAAAAAAGTACAAATTTTGCATGCATAGTTCCCATATTCCTGAAAGGTACCCTATAAGTTTTAATATGGGACTAATCAAGAACAATAAATATTGTGCTTCGACATATTTCTGAATAAAAAATTTTCCGTGAAGTAAACCCTCTCGATAAATAAAATTTCAGTAAAAAAATATTTTTCAGATTAGAAATAAAATATCAGAAGAGTAATATAATGACAGGAAAAACTTCGACACCTGCATATACCCAGTTGTACTCAGTAAATGCTGATAATACACACTAATACTTAATAATCCTTAGTAATACAATCCAGACCAACCTTAATTGTATTGGTCGGAAACATAAAATCGTTAATATATTTAACTACTGATTGATTTATTGTTGACCGCTGTATGCGCAATTCAAGTGGTATAATAACTCTATTTTATAAGAATTTCAATTGTGGCAAATATTGCCTTCGGAATCAGGGATAGCCAACCTTTTCAGCAGGCGGGTCAAATTCCAGAAATTTCCTGCCGGGCCAAGCACCTATTTGTTTTGGGGGTTAATTAATTAAAGTAAACAAGCAAATGTGTTACAGCTTCGACTAAATCGTCGCTCTCCAATAAGCTAGATCGTGGTCAAATGTAATAGACAAGAAATAGATGTATATATTTTTAAAAAAAATAAAATATAACCTTGAATCAAACATATTTATTAGACAATTTAAAAAATTGTAACTTCTGTTTGTTGTTTTGCAGAACTAAGTGAATCTAAATAAATCTGATCTTATCGTTGCACGCACACAGTTTTCTAAATACAAATCAGTAATTCGTGTTCTCACTTGTGATTTTATGTGATGCAAGGAAGTTAAAGCTGTTTACAGACATAAGTGTAGCGAAATCATCGATAGAGCATGTTTCGAAATTCGTTCCATAGTACCCTTCCATGCTCATCTCATGTAATGTAATGTTCTTTTGGTGATATTTATAATAGTACAATAAAGTTAACACTTGAAAAGTTCATTTAAGGTCGATTCACACACATCCGTGACGGAACTTGATTTCACCGGCGAGATAGAAATTTATTCTTCATATCTATCCGACGCGCGACCGTGACAGTGTAAACAGTGCTGCGACCGACACCGTAACGTGCTAGTAAGATTACTTTTCAACGATATTTTTCAATTTTTACGGTCGTACCTTGTTTCGATAGTTTTACGGGGTACGTCATTAGTAAAAATAGAAGGATGCGTTTTTCGCAGCACTATGCTACTTTCTTGTGAAAGAAAAGATGCCACAATTAGAATTTTTCTAAGCCACCTTGTTTTTGATATACGGGATGTTTTTGAGAATTTTACATTTTGGGACACCCTCATATTTCGCTTACCCTGTAACTCATAAGTAAATAAAATGTTCTCTTTGTAGTTTTTGTTTACGTAGAATCCAGTGATATACTCAGATTATTTCTCTGTTCAATAGTTTTCAAAAAAAAAACTAAGTTGCTTTTTTCATATATTTCCAAAATCGTGCTCTATTATGCCTTAAACATGTCTCACACATAATTGTTATTTATTATTATAATAGCATTTGACCACCGAAAAATGGACACACTGTAGAAGTAAACGACTACCCACAGCTCTCGCGAGCCTCGATCTGTCGCATGTCTAACTTCCGCCTAGTGTGATTTGAAAAACCTTTGAATTTCTACTAATCCCGAAGGAGCACATCTAAATATAGTAATAATCACGGACACGTTACGGTGTCGTTCGCAGCACGAGAAAAGAAGTGTTTGCACGATCGCGCATCGTATAGGTGTGAATAGGCCCCTACAAGTTCCTATAAGGATAATTTCTATCTCGCCGGTGAAATCACGTGTCGTTCACGTCACTTTTGCCGTCACGTCACCGTGCCGTGGCTGATGTGTGTGAATCGACCTTTAACCTTGATTCATTGGCCGCACCATGATACGTATCTAAAGTCCGTTTTGTTGCAGTTGATAGCTCATATCGAGGGTTGAAGCCATAAAACAACCGTAAACCATAGGCGTTGCCAATAGTAATTACCTTATTTAATAAGAAAATTGGCCTCTGTCCATTGTTAAGTAGGATTAGGGTTAAAGTAGGTACAACAGGGGTAATTAATTTACCTATTTTTGCCTGCTTTAGGATGTTATTACGCCATTTGATGTGCGTTTGTCAAACTATGTATTTAGTTGTATTTAGATACTGCATTATCTCAAAGTTGAATTATTTCCTATACTTGTAACAATGGCTTCAAGTTTTTCGCCAACGTGTCTTCGTCAAATTAGCAAGAGTGCATATTCTCTCCGAGAAAAGACATTAATATTAAACGTGCATGATGCTCTAGTGTACCAGAAACCTGCAAGTGATGTTCGTAGCATCATTGCAGAGTGTGCCAATATGGTAGGAGTTGGAGAGGCTACTATATATAGGTTCTTGCGTGAAAGAAAATCTAAGAACCTCAGTGAGCCAAAACCACTCCCAGGAAAGAAACCGTTAGAAATTGACAATTTCATTAAAAATGGTATTAGAAGAAAAGTACATAGTTTTTATTTTGCCAAGGAAATACCAACTATAGACAAAATTTTACAAGCCATTAACTACGACGAGGACTTACCACAGCTATCACGAACGAAACTATGGAAAATACTTCATGATATGAACTTTCGATGGGAGAAGCAAAACAGAAAATCTTTTTTTATTGATAGAGCAGATATTATTTGCTGGAGACGTCAATACTTAAGGTCCATCCGAAAATACCGCAGCGAAGGCAAAAACATTTTCTATTTGGATGAAACTTGGCTGAACGAAGGGCACACCGTATCTAAAGTTTGGCAAGATAAAAATGTCCTAAGTTCTCGACAAGCTGTCATGGAAGGCTGGTCAACAGGACTTAGACCACCATCTGGAAAGGGACGCAGACTTATTATAACTCATATAGGAAGTTCAAATGGCTTTTTGGATCAAGGATTATTACAATTCCAGTCGAATTCTACTAAAGACTATCATGAAGAAATGACTGCTGATGTTTTCGAGGAATATTTTAAGCAAATGATAGAATACATTCCCGCTAATTCTGTAATAGTGATGGATAATGCCAGCTATCACTCTAGGCTAAAAGAGAATCTTCCCACAACTTCATGGAAAAAGGCGGAAATCGTAAACTGGTTACAACGAAAGGAATTGAGTTACGATAATACCATGGTAAAAAAAGAACTTTTGGATATTGTTAGGCTACATAAATCACAGTATAAAAAGTATGTTATTGACGAGATGGCAAGAGATCGAGGTATTATAGTGCTCCGTTTACCACCTTACCATTGTGAGCTAAATCCTATCGAATTAATATGGGCTCAAGTAAAAGGATATGTTGCTAGAAATAACAAAACTTTTAAAATGCAAGAAGTGCGACACCTCTTGCTTCATTCTTTAGCAAATGTGTCATCAGAAAATTGGCAAAACGCCATAAAACATGCTATAGTAGAGGAACAAAAAATGTGGGAACTTGACAACGTAATTGACACAACTATGGAAATTGAGCCTTTAGTAATAAGCGTAGGACATGATGACTCTTCAGATACTTCTGAGGACCATTTTATCGAGTTATAATTATTGAAATTGTCAATATTTTTTGATCTGTAAATAAATTAGTTTTCTTGTAAATAAATTCATAAAATCATAAAATCTATTACATTTAAATAAAATAATAAGCGGTTACATTAAAACCCAACTCTCCGACCATGATGGGCCGTTTTAATCATTATCCTTTCATTTCATTTTATGGCTCTATTGTTACTTTATCTGTTACCCGGTGGAATAGGTCAAAATTTCTTCATCTTTATGCTAGATGTACATAAAAAGACCATTTTATAGGTAAAATATTTTAGGCCACCGGGCCCTTGTTTTGAATCTTTAATGAGGGTATCGAGCTATCAACGGCAACGAAACAGACTTCTAAATATTAGATGTTTAACTCGAATATTTTTATCAAGACCAAACATACAATCGTTTGCTGACTGCTTTATTTTTTTTTATGATCACACACACGCACTATAGGAAAAATCCTTTAAGGCACTCTGGATTGGGGTGCGTGTGCGAATAAAGCGATTCACATTGGTTTTGAATCTTTGGAGGTTATATTCGTTAAGGATGAAGTCCTCTAGATGAAAGATTTCGTAAATAATGAAGTTCGAGGTGTACTAAGCTTAACCACATATGGATGGGCGGTAGTAGTTCGTCGTGTATTTTTACTATTCGCCGCTCTGAGCGAAATTAAGAGGGCAAGGTCAGACGAGCACTTTCCATGGAAACATCCGCAAAAGAGAGTCAAATCCCCAACCTGCCATCGATGTTCTAGGCTGTCATGGTTCCTCGTCAGCTCGATGGCCCTCCTCTCGAAGGAATCCAGTAGCCGAAGAGTATGTTTGGGTGCAGAGCTCCAGCCATGAGAGTAGTACTCTAGTGATGATCGAATCTGGGCTTTGGATAGTATCAAAAGTTGTTGAGGTGTGTTCGGAAGAGTACACCAAGTCTCTGAGAAGCTATCTTGGCGATCGCCATAACGTGGTTATGCCAAGACATATTTCCTCCCAGATTGACGCCCAGCAAATTAATAGATAAAGCCAGTAGGATTCCGTGTCCTGCCATGACTATATCCGGTTCTGTAATCAGTGGCGGTTGGTGACCTATGATAGAGGGGGTTCACAAGTCAGTATGGTGAAATTATTTTTTAAATTTTATTTTTGTGTAACGACCAAACAATTACTTTCTAGGCGTTCTAAATGTAGAAAGAAAAAAAGTAATATGAAAATGCGTTAGGTAAAACATATTTTTATTTATTTTTTAAATTTACACAAGGAAATACAACTTTTGGAAAATAAGAAAGGTTTCTTAGTGTGTACAGCTGTCGGATCTTAACGTCGTTGCATGCAACCCTCGTAACAATATTTATACAGTCCACTACTAATACTACGAAAGCCATCTACGAGCTGTCAAGAAATCCGAATGATGTCCAATACTACTACTGCCATCTACGAGTTATCAATAAAACCGAATGATGTCTAATACCACTACGCCATCTACGGCTACGTCATTAGGCGCAACCAAGAAGAGAACAATAGTTAACTGTTTTATGATGAGAACGAATCGAGCCACGAGACTGACAAGTTGGCATTATTCATATTTTCAATGTTTCTTAGTTTAAATCCTTAAATAAAATGGTTTAAAATCATATCGAGTATCATTTATCGAAATACAAAACATTTATCGACCCTATACAATAGTGCTTAAACGTAAAGTCCACTCTTCTTAATTCTAGAAAATTGATCAATAACAGCCTCATTGAGTTTGGAATACCCTCTATAAATTTTCTTTCATATATTTCATTTTTAAACTTTCTAATAAAGTCTCTAGATTTACCCTTTGTCGTCTGCGTTAAATTAATTTCGGGTTTAGGTGTTCCCGCATTCTTCACTTCAATTGATTGGTCCAAACTTAAAGAGCTAAAGTTATTTCTTAAATAGTCCACCGTCAACTATTCATTTTAACTTAATAAATATATAATAATAAAATATTAAAACATACACGATCGAATTTCTAACTAGATGTACGAACAGACAACAGCGCGGTGCACACAAATACTGTGCGACTTTTCCATGTTAAATCGCCATAGCCCCGCTATTCCCCGCTGCCACCCGCCACCTGTTACGAAAGAGAAACTGCACTACTTAATCGCACATGCGAACAAGTCTCGTCATAATCGTCATTTACCTCGACCAAGGCACGGTTTTTAGTTTGACAGTACGATAAAATATTAGGGAGGGTCGGACTTTATACGATAAATAATATTCAACGAATATAAATTAATATTTTTTATTCGTTTTGTTTTGGGGGTGCACGTGCGCATGTGCTCCTGTAGAAGAACCGCCACTGTCTGTAATGTTAACATTTTTAGAGAAAACTGCTGCCTGGATTTTCTTAGCGTTAAATTTGACTGTCACCCCTAACCAAAATTTCTTCCAGGTATTTGTCAAGGCTTGATACTTCATGCTGAATTGAAGCTTTATTGTTGAAAAGCAAAATAATAATTACAATTTTCAACTCAAGCATCTTGAAAATGTGAATATTCCAAAGGGCTTACTATGTACATATATAACGAGAAAAAGTTTACATTGAATTTTACAGAAATGCATTCTTGCGTAAAATATATAAAAGGGCATGATTATTTTGTACATACTCTCCAATTTTCCGCAGCCTTTAATATTTAGGTCAAACAAACACAAACCATTTTATAAGAGATATTATGATAAAGGTAAAAAATATCGAAATACGAATATTATCACATAAATATTATAAATACAAATTATTTACATATTTTCTTTGCTTATTAACTTAAAATAATCTCCAGATATAAAATTTTCCCCTATAAAATGTATATTATTATATACAGGGTGTCGTCCCACTTATAATGGAAACAAGCTTATAGTTTCGGTATTTCTGAATTGATTGTTTAGAAATTTTGGTGTGTTACGTATGATTGTTTATAATATTAACTCATTGGCGTACGGATTTATAAGGGTTTTCAAATAATACCTAACTAAAAGAGTAAAGTACCATTAGCGATTATTTTATTTCAAAATTTATATGAGAATTCGATTTGACATCCCTCAAAACGATCAAATACGATATTTCAATAAATTGACACAACGTATGACCAATTGTATTTTTATTTCTTTTTAAAAATATTTACATATAAAATACACATGATAAGAAACAAGCCGATTAACAAAAAATGTTGATTGTTTAACTGCTTCATCTAAAACATACACATTAACAGCAATAGCGTACTGTATTTTCTGCTATAAAATTTAATTTTGTACAATAACAATGATTTTTTCGTTCACGTGTACATGGTCAACAACACTTTTTGTTATAGCAAGAATAAATTATTAATCCTATGTACAAAATTTGATTTTATAGCAGAAGGTACAGTTCTTACGCCACTGCATTTAACGTATATTTTCTTTTTAGATGAAACAGTTAAATAGTCAACATTTTTGGTAACCATCTTGTTCCTCCTGGCGCGTATTTTACTTATAAATATGCTTAAAAAGAAATTAAAATAAAATTAGTCCTACGCACGCCACTGGATAAGTTAATTCATTTTATTGA
This sequence comes from Barypeithes pellucidus, assembly GCA_963991005.1. Classification (NCBI taxonomy): domain Eukaryota; kingdom Metazoa; phylum Arthropoda; class Insecta; order Coleoptera; family Curculionidae; genus Barypeithes; species Barypeithes pellucidus. The sequence continues at coordinate 33,159,185 of OZ022562.1, forward strand.
AATATCGTAGTTGGTCGTTTTGAGGGATGCCAAATCGACTTCTGATATTAGTTTTGAAATATAATAATCGCTACTATATATTATTTGGAAACCCCTATAAATCCGTACGCCAAGGACTTAACTCAAAATTCAAAACATTCAATTCAGAAATACCGAACATATAAGCGTGTTTCCATTATAAGTGGAACACCCCTACAGGGTGTCAATTTAAAAAGTTCCTACCCTTAATATCTCGCCACCAGTAAATACAAAATATCAAAAAACAAACCCGAACAAGCCCGAACAAACCCCCCTTGGAGGGGTAGTTGCTACCCTTCAAATCTGAAATCGGAAGAAGTTTAGGTGTCATATGATTTTAAAGGTAGTTTAAATATCTTTCCACTAATACCATCATTTATTATTTTTTAAGCAGCACTTACTTTCCAAGAAATCGCTTTCCAAAAAGGATACTGGGTGTTATGGAAATTACTTATTATATTTAATGGGTGTCCTAGAGAAAGTCTACATACTTTTTTTTTTAATCGAATATCTAAATACTAAGGTAAAAACCTTTTTTACCAACATACTGTCGCGCCGTTCCATCTGGATTCAGTTAGCAACAATGTTGGTCACTAGAGTATACTAACAGTGTTGTCAGATCACACTGCATGTTTCGCCCTTGCTCGGATACCTGCCGTGCGCGACTATCGTTGCTTCAGTATGTTTCGAGACTCGGAGATGGAATGACGCTGTCGAGGGTTGCACGTGCTTGATGTATTCAAATTTTAAACGTTTTGTTAGTTGCGACATTACCCGATTTTTTTTCTGTTGTGAAATAATTCATAATAATAAATATTGTGATGTGATTTCAAATATGTGTGATATGACCTATTGTTGGTTCTGTTGCAAAACATACTTTTTTTTAATTATAGAACGGATTATAAGATCGAAGGTAAGAGAGTATGTACCTTAAAATTGTAGTATTTTTTTCTAAAAAGTTTGAAAAAGAAGCGATAACGCTGGTCAATGAAGTCTTGATGTCAAAAACTGAACACGTGCGTTTACAATTCTGTGTTGAAATATATGACAACACCGCCTCAATAAATTATTGATTGCGAAGGTCCTCAGTAGCGGCCACGTAAATTTTCAGATTTCATATAAAGTGTATATTTGGCACAATATTCAAAGCGCCATTTAAGGTAATTTTTCTTCAATTTATTTTCATCTCAGGATTTGCCGGTTTAAATATAAATAATAACATATAAATAGTCATTTCCATAACACCCTGTATAATTAAAACTATTTTTAGGCAGTGATTTTTGCCGTTGGTAAAGAACGAACCCGGAGTGATTACTTACAGACTATTAATCAATCATGCTACGAAAAGAAGAGTCAATACAATAATGTTTTTTTTAATAATAATGCAAGAACCATAAATTTCAGTGCAGGTAAGTTCTAATTAAGCAATTTCTTGAAAACTATCTTTAAAAAATAATAAATTATGGTATTCTTGGAAAGAGATTTCAACGAACTTTAAAATGATGTGCCCCTTTGCTAAAAATTAACTAGTCAACGACCAGAAAATTAAAAATGATCTTTTTAGTTACCAGTATTTTCTCATTCTTCGAAATTATATTATAGAAAGTCAGTTAACAATTATTTTGAGAATTGGAGAGTGCAGACATATGCACTTTACTGTATGAATATTTTGTTAACACTAATATTATATTAATGACACGTTTTACGGTCGGTGTAGACAGATTTAGTTTATATTGACTTGGAAGAATTTTTAGTAAGTGAGAAACAGCTGAGTTACTTTTGTAATGTATGATTTATATACAGGATGTCCGCTAATTAATGGTATATGGAAAACCCACAGACTCAAAACAGACGTAAAAATATTAGGATGTAATTATACTTACCTATTATATCCGAAACTTCATATTAACTGAGATGCAGGGTGCTAAAGATCAAACTTCATTTTTGATTTTCTCTAATAACTTTGCAGGAAAACGACGTTTTTTACAAAATTTGGCAATTATTGTTTTTTTAGGACGAAAAATTGTTTTTTTTATGATATTTTAATGTACAATATAGTTGCACATTTATAAGGTCATAACTTCTTTGTGCCTCAGTGTATTTAAGTTTTTAATGAAAATAATACTTTTCTCATATTTATTAAGTAAGAAAGGTATACTTAGGTAAGTAAGTTCAGGTCGCCCAGACTTACCGTTTCGGAGATATTTGCGTTTAAATTGTTTAGTGCATAAAGCCCAATTACTATTATTAATTTGCAAAAAACATTTTTTCTCCAGTCCGCGGACCGGCGCTTCGAGATCAGTGGTCTAAGTGGTAGATAATTAGATATTCGTCTCAATTTTTTTTAAAAGTTCTTCATTCCTCGTGCGGTTGGCCTTACCAACTGGTGTATTGGCCACATTTCTTCCTTCATATAAGCAGAGAGTATATATATTTTCATGAAAACATTTGATTTACTGCTGTGACCATAAACTGGAATGGGTTAAGATTCCTCATAATAAAAACTACTGTTTACAATAGTCCCATCAACCAACTTCGCTTATAAATAAAGCATCGTTGAAAAGTTTTCATCAACATCATACTTTATTCGTATTAATAGCTCAGACAATTATATTTTCGATAAAAAAAATTCGTTGCGTTGTTGGGAAAGTATAACGGAATATATTAATTCAAAGGAAAAGAAACTCATAGTCGGCTCCACTAGTTTAATAATCAGTTTTACAGTTGAAGAAGTACGAAACCTGATATGAAACAGTTTTATTGAACTTCGATAAGTATCGTCTCGAAAAATGTGCCGAAGTTGGTGGCGATCTTTTCGGATAATTTTTCTTTTTAATTGTTAAAAGTGTATTAAACAAAAAATATTTTACGTTTCCTCCTTTGCTGTGTGTGTTTATTTTGGAAATATTTTGGTTTTCCTTCTTGTCGATAAATTCCTAATAAAAATTTTTTACTCGTGTTAACTGAAGTCGTGGACATAGGTACTGTATAGACATGTATAGATTAAAGGAACGGTTAAAAGATTAAATGTAAAAAATTTCCTACAGCCACAAGTCATCGCGTAAAATACAGTTGAAAGTTTTTGTTCAAATAACATTATTAAATTTTTTAGTTTCATCACCGTAAAGAACAACCGTTAACGGAAAATTGTTAAAAGATTAAAAGGGCTTTCAGTTCTACTATATTGTTCTGGCATGGAAGCAGCTCTTTCAAATGTCGGGTTAATGTACAGGGTGAGTCAATGATAGAGTAAAGTTCATTTCTTCCATTGCGCTAAGAATTAGATAAAAATTCGAAATACAAAAGTTGTACAAATCATTAATGCGGATTCTAAAATTATATTGGAGAAGACAGGGTAGCCCACAAACACGTGGCGAATAAATCTTAGGTTTTTTAATTCAAACACCCTGCATTTATATCAAATTTTGCATTAAGCCAGAAAATTCAGATTTTTTTTTTATATAATGTTATATATCTAAATCTTATTGCTTTCCCAATATTTTCATTTTTTTTTTCAGAGAAATGCCAGATTTCAGTGTTGGATTTAATTGTGAATACCTACACTTCCTTTGCAAATTATAAACTCGTATTTGGTATGGAGATTACATGAAGCTAAGGCAAATGAATTATGGAAACAAATTTATCTCAGTTTTTACAGGGTGTTCAAAATAAATTTTCCAATTTAACTAAATCTAAACTAAAAAATCTCGGTTTTTATATCATATTTTATTCTGATAGGATATGAAATTTTCTTTAACTTTTGTTTAGTATATTATGTGTAAGTATAGGTACTATCAAGACTTTGACATACTGAAGAGGTACTGAAGTAGAAAAGTTTCTTATTTAATGTACTGAAATAGAAAAGTTTCTTATTTAATGTAAGAGGCGTTTAAGAAGTAATTTAACGAGAAGTATTAATACTAAGCACATGATATACTAAACAGAAGTTAAAGAGAATTTATATATTCTATTAGGGAAAAATAAAATATACTGTGATATTTAAAAAAAACCGAGATATTTTAGTTTAAAGTTATTGAAATTCGAAAATTTATTTTGAAAACCCTGTAAAAACTGAGGTAAATTTGTTTCCATAATATATTTGCCGTAGTCGCATTTAATCTCCATACCAAACATGAATCTATAATTTGCAAGTGAATACCTACGTATTCACAATTAAATCTAACGCTCATGGAAAGTGCTCGGCTGACCTTGACCTCTTAATTCCGCCCAGAGCGGCGAATAGCAGAAATACACGACGAACCACTGCCGCCCATCCATATGTGGTTAAGCTTAGTACTACTCGAACTTCATTATTTAAGAATTATTTCATCTGGAGGACTTCATCCTTATGGAACGCCCTTCCCGAGGAGGTGGTTTTTCCCAACGAATATAATCTCCAACGATTCAAAACCAACGTAAATCGCTTTTTGCGCCAGAGTGCCTTAAAGGATTTTTCCTATAGTGCTTGTGTTTGATCATGAAAAAAAAACTGGAATTTTTCTGAAAAGTTTACATTTTGGGAGAGTTACAAGATTCAGATATATAACATGATATATATATATAAAAATATTCAGAACGATAAATACCAATACTAATGTTCCATTTAAAAAACCTAGCACACGCCACATGTTTGTGGGCCACCCTGTATACTCCAATATAATTTTAGAACGTACACCAACCATGTCTTGAATTTCGAATTTTTATCCAATTCTTAACGTAAATGAGAAAATGAATTTTATTCTTAATTATTATTGTTAATTTGATTGACAGATGATTTTTGTATTTGTTGTGATGTAAAATAAACATTTTTCTTCCATTCCTAAGTTTTCTTTGGTGGTGGTAGTAGTAATACATATATAATTATGCGACATAAAATACTCTTAATCTCGAAAATATAGCTTATGATCCTAGTTTTCGAAAACGATCTGATGGAGCAAATCTGAGGATATTTTTAAGTTTAGCAGACCCAAATTCCCTAGAAATAGTAGTAAAATTTGCTGCAGCAAATTATGATTATTAAATTAGATGAGTTTACCAGTGTAATATAAGAAATTTAGCACAAGAAATATTTTTAATTTTTTTTGCAATTTGGGACTTTATCTGGGAAGCCACTAACTAATAATTATTTTTTACAGTCTATAAATTTTCTCGACAATAAAATAAAATTAAATACAGAAATTCTGTAATCGTATTTTCAACTATATTAAAGTGAGAATTTAAATTTTAAAATCAAGCTTCATTCAGCTTCATCAAAATCGAGGATATATGTATTTCCTCTAAATATATACTTTCCGCATAAGATCCTGATTATTTAATGACATGATATTAATATCACATTTAAACAGAACAATAATTATAGAACATTTTGTGATATTCAATGACAAAAACATTATTTCGCACCATTGTTTGTTTTTATTCATGATACCTAGTAGTGGTTATTTAAATGTAATTTTCAGCGTTGTAATTAGCATTATGTTTCTTTTTTTGCTATACAAATAATAATTATGCCTGCTTATATCTAGATTAATGATGCAGGAAATCATATCTGCATAATTTGATAATTGTAGGGCAAGAAGCAAGCAACCACATTTCTATGTTGCCTAGAGTATCGTAAGTGGAACTATTTTCCCGTTTTTAATTACAGTGAGGAGATACTGCAGAGTTTAATTTCATTACATACACATTCCAGATCAATAAAATGACACTAAATTTCGATATAAAAAAGAATCTTGCGTTTTCGGTTACATGATAGATGTTTACACACTTTTTTCCCGACCGACCGATGCGACGTATGCACCAACACAATGATCACACGCCAGACTTACACTGTCCTGCTAAGACTAGTTGTCCTATCTGTAAAATTTCACTTTTTAAGATGCGTTTATATCTCTTATATTTTTATAAATCGTAAGGTATTAGTGTATATTTTCCAAAATATTTAAGGGAATACCACTCTTCTAAATAAATTTAGACAAAAAATGCATGTAATCGACACAATAAATAATCGACTTCTCTTGGCAATTTTAAAGTTTCTTGGTTTCGGGAATGATGCTTGTCGACTTATTGAAAGTTACCTTACTGGACGGACAGAGGCTGTAAAGCTCAATGCGAATCTCTCATGTCGTATGTGTGTTTCGTCTGGGATACCTCAAGGATCCATTCTAGGTCCTCTACTTTTTACTTTATATACCTCCAATACTACCAAGCCTTCTGCCTGTCTACCTGTCCTTCTGCCCAGAAGATATCTTGGAGGCCAATGATATGCTATCGAGTGACCTTGATCAATTTCCTAGAATCTCTATTCATCACTGCCTTGAACTAAATCCATAGAAGTGTCAGATACTTATATTTGGACGCGCTCAGAGCAGGGAGCTATGTTAAAACAAACATCGTGTTAATCTCGGTGGTCAGACCTCGGATTGTTTAACCCTGCTTAGAAATATTGGACTGTTGCTCGATGTTAACCTGACGTTTACAAAGCATATTAAGAACTGTATAAAGAAGGCATTTCTCAATTTAAAACTTATCTTCAATCAAAAGAAGCCCAGTTTTCTTTATGAAGAAAGAAAGTTCAGAAATAACCCTCATGCTTTAGACCTTAAGCATAAATTTACAATAACTCCTCCGGTGCACAAAACCACTGTTGCTTGCCAGTCAGATAAATTGTATCTGTCAGTGAAAACGTCCTATTCACTATTGTCGGTAATAGCCAGATTAATGTAACAGGAAGTTACCTGCACTTGGATATAGCCACCCTATATGAAATATCATTTGGTTATCAAGTGTCCTCAATCTACAATAAAGTTTCAGTTAATTTATTATCCGTTCCAACACAATCATTTAAAAATGCAATACATATATCACCTGATAATACAAAATGGATACTTCTGACGTCTGCACCTCTCAATGCTTATAAACTCCCGGACAAAATTGACGCAACATCATAAATTTGCCATATTTTTTATGCTATTTTTTTTCTAAATTTATGATCCGATTTGAATGATTTTTTTTGCATTGTAGGTTGGTTCCTTGACAATGTCATAGTTTTCGCTGTTTATGATAAAAATTTAATTTTCGATTTGTACTGGGTGTACTAAAAATGCTATGTTTTTTTCCAAAAATTCGCATCGCCCTGTGGAGTATATTAGCAGCCGAAACACATTGCAGTTGACATTAAACGGTAGGTCCATCTTTCCCCAATATTTTCTTTTTTGGTTTACTTCATTATCTCTGTTGTTAAAAGAGATACTCCGTTTTAGAGTGTAACATGTCTTTATAGATTTTAATATTCAACACATTCATTGTTAAATGTTTTCAAGTAGACTATGGACTTTTTCGGACATTGCAAGCGATGTGTCCGCAGATGTTGTGTTTTAAAGTTACAAAGGTCAAATAAAACTCGCCATACTCATAAAAACTGTTCGGAAACTGCTTATTAAACGTTCGTTTTGTATGCCCACTTGCCCGACGACTATTTTACTTTTGAGACCTTCTTGAAAACATTTAACAATGAATGTGTTGAATATTAAAGTCTATAAAAACATGTTACGCTATAAAACGGTGTATCTCCTTTAATAACAGAGATAATGAAGTAAACCAAAAAAGAAAATGTTGTGGAAAGATGGACCTACCGTTTAATGTCAACTGCAATATGCTTCGGTTGCTACTATACTCCACAGGGTGATACGAACTTTCGGAAAAAACGTAGCATTTTTAGTAAACCCAGTATAAATCGAAAATTACATTTTTATCATAAACAGCGAAAACTATGACATTGTCAAGGAACCAACCTACAATGCAAAAAAAAATCATTCAAATCGGATCATAAATTCAGAAAAAAACATAGCATCAAAAATATGGCAAATTTTTGATGTTGCGTTAATTTTGTCCAGGAGTTTAGTTAATTTACTATAATGTGTTTTTCATTGTGTTTATTTAAACACAAATTGTTAATTATGTATTATATTTCTGTATAATAATTATTTAACATATAATATTAGCTTAACTTCGGCATTTGTAATTTTTTTAAAATTTAAATTACAATAAAGACTTTATTATTATTTTTATTATTATAATTTTATTTTAAGCAGTTAGGATAACTAGTCCCAGCAGGACAGTACAGGATTGATCTGTTCTATCCATTCCAATGTCCTTACTCAGTATTAAATGCGACTGAAATATTAAAATGTTGTAAAGAATTATTAGCAAAGTGATACATTTTAAATTGTTTGTTTTAATTTATAGGTTGAGTTCGTCGTATCAGGCGAACAATGTGGAAAAAATTGAAACAAAAAAATGACAGTGTCTTTAATATTAAATTAAAATTTGTTAAAACAATCTCTGAACAAAAGAAATTTATTGGAAGCAGCAAATTTATGACAAAATGGTGAATTAGAATGAAATTGAATAATATTGTCTGATAAAGATGGTTTCGTTTATTTATATATTATATTGCACTTTCCATTTTAATGTTTCATTAATATTTATAAGAGTTTCACTTCAGTTATATTTCTTGTTCGATGTTTGATGGTAAATTCCGGAAAGTTCAAGTAAGGGATTGTTAGGGTTACGTTTCATAGTGGCTAGTTTTATGTAGGTATCAAGCAAATATTCTGCTATTGGATTGCAAGATAGAGACGAATAATGAGATAGATAGAGCTTTGGAAGACGCTGATTCTGCTGGCAGCCTTACGTACATTTTTAACATAGTATGTAGTCCGCGAAAGGAGACAAAGTTATCGAATAAGGATATACTGTAAAACTATTAAGAGGCAAATTATTAGCCTATTGGTCCTATCGTCCTTTTTAATTTCGCCAATGAGCTACCTGCATCACTTCTGGCAGTTATGACTTCATTAGTAGGTACATTAAGTAGACAAACGAATCCAGATTTATAATATATAGTACAGTATACTCCAAAATTCATATACACATATAGAAAATTATAGGAGCATACAATATGGTAAATAAAACTATTGTAATTTGCAATTTGACTGATCTGGAAATATGTTCCTAATTTCTCTTGAGCAAATCTCTTTTTTTCTCATTTCCATTCAAGAATACAAGGAAGAAATAACCCAACAATTAGATCATCTTGCGCTGTCTCGTTGAAAAAAAATATTTTTTTTATCGGCAAAGATGGACAAATGGTGCCGCATGAAAAGTAGCCAATTTGTTTTGGTCTAGTTTATTTAAAACGTAACAAATAATTGTTTTAATTTTGACGTAATTAGCAGATATCTCGTCCCGTAATTTTTATTACTTTACATAATTAAGTTCCTTAAATTGAAACTTCATTAAAACAAAAACAGACAAATTTTGGAAACGATTTTAACACAGTTAGGATAATAATGATTTACCAAACAAGCCAAGCTTTATTAATATTTAATTAGCTTTTATGCTGGAAACATTTAAATATTTTTTTATCAAAGTTGCGATTTAAGTTTGAATTTTTTGATTTAATAAGCTGAAGTCTAATAGAAGTTTGGCAGAATTTATTATAAAAGATAAAAGTATCCTGCTTAAAAAAGGTTAATTGAATTATCTTTCATAACAACTTCATCTGCTCAGAAGTTTGCTCGGATTTGTTCGAACAAACCCAAAACAACCCTTAGGATTATATTAAAATCTATATAAGCTTTGCTCCAAAATCCAAATAAATTTTCCTAGGGAATATTGTTAAAAATATTTGCAAATTTAAACCGAAGCTAAATAACATTATGGGAACTAAAATAAACACATAATACCAGATAGAGGCTTTTAGCAAAGTTGGAATCAAAATAGTAGGTCTAATAAACCCTGCTTCTAAATTTAATTTCATTTTCGTAGGAAGGTAAAGCTTTTGGGACGTTTTAATCTAAAGACATGCAAAACAAGCGTACCATTTTATTATTTGCGGAATTCTGGCCTAAAGCTAAAGTACCTACTTCTTCACCCAATGATTTTTCTTAGTTATTTTTAGCCTCGTAACTAAATAATATGAAGAGAAAACTAACATTAACATTGAATTTATGGTGATAAATCTTGGAGTTTGGCAGTGGCATAGCCAGGGTTTGGGGGCGAAGTCCTTTTAGGGCACCTATATTTTTAAATGCATATTTTGTCACGTATATTATAACATGTAGGTAGGTATTACTTTTTTAAATTAACAAAGTTTCCATATTTGGCTAAAGTGATCAGATTTTTATTTACACTTGTACCAATGCTGAAAAAAGAAATGCGCCGCGTGCCAAAAAGATTTGTGTGCCACGCCCAAAAAAATCATCTTATAATCTCTAAATTTTTTTTGATAGCACCAACTTCTTATAATTTAATAAATAATACTATCTAACATAGTAGGTAAAATTATCATATTAACGATTGTTTGACACATTTCCCAAAATTAACAAGTTATTTTTTGCGTTTTTCGTGAATATCCCTGAGCTTGGGCAGCATTCCTGAATGCTTGACGGTCCTGCCCGGTGGTCCTGCCTAAGTGTATGGCCATAATGGCGCACCACCGATAGCCCTCGCCCATAGCCTCATACCATAGCACCGCACATACCATAACGGCGCACCAATCCTCGCTCATTGCTTTGCCTGTCGATCAGATTGTCTCTCGACATCGAGATATAAACATGGACTTTGCGTCGTCATCTTCTTCCAATGAAGATGATATTATCTTAGACGCTAATATAACAAAAATTGGTGTATGTAGAAATAAAGATTACCAGGGCATCCTATTAACGCAAAGCGAATATTCTATGAAGAATTTTATCACCTTTAAAAAGATCTAAGGAAAGATCCCCAACGCTTTTGTGAATGCGTCCTTTGATTATATCGTAAGCAACAGGGAAAGGAAAATAAATAAAAATTGGAAGAACTGCAATTCTCAACCTATATCAGTGGAAGAAAGAGTAATGGTAATTCTCATATGTTCAAAAAAGCATTGGGAATATTTCCTTAGATCATTATAAAGGTGATAAAATTCTCCATTGAATCTTCGCTTTACGTTAGCATATAAGTCCCACTTTGTTATATTAGAGTCTAAAACAATTCTTCATCGGAAGAAGATAACAACGAACACTCCATGTTTATATCTCGATGTCGAGAACTGTGAGAAGCTCAAGCGAGGCTCTGCGGTGCTATGGTACAAGGCTATGGACGAGGGTTGGTGCACCGTTATGACCATCGACTAATGTTGGAGGTCTGGTCACCAGGGTTGTTAATGTTGCAGAAAAATTAAATTTACTACATTGTTACATTTCCTATGTCGTAAACGTAGTAAATTAAAAAAATGTAATTATTGTTTTGATTGACTGAAAGTGTTAAAAATACAACTTTATTGTATAAATTTGATGTTAAAAGTTGGAAATTCGAGTGAAAAAGTAGAAAATAGTAGTTTTTGGTTATTGTTCTTCTGTTGCTTTTTGCTTTACGATTTGATCTAAAATAAATATAAATATTCTAAAAATGAAAGGTGAAAGTAGTAAATGTAGCAAATGTAGTAAATGTGACAAAATAAATAGTAAGAGCATGTAGCAAATTATATTTACTACGGTAATAAATTACGTAATAAATGTAACGAACAACCCTGCCGGTAACTTTATGCATTTCCCAATGATATTTACGCCATCATACCTATTCGTCTAATATAAATATTAATATTGTGATTTATGACGGCATCTGCATTATTTTTGCATCGGGTATCGGTGTATGCCGCTCCTAAAGATGGCATTTATATATACAGTGATAGGCTAAAATATGGAACAAATTCATTTAAAAATCAGGTTATATTTTTTTGTAAAAACGCTCGGACACATCGATTATAATTTTTTCTTCCGGATTTTTTGCCTCAAAAAGAAATTATACTGGGTGTGTCAAAAAGTAGATGTTGTAAAATTTTTTTGTATTTTAAATAGAACCATCCTATTTTTACTTATCACATAAATTCTACGTGAAATTCTGAGCATAATTCATGTAGCATACTCTATCCTTATCTCTAACGGTTTTAGAGAAAAATTACATCTTAAAAAAGACATTTCTTTAAAAAAGGTACATGTAGCTACTTAAAGGTAAACAGGTAAATTTAAATTAATTGTTACTACGATAGCAAGTCATGTGTCCATCAAAAAGAATTTTAAGTATAATTTTGAAAAAACGGTGATCATGGTGCAAGAATCGAAATTTTAATTTTAATTGGATGTGGAGACAAAACAAGAAGTCAAGAAGAAGTTTGTAACTTGTTTAGCGCTAAGTATCCAGAACGACGGATTACAAGATCTACAGTCAGTAAAATTGAGAATAAATTCAGGGAAACAGGGAATGTAAAGGATCGTCTACGGCCAGGTCGTCCAAAAATTAGTGAAAACACAAAATTGAACATTTTGTTAGAAGTTGAAGATAATCCCCATAGTGCATCCACTGAAGTAGCCCTTAATAATGATGTTCGCCGACGATCTGTTTTGCGGGTATTGAAACAAGAAAAGTACCATCCGTATAAAATTAGGTTGCTGCACGAGCTAAACGAAGATGATCCCGACCGCCGACTACAGTTTTGTGAAACTATGATGGAAATTTGCAACTTAAATCTATTTTTCCATCGCAGCGTACTTTTTAGCGATGAAGCCACGTTTTGTTTGAATGGTTCGGTAAACAGACAAAATTTTCGGTATTGGAGTACAAATAATCCCCGTTGGATGAGAGAACAGCATACCCAATACTCACAAAAAGTAAATGTTTGGGTAGGGATATTAACTGATAGAATTATTGGACCTTTCTTCTTCGATGGAAATCTTACAGGAGACCGGTATTTACAATTTCTTCAAAATGAATTAATTCCCACACTAGCAGCGGATTTTCCAAATCCGAATCAGCCTAATCTACCAGAAGCGTCTATTTGGTTTCAGCAGGATGGTGCTCCGCCTCATTTTGCTCGACAAGTACGAGAGTATTTGAATACTATTTTTCCCGAATGATGGATAGGTAGAAGAGGACCCATAGAATGGCCTGCAAGATCTCCCGATCTTACACCAATGGATTTCTTTCTTTGGGGTTATTTGAAATCAAAAGTGTATAAGGATAAACCACAAAATTTGGAAGACTTAAAATTTAAAATTAGATATGAAATTAGGCAAATTAATGAAAATACTGTAAATAATGTTTTATAAGGGTTTTTAAGTAGATTGGCATATTGTCAAGAAGTTAATGGTTTGCATTTTGAACACTTAATAAAATAATTTTTCAAAATTATACCTACATCTACTTTTTGACACACCCAGTATAATTTCTTTTTGAGGCAAAAAATCCGGAAGAAAAAATTATATTCGACGTGTCAGAGCGTTTCTACAAAAAATTAATACCTGATTTTTAAATGAATTTGTTCCATATTTTAGCCCATCACTGTATATACAGGGTGTCCGGAAAAAGGAGGTCAATCCGTTAACCATATATTCCTTGAGCAAAAATAATATTACTTTTATAATGCCATTTTTCATTTTTGAACCTCATGTGCGATATACAGGGTGTTAAACTTTGAAATTAAAAACTGATTTTTTTGAATAATTCGACTATTTAATGAGATTTTAATTTAAAATTTGGTACATTACGTCAGCACAAAATGTTACATCTTTTGAGAGGAACAAAACAAGAAATGTTTGTCAAATACTCAAAATAGGGGGGGTCCAGTTCCCGCTGACCACCCCTATTTTTTAGTGTGTGCGCCAGTGACTTCTAAACTATATTTTTTTAGGTAATCATTTATTTTTGATTATTTTTTCTCCCTTATAAAATTTCGATCAAATCATGTGTTTTGGAGATAATTTGAAAAGCATGGATCCTTACCAGATGCCAGCGCGGCTGACGGTAATCCAATAATTTTCAAATGCTAAATCAAGTTAGCAGTTGTAGCATTACCATGGATACGGCATCGTTGTTTTATTTGCTGTCAAATATTACTTTTCACTGTGTTTTAAGATTTAAAAAATTTATTTTATGCCCGATTTACTTGATGATTTGCCTCTAATAGTAAGACAAAATATTTGGTTTCAACTAGACGGTGCTCCCCCGCATTTTGCTATAATAATAGTAAGACAAAATATTTGGTTTCAACTAGACGGTGCTCCCCCGCATTTTGCTATAAATGTTAGGAACTATTTACACCAAATCTTTCCTAATCACTGGATTGGTCGGGGCCATGATGCTCATGTTAAATGGCCACCCCGTTCCCCAGACCTTAATCCTTTGGACTATTCAGTCTGGGGGTGTATGAAAGATTTTGTGTACTTATATGGTTCCGATTTTGAGCGAGAATCATTTAATAGAAAGAATACTTCAAGCTGGACAGCAGTTCAGGTTAAAACCACATATTTTTCAAAGGTTAAGATTTTCTTTAATAAAGAGAGCTCGCATGTGTATTCAAATAAATGGAGGTCATATCGAGCAATTCCTTTAGACTATTTTTTTTGTTTGTTTTTTGTTACTAACGTTAATTTAAAAAAATAATATTTGAATATAGAAATTTGTTTCCATTTTCCTTCGTCAGACTAATACCCACACGCGTTTCGCCGTTTTTATGTACCACCGCGAGATGTCGCGACGATTATTATACTCCTTTCGAAAATAATATGTTTTGAGTATTTGTTATCTTGTTTCAAATTTATTTAATAAGTAATAGTAAATTATTGCCTTAAGAACGAATGGTGTTTACTGTTATATGAAGATTAGCAATAGTAAGTTCTTAGTAGGTCAATAAACTAATTTCATTTAACTGAATTAGTACTACAGGTTTTTATCTGTACGCCACTGTCCTTATTTTTGGTTAGTCTTTTGTTTTCGGTATTGTCACTTATTGCAAAGTTTTACTTAATTATATATTTTATCCATGGTAATGCTACAACGGCTAACTTGATTTAGTATTTGAAAATTATTGGATTACCGTCAGCCGCGCTGGCATCTGGTAAGGATCCATGCTTTTCAAATTATCTCCAAAACACATGATTTGATCGAAATTTTATAAGAGAGAAAAAATAATCAAAAATAAATGATTACCTAAAAAAATATAGTTTAGAAGTCACTGGCGCACACACTAAAAAATAGGGGTGGTCAGCGGGAACTGGACCCCCCCTATTTTGAGTATTTGACAAAAGTTTCTTGTTTTGTTCCTCTCAAAAGATGTAGCTTTTTAGGCTGACGCAATGTACCAAATTTGAAATTAATATCTCATTAAATACTCGAACTATTCAAAAAAATCAGTTTTTAATTTCAAACTTTAACACCCTTTATATCGCACATGAGGGTCAAGAATGAAAAATGACATTATAAAAGTAATATTATTTTTGCTCAAGGAATATATGGTTAATGTATTGACCTCCTTTTCCCGGACACCCTGATTTTTATGATAGTCTGTGCTTTGTTATGTATTTAAGAAGTAAAGGCGAGGGCGCGCCAGGCCCATGCGGCTGCCCCCGTAGCTTCCCTGGCTATGCCACTGGAGCTCGGTCCCATTGGAATGAAATTCAAGAGTTCGGTTTATCGATTATCGGTTTAAATTTAGATTAAACAATCGCATCGTCAGAACTATAGTTGCACAAGATTAAAAACTACCATTTAAAAATAGAAAAAACACCATTACAGCAGATGTCGTCCAAAAAAATACCGTTCTAACTCTAACTCACAGTTGAAAGTCTTATTAAGTGGGCTCTTTATGATAATGTTGCCTATACTGTGAGTTGAAGTTTTTTTTGGTCGCACTGGTAAATACATTAGAGTACTGATTTCTAAAGTAAGTTTTTGAGATTTATTGTTCGTTAAAACATTGCTAAATTACCGATGAGTTACCGTCATCAAGTCGCGTAGCCGTCGTAAGACTGTTAATGCAAACAAATCAGCAAAATAGTTATCGATTTTTATTAATTTTTGATGCAGATCATATTTTAATAACACTTGCTTTAACCGTATATTAGTATGTCATGGTTTTAGAAGAAATGTGCAGATAAGAAAGCGTATTTATTTATTTTCTTATAGGTATGCAGAAAGTACCACATGTTTATCTTATGCAATTACAGTATTCTAGTCAAGCCGACTATTATAATTAACAAATCTTGCAGCCTTGTTGTTTGTACTGTGGGCTTTGACAATAAAATGTCGAAGAACATGCCCTTTGTTGCATTTTAAGTGGGTAGGTTACGATCATGAAATTCTTTAGCAGGTCCAAGATTATTATCATTTTTCTCAAAACACTTATGGAGAAACCTCAATAGTATGGCTGGTCAAAATTAATATAATAAATTTTCCCCATATTATTCAGTTATTTTTTTTCATCGCTGCAAAGACTGCTATACTACTATTCACTAAACGAAGACAAATAGGGAACTACAACGACCTAAAAATCTTTGGTGAACGGAAAAACACAGTCAGCGAGGTAAAGTATCTAGGATTAACCTTTGATGCCAAACTTAGACGAAAAAATGAAACAAACAATTAAATAAAAACCTAAACAAATCAAAAATGTATATGTGGGAAAAGACCCAGGATGGAACTACGCCACAGTATACCAAGCGGAAGTTCATGCCATACAAGCATGTACTACAAAATCTTGAAAAGGGCTACCACAACCAAAAGATTTACATCCTGTCGGACAGCCAAGCTGCTCTTAAAGCTCTGAACTCCAATCGGTTTACTTCAAAACTTACACTGGAGTGCCATACCAACTTAAAAGCACTGGCGGCCAGGGGGGACAAGGTAGAACTCTTGTGGATCCCTGGTTACTCTGGGATATTAGGAAATGAAAAAGCGGATGAACTAGCGAGAGCCGGATCCCCTCAAAGTCTCAACATTAGATAGATGGCCGAAAAAACAATACCTATCTCGAATGGAAAGATTACCTGGTCAAATACACGCACGGGCCGTAATTGGAAAACCATCGAAAATACTATCGAATGGGATGCTAACCCTGACGCGGCCCCAGTTGAAACAAGTGATGAGTCTGCTAATAGGCCACTGCCACTTGCGAAAACACCTTCAACTGATAGGTATAAACAACGGATCCATTGAATGCAGACTCTGCGGCGAAGAGCTTTCTTCGGGAACATACAACGTGGTGACAACCTCCCACATGACAAGCTTTGTAGAAGGTTACTGGACCTCATAGAAGGAACAAACATCTTCTAACAAGATCAGGGTACACAATAAGCCGGAAGGCTGATACAGTGATAGAGGTTCGGGCCTTTAAACCGACCCCCGCCTTTAATCAACTAACAAACCAGTTATATTTTGCTGAACCTATGATTCAATTTGAATGATTTTTTTTTGTGTATTGTAGGTTGCTAATGTGATAGTTTTCGCCGTTTTGTGATAGAAAGTTGATTTTCGTTTTATACCAGGAGTTGGTTGTTTCGTGAAAGGCGATAATCCCTATCATGTTCGAAAATATTTGTTCCTTCTGTGAGGTCGAATATTCTTTTGCAAACCAAGTCTGTCATGAGGGAGGTTATTGCCACCTTAGATGTTCCCGATGATGGTAAGTAAGTCTTCTGCGAGTCAACGCTTCACAGCGGTATATGATATTGGAGGCAGTTTCATCCTCTTCGCCGTAGAGTCTGCATAGATGTTTTCGTAAGTGACAGTGCCCTGTTAGCAAACCAGTTACGTGTTTTAACTAGGGCCACGTTAGGGTTAGCATCCCATTCGATAGCATCTTCGATGGTTTTTCAATTGCGGCCCGCGCCTGTATTTGATCAAGCCGAAGGCAGGATCAGGCTCTCTGAGAGTTTAACCGAATCCAGCTTTCGCTAGTTCGTCCGCTTTCTAATTACCTATTATCCCAGAGTGACCAGGAACAAGGAATCCACAAGACAACACTTTGTTATTTCTGGCTGCCAGTTCTTTTAGGTTATTAAGACACTCCAGTGTTAGTTTTGAAGTAAACCGATTGGAGTTCGGAGACTTAAGAGCAGCTTGGCTGTCCGATAGGTCGTGGCAGTCCCTTTCAAGATTCTGTTGTACGCACGCTATTATGGCATGACCTTCCGCTTGGTATACTGGCGTAGTTACCCAGTGGGATGCTTATGTCCATCTATGACCTTTCTCCAAATAAACCTGCTCCCGCACCGTTACCAGAAGTAATAAAAATGTTACGGTTTCTTTCGAAAATTTACCTTGCGATTCTTGCGAAAGTACACTATCAACCGTAACATAAACACCAGTTGAAATTAAGCTGTAAGTTCTTCTTGGACTTGACAACTTCTAACATTTCAATGGATAATGCCCGTCAGTATTATCATATTAAAAATTAAAATTCCCTCACTGCAATTAGTAGCCTTATGATACTTAGATTTTAGTATGCTATTAATTTTACTATTCCCAGTGAAATAGTTTTCAAACATTTAAAATCCATTCAACAAATCTTATAGGATACAATATAAATTTTATTATTACATGAAACGAGCATATTCTGTAATAATAATAACATAAAGTAATAAATACTTCATAAACCGTTCCCAGCCAATAAAATTTTTTAAGATTCCATATTCAGCAAGGCATAAACCTCCATTTGCTTGAATCGTATGTCCAAACAACAGATTATATTTTGCAGCAAATAGGCACCACCTAGTTTTGAATTCCTGAGAATCGGTCAGCGGCTCTTGCATTATGATTAAAATTTACCATAAAACGACTAAAATGAGAAAAATGGCTAAAGGCTTATAGAAGTTGGGTTTAGTTACAAAATATGAAATAAACCTTCTGTATGCGAATAATAAATGGGACTTTAAAACATACATACAGTGTGTGTATATGGACTGGAAACGGATTAATAACTTTTGACCATCTAAATTTTTTTTAAATTTTGGGTTGGTTTATAAGGGAAGGTAAATTACTTTTTGACGGAAGAATAATAGTACTAACTGTGTGTTGGCAAAGAAAATTAAATAGGAAGATGGGTCTTGAGATAGATCATTTTCGAGTATCGAGTACTTTACGATGCCCGAACAGTACTTCTCTATTCGCAACGAAAACAAAATGGTTGCGTTTTAAAAATTACATAGTTATTATTTTTTTTATTATCATCAATAAAATTAAGGTTAGTTTGAAAATCAATACAGGTTTTTTTCCTTTAATATATCATCAGAGTAATTTAAATCATTAACTGTGAGATTGAGTCTCATATTATTTATAAAGACAATAAACAGTAACGGTCCCAATACCGACCATTGGGGAACGTCTGAAGAATCAGCGGATTGTGATGATTTTTAAAGCCATAGATTTTAACATATATGCTTCCTATATCAGTTAAATATAATTGAAACGAAGCAATTAGTGAATCGGAAAGTCAAAGATTTATAGTTTCTGAAGTAAAAGCATATGCTCAAGTCGGTCGAATGCTTTAGTAAAGTGTAAATAAATGATCATTGTGTGACAACCTTCCTCAATTAACTCTGCAATAGCAGCAGCGAGGCAACAGCAACATCAAGCAGCGAAATGAACATCCCCTGAGTGGGAACTGGAGAAATCCGTGGGATGATATTCAAAAGAAGGTACATCATTTGGAGAAAATAAATTTAGACAATGGGGAAATGCGATCAACTCATATCGACGAAATGACGTTACATGGTCTGCACTGTAGATATTGATATAAAAACAACATTGACTGACCGTATGGCTGGTTTTGAATCATTTTCCATAGCATTAGACGAGAGCACCGATTTGTCTGACACAGCTCAACTGGCTATATTTATTCGAGGTGTTGATAAAGAGTTCACTGTTACTGAGGAATTGCTTGCTTTACAGCCGCTAAAAGGAACCACTACAGGAGAGGACATTTTGAATGAAGTTCAAAAGGTATTCACAAGTTTTGGCTTGCCATGGTCAAAATTAGTTGGAGTATGCACAGATGGTGCACCTTCTATGGTCGGCTTACGTAAAGGTTTCATCGGAATTTTGAATGAAAAAGCAGCTGAATTAAATGTGCAAAAAGATGATTTGATAGTCCTTCATTGTATTATCCACCAACAGAACTTGTGTTCTAAGTCCATTCGACTCCATAATGTTATGAATGTGGTAGTAAAAACCATCAATTTTATTCGATCCCGAGGGCTTAACCATCGTCAGTTCAAGGCGTTTTTGGATGAAATATCAGCCGAATATGACGACGTAACATATTATTGTGAAGTCAGATGGCTAAGCAGAGGGAAAATGCTGAAACGGTTTTACGAGCTTAGAAATGAGATAGCAGATTTTATGCAAATAAAAGATAAACCACTATCTGAATTGAGTGACCCAAAATGGATATGTGACTTAGCATTTCTGGTCGACCTTACAGGCTATTTGAATGATTTAAATTTGAAACTTCAAAAACAAGGACAGTTAGTAAATGATTTGTACAGCCATTTGAAAGCGTTTCAGAACAAAATCCGCTTGTGGGAGGCACAGATGCTGTCTGGTAACAGTTACCATTTCACCACGCTCTCTGGGTATGAAAATATTGCTTATGCTCAATACGCTGAAGAATTCAAGTTACTGTCAGAGCAATTTTCTAACAGATTTAGCGATTTCAAAAACATGAGAAACTGTTTCAATTTATTTGCTACTCCAACAAAAAGTAATGTACAAAATGCTCCAATACACTTGCAAATGGAGTTGATCGAGATTCAAGGAAACTCACTCCTATTTGAAGACGTGGAGTTGTGCGATTTCTACAAAAAATACCTCGAAGAAGACCATTTTCCGCAGCTTAGAAAATTCGCAAGAAGATTGATTTGTGCCTTTGGCAGTACTTACAAATGCGAACAGTTCTTTTCAATGATGAAAGCTAATAAGTCAAAACATCGTACAAGGCTGGAAAATTTGATTTCGGTGTCGCTATTTAACATTATATATTTTTTTATAATATATTTATGTTTCTTTTATATTTATCTATTTATTTTAATAAATAAAATTAAATATTTTTGTATCGCAATTTTTTCACTCATCTCGGGGTTTTTTTAATTTATTTATTTACGGGACTAGCCCATTTTCGTAATAACAATATGTTTTTCAGAAAGTTTGCTGGATGAAACCTCTTTTTCGGAGAAAATATTTTTGTATCGCAATTTTCTAACTTTTCATTAGAGCGCTTGACCTTGAAAATTTCAAAAAAATTCGCCTATGCCACAGAAATAATCCCCATTTTACATTTATTATGTGGCCCTTTAGCCCAAAAGGTTGCCCATACCTGGTCTACAGAAATGGGAAATTACGTACTCCCAGAAGACATGATAATAGCAGCGCATCTTGCTCCTAGAAGGTCGTTTTTCGCGAGCGCTGATGACGAAAACCGCCTCCAGGAATAACAACAGAATTTAAAGCAATTATGCATATGAGAAACAAACTATGTGATGACAAAATTTAAAAACTTATCACTTTTAATGATAATCGGAAAATATGATTACTCTGATGAATGATACATATAATTGCAGCATTGTTTTAACTGTATTACAAGGCATATTTTCTACATAATGATAAAAGAAAACGACCTTTGTAAGATAAATGCCCCTGCGTAATGTAAATTTATAACTATATCGAATATTTCATTTTATACCTACTCTTCATAAAAAATAATAGACAATGTATTTTTAACAATGAATACTTACTTCTTGATAATTTTATTATTACAAAAAACAAAAAACAATTTAAAACTTCCTTTAAAGTCAACGCACTTGCGCCATTGCATTTCATCACATATAATGTGTCACCACTATAGTTAGAACCATGTGGGAAAATATATTTTTCCATTTAGGTAAAATTTTAATTTACCTTAAGTTTTTGCTTCAACAAAAACCAACAATGACTTAATTAAATGCGGCTTTTTTGTCAACTTTAAGATTTGACATTTCTCCACAAAATGTCGAGAAATGGTATTTATGGATTGAATTTAAAAAAAGTGTATTTGGAAAATTTGTTTGTATTGTATTTCTATGTCCACATTCTAAATTTGAATCACTTATGATAAAATTTTTGTTTTCTGTCTATTTTTGCCCAATATCTATTCTCATTAAAACGGAGGTCGACCCTACTACCGTAAATATATTATAGTCGACTATCAATTTAAACAAAAATTCTACCAAAATGTCCTTTTTGCACTTTTATTCTATAATATTTCCATTTTTTTCCCACGCATTTATTATTTAAAAAATAAGACAGTTTAATCTTTAAAATTATGAGAAGTGTGCTCCACATATAGCAGCATTTTACTGCAATTTTATTGAGAATGAGTACATTTAGGTAGAATTTTTGAGATAAAGAATCAATTTAGACGATAGGTATTGTATAAGTATTAGATTTGCAGTGGTAGGGTCGACTTCCATTTTCAATGAAAATTAATATTGGCCAAAAATAGATTGAAAACAAAAAATTATAATAAGTGATTCAAATCTGGTATGTGGGCATAACACAAACAACTTTTCCAAATAATTTTGTTTTTAAATTCGACAAATAAATGCCCTTTTACGACATTTTTTTGGAGAAAATGTCAAATTTTGCTGTTAACAATTTTTGGTCTTTATAGAAGCAAGAACTTACGGTGAAATCAACTATGGTTGCAACTTTAATGGTGACACTGTACGTATAAATAATTTCTGTTGAGCTTCTAAATAAGCATTAATTGGCTATCGTCAACAAAACTACATTTCTTGACTTGAGTTACACTTTTGAACAAAAAGTCACCCAGATCTAAATCCGGATGGTGATATAGCTCAGGAAATTATATTCGCGGACGATGGGTTGAATTTTGACTGCTTGACCTCGTCCATTGTCGCAAAGTAAACGAACTTATGTTCACGCTGTTACACTGTCCTATTTTGCAGGTCCCATGGGAGCTGTTCGGAGCAATAATAAATATATTGCGTTTTTGAGGGAAAGATGTGGAGATAAGATATAAGGTATTTTTACATTTACATTACATTTTTAAAGTAATGGAGAAAGCTATTAACCGATATCTTCTAAAGTACCTGGAAGGCTTCAACATTATCAGCGATCATCAATATGATCGCTATATGTCAACTGGAGATCTTCTAGCCTATGTCACCCATCTTTGGAACAACGCAGTCGAACATCATGGGGAGTCTCGGGCTGTTGCACTGGATATTTGTAAAGCCTTTAATCATGTTTGGCATGAGGGACTTCTAAATAAACTGCGATCCTATGGTTTGCCAAGTCGATTCTGTGCATGGTTGTCTATCTTTCTTAAGGACCGCTCTCTGCATGTGGCGATTGACTGATTTCTCTCAGACACCTTCACCATCAATGCCGGTGTTCGTCAAGGGTCCATATTGTCTCCCACTCTCTTCTTATCTGGGAGGAAATATCATCACTAGAGTACTGCTCTCATGTCTGGAGCAAACATACACTTCGGCTACTGGATTCCATTGAAAGGAGGGCTATTCGTCTGATCGGAGACCACGAGCTGACGAAGAACCTCGACAGCCTGGAACATCGTAGACAGGTTGGGGATCTGACTCTCTTTTACAAATATTGTCATGGAAAGTGCTCGGCTGAT
Organism: Barypeithes pellucidus; assembly: GCA_963991005.1. Classification (NCBI taxonomy): domain Eukaryota; kingdom Metazoa; phylum Arthropoda; class Insecta; order Coleoptera; family Curculionidae; genus Barypeithes; species Barypeithes pellucidus. The sequence continues at coordinate 33,182,712 of OZ022562.1, forward strand.
CTTTCCCTCTTAATTCCGCCTAGAGCGGCGAATAGCAGAATTACAAGACGAACCACTGCCACCCATCCATATGTGGTTAAGCCTACTCCTCGAACTTCATTATTTAGTAATTCTTTCATCTGGAGGACTTCATCCGTATGGAACGACCTTCCCGAGGTCGTTTTTCCTAACGAATATATCCTCCAACGATTCAAAGCCAACGTGAATCGATTTTTGCGAACACGCACCACTCCCAGAGTGCCCTAAAGGATTTTTCCTATAGTGCTTGTGTTTAATCATAAAAAAACCGTCAAGTCGAATGCCTCTCGTTTTGCGGGATAGTATAGCACCGCACTTATTGTAACTTAAACCAGGACATTCTTGGTAAATAGTTGTAGTAATTTTCTAAAGGTATTACCGTACCACCCGAAACTAATTGCAATTATTGTAGTGCCTTTGGCGGGTGGCCATAAACTTTTCAGCTGACAATAACCAATTAAAAGTTTGTTAGGCTAATAGGAATATGTTTTTCTAATGGAACATAGTCATTGGCGCAAGTTCGTTGAGGTTAGTTCGCTGAGAGGTTATGTTGAAAAATAAAATTATCGAAAATATCATAAACCGTTTTTCTTATTGTTAGTAGCAACATTTTGTGTTTCTTTTTGCTCCTAATATAGAGTATGAGTACATACTGCAAATATTCTATACTTTAACATGACAAAATATCATTTATCTAGTACCTACTTTCATGTTTTGCGTACAGCTGTTCGCAATTACATCTAATTATTATAACTAAAATAAGCAACAAGAAATGTTCATTAACTGGTTAAGAACGCGAAGGTCGATGCAAGCCCGTGTCTGTTTACTTGAAAGTGCAACCAAATCAACTTTGCAGAATCTTATGATATCATAACTTATTACGTAGTCATGAAACGTTGAAAGGCAAATGCATTTGTGCATTTCAGTAAAGATGACAGCAAAAAGGTCTTTATGATCAGGATGTTGTTTTTAGTGTGTGATTTATCCCTCTCTGAAGGAGACCGATGGGCATTTGGTCTTCCAAATATGCTACTGAAGGATGTATCTATGACGTTAAAAGATTAACAAAAAATAAAATTTTTGAACTGTAACTGATGACTTTCAATGGCATTTACGTCAACGTACAAGGTGTCCCAATTTCGACACTTTTACAGGGTATCTCCGTAATTGTTAGTGCTATCAAAAAATTAATGTAGGTGTAACTTAAATGTTAAAATCAAAATTCAAAAATTTTCGCTCGCTTAGAGATACGGGGGAAAATCAAAAAATTTACAATTTCAAAATTACCCTATATATTCTTAGTTAAAAGAGATACAGAAAAATGTTCTATACAGAAGTTTATTTATATTGATTGTTGAAAAATCTGCTGTTTTCAGAATAAATATACGGGGTCAGGTAAAAAAGTTATCGGACCTAACCTCATTTTTCAAAATGGAACACCCTGTATTTTTTAATATAAAAATAACATTTTAAATTCTCCTTTCAAATATATATCACTCCATGGTTTCCTAGGCGATTTATTAAACTTTATTACTTTAAACCACAGTAGACCATGAAACAAAAGCTAATATTCTAGAAACAACTATGTTGACTATTAACATTTAACGTTAATTTCATTTTTATATATTGATTCGTGAAAATGACTTTTTAAAAAATTTGTTATGATATCAGTTTAATTGAAAGTGGTAAAAACGAATTAATGGCGCAAAATGTACATTTTGTTCGCGATGATTCCCGTTATTTTTTACCTTAATCTGAATTTTTTATTTCGATTCAAAGTAATAAAGTTTAAATAAATCGCCTAAGAAACCAATATCATTCATGGTGTGTTATATATTTGAAAAGAGAATTTAAAATAGTATCTTTTAGGTTCAAATATAATATACAGGGTGTTCCATTAAAAAAAATTAGGTTAGGTCCGATAACTTTTTTACCTGACCCCGTATACTTATTCTGAAAACGGAAGATTATTCAACAATCAATATAAAGAATCTTTTGTATAAAGTATTTTTCTGTATCTCTTTTAACTAAGAAAATATAGGGTAATTTTGAAATTGTCACTTTTTTTGATTTTCCCCCATAACTTTTAAGCGAGCGAAAATTTTCAAATTTTGATTCTACCATTTTAAGTTTGACCCAAAAAGAGCACATAACACCGACAATACTTTTTTGATAGCACTAACAATTACGGAGATACCTTATAAAAGTGTCGAAATTGAGACACCCTGTACAGTTGTTTTAACGAGGTTTCTAGCAGCACTGTTTTCGTTTCGGGTTTCAGTCGCGATCGCGCAACATGGCGGCAAATGTGCTGATAGGAACGACTATAGACAGTTGCGTCGTGTTATAAATAATGTTTTTTCAATAGAAATACAAATTAAGTTCCTGATATCGAGCCTTTTTAACTCAAATTAGTAGAAAGAGTACCAAGGAATTTTTTAACGTGTGATTACGGCATACTAAGGTTTAATTTTTGGGGTCTTTGCCCAATTGTTGAGACAGTCAATTTAAAAAAGTATATAGTTCGTATCTAGGACACCCAAGGAGTAACTCATCGAAAATATAATAAGCCATGTCCTTCCATATCACCCTGTACGGACGATGAGAAACAAAACCAGTACCTAATAATCGAATTTTATGCTCGTAGGTTTCAACACTTTGCTAACCAGATTTAAAGTTTTGCGATGAGATGTTATTTTCTCAGTAAATATTAACACTTTCGGAAAGTTAGGAAGATATTAATTAATAGTTCCCATTACAGCAATTTATGTTTATAGCAACGGCATAATTGGTTGAAAATTAATGATTTTAAAACGCCTCGCAGAAGGATTTAGTATCGAGTTTTCCCAATTAGTGTCTGTTTTATGTTGATTTTCAACAGCAAGTTAAAGTAGCTCTATACAGGATGTCAGTTTGGAAACTTCCCACCCTTACTATATCGCTTTCAGCAAATAATATTACAAATTGAGAAGACACGTAATTTTACAGAGAATTTGTATTTGCAGTCTTCAGGGGTTTACTCTCTGGGAAGGGTAGATGAGTGGCGGTTCTTCCAGAGTAGCACATGCGCACGTGCACCCCCAAAACAAAACGAATAAAAATATTAATTTATATTCATTGAACATTATTTATCGTATAAAGTCCGACCCTCCCTAATATTTTATCGTACCGTCAAACTAAAAAACTCCGACCATCCCTAATATTTTATCATCCCGTCAAACCAAACTGTATAGATCCGACAACCGTGCCTCGATCGAGGTAAATGACGATTATGACGAGATTTGCTCGCACGTGCGATTAAGTAGTACAGTTTCTCTGTAGTAACAGGTGGCGGGCGGCAGCGGGGGATAACGGGGCTATGGCGATTTAACATGGAAAAGGCGCACAGTTATTGTGTGCACGTGCGTCTAGTTATTAGAAATTCGAGCGTGTATGTTCTAATATTTTAATATTATATATTTATTAAGTTAAAATGAATAGTTGACGGTGGACTGTTTAAGAAATAACTTTAGCTCTTTGAGTTTGGAGCAAAAAATTGATTTGGAGAATGCGGGAACACCTAAACCCGAAATTAATTTAACGCAGACCACAAAGGGTAAATCTAGGGACTTTATTAGAAAGTTTAAAAATTAAATATATGAAAACAAATTTATAGAGGGTATTCCAAACTTAATGAGGCTGTTATTGATCAATTTGCTACAATTAAGAACCGAAGAATGGACTTTACGTTTAAGCACTATTATGTTGGGTCGATAAATGTTGTGTATTATGATACTCGATATGATTTTAAACAATTTTATTTAAGGATTAAACTAAAAAACACTGAAAATATGAAGAATGCCAACTTGTCAGTCTCGTGGCTCGATTCGTTATCGTCATAAAACAGTTAACTATAGTTCTCGTCTTGGTTGCGCCTAATGACGTAGCCGTAGATGGCGTAGTGGTATTGGACATCATTCGGTTTTCTTGATAGCTCGTAGATGGCTTTAGTAGTATTAGTAGTGGACTGTATAAATATTGTAACGAGGGTTGCATGCGATGACGTTAATATCCGACAGCTATACATACTAAGAAACCCTTTCTTATTTTCCAAAAGTTGTATTTCCTTCTGTAAAATTAAAAAATAAATAAAAATATGTTTTACCTAACGCATTTTCTTATTACTTTTTTTCTTTCTACATTTAAAACGCCTAGAAAAATTTCACCATACTTGTGAACCCCCTCTATCATAGGTCGCGAGCCGCCACTGGGTAGATGTTAACCTTAAAATTTTAAATTGGAGGGAGTCAAGCGGCATAACATTTTAACAGTCGTTTAAATCTATTTCCAATAATACCATAATTCATAATTTCTTGAGAGAGAGCTTACTCGCGTTTACATTGAGATAGCAGGATTTCAGAATGACCTAGTTACTAGTGACAATATGCCGTTTTTTATGGGGGATTTTAATTTCATCTTATGCCAAACTAATATTATGTTCCCAAATACACAGTAATAACGCAGTAGTCAGCAATATTATAAAGAAACAGCCAGGGGCCAATCCGATCTTTACGGATGGTTCCAAAACACCAGATGGAGTGAGATATGCATTCTATATACCAAGTGAAAACGTTGCCCGATCCCTTCAGATTGGCCTCAACTCTTCCATATTCCGGCTGAGATGATAGCTATTAGGCAGGCTTTTCAGTACTTACTCCAACATACTACACCTTCTAGGTATTGTCGCCGAATTGGGAACAAAAAAACACGAAAGATTTTTTTTTCAAGCGGAACGTACGTACATTATACCATGATATGAGTGGAGTATGTAGCCCGAACCGTCCGTCCGTTGTGCGCTTAATAAATGATAGGTAACTCTAAACGTTCTCCTTATCTGCGCGTTTCACGTAAGACGTTTTTTGATAACCCCCGTATAACCAAGTTTCCCCTTAAGTTTTTATTTGAATTTAATTTAATCAGATTATTAAGTAGACGGCTATTTTTGGAAATTTAATTTTGTCCCCATTTTTTAATTCTATCCAGAGGTGAATTCCCCACCTAGGAATTATGTATTTAGAGCCAATCTACTTTCTTAATCCTTCTAGATTTTGAAAATGTATGATTGCTGGTAGACACTATCAGTTATGTCGCCAGTCTTGACAATTAATGAAAAAGTCATCGCAACCGAAGACGTTCCTACTTAATTAGTTTTACGGACGCTTATCTTGGTCGATTACGATTTTTCGTTGTTTATTGGTCAGGGATGCCAGGCATAATGCCATTGCCGACTTGACACGCACGTGTCAGTCGGTCTTGGGTGGGCCCACCACCTTTCCCCGCTAACTGGAAACTGTCAGCGATTAACCAGCGCAATTGAAGAGATGAGGGCAAATTTGTCATAAGACAGAATGACTGATTATAATTTAAAAGTATAGTTAGTTGAACGTAGGACGAGGCCTAACTGATGTTCAGACTATACATTTGACTGTATTGGCTCGGGCGCGTCCAATGTAATATATCACACTGCAAGTTGTTATATTAGAACACGGAGGGCTTTATTTATTTAATTTTATGTCCTTGTCTTTGAGGGTGAATTTAAGGGACTGTCCTTGCGTATGTCGAGTAACACGACCCGAAGTACTCGTAGTTAATTATGTACAATTTATATACAATCAGAATTAACCTGAACTATTGTTTCAACCAACCTATCATTCATCGTCACGTACTCTGTTTAAATTTAGATTTATTTTCATTATTTACAATATAAAATAAACCTAAGCTAGCATTTTGTTCCCAACTAAAGGGATCTCAACTACCCTAATAATTTCCAAAAGAAAATTATAACTCGCGGTAGTCAATGCTAATACTAACTTAAGATATTTTAGCACTTACGTTTAATGTCGCGATCGGGTAATTTTTTATTTCGAAAATTATTCTAGGCTTTTGGCACAAAGTCTTTATAGAATAATTTTCCTCGCACTTAACATTTATTTATACTCGTATCAAAAACGAGTGTTCGGAGATCAATTTTAGGTGTTATTTATACTCGCACCAAATATACGAGTGTTTAAAGACGAGTCAGCGTTATTTATACTCGCACTGAAACATACGAGTGTTTGATAATAAAATTTAATGAGGGAAAGACCCGCGGTTTGACTTTTCTCGGAATTTTCGGTGATAAACACTCTAAAACCTGTAGCCGAAAATACGAACCTCCCTTCTTACGTAAAAATTAATAAAAAAACTAAATCGCTTTTGAGTTCGACTTTGGGTTTGTTCGCCGACACCGCAAAACTATAAAAGCCCGTCTAATTTTGCATGTGGGAATATTTAAAATAATTTAACGAAAAATAAAATTCATTAATTTTCTGGAATTGGAAAAGCCAGTTTCACAACAGTATATTATCTTATCGGATTCTATGTCATGCATTAAAGCAATAGAGAATAAATCTAAAACTGTGTATGTGAACCCCCTCATATTCGAGGTGTGTCAGAAACTACTAGACCTGGAATATTTTGACGTCTCTATCACTTCCGGTTGTACTAGTGTTGTAGGATAAACCGATGATTTTAATAATCGAGTACTTGATACTCGAGCGATTTTAATAATCGACTGAATCGCTCGCGCGATCAATCACTTCAAATTTTTGTGACTAAGAAAAATGTATTAATAAAACACCAGGGGTTGTTTTGGTAAGTTATAGAAGTTTGGTCTAGAGTTTTTATTAAGGAAGAACAGTTGATTCTCATTAAACAAAAAAATTATATCCTTTAATTTTTAAAAAAATTACAATCGCCACTAGCTAGCCAGTCAAAAAAAAAATCCATATCGCGATCAATCCACTAATTGATTTAACATACTTCTTTATATGCACCTTCTCGTTTATGTGTCTTTAAGAAAGACATATATGTCGTATCAGCCATTGAGCGTCAAAGTCGAACGTCGCCAATCGGCAAATTTCGGGTGACGCGCGAAGATGGGGTCTCAAGTGAAAGGCACTAATTCGATTTTTCGCCTGAATTTATAACTAGAGTATCCCCTATCGAGCGAAAAACTGCTCGAATATACGTCGGCGTCAAGCGAAGCTCGGGTATCGAGTGAGGCATAATAAGTAACAAGCGACAATTTTCGCTTGAATTTATAAATCGAGCGGTTTTTTAATAATCGAGCAATGTCGCTTATTTCAATAATCGAGTACTCAAGCTGTTTTCCGCCCGAGCGATTAGAACATACCGCAAGTCGGTGTCAACTTGATCATTTAAATGAAACGCTCTCCATATTATTACATTTTTGGATTCTGCGAGAGATTTTAGGCAGATTTTGTACGTATTCTGTACCTAAATACAAACGAGTTTGACATATTTTAGGTTTTATGTTCAAAATGCCGTTTGCGGACCTTAAAACAATTATTATTAATTTTTCTATAAGGAGGAAGCCTTCTATGTTGGATTCTTTATTGAAATGGACCTGCTTTAATATATTCCTTTTTAATATTTTGGTCACTATTGATACATGGTGTTCGAACAATAAGATTAACAACGAAATTGAAAAAACTGTAAAAAAATCTACATTTTGAAATGGAAACCCTAAAATTTTATAATTATGTATTTTCTATTTTGCATTAAAAAAATGGGGTAAGGTTGTAGTCGTATAAGGTTGTCTATTCGGAAAATTTGTTCTTTTCGAAATATTGCCAATTTAATATTTTTTATGGGGATTTTGCTGAGGATTTTAAGTTCAGTTAGTCCTCGTTGGCTATGCCCGCGCTTAAAAACAGTCAAATTCTAAAGAAATGTGTGAAACTGTCACTTACCATTTGAAAATTATTAATAAATCGTAGCCAACAAACCCGAACAGATTATTTCTTTTCTTTTTTTGCCGTTTGCATATTATGATTTTTCTAGGCCTTTTCCGTAAAAAGGGTACTCTTTGTAAAAGTCGATAAATGTCATCGTTTCCTCGGAAATTGGCTAAAAACACGTTAAGATACAGAAATCAATTGAAGTCTTAAAGGAATGTAGTCGAATATACGCAATTACTCCCTGGTTCGTATGCCCCCAGCATAAAGTTAACATTGTCTGATAGGCTCAAATAAACTTACTAACAGTACTTTATGTCCCGAAATTGGCTGCGACAGCTGAATTAGTCCCGGAACTACAAGACGAAAACAACTTATGAATGCCATCTTTAAAGTACTCTAGCTCAAAGAGGACGTATCTTCGGACCAATGTTCATATGAACTTTTTTCTTTTTTTAAAAGTATTCTATCTACCCCAGAAGTTTGTAACATGATCACATTAACACCCTGTATAAATATAAATTTTCTTTAATCAGTCTGAATATACCCCATTTTTGTCGAGTTAATATCCCACCAATGCAGATGCTTAACAACATTTCTAGAAGAAAAATGGTCATGAATAATGGATCTTCATAGGTGAAAAATCGACATAATATTTTTGTCGTGGGATGTTAACATATTTCCTACATTCATGCCAATTAATATTACTGTGATTAACTGCTAAACGTTATTTTAATTTTCTTTCCCATTTATCTTGGCTTATCCAGTATTTAAGTTTACATTGGTTTCCTAAATACGTTTTTAGAGTAGCAAGTAGTATACTTAAAAATAGCTGCATATTCGAAAGAGTTTTAGATTTGCCAATTATGAGTTTAAGTTTAGGCTGAAGGGTAGGAATAAGATAACTGGTACTTTGGATATAATTCAAGTTTAAGAGTTTTTTAAAATTAAGTAATAAAAATATAATATAGTTAAACCGGGGACAGAATGAACGCGCATCATTGCCTGTAACAGTATGATTCAAATCGAGATTATGTACCGGGTGTCCCACTAAGAATGGCTCTCGGCCATATCTCTGAAAGTGTTAGTCGTATGGCTTGCGGAAAAATTTTTTAATATGAAAAGTGATCATAAGAAATTTGCTGGAAATTATTTTCAAGTTTCTCAGTCGAGCGCTAGAGGGCGCAACCGTAACGGTAAATCCGTAAAGCTTAGTTTTTTCAAAAGTTGCCGCGTTAAGGTATATTGAAAATAGCATTTTCGTATACTTTAACGTTTTATGAAGAAAATTTACTTATAACATATTTTTGTCACTTTTAAAATAACGTGGTGGGGGAAGGTTGAACATTATTTTAAATAAATGCCTACCACTCCGGGTTGGCTCAACAGAATTTAGTGAACTTTGTTTTGTTAAAAAGAGGTTCCCTTACTCTATACTTTACTGTATAAACTATGACAATATGACTTTTAAAGTAGGCGCTAGAGGGAGCTATTTTACAACTTAACAAACATTGCGCATTTTTTCAAAAATTTTAAATACAACAGTATATTTAATTTTACTTCATCACAAAGATTTATAAAAGCCTAAAAAACTGGCGAAAACCACAACTTGATATCTTTTTTTAAACCGGAGATATTAACAGGAACAAAAATAAACACGGAAAAATATGATTATATTTAAGTTTCAACGGTACAGGTATTTTCAAAAGTAAAATAAAAACTTTGAGGTGAAAGCACCTAATTTTAAATTTGATTTTGTTTTTCGAAGGCCTTTTTGACTTTTGAAAATACCTGTACCGTTGAAACTTAAATATAATCATATTTTTCCGTGTTTATTTTTGTTCCTGTTAATATCTCCGGTTTAAAAAAAGATATCAAGTTGTGGTTTTCGCCAGTTTTTTAGGCTTTTATAAATCTTTGTGATGAAGTAAAATTAAATATACTGTTGTATTTAAAATTTTTGAAAAAATGCGCAATGTTTGTTAAGTTGTAAAATAGCTCCCTCTAGCGCCTACTTTAAAAGTCATATTGTCATAGTTTATACAGTAAAGTATAGAGTAAGGGAACCACTTTTTAACAAAACAAAGTTCACTAAATTCTGTTGAGCGAACCCGGAGTTGTAGGCATTTATTTAAAATAATGTTCAACCTTCCCCCACCACTTTATTTTAAAAGTGACAAAAATATGTTATAAGTAAATTTTCTTCATAAAACCTTAAAGTATACGAAAATATATTTTCAAAATACCTTAACGCGGCAACTTTTGAAAAAACTAAGCTTTACGGATTTACCGTTACGGTTGCGCCATCTAGCGCTCGACTGAGAAACTTGAAAATAATTTCCAGCAATTTCTTATGATCACTTTTCATATTAAAAAATTTTTCCGCAAGCTATACGACTAACACTTTCAGAGATACGGCCGAGAGCCATTCTTAGTGGGACACCCGGTACATCAAATAAGATAAAGTGACGTCAGCAGTTTATGGACTTGAATAACATTATGAATATAGCTGCGAATTTCATTATTAATTTAAAATAATTAACAAAAAAATCTGTTAAATATTTCGTATTTTAAATTTATAATTAATATTATCACATAACGACGACTAGTGGTGAGCGATATCGTGATTTTTCAATCACATTGTGAAACGTAATTGTTACTTTTTGATATCAGTGAAATTAAAGCGTGACATGATCACGGTTTATACATTTTTATCACTGCTAAGCGAGATATTAACTAGATAATATACGTAAGAGAATATTGTGCGCATCGTAAAATAATTAGTGGGTGATGGTCGATGGATTTAAATTATTTATTATGTATACTACTTTACTACTAAAAGAACTGTAAGAAAAGGAAACTAAAATCTGTAAAAAATATTACACAACATTGATAACAAACAAAAGGAAACGTTATTTCTACTCAGTGGCGGTTCTTCCACAGGAGCACATGCGCACGTGCACCCTAAAAACGAATAAAAAAATATTAATATATTCATCGAATATTATTTATCGTATAAAGTCCGACCCTCCCTAATATTTTATCGTACCGTCAATTATCGTATAAGGTCCGACCCGCTCTAATATTTCATCGTACCGTCAACCAAATTGTATATTATAGGCTCTCGATGCGGCAACCGTGCCTCGGTCGAGGTTAATGACGATTATGACGAGACTTGCTCGCATGCGCAATTAAGTAGGCGGGGCATAATGCAATTTCTCTGTAGTAACAGGTGGCGGGAGACAGCGGGGGATAGCTGGGCTATGGCGATTTAACATGGGAAAGGAGCACAATTTTAGTGTGCGCCGCGCCATTGTCTGTTCGTGCATCTAGTTAGAAATTCGAGCGTGTATGTTTTAATATTTTAATATTATATATTTATTAAGTTAACATGAATAGTTTGACGGTGGACTATTTAAAAAATAACTTTAGCTCTTTGAGTTTGGAGCAAAAAATTGAAGTGAAGAATGCGGGAAGACCTAAACTCGAAATTAATTTAACGCAGACCACAAAGGGTAAATCTAGGGACTTTATTAGAAAGTATAAAAATTAAATATATGAAAAAAAAAGTATAGAGGGTATTCCAAACTTTAATGAGGCTGTTATTGATCAATTTTCTACAAATAAGAACCGAAGAACAGACTTTACGTTTAAGCACTATACACACTAAGAAAACCTTCCTTATTTTTTAAAAGTTGTATTTCCTTGTGTATAATTAAAAAATAAATAAAAATATATTTTACCTAACGCAATTTCTTATTACTTCTTTTCTTTCTACATTAGAAACGCATAGAAAGTAATTGTTGTCAAATAGATATTTTTGAGTTATTTGTCGTAGAAAATTTGATAAGATAAAGCATTTTCCACAGATTAACTCCTACATCATATATTGCCTATTTTCAGTGGCGCAGCTAGAAAATTTTTCAGGAGGTGGGGGGGGGGGGGGGGGTTATTAAATTTGTAGTTATATGTTACATTTACTTTAAAATGTCTATGACAAAGGATTAGGATGGGGGGTCTCCCCCCCCCCCCCCCGCTACTGCCTACTTTATATATATATATACACTACGCCAATTAATTATCGAATATTCAAAAATTCACGAATTAATTAATAAACTGTTATTTCGTTAAAAATTAACCAATTTTGATAATTTTTTTTAACTGGTAAAAAATAGATCTTAGAGTATAGGGCATAGCAGTTTACGTTCTGGTACATACAATTGCACGTTTAGCGCCTAAAATCTGGTATGTACATTTCCTAAAATTTAAAATTGGCATATCTTACATACAAATTGAATTAAATTTATTTTTAAAAATAAACCAATTAGAAGTAATATATCTGGGTTAGACATTGGCCATGTCACTCGAGGTAACAAAAAAAATAACCATTTCTTGTAAACACGTTATTTTGTCGAAAAAACGTTTTGTAAACAACCAATGCGACATTTTATCACTTCTGCTAAATTGAAAATAAAAATCATTTTAACAATTAAAGTCTATAATACAGAGTGCTAAGCAATTATCTATTCATTTAATTCATTTACTGAACCAAACAAGAACTAGGTATGGCTTATGTATCTAATGATTTTGTATTTACGATATTAAGTAAAGGAATTAAATTAATAAGAAATTGCGTAGCACTCTCGCTATTATAGGCTTTATTTGTTGAAATGATTTTTATTTAGTAAGATCCAAAAGGGATAATTATGATTATTTAATATTTATTATCTAAAAGAAATGTTAATTTGTTTGTTATTTATTAGGCCATGACGATACTTTTGGGCCAAATATATTTCTAATTGGTTCAGGTGTGCGTGGAAATGCTCTGAGGTGGATAGCGTCATATCTGACGGATCGACATCTGAAAGTTCTAGTGCATAAAGAAGGTATTGCCTTTAAGTCTAATTCAATAGAAAATGTAGTGGGTAGACCCCAGGGTAGTATAATATGTTCTTATATCGTGTTATTAACATACAATAACGATCTACATTTAATAATAGAACATGTAGATCAGGCTTCGTAGATGATACAAACTTGTTAGTGGATAAACGAAACATTCAAGAACTGATCGAGGCTGTCAACAATATTTATTCAAGGGCAAAGCAGTGGTTTGACACAAACCGCTGGTTGTTAATAATGATAAAACTAACATTATCACCTTTAGTACCAATATAACAACCAGAGAAAAACCATTAAAGATTTCTATCAATAATCAAGATGTTAAAATTACAACACTGTCAAAAATTTGTAGGTTTTATTATCGATGAGTTCTTGAAATAGTCTCCACATGTTTTTTTTATCTATCAAGAAAATTAAATCAAGTATATTCTGCACTCAGAATCTCGAGCAATTACTAAGGTAGATGAAAACGTACTTAAAATAATGTACTACGCTAATTTCGAGTCTCTAATCAGATACGGAATTATTTTTTGGGGAGTCAGTTCAGCTGCAGCAACAGTATTCAAAATTCAAAAAAGAGTTTTACGAATAATTTTTAAAATGAACTTTCGGCGAAGCTGCAGAGGTCTGTTCAAGGCGAAGGGGCTTCTAACGTTGTATGGTCTACTATATATATATGAGTGTTTAATGTATTTATTTAAGAATAAAGATACTTTTATAACTAATAACACGAATATGGCATTCAACACTAGATCATTAGATATAAATTACCCCATTCATAGACTTAAAAGGACTGAAAAAAATCCATCATATATGTGCATTAAAATACTTAATAAGTTATTCAAAATATTATATATACAATTTAAGAGAAAAACCAACAACTTCTAGTAAATTTGGAACCATATAGCTTAAATGATTATTTTGGCATGTAGTATATTCATTAGTTATAAGTATACGCATTAGTTATAGAGGTGACGCTATTTCATTTCATGTTTTTGTGATACCTATGTACTGTGGAAACTACATATGTAAATATTTGATTTGATTTTGATTTTCAGTTTAATTAATTAATTAAATTCAATTTTTGAGTAAGTTATGTCAAATTTTAATTTTAGGCAATTTACATGCATCTAGAGTGATAGACGTGTTTTGGACTTCCATTGTCTTTATTTCGTTTAAATCACAACGTTTCAACTGGTAAGTATCTCCAGTCGTCTTCAGGTGAATACTGAGCAAGTTACTAAACTACGAGAGTATTTATACTAATAAGGGGGGTGAGAAAGTTAATCAAGTATGACCGAGGTGGGTGCAGTCATGCGTCAATACTAGAGGACGTACCTAAACTAAGATTACATTTGCTTAACAGAGGTTTCCAAATGTTCCTTATATCTAAAGAGGGTTTGCTAAAACAACCAGGATTCTGAGTGATGACAGCTGCTTCTTTGAATTTCCTCTTTCGCCAATGTTCTTCTTTGAGTATGATACTTGATTGTCCCCATTGTAAGTGGTGGCCGTGGGTCCAAGCGTGATCTGCTGCTCCGGATCTGTTTGTTTCTCCCTTTCGTGTGTGGCTCTGATGTTCCTTGATCCTTGTTTCCAATGGCCGTAGGGTTTCACCAACATAGGATTGTCCGCACTCGCAGGGTATTCTATATACACAATTCTTTGTGTCTTTGTGGTTGTTTGGTTTTGTCTTTGTCAGGTGGCTTCTTAAAGAGTCTTTGGAGCTGAATACTGTTCGAATATTGTATTGTTGTCCTATTCGTCGAATCTTTTCAGAAACCCCCTTGACATAGGGTATGTTTATGGTCGGTCCAACTTCGGTGTCATCTCTTGTTCTTTGTTTATGATTTTGACGCTTTTTGATGGCTTCGTCTACCAGTCGTTGGGGATAACCATTCATTCCTAGGTCCTTGGTGATGTTGTTGAGTTCTTGTGTGATAGCCTCTTGTGAGTTGCAAAGCGTGAATGCCCTGTCAACCAATGTTTTAGCTATCCCATGTTTGGTATTATTCGAATGGTTCGAGGCATAATTAAGGTATTGTCCTGTGTGAGTTTGTTTCCTGTATACCGATGTGATGATGGTATTCCTGTTTCTCTGGACTACAACGTCTAGAAAAGGTAGTCTGTCATTATTTTCTTTCTCCATAGTAAATTTAATTGTAGGGGTCAGGTTGTTCATATGTTGTTCATATGTTGTACCACGGCCACCACTTACAATGGGGACAATCAAGTATCATACTCAAAGAAGAACATTGGCGAAAGAGGAAATTCAAAGAAGCAGCTGTCATCACTCAGAATCCTGGTTGTTTTAGCAAACCCTCTTTAGATATAAGGAACATTTGGAAACCTCTGTTAAGCAAATGTAATCTTAGTTTAGGTACGTCCTCTAGTATTGACGCATGACTGCACCCACCTCGGTCATACTTGATTAACTTTCTCACCCCCCTTATTAGTATAAATACTCTCGTAGTTTAGTAACTTGCTCAGTATTCACCTGAAGACGACTGGAGATACTTACCAGTTGAAACGTTGTGATTTAAACGAAATAAAGACAATGGAAGTCCAAAACACGTCTATCACTCATGATACAGCATTGTCTCTAACCTTCAAAGAAACACTATGCATCTAGATATTATGCACTACCCTGTACAATTAGACATATCAGGACGTAAACTACTCGGCGCTAAACTCAAGAACCTGTATTCTATTAGTTTGAATAAAAATTATTAAAATTAATTGAATAATTAATTAAATAACAGCTTAGTAATTGAAAGGTGAATTTTTGAATATTCGATAATTAATAGGCGTAATATATTTAACATAACCAATAATTCATTATCTTCCTGTGTACTGGTGTTATAGCGTTTACATCGCCTCCTGTATATCAAATTTAATTTTTTGCTGCTTACGAGGTCCTGCCTTTTAGCCCTCGATAGATGAAACCTGTAACTGCTTTTATAATTCGACAAATACAATTACACTACAACAAAATTTCCAATTCCTTTAAAACATAATTGGAAACTGTATGGATTTCCTTAGAGTCGAAGCGAGCGCTCAAATAATAATCCTGTCAGAACCTTTAAGTCATTTGAGGAACTTAATATTACGGGACAGGAATTTTGAGGTGCAATCAGTTTGTTGCTAAATTAATTAGTACAGAGGTTGTCAATGATTTCGGAAATTGTGGCTTTTCAAGCGAAGATGGCTTCTGATGTTGTTCATCAACTAATGTATTTATGACGTTGGCATCTAAGCACAATACGGACATAAACATAATTCCCTTTATTAAGAAAATATTTCCTCGGTACCTATTGGAGGAGTCATAGTCATTTTCGAAAATATTTCTCTCAATCGAAGCGAAGCCAAACGAAGAAAAACTCCAACACAGTGGATCCGAAGCTACTATACAGGGTGTTATGGAAATGACGTATTATATTTAAATCGGCAATTCCTGAGATTTAAACAAATTGAATAAAAATAACCATAATTGGCGCTTTTACTTAATTTACTTAATAACCGAATTATATCACCTTATAGCTTCATTTTATATATATCACCTTATGTCAAACCAGAAAAAAAAACACGTCATAGTACTGGGAAAAAGATAAAAAAACTTGTGACAGAAGATGTAAATTATGTAAATAAAGCAATATTGAGATAGGTTATGACCAAAAACCTCAGTGAATTTTGAGCGGTGTTATCGTTAAACTCTTTAGAAGGCCAATAATCGGTTGACAGAAGAAGAAGTTTATTTTTCAAGATACATTTCTAAACTTTTACGTTCAGTTCAGTTCGCTGGGAAACAATTTCTGATAAATAAACTTGAACTGACTCGAACGAACCGCCGCGGAGTATACAAATGGTCAGGTATGTTCTCATTTGTTCAATTCGAATAACACCGTCGAATTTGAACAACTTAAATGCCAATTTACTTTTTAGAAGAAAAAAAAATGCAATTATATTTACTTTTTCAGCCTTATTTAAAACCAACTTAATTTATAAAAAAACACCAAGTAAATAAACCGAACAACCTTTATTGTTCTGGGAAATAATATAAATTTCCATACATTGATATTTGACATTTAAACATTTTGAAAGTAACAAACCCGAACAAACCCATTTGACATATTCGGGTTTACTAGGTCGATCGATATTTAGCTATTTGAGCTGAAAATACAGCGTTGCCACTTTCGATGTTTTATAAGATTATATTCATAAATTGCGGAATTTCCTTCTGTAATACACCCGCGCTAGTTAGACGAGACTATTTATTTTAAAGGGATGTCCTCTCTATCAACATAATTATTTCATCATTCTTCTTCAGTAAAGGATTAATAAATTTGATTAGCCCATTAGAAATTAGCGTTTTTATTATTTCTGAATTTTTATTGCGAAATAATTTGTATCCTATAGTGCTGTGTACGGTAGTGTTATTAATTATGAGTTAGTATTTAGTGCTTTTGTGTAATCTCATAATAGGAGCATATGTTCAAAAAAACTTATTTGAAACCCGTGGGTGTCTGTGTGTTTCTTTAAGTGATTTAGTGTAATTTGTTCTGTTTCACTGTGTTTTTTTCTCTCAAATGATATGCCGGTTATATTCTGAGATTGGAAAGAAAAGGCCGAATGGGGTTTAGTGGGTATAAGCTTTATGCCATCCCACACTATCATCAGGGCACGTGATGAGCATAAAGCTTTTCCCATAGAAAAAAGAACAAGGTGTCTGCGTCCTGGATTCCTTACAGTGTCCTGGATTTACTTTCTAAGTAAATATTTATTTTTATAAGGAACTAAAGTTTTGAATTTTTACACAGTTTGGCAACATTGCGCGTAACAGGTGTTTGTGATACACTGCCACAGGGTGCTGTGATTCATTACCGCGGAGTCACATGTGAGTAAGAGGATTTGTTATCCCACTTTTAAAACGGTCGATTTAAAAAAAAATATGTAGCGCTTCTCTAGGATACCCAAGGAGTCACCCATTTAAATATAATACGTCATTTCCATAACACCCGGTATAAACAAATTTATAACGAAATTTTAGGCACCGTTATTAATTAAATTAAAACTAGCTTTTCGGACATCAGTGAATTAAAGTTTTTCGATTTATAGACCAAAAATAATTTTAAATCCAATTCAAAATTGTTTCGCAAGAACTATTTGACAGTTTATTGAAGCAATATAAAATGCTTGATTCTGTTCAACTGAAAAATGAACTTAAAAACCCATTACTTACGTCTCAGTCGTAATAACTGGCCAGGATCAGGATAATCAGGAGATCTCGTTGTAGTATTAACAAACAATGAACTTTTTTATGATAAAAATATTGCATATTTGGCATTACAACCGTAGAATACAATTAAAACACAAATAAGCATGCTAATCAATGTTTCTTGAAATAAATATGGAGTTATTTTCTGGTTTGTTTTCAGCTGTCTCTTTTTATACAGGTTGTAATAGAAAGGTCGGGACTACATTTAGCAGTGATTTCCTTGGCAAAAAATAATATTTTTTTTCATATAAATTTTTGCTCTACTGATTTTTGTTTCCAAACTACAGGTTGTTAAAAGACTGCTAAAAGTTTGTAATAAAATTCTAATATTAATTAATTAACAATAATAAATGTATCAACTTACAAACTTAAATTAATTATTAATTAATAATATTTAACAAAATCAAAAGAATATTACAAGATTCAAAGAAATAGTCCATTTTCTCCAAGAGATCTGTTTAGTAACTAATAAGAAGAAAACTCAAAGAAAAATTATGTAGTGAGACCGTGACTTTGAGTTTTCTTCTTATTAGTTAATATTACAAAAGATGCTGAAAATGTTTTCCACTAGCGTAACATTTTTTTTTTGAAAAGCCTTATGGTAATATCCGTACACACGCCACTGAGTAATCTACAAAGTCAATTTTTTTAATGTTATTAGGGCAATATCAAAGTAAGCTCCTGCTGAAATTTCATTTCACTATCTGCCAGCGCTAAAAAGTTATTACGCAAAAGCGATTGTTAAATTTTTTAACACCCTGCAGTTTGGAAACAATAGTACATTATACACCTAGGGACTAAAGTGGTATTTTAAATCCCGAGACAAAAAGTTTATAGCCCGACCAATGGGAGGGCTATAATTTGTCAAGGGATTTAAAAACACTTTGGCCCTGAGGTGTGTATATACTAGATAACACGGAAATCACTACTAAATTTACTCCCAACCTATCTTTTACACCCTGTATATAGGTCGTAAAACCGGGATCGTTTTAAAAGTTCTGAAAATTCTTCAGAAAATGAAAACTCCACTCGAAAAAAAAATTACTTTTGTTCGTCTGTTGTGACTTTTAAAAATGTCGCGCTTTTTAAATGAAATATAACGAGAATTCGTCAAAATTTCTGTCAATTTATCTGAATTCACACCTAACCGCATCGATTTTTCTAGTATTTACTATAAATTATTGACCAAAGTTAAGGGTGTATTTTGGGTTTGTTCGTGGGGCGTGGTTCATAAGAAATTTCGCCTGCAGCGGACTTTTTCCCCCTTCTTGCTACCACTAGCGCCCTGGTTTTTAAGTTTATAAAATGACTCATTTTATCATTGCCACCCCCTAACAAAGTTTTCTAACGACGCCCATGGTTTTCATCCATTCTTCAATAACATATTAATTTAAAGTTTAATTTCCTCTTAACTGAATGTAAATTCCATTTTTTAAATCAATATGTAATAAATTAATTAGTATCTTACATTACAGATTCCTTCAGCTATTTTCTGCTCTGTGACATAGTTTCCAAATAAATTATTTTCCAATAAATTAACGATAGACTACGGCCGTCAGTGTCGAATTCCGCCGAAAATTTTGAAGGCGTAAATTCGGGGTTCGGGGACCCTGGAATGACGAGTCCGGGGCTATAGTCCCCTAAACTCCCCATTTAAACCAGTACCGAGTCCGAGAATTTATTTAACAAGACGACGAAGGAGCTATATGCAACTAGTATATCCAAATTACAGCGGTATAGATAAAATATGACATAAGATTGTAATAAATAGATATATGGAGAATATAATATGCGGAATGGCATACCGGTGTATGTAATTATTTACTTATTCTGCATATATTCTTAGGGTTAATGAATTACTTCTTAAACATAGGATTGTCACGCATTCAATGAAGGTGAGAGTTAATTCCATGAATATTAAAATAGGTAGGGGGAGACAGACTACTTTTTATACAGATAGGTTGTCACATTTTTTTTTTTTAGAAATATTTCGGAAGCTGAACACGATTATAGCTCTGTTAAAATATACAAATCATTTTGAAACAAAAATAACAGAAGTCCATAATACAAACTCGTTACTTAATAACGTTATTTTATTATAACATAACGGAACGTTATCAATCAACTTGGCGTATAACGCGTTATGAAATAACATTTATATTACCTTTTTGATAATTGTTTCATATACTCATTTCTTCCAATTTTGAGAATTTTAAAAAATTGCTTTTACTAAGCTTTACGATGTTATTATCAACACCAAGTCAGTGTAACAAATTGAAAATAACGTCTCGTAAATTTATTAACTTTAATTATTTATCTAATAAACATGTAATAAAATGGAAATCCGGCAACATTGCCTATCTAATGAATTGTTCAGTTTTCTAATAATGCTGTCAAACCAAAATTTAAAAAAATGCCCTAGAGAACACGGCAAAAACCCGCCTAATACACCGTATTACAGTTCTTAAAAAGTTTATAATAATTTTATCTTCTCGTCTCGTTATTTTTTGCTCAAAGTTGCCAAGTTACATCGATGTTTTTTGCAACAATTTGCCGTTTTGTAAATCATCGACTTTTCAAATTGAGGTTATTATTAAATTTCAATTTTTCGATTTTTGTGTCAAATATTGTTGAATAAACGTAAATTTTAAGTAAACTTTTAAAATCTTCTAGGTTTATAGTTTTTTACTGTGTCTTATTACACCCTACCTAGTGGTCTCATTCACTACAAGGGTCAAGAATGTTTGTTATTTATTAATAAATTAACGAAAACTTATTCTCAATTTGCTACACTGGATTTGTGTTTATAGTTAACGTCGTAAGCCGTAACAGGTTATTAAAAGCAGTTTTTCTAAATTATCAAAATTGGCAGAAATGGGCATATGAAACAATTACCACTTTTTTATATTATTTACGCAGTAACCATAATAACCTCGTTCCAAAATTCCGTTATTTTAGAACGTTATTCTTCTATAACGTTCCTATACAGGGTGTTATGGAAATGACGTATTATATTTAAACCGGCAAATCCCGAGATGAAAATAAATTGAAGAAAAATAACCATAAATGGCGCTTTGAATCATTAAGCGAAATATACACTTTATATGAAATCTCAAAATTTACGTGGCCGCTCCTGAGGCCCTTCGCAATCAATATTTTATTGAGGCAGTCTCCAGGTTCAAAAGAGGTTAACGCATTAAATGCGATGTTGTTATATTGCAACACATTGCACGTGTTCAGTTTTTAACAACAAGACGTCTTTGACGCGCGCTATCACTTTTTTTTCAAACTTTTTAGACAAAGAAAACTGCAATTTTAAGGGACATACTCTCTTACCTTCGATCTTATTTTAAAATAATCCGTTTTATAATTAAATTCCATAAAAAAATAAAACACAAAAAGTCTGCGTTTCACGAGAACCAACAGTAGATAATATCACACGAATTTGAAATCACATCACAACATTTATTATTATGAATTATTTCACAACAACAAAAAAGTCGGGCAATACAACTAACCAAACGTTTAAAATTCGTATACGTCAAGCACGTGGCACCCTCGACGTCGTGGAACCAACGTCCTTTCACTCCCGAATCGCGAAGCCTACTGAATTATGAAGGGCGCGCCGCCAGTATTCAAGTAAGGGCGAGACACGCGGTGTGATCTGACAACACTGTTAGTATACTCTAGTGACCCACATTGTTGCTAAGTGAATCCAGATCTAACGGCGCGACAGTATGTGGGTAAAAAGGGTTTTTACCTTAGTATTTAGATATTCGATTTAAAAAAAAAAGTATGTAGACTTTCTCTAGGACTCCCTAGGAGTCACCCATTTAAATATAATACGTCATTTCCATAACACCCTGTATATCTGTAACGTTATCGAATTATAACCACAGCACCAAAACTATAATAATTCTTTTTAAATTAAAAGTTCACAGTTTTGGATTTAGAATCCACCAATTTTTTTCAAGTACCATATAGGAGCTCTATAGCCTGAGGTGTAGAAAATGTGTTCTTTCAAAAGTCAATATCTCCTGTTACATTTCACAAAATTTTAGTTCAGTTGCCTGACACGTGTTTCGGCCTTTTTAGGTCATTATCAAGGAAGTACTAAATTCTACATGTTGGTACAATGGTACTTATATCTTAGTTGCAAGTTGAAAACATTACATGCATACCGAGTAATAAGTTTTACTTCTAGCCTATCCAAGCGAATTATTGGTTACTACCAGTAGTTGTTAAATCAAATGTCAAAATACGTCACTGTTATGCAGGTCGCGTGGACAAACAAGCCCTGGTCTTTCGTCAACACATTCTTCTTACTCTTACTCATAAAATGATTCACCAAGCTATCATATCCAATTATCTTTAGGGCACTGGTGCTCTTTAGTTGTCTGTTTTACATTAGGTCGGCATTCTTTCATTATTATCACTCGACTTAAAGGGTATCAATGCCTTAATAGTACCAATACAAATTAGCAGAACAATCTATTAAACAGTTCCAAGTTTAGCTTAGTTTTAACACCAATGAGTTTGACAATTTAAAAGGTAAAAGAAAACACAAAATTAAAAACGAAATTTATATTTGTTAACACAAATAACCATAACCTTCAATTACTGGAATCACCACGCCTGTCAACTGTCAACCGTAAATACCCAGCTCCCGAGCACGGTTACTGGCAGTTTAACCATGACGTCACGGTTAATATCAACTCTCGCTTGGATTCACCGGTATTTACTCCACCCTTCGCTTGGACAGGCTAAATCTAGTGGTATGAGGTCTGGTAATCTTGAAGGCACTTAGGACCACCGCAACAATTCCGTAGCCCCGGAAACCTTTCATCCAAAAGTTGCTTGTCCTGATGAGCGAAATATACCGGAGCTCCATCGTGTTGATAATACAAATTCATTTCGATGCTTACAGGAATATCCCCTAGTAGTCCTCGCAATTCATTTTGTAAAAAAGTTACATTACTTACAACTAAAATATAAAGACCATTGTAATGACACGTAGAATTTATTATCTTCTTGTACTCCCTTGATAATGACCTGGAAAGGTCGAAACACGTGTCAGGCAATTGAATTAAAAGTTTGTAAAATTTGAACAGTAAGTATATTAGTTTTATTTCCCGCAATATGGAAATCTTATTTCACCAAGAATGTCGCCCAACTAAAATTAGTGATCTCTATATGTTTAGAAAAAAAGATTTTACCAACTTTATTTTGCTTATCACAAAATTGTTATTCTGTCCAGTATTACTCTGTCTCCCCTACATTTCTTAGGATATTATTAATTTTATAGGTATGGTGAATTGTTTGATATTTTGCAATAAGCGAGGTTACCTAATAGGAATAAATAATAGTAAGATTATAAAACGTGCCCGAGGATGAAGCTTATATTACTTTACTTTATAGGAAACGTGGTCTATTTTCCAATTCACATTGAATAATTTTGCATTGAATTCCTGCAGACGTAAAAATCAAATTTTCTAAGATTATAATTCTGGATCCATTACAGAATTATTATTAGGATACAAATACATAGTGGAGTCGGGCCGGTTTACGAAAATCCCTTGATGAAATCGAGTAATTTTTTTTCCAATCGATACAGTAGGATCCCTCGACATTTTGACATGAATTGTGAAGGGGGCGCATGAGGGGGGAGGGGGGCGTGCCCCCTAAATCTAACCGACAACCGACTTTCCTGGAAAATGGATAATAACTCAGCCGGTTTTGATGCTACAAAAAAAATGTGAAGGGCAAAATTGAAGAGCCGATATCTCGATGAGTTCGCGAATTATCGCGATTTTCAACTGCAAACAACAATAAAATTTAATTAATTATATCTCGAGAAGGGGCGGAGTTGGGGCATCAATTTTTCGTGAATCAACGGGTGACACCGAGTACTTTGATGGGCCGTAGGTTGGGGGTGGTGGGGCAATTAGAAGGGTTGTTATGGTTGGAAACAAATATTACATAAATGCTAATAAGGAGCTACGGGGATCAGGCCGGGTTCAATTTGTTAATTTTTTTATCAACGACGAGGAGGGATTGGCAAAAAATTTTTATTTTCGCAAATGCGCGCTTGGCGCGGGATTCAAGAAATGGCCACTTTTTAATATCTCCGGAAGTACTTTAGATATTATGTTCAATTTTGGGAGTTAATAGGATATAGAACCACAATTATTTTTAGTTAGAAAAGTTATTCAATTGTTCCACCAGTGGCGTCCCTGCAAACATGTCCTCTGATATTTTTACAAAAAAGATGGTACGCCACTGACATTTTTCCATGTAGACATTTTTTCTGATTAGTGGTAAATTCTACATGAAAACGATCTCTTGAGTTTTTCTCGTCAGAAGTTCTTGATTAAAACCACTAAGTTCATATTGAAACTCATTATTATTAACATTGATAAAATAATAAATGATAAATTTTGTTTCTGTTTTTAAGTAAATGTGGCCATTTCCAACAATTTTTATGTAACAAAATTTATCATTAATTATTTTATCAATGTTAATAATGAGTTGCAATATGGATTTAATGATTTTAATCAGGAACGGTGTGCCTGACGAGAAGAACTCAAGAGACCGTTTAAATGTAGAATTGACCAGGCCAATCAAAAAAAATATCCACATGGAAAAATATCAGTGGCGTACCATCTTTTCTGTAAAAAATATCAGAGGGCATGTTTGCAGCGACGCTATTGGTGGAATAATTGAATAACTTCTATGACTAAAATTTGTCGTTCTATATCCTATTAACACACACCAAAATTGAAAATAATATCTAAAGTACTTTCGGAGATATTAAAAAATAACCATTTAAAAAATTAAAATTCAACACCATGTAGGAAAAAATTGCGGACATAATATGTTCATATAAACTTTTCTTTATAAATTGACCTAAGGAACCACACCCTGAAATATTAGCACGTCATTAACACCCTGTATACAGTGAATTTTTTTTTCTATAGTTTCCTGATTAACTTACCAATGTTTATGCGTACAATTATATGATTGGAGGTTTTTAGGGGCGAGAAATTTCAATTTGTTCAATATTTTATTTTTATGTAGATTTTAAAGGGCCCTCGCTTCGACACTCCGGGTAAAAAAAACCAAGAAAACACATTATTAAGTTAGATATTAACAATTATTGCATTTTAGAGAATATAATTTAGCCACAAATAATTCACATTATAACAGGAGATCTTAACCTATATTTTAAGTATTAAGTATTAATAATTTATTAATATTTAAAATATTCTAAAAAGTCCAGACTACAAAGAAATCAAATGACCAGTAATGAAAATATTTATAAGTTAAATAAAATTTTTATTGTGACATATATAAACTATGAAGGAAAGACCTGAGTTTGACAAGAATTGTTGTAATATTTTTAAAAGCGCACTGGTCACTATAATTGCAAAAATCTCGAAAACAATTGCTCGGAGCGACATGGACAAGATATACACACCATTTTTGGGTAAATGAGAAAATTGATATTTTTAATAAAAACATAAATACACTAAAGCGCAAAAGAGTTGCACAGTGCTGCAGCGAGCGCCCTCCACAATCTACATAAAAATAAAATAATTACCAAATTCAATTTTCTCTCCCCTAAAAACCTACAACCAAAAATTGTATGCTAAAATATTAGTTAAAAAGTAAGTTAATTAGGAAATTAGAAAATCAATTTTTACTTGGATGTATCTCGGATATTATCAACTTTTGAACTAAGTAAAGTTTGACTAAATTATAGCAAAATTTGAACCTAGATTTTAGTAATAATTATGAAAAATTTTGGAAAATTTATTAAAATCGTATGTAAATATTTTGAAGATTGTACGTTATATTCTTAAGCGATCGCCCATCCACGTGTTAATATCGCCTTGCGTCGCTTAAGTTCCTCATACGATGGCATATTTGCTGTATGAGCTCTCCACCTATCTTCTGTTACGAATTTTGAAATTCCAGGAATGCGTTGCATCTGATTTAAGCGTATTATTCTTGTAAAAAAGCATTTTTTGCAACATTCATTTAAAGTTGGACATATTTACAATAAAAAATACTAAAATAATAGTCAGTGAAATGCACCATGCATTATAAAATGTTTAATTAACTACTAGCGTAGTAAATAATTATTTTCACTTATATTCGTTGTAAAATTATTAGAACTAAACATACTTTTTCATAAATGATGTATATCAACAGTATTATTTTGGTATGGATTATTAATCAAACATGTAATTAATACTATATTTTGTAGAAAATCGTACAATAAAATTTGTATTATAATAATTTTATTATAGTATTTTTCTGCGTAGGTTCTAAAAGAATTAACCACGAACAAAAATCTTGAATACCTAATCGTAATCATTTGAAAATTTCTATTCAGAAGAAGTAGTTGTTACGTTAAACATATACAGGGTGAGTATGGAGGAATGGGTCAAAAATTCCAGGAGCATATTATATATGTCGCAGCCATTTAGTGTAATCAGCCGTTTCATGAAAAGTCTGCTCTTTTGATGAAACGCTGCCAAACACAGAAACAAATAACTCTTACGCCAAAAGACTATAAATTGTAGACGTTAGATGACTGTTTCGGTATCTTGATGAAAATGAACAAAATTACGTTAAGTGACTGACTTTACTGGACTTTTCATGTAACGCTCCGAATCTACTTTGCAGTTACCGAATTAACAACGAAATAACTTTTACTACGAAAGAAATAACTTTTATTACAAATAAGGTATGATAGCGGCTAGCTACAGTACAGGAGCAACAAAAATACGAATGAAAGTAAAATCCTCAATTATTAAAAAGAAATAAACAAACGATATGTTACTTATTAAAGCACGACAACAAGCTATTATGGCAACGGCTATTACAAAGTACGTTATTTTTTACAGATGCACTTATTCTTAGTACACTGTTATTTTCAAGTTTACACGAACATTTCAGTATGTCTTGACCCTCTGATTCCAATGACATAGCTTCTCTTAAGCTGAGTAATTTCCTCTTTATTAAGAAATGCTGAACTCATTTTATTACATCAAGTGCAAAGTAGATTCGGATCCAGTAAAGTCAGTCAGTTAACGTAATTTTGCTCGTTTTCATCAAGAGGCCGAAACAGGCAGACGTTTCATGTAACGTCTACAATTTATAGCCTTTTGGCGTAATAGTTATTTGTTTCAGTGTTTTATGAAAAGAGCAGACTTTTCATGAAACGGGTTTGTTGAAGGTGTTTTCGCAGGTGGCAGTGGCCTATTAGCAGACCCATTATCTGTTTTAGCTGGGGCCGCGTCAGGGTTAGCATTCCATTCGATAGTATTTTCGATGGTTTTCCAATTACAGCCCGTGCGTGTATTTGACCAGGTAACCCTTGCCATCGAGATAGGTGTTGTTTTTTCGACCATCTATCTAATGTTGATTTTCTTGCCTGCTTTAATATCCCAAAGGCCGGTTCGGGGCTCCTGAGACTTCATCCGCTCTCTCATTACCTAATATCCCAGAGTGACCAGGGACCCACAAGAGCTCTACCTTGTTCCCCCTGGCCGCCAGTTCTTGCAGGCTGATATGGCACTCCAGTGTAAGTTTAGAAGTAAACTGATTGGAGTTCAGAGCCTTAAGAGCAGCTTGGTTGTCCTACAGGATGTATATCTTTTGGTTGTGGTATCCCTTTTCAAGATCTTGTAGTACGCATGCTTGTATGGCATGAACTTCCACTTAGTATACTGTGGCGTAGGTCCCCATAGGAATGCTTATGTCCATCTTGGGCCTTTTCCCAAATATACCTGCGCCCACACCGTTGGCGGTTTCTGATCCATCGGTGTACCAAACTAGACCCTTGTCAAACGACTGGGGTACACTGTTCATCCATTTATCAAAGTTCCAGTGAAAGGCTTTGTGAAATCGTATGTTGCTCTGATACAATCAGTTTGTATAACCAAGAGCTCATCGTTGATTAGGTCCGTGGCTCTTGTATGTCCAATTTTTGCGGGGTGTTATGTCCTACACTTATGGAGTTTGATCCGTTCCTTCCGACTCGCCCTATATAAATATGTGATTATGATAGGGACAAGGTCCAGTTGCGGAAGTAAAACAAAATGGTAATACGAATACGACTTTTCCCGAATTCTGGTCCGCCACTGCATAGTGATGTGAAGCGTCTCAAGAAGCCTGAAACTTTTCGTATTTCGTAGCTCCCTTGTCGCTTTTGTCTTATAAACCTTCAACCTGAACCGTATGTGCGGATAGTGCTATAGCGTCTGTAACAATTGTTCTACAAAACTATTCTTAGATGATATAAAATAGTAATTAGCAAGAGTAATTAGAAATTATTGACGGTACATGATGGCTAATAAGAAAACCAAATAATTTATAATAGAAGAAAGTTATTGTATTTTTATACGTTCAGTTCAAAATGTCGTATTTGTAAAGGCTATTTAGAAGAGAAAATACTATTCAATTTATGAGAGAACACCTAGGTTTCCTTTTTAGGGGTCCATCTGTATTATTCTGTACATCTTTATAAAATTGTTTCGAAAAAAAAACATAGAACTAGAATTACTGTTAAAGTTTTAATAAAACGACTCTAGTGACTCCGTGGTTAAAGCGGCAGTCACCGAGAACTCTAAGGCGAATGTTCGTAGGTTCGATCTCCATGGCCGGTACACCGATTCACCTTCGGTGCATTTTAATAGTATAAGTCGAGGCGTTACTGTCCGGCGTCATGTAAAAAATAAGCAAGAGTGAAAAATGTATCATCCCCAATTCCCATCGCATTCCCCCGTGAGACTACTTATTTTAACCTGCCCTGTATGATATTCTAATTCGGTTATAACTTATAACTATACGAGAACTTATAATTTGGTAAATATTACCTGCAAATTTCGATTAAAAATGATGATTTTAAACAATAAAGTTTCTCACAAAAGAATATTTTTTGGCCCACTTCTACATATAAGTAGGATTTAAAAAAAATGATTCGCGGTCCCCATTAGCGATAACAAAATATAATATTTGAGGCTTTCAGATGTTCTAATCTATTAATATATTAGCATCGTCAATGAGAAGATTAGCAACAGATTTTGTCTCTTCTAGTTTTCGCAGGTATAAAGTTGTTATATAATATCGTTTTATAATTTTACAAGGCCAGTTATTCCCTCGTTTCTATTATACATGTCAGAAGGCCAAGGTAAAAAATCGCAACCATTTGCGAATATTTCTTTCGTCGTAATGAGGATAACACAGAAAATAAACCTGCTGTAGACGCAGCTACTGATGCATAATTGAATAGAATTTGTTAGAGTTAGTTGTTTTAAACTTTTTTAAACTCTTTCATTTTGATCATATAGTACAGAAAGTGTGAGTGACAAATCAACAATAGCGGGCCAAGTATTACAATTTAATGGCGTCTGTGAGTCGGACGAACATCGAAATATTTCCAGCCGGAACAAGAGTACCCCCCCCCCCCCCCCCCGAGGGGTTAAACGCGCTTCAAGAGGTTTCCCTGCAGAGAAACACACTTTCCCCCCGTTTTCGAGGATGCTGAGCACGGTGGTGGTGTTGGATATCGCGTCCGACCCCCTCCAACCCCTTCACTGGCCAGTACTCTTTTCAAGTATCATCCAGGGGCAAATATATATTCCCCCCATTTTCGAGGATGCTGAGCATGTTGGTGGTTGTTATATCGCGTACGACCCCCCCCCCCCCCCTCTACCCGCGTTTTCGAGGATGTTGAGAATGGGAAAAATAGTTGTACTTCTCTTTTTGGTTGTAATCGTTTCTCATTCCGGTCCAACTGAAAAAATATAAATTGGTCGGTGGAGGGATTGGAAGATACTCTTGTTCCGGCTGAAAATATTTCGATTTTTCGGGGTTTTCCCGACTCACAGACCCCACTAATATTCTTCCGAAAATATTTACCAATAAAATGGATGCGTCTGGTAGTTTGGAACCAATAAGAAACGAATTACAATGATAATTGGTACTAAGTAGTACAAAAAAAATCATTTGGTTCGTTTTACAGTTTACACAGTTTACTGTGTAAAGTTGGTGTTACAAATATTGACATAGGTATACCAAGCGGTTTTATTTTCAAACCCGTTTCGTAGTAAATATTTATGAAATCGCACCTCATTATTTGCAAGTTTAAACAAAACCCTCAATCGTATACAGGGTGGATCAAATTCGTGCTTTACCATTAGAATTTCGGAAACGGTAAGGGATATGAAATCGGTTAAATTGGAGCAAAGTTGCGTAATTATGGGCCCAATAATATGCCGCAAAAAATTAGAAATAAATGCAGGTGCTCTCAGAATATTTGGAAAAATCTAAAATTTTGCGTTTCGGTTTTTATTTTTTCCTGACATTGTTCGAAAAGATATCAAAGAATAGATTTCACTTCTTCATTACTATTTTTTATTCTCCATAAGATGGCATCATTAGATTTTAAATGAGACGTTTCGTCTTTGGGTTGCCATCATCAATTTAATTTTTTTTAAATACGGGCCTGGATCTTTTTGTTTAAATCATGAAAGATGAAATAAAACTACATTCACGAACGCTTACTGGTTTGTTCCGAACCCGAGCAAACCCGAACAAACCCGATGTTTTGTTCCTTAAATGGGCCATCTTCATTAGAAATATCCCTAGAACGTTCCTGTAACTTACTTTTTTTTTAAAATTCGGTTTAATTCGAAAATATAAAACTCAATGCCTTTTGAAAAGTCTTAAGAAACTGTTGGATTTAGGAGTGAAATTTTATTGGTATTAATAAAATAAATTACTTTGCACTAAATAGAAATTGGATACAACTATTAGTTTTAAATAAAAGAAAAACAGTAGTAGTACGTAAAAATAAAAATTAAGGACATAAATAGCAATAATAATTTAAAAATCTTCAGTTTCTTCGAAACAGAAGTAAATTACGGGAACGTTATAGGAGTATTTTAATGATGATTGTCAATTTAAGGAACAAAACGTCGGAAAACCAGCAATTCTTGTATACTGCTGAATGTAGATTTAGGTCTTCTTTCATAATTTAAACAAACAAATCCAGACCCGTATTTAAACAAATTAAGTTGATGATCTGATGATTCCATCTTGTGGAGAATAAAGTAGCAATGAGAAAGTGAAATTTAGTTTTGGACATCTCTCCGAACAAAGTCAGGATAAAATAGAAACCAAAACGCAATATTTAAGGTTTTTCCAAATATCTTTCTTTTTTTTTCAGCTTATTATTGGAGCTCAACTTTGCCTTAATTTAACCGATTTCGTATCTCTTACCGTTCTCGAAATCTTAATGACGAAAGACGAATTTGTTACACCATGTATAGTTGATATTTTAATATCTAGTAGAAAATTCCAATGCGACAAATAAAAATCCTCTCCTAATATTATATATTATTTTTTGCGAGCCGATATACATAAGCGGACGATGCCTAAAATAATTAGACCGATGCCGTCCTGGCGAGTAATTTACATACACTCGGGGTTTGTCAATTTAATACTTAAAAAATTAAAATCGGTAGTTATAGAAGCTAAGACGTTTTAAAAAATAAAAGTTCTGTTAATAATAATTTCTAAACTGTATTGAATTTAGTTCCATTTTAATATTTATTGCCGAAGGACAAAAACAAGTGAAGATTTTTCTTTTTTGGTGTAAAATTAAGTAACATTAAATAAAATTTACCTTGGCTTGAAAGGTAATCCCATGGTGAAATGCTTCTTCAGGATGAAGTGGTATCCTCGTATCATAGTCGTCATTCTGCACCAGGTCGTACTGTCTTTTTGACGGCATTGTACCACCAATTTTGTACCCTGATATGGCACCATATATTTACACGTACATGTAAAAATTTACAATTTTACTTTTTATTATTAAACACATTACATCGATTTATAAATTTTCCATGGTTGTTAAACAATTAACACTGGATAAGGAAGCCTTTTATTAATACTGACACTTATTCTTGGAAGATTTAAATTTCGTCAATGAACACAAGAACAATTTTTTTAATACACTTTTTACCAAAGTCAATCACTAAAACCTCCCATACTGAAACGAGTATCAATCAAATAAATGCTATTACAACGGGTTGATATCAATTGAATTTGTGATTATTTTAACAGCACGTAGTTCATTAACAAAGAAAATATTAACAGTGATAAAATATAATACGAAAAAACAAAATCCAATTTGATGTGTTAACCTAAGAAACTAATTATAAACTAAATTTATAATTCCATAACTATTACAATTTTACTTTAACAAAAATTGAAAACAACTCTAATTATATTTTAACCCTTATTTTGAGCGATGGTCAGTTATTTTTATAAGTTTAGTTTCGGCAAGGGTCAATACATAGTTTTAAAACTAACGAATTATTTCATATGTGACTTTTTAAAATCAAGACAGAAAATAGAAAATATAAGTTTTTGTTCTAATCGAATTAGTTAGCGAGGAGGGTTATCGCTTGTTCTTCCATTTTACATAAAGCAAGAATAACAATCAATAAGCAAATAACTGCAGAAATTAAACCTCACTATGGTTCTAATGCATTGAATCTCGAATATAAACCCTTACAAATATTTAAACTTATTAAAGAAATTGTAAGGCTTCTTATCAGTCAAGTAAGTCATTTGCTAATGGTTATCTAAACATTGTTTAGCTGTCAGCATAGCTGACCTGACCGATGCATTTATAAACATATTTTTTAAACTTTAAAATACCAGTATTATATTCTACTTTTTCCATGTTAATATTATACTGTGAAGAGGTATATGAATAAACTTCACGCAAATGCCAACCACATTACCATAACATTTACCAATCATTCACAAAATCGTATATTTACACAGTAAAACTAGTTGTCCGTCAATACGACCCGACTTAAGTCCTTTGCACCGGAGCTTTCAACTTCCTAGTTATTAATACCACGACGCGTCGATGACTAAATTATACCGAGTCGACTAAAAACGTGGTTTTGTTGTCTTCTACAATGTATATGGCCGAGTGTTTAACTCTTGGTATGGGTAGGGGCATCGTGATTCATTTGTCTCGATGCACCTGGAACAAGAGATATAATGCAGTTAGTAATCTGTAAATCTATAACCTGAACAAAGGAAGTGAAATTAAAACTTTATTAGTTTCTAGGTATATAAGTAAATTTATTGTTACATACGAGGGTTATGACAAAGTAGGTAATAAATATTGTGTGATCGATCACTGATAATGACATAAATATAAGGGTTCTCGAGAATATTTAAAATACTTAAATAATGTATAATATCAACTTTGTTACTAAATAGGTACAAATGATTTCCTCTATATAAGGTATCATATCTATATAATATACATTTATTGATCTAAATGCTATCTATCGAGAAGTATACAGGGTGTCAATTTGAAAACTCCCCACCTATTATATCTCGCTTCTAGTAATTCATATTTAAAATCGGACAGATCTTTTATGTGAACGCTTTTACAGAATATTTGCATTCTTCGTAGTTGAACTCCCTGGGATGGGTAGATGTTACCCTTGAAATCTTAAATAGGATTTGACACATCATTTTAAAGGTCGTTTAAATCTCTTTCCAATTGGTATTTCCAATATTTTTTTATTTTTAATAGTATTTTAGTACTTTAGTAGTAATTAGAATTATTTTTAGACGGTGACTTTGCCCCAGGTCAAGAATTAAAAATGATCTCACCCAAAGTGCCTAGGATACGGACCCCTATTCATTCTACTAAAGGAGAAGTCAACACAATAATAATTACATCCATTTTTGGAACGCAATAACATGGGTACTACGTAAGTAGTGCCTACCATCGGGTTGTTGTGTATATTTATTTATTAACTTAAATGACAAGGAGGTTGAAAATGTAAAATATGACAGATTCATAACACCGATTTTTATCACCGAAGAATTACGTACGTCGAGATGTATGACTATTATTTTTCAAGCAATTCACAGGGAAAGTCTAGGTGATAATAACTTCATAATTAAAAGGTATAACATCTTCAATGATCTACATATTGGGATATTTTAAATTTATCAATATTTAAATTATTTTTTTCTGTGACGGGAATAATGTTTGACCTTTTTTCTCTGTTGACAGGTAGCAAACTGTCACATTTTATGAAATTACTTTTTCCCCGGGAAAAAAATGTTGAGAATTACTTTTTTCCGGGATATATAATATACACATAAGTAAAGGTAGATATTTAATCTTCTAATATTTTATTATACAAAAGGTACATTTTAACATGTACAATTATTAAATGTGCATTGCATGAATGCTATTCGAATTGCTATTCGATACAATAGTCGAATTTTCTGGTGTAGAAATTATATTTTTTTCTGCCATGGACACAACGGCCGTTGATGTACCTGGTCGCAAATCGGGTATTATTTTAGCACGTTCTAAATACTTTATTCGCTATTTCTGTCCTGTGTGCTACCGATTCATCAACATACCCTTCAGCGACCGTTGATGACTTCCAACCGCCATGTTTTATTTGTGTGTCTCCCCCAGAGTCAACTAAAAGTGTAGCAGACGATCTTCCAAATGAATAATCCGTATATAAGTTAATATTTTCAAGTTGAAGAAAATTAGCTACTGTTGGAGGTACCTTATAAAACTGATTAATATATTTTCCATTGTAATATGCATAAAATACGCGGCGATCCATTGCTGCTGTTGGACGAAGAGCTATGTGCATTCGATAAAATTTAAAATATTTTTCAGTAACTACAAATCTCCTGTTCACATCATTCTTTGTTTGCTTAATTATAACAATTAATTACGTTCCCGAATCTTCAATATCATCTAATGTTTCCTGGCTGATTTCACAAATTCGACAAGCTCCTGCAATCGCAAATAATACAACAATCTTGGCGATTAAATAAACTTCATCGGGAGCATTATTTAAAAAATCACTAATATCTGTAATCGTAAAAAATAGCAGCTTTATTGGGCGTGTAGCCTTTCCCATTTTGTTTCAGAAATGTAATTAGTTTGAAATATTTTGAAATATCTACATTATTATTGGATTGTAACATACTTTTAATTATTGAATAATTCGACCACACTGTTGATGACTTTTGTTGTTGTGCCAATTCCGAAAAATAAGCCAATAACATGATCTCCGACAAAGAACTGCATGTCTTTTTCATCTTTTATTCCATAAAGCTTGAATACGCGGTTTCGTAAATTTTGCGCGATTTAGCAGGCAATAATTTTTGTGACGCTACTTTCTGCTTCTACCAATTCCGGTGGAGTCAGAGAAAACTCGAAATCAGACATTTTTAACTTTATTATATTTAAAATAACTAATAAACAACAACTAAGTTCTTAATTTTGAATCACAGAATTAAATTGACAAATATTTGGCGCAGGTCTAATTGTCACTATAAGTAAAATAACCTACTAGTTTAAAAATTCAAATTTAATTTTTTTTACATCGATACTTTTCTAACTTTAATATATTGTAATAATAATTGGTTTTTTAATATTAAATCGTCGTTTTTTCCCGTCACAGAAAAAAAATAGTGTATTATAAAAAAAATATTAGATTTTAGCTCTCGGAATTTTGTCTGTCAACCTCGAGCTATAATACTTTTTCCTTGTATAATACATATTTCTAATATCGTTATAAAAAGATAATTTTTTTTTCGCAAATGAATGCATAAAATTGGTAACATTTAACAAAGTAATTAACATTACATTACAAATGTCAATAATATTTCAAAGCATCAAAAATGAAAAGAAATAATTCCAATTCCGAAGAAGGAAACTAATTTTAATGCACTCCAGACGAACTAATTAATGAAACCAATGAAGCAACACAAAATGTATTTCCTGAAAAATCAAAAGAAGCTTACAAAAAGGAATGTATACATATATTAAATGGCATTGGACCAAAGACAAACTAGAGTTTCAGCGAACGTTTATTGTTAACGTATTTTCAAGAAAGGTAAAACATTTTTAAACCTTCGACTTTATGGCCATGCATAGTATTCCAGGCTAAAATCAACTTTAATTATGAACAGTCAAGTCGATATAAGCAACTATTCCAAACTTATTGTATTCTTAAGTAACAGTGAGTTGGTTATACACAAATATATATTTTTTAATTTCGAAAAAGAAAACCATCGTAGAAAAAATATTCTATGAAATTTATGCATAGTAGTATAATAAGATACAAGTTTCATAAGACATTATCTTAGAGCACGCGTTTAATTTAGTAAACTCGGGCGGGGAGTTTTCTAAAGTCCAAGTGCTATAATTGTCTTATGAACCATGTATTTTATAATACTTTTTCTATTTGGGTCTTTAAAGTCTGCAAAACTTGAAAAAATGTAGTAGATTTTTTCCATTTGAAATAATATTTTCTTCTTGGGTTGGCAATACTTTTAAAATTTAATAAATGTTATAAGTATCAAATATGCCATGATAGAAACAATTGAACACAACAAAGCTTCTTCCCATCCATCATAATTAAAAATAAATATATTATTAAAGTTAATAAAAATGAGTCAGGAAGAAAATTGTACTCCGTCAGAAATACGAGAAATTGCAGAAAATAATCTAGAAAAACTTTTAAAAAGAATAGGTACGCAAAACTTTGAGTTATGGTGCATAAACTGGAAAATATTTCTATTATTTCTAGGTTATGTTGTTTTATAGTTGTGACTAGAAATTAGTTGACGGACACCGTCAGCATGTTATATATTTCCGAGTATAAATATTTCAGATAAATATCTAGTAAAAATAATCTATTTGCAAGGTTAAAGGTTAGTATTTAAACGTTTTCTATAAAAAAATTTTGCCGAATCCATAATACCTAGAAAAGTCATTTCAACGAAATCGAAGTAAGCCTGAAATTCGAACCCTACTTGCTGCCAACGTAAACAAAATTAAATTTCAGTATCATAAAGTGACCGGTTATTCAATTCAAAGTTACTTTATGCATTTGTTTCATAAATAACTATTCTAAGCTCTAGATCTTTACACTTTAAATTGAGGTAAAATCAAATGTTTATCATTTTTAATAATATCAAAAACATTTAAAATAAAACCCAGCACATAATTCATTAATATTATTTCATAGATTAATGGGAAAGTTATATAACTTTCCTATCCAACGATCTCTACGCTACTGGTATGTATGTTACTGATATTGCAGACCCGAAAACGTTTATTTAGACATTGCTGATACTATAGATAATACAAAAAATATTTGAATTATAGTGACCACCTGCGTCAAAGCCTGAAACAAAGGATGGCAAATATGGCTAGCCATTCGGTAAATTTGAAAAGGGTATTTTTGTTTGTATTGTCAATATGTGTGGGAGATAAATAATACTAAACAATACCAACGAGGGTAAAACGCCGAACAGCTGTGAATAACGCTATGATGAAATAAGAAACTGTTCTGATTAAATATGGACAACGACTTGGATTTATACACGATTTAATTAAAATTAGAACGAATCCATGTAAACACGTTCATAATATTTGATCTGATAAGAAGGTACTCAATATTTAAATCTGCACGTAAAATTATAGATAAGTAAATGAACTTTGAAAATATCACCGTTGATGGCGGCAACGACCGACTCATGGACGATACAGAACTTGACGTCATATTATTATGTTTTTATATTGATTGCTTAACTATCATGATCCAATGACTAAAGATAAAGCTGGGTACTAACTTGAGCAAATTCACACGCACGAATTGCGTAAGCATAAAAAAAGATGTATGCGCAAAGATGTTTGTGATGTCAGTAAAATATGGAAAGATTCCGACAAACTTTTAAAACATTCGCCGGACCATTCGAACCGGCCGACGATAGCCGAAGCTGCTCGGCCACAACTGCTTGTTGCCACCAGCGTTGTCAGTCTTTTACAATTATTTTAATATATCCATTACTATTTTAACAATGTTTGAGATGTTCATTCTTGTTGTGGGGCTCCCCATATGAAATTTATGTTAAATCTGGAGGTGGTCCCCATATCATAGGAAAGTAACGACGTCCTATTCGTACTCTTCTTACTCTCACGCCGTTTTTTCAATATTCTATTAGGTTTCGAACCGTCAATCTATTACTTTTGATCAAAGAATTCTGGCAACACTGGTCGCCACGTAGTGAGTGCCGTTTGCCGTAGTTGTCCATGGAAATTTTGAAAGTTCTCCAGAATTGTTTCTTATTTGGTCGTTTGTGTTTATTAAAATAAATATCTGAATTTTCATAATATGACGCGCGCTGTGTTCTGTTGTGATATGGATAACCAGGCAAAGAAATTTGACAGAAATGTAAGGTGTTTCCGCTTTCCTAATTATAAGAACAACAAATTAGAATGGATACGAATGTATTTATTTTATTAACATTTACTTCTTAAGTATTTTCCACTGAAGCTGATGGGGGTATATGCCTTCGAAACATGTATGGAAATTAAAATATTGTTTATTGAACTACTGAAACAGACTATGAGTTTCTTTACCTCTTCATAATTTCACTCCACTGAGAGATGGACTACTTAAGAAAAATAGTTTAATTTGTTGATAACTACTTAGGTCGTGTTTTAGCTTTAATCTTTGTTGTATGTTCATGAAAAAATATACCTAAATACCATGATATTATTCTTCCATTTCACATATTAAATGGTAAAACATTTTAATACCTTTAAAAGAGAGTTAAAAACGCTGCCAGCAATATAAATCTCCATAAGAGATTTAAAATTGAAAATCACTCGCCCGTTGACGTCGCAAGTCACGCCTCCATCGGCGTGGAATCATACTACCTCTTAGATCTTTATACCATGCTTAACTATATTGTTTAAAAAGGAGAAGAAATAATGGGGGGGGGGGGGGTCAATTGTGTCAAAATTGTACACTTACGGAAAGAAAAACTTAGTTAAATTTGATATAACGATAATAAAACTAATCAAAATTTATGACTTTATATGCGACTAGAATAACTTGTATTAAGAAATGCAATTAGATTATTGCAAAATTTTAACCGCAATTCTTAGTAATTATTACAAAAATATTTAGTAAACTAATTATATGAAAAGTATTTGTAAAGTTTATTAAAATCTTTTGTAAAATTACCCCTTGTTGTTTCAAATATATATGATGAATTTAATTCTACCAAATATTCATTATCTGTAATTATTTTGCAAATAAGAATATTAATATTAATTATTGATGGGTCGTTATTCCAATAACGTTATTTTATTATAACGTAACGGAACGTTATCAACTTGGCATGTAACGAGTTATTAAATAATGTTTATATTACCTTTTTTGGTAATTGTTTTATATACCCATTTCTGCCAATTTTGATAATTTAAAAAAATATCTTTCATTAACGACATTAATTATGAACACAAAATCAGTATAGCAAATTGAAAATAACGTTTCGTTGTTCGTCTATCCATCCTTTCATCGTCATTTCGTATTTGTTGCTCAGTGTTGCCAAGTTACATCGATATTTTCTGCAATAATTTTACGTTTTGCTTATCATCGGCTTTTCAAATTGAGGTTATTATTAAGTTTCAATTTTAATTTTTCAATTTTTGTGTGAAATATTGTTGAATAAAAAAAATTTTTAAGTACAAACGTGCACTGATATATATATCTTTTTTGTTTATAGTGTGTCTTATACCCTACCTAGTATCCTCATTCACTATAAGGTCACTATGAATCAAGAATGTATATGATTATATATATATATTAAAAAATTAACGAAACGTTATTTACAATTTACTACTCTGGTTTTGTGTTCATAATTAACGTCGTAACACGCTAGTAAAAGCAGTTTTTTAAATTCTAAAAAATTGGTACTTATCCATTTTTTGATATTATTTGCGCAGAACCATAATAACCTCGTTCCAAAATAACGTTATTTTGGCACGTTATTATTCGATAATATTCATATCTGTAACGTTATCGCATTACAACCGTTATTCCCATCCCCAATATTACTATAAAATATACATTGTGATATAGGCATCAATTTTGAGGTATTTTAAATTTAATTCAATATTTCACTAATAAATACGAATGAACATTTTTTTATAAATTTAATAAGACAACCTGGCAATTTCGCGTTCAGGTTTCTATTTTTTGTCAACATTATTTTCATTATTTCAGACTAATGTGCCAAACATTACCCTAATCATTCTATTTTAACAATACAGGTAAGTTCTTATTACATATCAGCCTTCTTGGAGAATATACAAATTGTAATCTTTGTTTCTTTATAAAATAACAAATAATAACCTAAAAAATCAACTACTGTAATAATGGGAAATTTGTCTTTTTCCGGATATTTTCAAATGTTTTCAGAAATTTCTTTCGCCACACTATTAAATATACACAGAGTTACTGTATATACTCGAATTTGTAACATCCTGTATACATATAGGTTCAAGATATAAACATAAATAATGATTTTCATGTTAGCGATAACTGTAAACTTGTTACGGTAAAGCAATAACTATCCATTCATACTTCATTTGAATGAGTTTGGGCCTCATGTAGTTGAATTTATGCATTTCAAAAGCTTCAAATTGAAAATTTATGTAAATGTTTCTAAATACCAATATTTTTATTTGTTCCGAAATTACTTAATTCTTGACGCATACATGGAAACTCTAGGAACGATAAGAAGAATAGACTACACTTCCATGGGAAACACATTTCGTAGTTATGAGGCTAGGTAGGTAAGTCACCTGAAATTTATTATTAATTGTTGTTTGAAAGAAGTTTAAATGTTCTTGTCATCCTGTCTGGTAATATAATGAAAGGCACTGGAAAACTATAACGGGCTATTTTGTATGCTTTTCAGAAATGGTAAGTTTAGTGGTCCTAGCGGAAAAAGCCTAAACTCTTTGTTATTTTAGCTTATACATATAACCTTTACAAATGTCAACAAAAATAACAATCTCGCCGACTTGAAACAAATATGGACCCGGTATTTCTATCTGCCTTGTACAGGTCAAGTGATGCCTGTTATTAAGAAAATATACACAACAAAAAAGAAACGTGGATTCTACCTGTAGAATCCCAATCTCTTTTTATCTTCTGTCTATTCCTGTTTTCATTCTAACAGGTAGCGGTTGTATATGTTTTGGCTAGGAAAAACATACAATCGACGCATATGACTCAAAAGTTTATATTTTTATCCAGTTTACGGCAGACTTGGCACATATATTGAGTTAAGAATTATTATTTTTTCCAGAAACAATAACACACAAACACTGAAAAACAACAAAGAATTGTATTTAACAATAACGACAAATATGACAGTTGCTAATCCGGTGTAGTGTTAAACGTGAAAGCAGGTATGAAAGACGGCCCTTACAAAAATGGGTTTATAAAAACTACGTTCCGAACGCTTGAAGGCGACGTAATAGTACGGCAGCCCGTTACCAGGAGTACAGACTGATCACGACCTAAAGTTTTTTGAGTTTTTTTGGTGATTTAATTAGGACTTGGGAAGGAAACTAACAAGAACGGACATTGGCAAGGTTGCGAAATCAGTCAGAATCATCGTTGAAAACTTCCCACCACGGATTTATCGAAAACCACTGATTAAAAGAAAAAACGCCGAGACACGTCAAAAGATTTGCCAAAGGGGACAACTTTTTAACCAAAAACTACTTCACCTCCTTTTACCCTCTGGCCCCCGTGGTCATCCCCTTAAAAATTTTAAATCACAAGAGGTAGCAAGTAATAGCTTGTTTGAAAGGTCTTTCAAAGTGCTTTATTTTGACTTTTGATTAGAAATTAGAAAAATCTTTATTTATCTTAATTTGCTCAGATAGAAAAAAAAGCAAACGAAAATATCACTTTTTATTTCAATAAGTGTTCAAAATGTTGCCCGTTATTGGCAAAACAATGATATAGGGTATAGGCAATTTTCAAATTCCTGACGGACTATAGACTATAGGCCCTCTTCGCTCTATCCATTTATCTGGAAACTCGTCGTCTAGCCATTGCCGAACCGGAAGAACATAGTGAGAAGGAGCGCCGTTTTGCTGGAAATATATTTCAGCCTCATCAAGTATAGGGTTTCCATCGTCTTCGATTTGGTTTTCAATGGTTTCAGTGATATTTTCCAACATATCTAAATAAATGCTTCCATTTAAATTCCCATTAATAAACAATGGCCCAATCACTTTGTTTCCTAAAATGCCTGCCCATACATTAATTTTTTGGGGGTACTGAGTATGCCCTTCTACAAAAGCATGAGGATTTTCATTGCTTCAATACCTGCAGTTATGCTTATTAACAAATCCATTTAGATAAAATGTGCATTCTTTACATGAATGGTATTATCATTATTCGCTGCAGTCATTTGTGCGCAAAACTCAACTCGCCTATCGAAATCATCTTCGGTTAACTCTTGCAATATTTTCATTTTGAATGGATGAAATTTATGTAATTTAGTAACTGTCTAATGCCTAATGAAATACCAATCGCATCAAGAATTTTGCATAATAAAGTATTAGGATTTATGGCAAAATGACCCAAAACTTCAACTTAAGCGGCTTCATCCAAAACTCTACGATGATTACGTTTTTTATTTGCAACAGATCCAGTTTGAGTAAATTTTTTTTATGATCAAACACAAGCACTATAGGAAAAATCCTTTAGGGCACACTGGGAGTGGTGCGTGTGCGCAAAAAGCGATTCACGTTGGTTTTGATTTTTGAATTTAGTAACAAGGTCCAAAACATACCTATGCGAAGTTATATTTTCCGGATGTCTGGCGTTAAATGTAACGGCAGCTTGCCGAACACATTGATTTTGGGCACCATAAATTAGAATCATTTCCACTCTTTCCGCTAGTGTGTAAACCATTTTGGAAGTAAAATCTGAATCAATAAAATAATTTTCACTATCCCAAGGTTGTCACAAAGGTAACTGATAGCAAATTAAATTGTTTCTTTCCCTTAGCAACTATAAAACACTAAACAGGTATACAAAACTACACAGGTATAAGAATAAAAACAGTTCGCCCATGT
This sequence comes from Barypeithes pellucidus, assembly GCA_963991005.1. NCBI lineage: Eukaryota > Metazoa > Arthropoda > Insecta > Coleoptera > Curculionidae > Barypeithes > Barypeithes pellucidus. The sequence goes on from OZ022562.1 coordinate 33,225,736, forward strand.
TATCTGTGTTGATAAAAAGAAGGCGGTAAAAAATTTTCTAATTTTCTCGAAAACGAATCGACCGATTTTAAAAAATTAAACGTCAAACTTTCAAACAAGCTATTACTTGCTACCCCTTGTGATTTACAATTTTTAAGGGGATGACCCCCGGGGATCAGAGGGTAAAAGGGGGAGAAGTAGTTTTTGGTTAGAAAGTTGTCCCCTTTGGCAAATCTTTTGAGGTGTCTCGGCGGTTTTTCTTTGAATCAGTGGTTTTCGATAAATCCGTGGTGGGAAGTGGTCGTAATAGTTATCGCGCCTCGTCCGTTCTTTTTATTTTTTTACTAAGATTGATGCTTTTGAGGAGATGAAAATAGTAACGGACATTTTTCGGTTTTGCGGTGAATAGTTTTGGTTTGAGAAAAATCGATATTTGTTTACAGAGGAGAATTCAACTTATCACGCCTCGTCCGTTTTACTTGTCGGATGTTATATTTCGTTATTCGTGACCGGAAAAAGAGAACGGACATTTTCATCGACGCGCAACCGTAGTGTTGGATCTTAGGTATGTCATTTTTTAACGCTGTTCGAGTTATCGCGCCTCGTCCATTTTCAAGCAGAAATCGTGTATTGTTGCTCGGAAAATGGGGGAAAAATATGAACTGACATTTTTACATACGCATTTTTTAGCAAAACCGTTTTCAGTCAATACAGCACGTGTATCAATAATAATGCAATATGGGGACATAGCTGATGCTGAGTTGTTATAGACAACCAAGCCATATAGCAAGCACGCGCCGTGTACCGTGATCAGAAATTATACAGATAGGAGATCCGACTCTGCTGCCCTCCCTGTAGCTGCGCAACACAGAAAATGTCCATTCGACTCGATTTACTATTTTTTAGAGTTAAAAAAAAATTTACCCGGGCGCTGAACTTTTTTATACCCCTTTTCTTTACATCTTTTAAACTATGGAATTTTTGCAATACTCAAAACGTCCGTTATCGATGAATTCACGTTTTTTTTATATTTTTAATATGATTTCATCGAGAACGTACAAGGTGTATTAACAAAAAGACGATCTGCTTTCTTCGGACTGAAATCACTCTGACGGGTAAGCGCAGCGTTGCCGAACATTTTCGCTTGAGTAAAACTTTCTTATTTTTTATTAATCTAGCGATTAGTCGTTGACTAGATGAAGGCGTGATAACAGGACATTTTGGTAACGGGCTGCCGTACTATAATGTCTTCGTCTAATTAACAGACACCGGCAAAGTTATAAAAATATATAAATTTTCAGAGCTCCCCGATTGTTTTTCTGGAAATTTGTTTACTATTCACCTAAAAATGTGAATTGTTTATTCTTCAAAGACTATGAAGCAAAGTCGTATCTTCCTTGATTTAAGATCCATGAACAAACTCGACGAGTCCATTGTTATCTATCCTGCAGCGACGACCTACTACCACTCGCGCATTAAGCGAAACAAAGAATTGTTTTGAACAGTATTGAATTCGTTTTATACAGGGCGTCTCCATAACAATATTTCTGAGGCAGATGATGGAATGAGACACCCTGTATTTGATATGTTTTGCTAATAGAGGATCAAATTTTCTATCTAATGATATTATGTATTCCTATACCTATCTTCACTATTTTCGGACTTATAGCGAAATTTAAAAATTATCGTATAAAAATATATTTTTTGATAGTGTGGTTGGCTGTGGAATGGATTCATAGGAACAAAATAATGAAAAATCCATTTGACGTTATGTCTGAGTTATTGTAATAAAAATGGCTAATTCACATTATTCGAGCTTAGATATTTTAAGTTTATTTTATATTCAGGCGTGGTAGAGTTTTATCTAGAACTTGCAGAAAATTTAATGAACTGCATCCTGCTGCAGCTCCTATGACTCCCTAAAAGTTGATTGGCCGAGGCGGTCCATGGAAATGGCCCCAAGGTCTCCGGATCTTACCCCCTAGAATTATATCTATGAGATAGGATTAAAGAAATAGTATACAAGACACCCGTCACAACAAGAGAAGATTTAGAAAATCGAGTACCAACAGCTTTGGGGTCTCTAGAAGAGAAAGAAATGAAAGAGGTGACAAATGAATATGTTATAACCACAATTTACGAATGTTTAAGAGCGAACGGAGGGCATTTTAAACAATTTAGTTATTAGTTATTTTGTTTCTATGAATCCACAGCCAACTACCAAAAAATATATTTTTAAGATAATTTATAAATTTCGCTATAAGTCCGAAAATAGTGAAGATAGGTATAGGAACACATATCATTAGATAGAAAATTTGATCCTCTATTAGCAAAATATATCAAATACAGGGTGTCCCATTTAAAAAAAATAAGATTTTTGCAATAATTCATCTGCCTCAGAAATATTGTTATGGAGACGCCCTGTATAAAACAAATTCAATACTGTTCAAAATTATAAAATTGCGATGGTCTTGTGAAACTATTGTAAAATTTTCAGCTTTCTAGCTGTAACCGCTAAAAAGATACGATTTTCTTTTAAGGTAACGATACGGCGTTAAAAAATCGCAAAATTATTTATAATTCAAAAAGTCAATAAGGGAAGGGAAACATTTAAATTACTTTCTGAAATTAAATTCATATAAAAGCAACTGGAATTAAAGGACTCAAATAAAAGAAGACTATGGGACATACAATATTTCAATTATGAAAACTATTTTTAGAAAAATCAGGAACAGGAGCGAAGCTATGATTACATTTGCTGTATTAATACGACCCAAGTCGCAAATATATTGGACCAAATGAATATATAAGACAGTTTTTTATTTCTCACCTAGTATTTATTGTGTATATAATAGGTTCAACAAATACAATTAAGTTTATTTGATACTACGTGGTATGGTATTAACAATTAATCAACAATGCCGCTTATTTATTTTGCTCACAATAATAATAATAAAACGAAATTATTTTTGTTCTCGTATTCCTTTAGTCCAATACATTTGCGACTGAGCTCGTAGATGAGTGTCTTTTACGTAAAACTTCAAAATTAATTCAGCAGTTAATGTGAGTTCTGTATCTTCCTTTTAATAGTGAAGGTTAATATTATTTCTTCATCCCCTCCTCCCCCAGATATAATTAATTAATATTTTACTTAAATTATAAGCAGTAAATGCTGAAAAAGTTATTAGCAAAGGAATTAAGTACCCAACTCCACCGGGACAAATATAATGTACACCAAATTAAACCATACATCCCTAGCGCTGTCCACCAAAAAAAATCAAGGAACATCAAAAAATCTTAATGGAACCCAAATAATTAGCACCACAAAATATATTTAGGTTTGTTTAATTTATTGCTTACATTTTAAATTATATGTCTCCCGATTTTCCTAAATATTCACCAAATTTAGAACGCTAAGATACGCGTTCGTGCTGTACAGAATAACTTTCGCGCTATCCATTTATGTGTAGTATCCCTCGAAAAAACTACTTGTGCGTCAAATAATGTACAAGGATGTCTTTGAAGATGTGGACAAAACTTATCAGTGCGCCAAACTGTCCAAAGAATTATCGTTGAAGCATACTAGCGAAATGAAGAAGTGTTATAGAATTCCAGGTGGAGGTGCACTGGAATGTGAAAATTCGAAGATATGTGGGAGACGTTTGACGACTACAAAAAACAACATTTCAGCGAGTGAGAAGTACAGTTACCACAGGACAAGTCTGACTGGCTGAATGGCACATGCAATTGTCTAGATTACCTTAGAAATTACGTTAGTAGGGTTAGCAACTCGCCTGAAACTTGTTGAACCACCTATTGAAGCAAGGAATGTACCAATTGGAGAAAAACGAAGAAGGGGACGGCCAAGTAAAGCTAAGAAAGCTTTAATAGTGCAATAAGTGCTTGTTTCATTTTTGTTTTGTGAATGTTGTGGTTGATTTTATGTTAAAGAATTATATTGTTTTATTTTTCAAGAATTCTTCAGACTTATTTCTATGTCCCCATTTATAAATGAGATCTAATAAAATTTGATAGCTCTTTCTTATAAGTGATATTATTTGAGGAGTGATTATGCAAAAGTCGATAAATCCATAATATCCTGTTTTGAGTAAATGACAAAAAACGCATATATGAAGATTTTTGTCACCTATCTAAAAAAATTCTATAAATGTATTTGTCTTGAAGGAGCGCTTAAAAGCAGCATTAATTTTACTGCATTACATTACCCAATAAATTTTTAATTAGCTTTTTAGAATGGATTTATCGACTTTTGGTAAATTAAAATTGGATTTATCGACTTCTGTTAAATTGAAAAGTGCATTTAGCAAGTTTTGCTGAGATAAAATTGGTTATCTCACGTACATTAACTAAAAAATCAAAAATTTTAACTTTGTTTTAATTATTGTACAGCATACTTACTTATTTGTTTTTAAAAATAAAAATACTATTATTACAAATACGACCTTTAGTTACAAAAAAAAATTGAAAAGGGTTATAACACCAACAGCCATAATAAAATAAAAATATAGATAAAAGTTACTAAACGTGAAGGAAAACATCTTCCGGGCAGTCACATTCACTTGGATCTTCGTCATCTTGACCTATATCTTCTCTACATAAAATGTTTTTGTACCATACTAAGTCTTCCTCATTTTCCCATCCTTCACCAAATTCCTGTTGCAACAAATTTTTTAAAGATTACTTCTTTTATCCTTAATAGGACGTCCAAGTTCTATCAGCTCCAGCTTTAATTCTCTTCCTTTCAAACCGAAAATTCTGAAAGCAAGTAATGGTAATAGGAGATTTGGGCACCTGTTTTTTTTTGAATAAGTATCATTTTTATATCTAAAATTCCATCTACCTTTTTCAGAGTATTACCTAGTTTTTTAACATCGTAAAGTAACCATTCGCATCCTAGCGGTTTTACATCACCAAATCTTGAATAAATTTCTTCAGAGCCCTCCTTTTTCCTAATTGTTGTATGAATTCTAAGTTCTTTTTCGACCCTATCGAAGACTCTATCGGCTGGCAAAAAACTGTGTCCCCTGTTTCAGGTGACTTCCGTTTTTTTTTGCATGAATAATTGGCCTCCGCAACCATCACAGAACAGCCGAACGATTTTTATTCCACTTAAATAAAAAGAGTTTAGGTGAGCCAAAATAGCCGACGAGACCTCTATCGACCCCCTACCTGCCAAATCTTCGGTCCACGTATAGAACACAGGATTTTTAGACTGTAGATCCACACAGCTGAGAATATAAAAGCTTATCTGTTGCGAATAGAAAGCGTCATTAATGGGAGTATGGGGCAAATGCATAAGCTGTACCTGTTGCATATCGGAACAAAAGGACAGCGATTCTGGAACTACGTCCCTCATCAGTTCATAAAACGCATTTGCACGTTTCTTATGAATGCGAATTTGTGAAATGTAGTCATTTTTTTTGAGATAACACAACTAACAGTGCCAAAATCTTTGGTCGAGTAGAAAAAGTACAATAAAAATGGATTTATTGAATTTTGCTTCATCGTAAATGGAAATATCGCGCGACTTTTGTTTAATCGGCCCTTGGATATACCGACTTTTGAACGGCCGACGAGCTTTAGCTTGTAAATTTAAATTGGATTTAAAGATGTTTGTTTAATTTCGGTATGACAAAACGTAGATAAAGCTATGAAGTATAAAAATCAATATCTATCTGGAAAAAAAGTAAAAATTGGATTTATCGACTTTTGCATAATCACTCCTCATTTAGGCTAACAAGAATTATAAATCTGGGTATACCTTTGAAATTGAATGTGGTATAAAATATAGTAAACATTGTATATTTTTGCTAAACAAATAGAATTTTTTAACTGCTAATTAATATAAGACGCTGACTGCATGTTAGAATTAAATGCGGAATAAAATTTGGTGAACAATTAGCATTCTAGCTAACAAAAATTGTTTTTAGGACAAAAATAATATAATATACTAGCTAAATATTTGGTTGTCGCTCTATGATTATGTATTTTCTTAATTTTGGTGAGCATTTAGTATTTTTGAGGAACAAAAGTATTTTTTTGGATGAAAAGATTGGGAAAATTCGGTAGACTGTTAAATACCACACAATTTTAAACCATCAGTCAGCATCTTAAGGATGTGAAAACTGCCTGATGTACGTTTCTATTTCGTCGGTTTAAAGGTAAAAGTCATTAAGTGCAATTTTTAATAAAAACGAGTTAATAGGGTCGAAATGTTTAACAGTCATATATAATCCCATAACAGGAACATACTAGAATAGCTTTAGACATTTAATAAATTTTTCTTGTTATGGGATTATGACTGTTAAACATTTCGACACTTTTAACTCGTTTTTATTAAAAATTGCACTTAATGACTTTTACCTTTAAAAAGACGATTTATTCTAAGAGCGTTAAAATAGGATAGATCTTTTTTCGTTAGTATAATATGTATGCCCTAGTTATAACGTCAGGATTTGTGGTGAGTTACCATAAAGGTATGAATACTACAGTACCCATATGTATTTTTTACAAACCTTTATTCATTAGCAAATACATCTTTAATATTAACAATAGTATAAAATATAGTCTTCCTAGAGCTAATTGACATGAACAGAAAAACCATTCCCAGAGATAACGTCCCGCTGCGAATAAAATGTATGGATCATAATAATTTCATTTAATAGCCCTGTATTTAATTTTTTACGCATTTCAATTATGGTTGGAAATATTATATTAGTTTCAAGTAGGAATAATATAGAATTTCAATTTAAAACTACTTCTACCCCTATACTTCTTTTCAAATCATAAGCTTCGGGATTCGCACGCTTTGAATTCACTGGGACGCCGACAAGCTAAGAGACAGAAAAATGGCGGCAATCATGAAGCGTACTTTACCTGTAACTAAATCAAAAGTAATTAATGTACATTTAAAATTAGGCTTCTACTGTTAACATTTCTCTAATATTATTTAAGTTAGTCTTAAGTTCAACGCAAGAGTCCTCTCTTCTTGGGTGGTAATTCAAAAACCTCTTATGAATCTCAAAATTAGATTGACCCATCCGTATCCTGTTCCTGTAGTAATATTTTATTTCTACTTTCATCCAAATTATTAGCTGTATCACAATCCATCTTGGCAGATGCTGTCCGAGATATATATCTTAATATTAGAGTCGAGAATCCTCGGCTGCTAACAGAGTCGTACTGAGGTTCGTCGAGTATATTATGCATTTATTTTGTAAATTTAGATGGGAAGTTATCCTTTAACACTAAATAATAAAAATAAAGTAAAATCTAGAGAGCTATGAATGTTGTTGGACGTAAGTCTGTGTCCACAACGGCGCACCGCCCCTCGCCCTTAGCCTTGTACCATAACACCGCACAGCCTCGCGTGAGCTTCGCACAGTAGTCCCTCGACATTGAGATATCAACATGGCTTGTGCGTTATTATCTTCTTCCGATGAAGAAGATATTGTTTTAGACTCTAATATAACAAAGTGGTACTTATATGCTTTATATACATTCTCATATATTCACAAAAGCGTTGGGATCATTCCTTAGATGTTTATAAAGGTAATAAAATTCTCCATAGAATCTTCGCTTTGCGTTAATAGGATGCACTGGTAATCTTGAATCTGTTTAAACATATCACTTGATAATATTATCGTCTAAAATAATATCTTCTTCATCGGAAGAAGATGACAACGCACAGTCCATCTTTATATCTCGATGTCGAGAGACAAACTGATCAACAGGCAAGTCAATAAGCGAGGGTCGGTGCGCCGTTGTAGACACTACTATGCGGTGCTATGGCACCAGGCTATGAGCGATGGCGCTCTGCGGTGCGCCGTTGTTGCCATTCACTTACGATCATTGCCGCGCGACGATCGCTCGGAGGAAACCGCACCTTTAATCAATCGTCGCTCGACGATGATTGCGAACCACCGCTCAAAGGCCAATAAATGTAAAAGTAGTTCACAATCATCGCCGAGCGACGATCGGCAACCAAGATCGCCCGGAGGAAAACACAGCGGCCCGCGTCGCCTCCAGGCCTGCTCAGCAAGCATACATCCAATGCCACGTGGCAGTAGCAAGAAATGCTTCTGGTCTGAGCATGTTGATGTCACTGATCTATAAAACTATGGATACGTACAACTTATGGGGTGCGCAGTAAAAAGTAAAATGTTATGAGTGAAAAAATGGGTTGGTGCGCACGGTTTTCCGGTTTTTTTTGTTACAGGTTGCTCGTCGGTTGTTTTGCACACAATGTTGTCGCCGTCATATAGGAAACCCCGCCGCATTGGTGCCGGTTTGGTTGTCAACAAACGACGTAATTCAACGACGACCGTCCAGAACCGAAATCAGTCGTAGCGATGTAACGATATTAAAAATCTATTGATACGTGTACAATAGATATCAAAATTAATTGTTTATTTCCCAGTAAAGAAGGTCTTGGTGTGCCAAAATATTGCCGTAAAATTATTTTCATTAAGGGCGAAATACGGCCCTGTTCGCCGGTTAACTTAAATAGTTTATCAGTTGGCATTGTGCATGATATCTGACGAGCAGCTTTATTTCCATACGCGAGGCCATAAATATGTCACTTTTGCTTTTAGAGCTTGGCTATCCATAGATATAGGTCGGTGGTTAAGGTTTACAAACAGTACACATGGGCATAAGGAACAATCTTGAACCACGCATGATAAGACCTGAAATAATAACCTACACGGAACTATGACTCTGTTAAGAAATGAAATTTTATCGCCGATTGACCAATAGCAATAAGTCTATGTATCGAGCAGGTGGCTATCACACACTGATGTTTGTTTATGCTCCTGAATTGGCAAAATAGATAAAGAATAGAGCCAAGAATTGCCGGCTTACAAGAACGTTGCATTCAGGTTTGGAATGAAATATATTAAATCTCTTTGGATATTATTATTTCCTATCGATAAGGTAGACCTTTTTTAAATACGCCGTTCTAATTATTCTGACTGAAAAGTTACCCAACGACAGTTTACAGTCTGAAAATTGTAATATGCAATAAGGAAGTCGTTTATATTGGATTTTCTAAAAATATCAAAAATGCAAACTTTTAAAAGCGGTATGTTTCATAAAAAATATTCACAGAAAGTGGGCTTTCCAGAAATGTATGAACTAACTAACTACACTAACATTCTTCAGCCAATCAGGAGCTTGCTTTTTGTTCCATTACCACGGCAGCTAAGAAAATTTCCGGGAATTTTTCTCCTCCTCGAGACAGCAGGAAGTGATTACAGTGGAAATTTTTTGACGTTTGTGCATAGAATGACATTTTTCTTGTCTGAACCTGATGTTTTAATTATTTTATATTTCTGATTATTCTAAACCTTTTGCTAGACATTATTATATAAATTAAAAACAAATAAAACAGCAAATTATTGTTATTTATTATTTATTTCGATTACGTCTAAATGAAGAAATCTGTATTTGGTAGAAACCAATAGGAGACGATGTTTAATTGTATTAAACAAATTAGACAAATAGACGTCTGACCCACATTCTTCTAATAAATACGTTAGAAACTTTAAATTCCGATGATGCATTTTGATTTCACTCAATTCTTTACAAAACTTACACGGAGGGAACTTCTCAAACCGTTCAATTTTTAAATTTAACTACTGTCAGTAATCGGGGCTACGGGAGACAGCGCGCGGCGTTTATGGCCTCCTATATGGAAGACTACAATACGCTGGAAAACTATCTGTACTATAAAATAACTTTATATGGTAAAAAACCTATTTTCTACCAACTTTGTTAATGGAATGGAAATAAAAATTTGAACCATTTTTACTTTGTCAATAACAATTTCAGGCAAGGTTAGTAAATAAATATTATTGCTCTTCGAAATAACAACTACCCTATATTGTATTTATAAGTCAACATATCTTAAAATGAGAACACAACTTTCTTTAAATAATATGTTTTACCAACTTTAGTAGATCAAATATAAATAAAAATACAAATTTGAAGTATTTTTAATTTGTTAATAAAAATTGTATGCAACTAAAGTTGGAAATTAGGAAATTATTGCTCTTCGAACTAACAACTAGCATAAGTCATCAGCTCTTAAATTCGTAATACAACTTTTTTTAAATAGTATAAGTTTCTTTAGTACCTTGAATAAAAATAAAAAAAAAAATTTAAACTATTTTTATTTTGTCAACATCAATTTCATGCAACTAAAGTTGGTAAATGAAAAATGCAATGCCCTTCAATTCACTACACATACATAAACATAAACAGCAAGTGACATGACAACATAAGTTACAATTAATACAAGTCAATCTTTTTCATTGAGTAAATCCTTCTTTTCACATTTTAAAATCATTAACATAAAATATCACGCAATCCTCATTTTTTCTACCTTCAAATTAATAGTTTAGTGCGAAGTTTTTTACCGAATCTCCATCGTTCTTGAATTAATATACGGAAATTTTCCTTATACACGATTTTTTTCAAAAAATTATCCCTCGTCTTCGACTCGCGACAATTTTCAAAAAATCGTGTGGTCGAAAAATTTCCGATAATAATTCAAGTACTAGGGAGATTATAAGTGAAAATCTTGTTCTTGATAAAAGCTTGGTGCATGAGAAAAAGTTTCTACCGCCATCTGAAATTTTTGGTTCAATTTCGCAAAATGACAATAAAAATTTGAAATTTTTTATATCACGTACAAATCAGGAGCGTGATACCTAGATAGCCTGCTACCTATTGTCTTCTTGCTCAGTTAATTTGAAATGGGCGGGCACTGAGCGAGAAGGTAATAAATGCAGGCTATATCTAGGTATCAAGCTCTAGTATCATTCAGGTTTGAATCGGTCTTTAAAGGTAGATTACAGCTTTAGTACCATAATAATATTTTTATAGATACTAAGAGAATGTTGCATCGTACAAAAAAAAATATCCTGCATCTTACAAACTGTAATGGTTTTTAAAATTTTCCGTTCCAACATTGGTACGGCTCTGTTAAGAGCCGCGCAATTCTCGGCGTTAACCCGGCAGTAGTCGCTACATGAGCATTTTGCTCACATTTCTGGAAACACGAAGATATTTTTTTAAGTGGTGGTATCAAAATTTACGCGATGGTAGATGCACGTACTTTTTATACCTCCAATTTATAAATATATCCCGGTAAACAACCCGATGGTCCATTCACCGTTTATAACAGGGCTGCTTCTGTTGTCAAGCGATTAGCCCAACCGATATTGAATTCTGGCAGAAAATATTACTATAGATAATTATTTTACTTCAGTATCTTTAGCGTTAGAACTTGCAAACCAATATAGAACAATAATTGTAGGAACACTGAGGAAAACAAGAGGGAAATACCTCCAGAATTCGTCAACGTCAAAAACAGGAAACTTGGAGTAGCATGTTTGCCTTTTCAGTGTCTTATGCCCTTGTTTCTTATGTTCCAGCTAATAACAGAAATGTTTTGTTACTGTCTACAATGCACGATGATGATGCACTAGATCCACAGAAAGAGGAAATATTCAAACCCGAAATTATTACATTTTATAATTTGACGAAGGGTGATGTGGATGTGGTCGATGAGATGAAAACCTCGTATTCAGTTTCGCGTGTGAGCTGTAGATGGCCTTTTACTATTTTTTTCTATGCTCAATATAGGAGGTGTAAACTGCTATATTATATACAAGGCTAACAATGACAACGCTGCAGTTTTGTCGAAAATACGGAATTTTCTGAAAGATCTTGCTATACAGCTTCTAATGCCTCATGTGGTAAGCCGTGCTAGTAGAAAAAACTTCGTGTCTCTATACACAAATTAACTAAATTGCCATTTTTACAGCAAAGAGCAAGGGTTTGTTTTTAAATTTATTTTCCTTTTGTATTATGTATTAATAACGCATTTAATGAAATCCTCTATTGTATGGCCTAATATATAGGATTATTTCATAAAAATGCACTTTTTTGTGCTGTGAGGAAAACGCTCCCGCGCGACCAATGATAAAAAATATTTCTAGCGACTATTGCCGGGTTAACACTGATTCTCACTATGGTGCAAGGCCACATATATATATAAACAGTATTTTGCTAATACCATCTGCAATTATGTCTCCCCTATGGGCATCGAAGGGGGCGTTGTGAGTTTGCGCAGTTCGGAAATTTCCTTGTGAAAGTGAACATTCGACAGGACCGGATTTCAACTTTTTTAATGTAAATTTCGCTGGTTAGTTAGGAAAAATATTGCAATCAAAATTTCGATTAGTTCGATTTAAGACAGCGTTCCATGCATACGATTTCTGACGATATGATGATCCGACGGTGCCCTGATTGGTGTAAACTTTTGATGCCAAATTCCGTCCGAATATTTGTAACAATCGACACGATGAGCTTTATTTTAACATTCATCCGACGTCGTATGTTTCTTAACCTCACTTTTTTCTGAACCAAAAATTAAGAATGAATGAATGTATTGACTATGTTGGGAATTATTATCAGCTATTAATGCACCAAAAGTTAGGTAGTGACCACATATATATTATATTGCATACAAGTGACACTCTCTTCTTTTTTTTACAAGCTTTTTAGGGAAATTCGGTTCCGAAGATCGGATAATGTGATAAGCAAAATATTTTCGTATATAGTATGTACATACCTGAAATACTTTATACCTGGTATTGATCCACGACTTTTGCAAAAAAGCACTATGTACTTGTGTCCTTTCATCTTAAACAAAACAACTAACCTACCAAACAGCAAATCAAATCACCACAAATTAAAAACTCCTTTACAAAATTTGTTGTTAGGTAATGTAAGTTTATAAGCACTAATATACCGACAACAATGTGGATGAACCATTTTTATTCTATAATTTGAAAAAGCATCTAGAACCAAAGATGGCGACGAATAACAACAAAAAAATAATGGCTCTGACGCAATCGAGAAAATTTTCATCCTACTGCGCGAACTCAATATGCCCGCGCCATCTCCCATAGCGGGGACACTCTTTGTATTTGGGAACGTTCGTATTGGCAATATACTGTTTATAATATATGTGATTCTGAAGTGCCGTCGCTTGCCGAGACGTTGCGCCCATAGTGTGAATTTATGATAAATATATTTTCCGAGCACGTGCCTTGCACGATAGTAAGAATCACCCATTACTAATTATGCTTATTATTAGAGAATCAGTAGTATAATATGGAATACCCATATAAAAATATTTTACTAATAAATTACCTATCTTAATTTTATTATTATATTGGTAACCGTTTTTAGATATTTATTATTTTAATTGCATTCATAATGATAAATGAAACACTTTAGATTATTTAATAATATATACAATTTGGCGGGATCATTTTTCAATGTTACGCCTCTGATGAGAAGCAAACGATACGTTTTCCGTATTGGCGAGAACATACACTTTCATTAGAAGGTTTTAAAGGAGAATCCATTAATTCTAAAGCTTTTAGCAAAAAAAAGATATTGGGATCTGCTTGCAATAGCCGTAGGAAAAATGGTTAGTCCGTTGGAACATTAATAATGAAATAAAGGTCGATGTTTTTTACTGCAATACAATAAAAAAATATACAAAATAAAGGTAGAATTTTTTACTGCATGCAATCAATCTACAGAAATGTAAAGTCGCATAAGTTATACAGGGTCATTCACGGTGAGCAGAATATTAAAGGATCTCAGGAACTGAAAAAGATATTTATGTGAAATATTGGTAATCGCGATAAAAGATGCTGATCTTTTTATTGTTGAAGACATTTTGACATATCTATCACTTGCGGTTATACCGGAAGTCGGTGTCAACTTGCTTAATTTAAATATAATACCCTATATATAAGCCTATACAGGGTGTTCCAGAATATGTGGGCAACCTCCCGGGTTCAGATAGAACACTTAAAAATAACAGGAGAAGTTCTTACAAATTTTTCTTCCCACGTTCTCGCCGGGCCGGGCCCATAACGGACGTCCCAGGAAATCGTTGTTTTTTAGATATTTTATTAAGTACAAGGTGTAATTTAATAATTTTTTAGTATAATGGTTAGTAAAATTCGCCCTTTTAAACACATTTGGCTTATTTAGTTTGCCAGGGACGGACTAGACGTAACACAAAAATGTTTTTTTATGTACACCTTGTATGATGAAGGAACGACAATATTTTTGGGTTTGTTCGGGTTTGTTCACTGAAAAAAAGGTACTCTTGATCAACGTCGATAAAGTGAACTGTTTTCAAAAAAAAAAATTCTTGTTCAATATGGTTTTTTGCATTAGTTGTTGTTTTTAGTTTGCCAGGGACGGACTAGACATAACACAAAAATGATTTTTTTTTGTACACCTTGTATGATAAAGGCGACAATAATATTTTTGGGTTTGTTCGGGTTTGTTCGGGTTTGTTCGCTGAAAAAAAGGTACTCTTCTTAATATTCTTGTTCAATATGGTTTCCTGCATTAGTTGTTGTTTTATGATCATAAAATTCCATCATTCTTGTTATGGTTTTTTTTCACATGTACCGATTTAAATAAGAATATTTATGCCATTGTCAGTTTATGGTAGTGTCTTGAAATTTGCGGTTTTTCTCCTTTATCTTATTAGTTACTAACTTAGTAATGGAATTTATGTATACTGAATATAAATCATATTGAACAAAAATATCTTTTTTTTCGAAAAGAGTACCTTTTTTTAGCTTAAGGTTTAAAGTATCCAAAAATATTATTGTCGTTTCTTCATTATACAAGGTGTACAAAAAAAAAGCATTTTTGTGTTACTGGCAAACTAGATAAGCCAGATGTGTTTAAAAAGGCGAATTTTAAGGAGACTCATCTAGTAACCATTATACTAAAAAATTATTAAATTACACCTAGTACTTAAAGAATTACTTAAAAGACAACTATTTCCAGGGACGTCTGTTATGGGCCCGTCTCTCCGTATTCGAGGCTGTAGGAAGAAAAAATTATAGGTACTTCTCCTGTTATTTTTAAGTGTTCTATCTGAACACGGGAGATTGCCCACATATTCTGGGACACCCTGTATAATTTAATTTGGGTCGGATTTGTTGAAAAGGACCTGCTTTAATGTTTTTTTTATACTATTTTTAAACTACTAATACAGGGTGTTCAAAAAAAATATTAAAAATGAAATTGAGGAAAGTGCAAAAATCTATATTTTCAAATGTAAATGTTTTAATTTCTATTTAGCATTAAAAATAAGGATACGTTTGTATAATGTTGTCTATTCCGAAAATTTTTAGTTTTTGAAATATTGCCAATTTAACAATAGTGCATATAAAACGTAATGAAACTACAAAAAATTACTCCGCTAGTACAGGTCGTTTAATAGATATTCTTATTTTTTAGATTACCAAGGAACGAGCTTTCTTATCGATAAAATTTGTCAAAGTCATGATAAGTCTTGTTTTGGAAACTTTATGAAATGTCAGCCAAACTCTCTGAAGATAGACCGGCAATCAATCGCGTATGCGTGGCAGAGCGAAAGGACTTCGCCGAATGAAAGTATGTGTGATTCCCCTACAGCAGTCCGCCGTAATTTGTGAGTTTTAAGGTTAAAATCGTAAACAATGGCACAAAAATGTCGCGCTATGAGCCTGAAAGAGATTATTGATGTTGTAGAAGTTTGTAATTTGATAACAATGATTTGGGCGAGTTCATTATGTGCTATTGGAAGATGATAGTGACCCCCATTCCTACCGATTATGTAGCCCAAACTGAAACCACATTAATATCTGATGACTCTGATGAAGAAGTTGAATGCAGTAATGGAACAAATGTCACAAATTATCAACAAGCCATTAGTATGGTAAAGGAATTAAAAGAGTATGCAAGGAATAGAGGTGACTCTACAGCAATGGAATTGTTATCAGGCTTGGAATTACATTTTCTAGATTGCAAGTATAAAACGCAAACACGTCAAACTACGTTATTAGATTTTTTTAGTACTACATCCTAACTAAACTAGTGTATTTTTGTTATGTTATATTTATTTGTACATACATATACATAGTAATAATTTTGCATTTACATACCTATTACCTAATAACAAATTTCCCATGGGCGGACACCTCTATTAGGCGGACCCATTTAGACGGTCCCATAGGTGTCCGTCTAAGGGAGGTTTCACTGTATTTCGAAAATTACTTTTAATATATACAATATCGATAGTCCTCGATATTGAGACTAGTCAGTAGTCCACTAAGATTCGAAACTTCACGTTTCATAAGTTTTTTTCATAAGCACGCATTTTCTACTTAAATCCTTATTTTTAACCCGATTGTCATGGATAAATAATAATGGAAATCTGAAAACCTATAGATATATTAAAGGAAAAAGCCATTCAAACTTGACATGTATTTAAACTCATTCTCCAGTACACGGTTTACTTAGAAACGCTTTTTATAAATGTGATGGGCTAATGAGACCGTTTTATTACCTATCAGGAGGAACATGCGAATTTCATCAGTCTAATCATATGTGATTGGTGTAAATAAAACAATTTGATTAATCGAAACAGTAGGTATATTTGAGAGTTGAATAGAAATAATCGAGCGAGCTGCCATTGCATCACAAGAAGCTACAGATACACCAAGGACCAAGCTATGTTTAACTCCATTCTAGCACAATTTTTAAGAGTTATTGATTGCTTTATCGATCGATCGATTCTTTGTAAATGTATTATCAAAAAACATTTCGTTTGTCTAATAGTTGTTGAGGTCCCGTAGATACATTACGCCCTCATCGCACCCTAACGGCGTGACATTACGTCGTTACGATACAGTTTTTTTCTACATCTTCTAGAAGCTATGAAATCACATTCCATTAAAATGCAATGAGATTTCTTAACCAGCGATTAATGAACTAAATAATACCGTTAGTGAACCGATAGTGAACAAATTATTAGGTGCTGGATTAGGATTTCTTTATATTACCTTTTCTGGCCGAGTAAGTAAGTATGAAATCATTTAAAGTGATGGCTATGAGAAACTCTCTGATGGTAAAAAATTAAATACATACTAGGTACTGCGTTAAGAACAAGTTGATCCTCTAACAGATAGCAGTGAATTAATATTTGCGTTTTCAATTAGTATCTGTATGTTTTCTTATTTATTTTTATCGGCTAGAAATGTATTTAATTTCACAACATATTGTACATTTTACCAAAGTGAAAAAGAAGAAGAGAAGAAAAAGAAAGACAGTTAGTTTGTATGACTTTAATTTTGTGAAAATGAAAGGGGGTAACTTGGATGTCCAAATCTTCTGGAAACATTAAAACTATCATGCCAGAGTGCTGTTCGAATATGTGGACTTATACGAAATACACTTGTGTTGGTCGTTTTGCCATAGTTAGTCCATCGTTGTTGCCATTTTCCTTATTTTTTGTGATAGTAAATGAGTCTAATATGGGTATAAGATAATCTAATCCTAAAAGTATGGCCTTTTTGGCCAAACTGTCATTGTACCTGTTGATTATGTTTAAGTCCGGTGTGGGCTTTTATCCACATAAAAAAACCTTCTGTTGATTCAATTTGATTTTTCGTACAGTTTTTTTAATTTCAAGAAGAATGGGTGAAGTTGTGTAGTTCCAATCAGTTAAGCTTTCTAAAGCTTTAAATGCTGATAAGGAGTCAGAGAGAATGATAATATTTTCAATATTCTGCATGTAAACTGTTCTAAGTTTTCCGAGATTGCTATGCTCTCGCAGGTGAAAATGGAAAAATTCCCTGAGAGGGGTACCCAAAAAATCTGAAATGGCAAAGAGGGTTAAGTTGCAAATTATTTTAAAGGTCCAATAATTTATTATTTTTTGAGTAGGAAGCCTACTTAGATTTAGGGTTTCTAAGTTATTATTTAAAAAAACATTATTGTGCTGACTCCTCTTTTAGTAGAATGAACGAATGATGAGGCGACCGAAGATAGTTACTCCGGGTGATACCCTTTCCAATTATTTGCCGGGGGCTCCACCGCTAAACAAAACTCTAATTGCATCCAATTGACATTATTGGAAAGGGATGTAAACGACTTTTAAAATGGTGTGCCACTTGGCTCCCCTTTTAATATTTTAAGGATAACATCTACCATGAAGACTGTGGATCAGGTCCACTGATCCCAAAGCCGGATCAGTTCCGCGGGATCAGTTCCAATATTGGTTCTGCTCAAGCTCGGATCCAAAGGGGAGGGGGTGTCATGGGGGTCATGGGGGTCATGACCCCCCCCCCCCCCCCCAAACCATCCATTTAACATGAAAAATACCATATATACCGGTTTGACTAACGTGGTAGGGTATTACTTTCCGTAACTTTTCCATGTATGACCCCCCACAACATGAAATTTGACCAACCAAACCGAAGTTCTGGATCCGCCCTTGGTTCTGCTCCTTAGATCTGTTTAGTTTATTATTGTTTATTCTTAAAATACTGCTTCTGAAACTATTATTATGCATTACTATATTTAAAAATCATATCTCTATAGATCTATGTACCTATATTCATAGATACGATGTAGTAATATTGCAATATCGGAATATTATCTAAAATCGAAAGCAATTGACTGTACCCACCAGCATTTTTGTGGTACTGAAGCGTCTCGTTTACTCTTGTTAGACGAGCTGCGGCCTTGACCACCATTTTTAAAAGAATGGCCTCGGTTTTTAATGAAAGTTGAATGAACTAAAGCAGTGGGCCACTGACGTTCTATAATTGGAAGCACTATATTGTAAGTGCAACTAATATTAAAATAGTTAATTTTTTACATTATAATTGAAATATGTTTAGCGGCGTGCAGTTTATATACATCATCGCTCAGAGTTAGTTCTTATATTGAATGACTGCAGATGTCGTGATATTCAATGGCCATGAACGATTTCCTATCCTCTTAACATTCTCCGGAATCGCGGAAGATTCTAAACTAGGGGTCGGGACATACCGAAGCTGCCTCGATGCTGGCAGACCATGTTTCAGTTACCGCGATGTCAAAAAACTCTTGATTTCCACAGGGGCGTATAAATATGGCGAGACGAGCCCGAGACGCGCCTGAGCCGAGTGGTCGAGCTTTTTTTCAACGTTTTTTACACGTTGAGCCAAAGGAGGTAGACCAGGTCTGACGACGAAAAACAAACGGCAGCTTTATTTGTTATGTGGCGACATTTTTTTCTTTATGGCTTCTACAGATTTTACTTTACTTTACTTTTTTTAAATAATCTTTTACTTTGACAGACTTTGACAGAAAATGGACCACTGCGAGACTCTGACAAGCCTTCCTCGAGAGGCTCGCGGGAAGTGCGTCCGAGGCTCTGGAACATGCCAAACATGGCAATGGGTATAAGTTAGCCAGGGCGAACATTCTTTTTAGTCTTGTTGGCTGCTTCCCAAAGAACGGACTTGAAAAACTAATGAATTTTAGAAAAGTGAAACAATAGAAACGACAGCAGCGAAGACAGTGACTCTTCATCTTCAGCTGTTAAATAGTGGATTGTTTCTAACTCATCAAATCACCAGTTTAATGCACATCCAACTAACAAAAAAAGCATATTTAGGTGAATATAATCATCGTTTATCCCGTCATTTGATAACAAAATTAAAATTACATTGGGCAAATGTTTATAATGGATTCCGCCGAGTAAATGCCGCGTGATCTAAAATCGACCAACAAATTTGCAAGTTATCACGATGCCATAAGTCCTACGGCAATGTTTTGTTTTAACATCGATATCGATATAAACTCCTCCGTAAAAGCGATGAGGGTGAAACATCTTTGGTCTAATGGTCTCATTAGAATTCAAAGGTTTATTTTATAAAATGTGATATCGATGTAGCAACTGCAATTGAAACATCGAGGCATCATTAATTTCTGGGCCTCACTCTAGAAGGAAATATGTCGTGGCATAACCACGTTGTGGCAATCGCCAAGATAGATTCACAGAAACTCTTCCCGACCAATATTACTGTAGTACTGCTCTCGTGTTCGAAGCTCTGCACTCAAGCATACTCTTGGGCTACTGCATTCCATCGAATGGAGAGCTATTCGTCTGATCGGAGACCACGAGCTTACAAAAAAACTCGACAGCCTAGAACATCGAAAATAGATTGGTGATTTGACTCATTTTAAAGATGTTTTCATGGAAAATGTTCGCCTTACCATGCCCGCGTCATCCTTGTGGGTTTGTTCGATTTCCCTGAGGATGAAGATAACCTTCAAAGATTCAGAAATCACACACGCACCACTCCACGAGGATTATTCCTTTAGTACTTGTGTTTAACCATAAAAAGATACAGCGTAATTGCTTTAATTTAAGGTCAATTGTGAAAAATATCTAAAATCTCTCTTTTCACAAAAGTCTCATAAACTTTTAACAATGGAAACATTTTCAAGTCCATATCTGCAGGGAACCAGGAACGATCTCTTTATTATCGATCACTATGAAAATATTGACAGCTTGCTTGTCCTTCCCCTTACGTATTTTCCCGTTTCTCCTTTACTCAAAGTTAATCTAGAAAATTGCAACCACAGACATTCGTCTTTCCGAAACACATCGATTTAATCGAATCGAAACATATCGACTGACCACTAGACGCTGCTATGGCTACAGATTGTCGATGAACAACATTACCTCAAAAATTAGGATTTTTTTTCGGCGGGAAGAATTATTTTAAAGATATACTCAATTTTTCTTTATTTTATTATATTGTTTATTCAAACGCGAGTAGACATTTTGCTACAGCATTAATTACGCCCATTAAGTCGTAAAATGTCAATCTACTCTTCATCGATCGACATAAAAGCGATTGTTCGTAGTTCCACTGCAGGTTGACAATAAGCAATAAAACGGAAACCTCTACATTTATAATCTCGTTATCGTACGCAGTCGGTAATGCCTACAACAGGTATTCCGGACTAAGAGATGGTTCGATGCACCACCCAGGTGCAATTACAATATATACAGGGTGATTCGAGATAAATAGTTTACCTTTCGGAAATTAATAGACTTAGACTTGGGTACTTGAAGTTAATTAACTACAAGCTCTTATATATTATGTTTTAACGAAAACCAGATTTTCAAAGTTCTCAAAAAATTATAATAATTGTTCAATGCAATAAGACCGTTTTTATTGCAGTTTTGGATTTTACTCAATATTCTCAACAGTATAACAGGCCACATGCTAAGAATCAGGTATATTACACTACAGACTATGGAAAACTATAACTATAATATTGATAGTACTGTTAAAAGAAGGAAATGCTCCCCATCCAGAAATATGTTTTGTAGTTATTTCTTAAGTGTCTGAAAGAACAGTCCATATTTCCTTTGCTAGAAATTGATTATATGCATTTTTAAAGCTGCACAGTGTATTTTCTTCACATAATTATTTTACGATCAGACTAGGAGAACCTCTATGGGGATCTCGGTATTGGAAATAGACACAAATTCGATTAAATGGGGAAAAAGTATCACAATCAATGGACTAACAATATGCCATACAATTTTGATAAGTTTTTAAGTTTTGAGTTATTTAAAAAAAAAACGTAAATTTTGGATTTATACATTATCACAGCAACTTTTAATGAACCCAATGATTATATAACAATACGGCCCTGTCAAATTTTGAGAGCCTTTTTTATCCTAAATTCAATGATATATTATATTTTAAATCATATTTATGAATTTTTCAGGATACAGACCTGTATTTTCCATAAATTTCGAGAAGAGTTGAATGCAGTATGTCCTAAAATGAATATTTTTATAATTCTTTTATACTAATACACTACATAATAATCATAACACAAGATACATAATTTATCAACAATAACAAAACGGTAAGTATAAAAAATATACAAAGTTACAACTCAAAAAACGAGTGTTTGTTTTTAATAAATTTATTTTATCTAGTGATAGTACAATAATAATGGCTATGTTAATCTTGTTTACCTATATATATCTTATCTGGCATGCAGATATGGCATGGGAACAAGACATTGAAAATCTAAGAAATGTAATATGAATTCTTGATGATTTTGAACAATAGTGCATAACGTAAGTATTCTCATGGGAATGTAACTACACCGGATAGGTACATCGGCATACTGTTAAATTAAAACTAATATTAAATTAATTTCCCAAAAGTAGTTCGAAATGATTTCCGGCATTCTCCAAACATAAATAGCATCTTAAAACTGTAGAATTTAAAACATTCATTAGCGTATACGCAATCGAACATCATAGAGAGTCTCGAGCTATCGAACTGGATTTTTCTAAAGCCTTTGATCGTGTTTGGCATGAGGGGCTTCTAAGTAAACTGCGCTCCTATGGTATGCTCAGTCGACTCTGTGCATGGCTGTCTAGTTTGCTTAAGGACCGTTCTCTGCAGGATGCGATTGACGGATTTCTCGCAGATACCTTCACAATCAATACCGGTGTTCCTCAAGGGTCTCCCACCCTCTTCTTACTCTACATTAACGACCTTCTAGTGAAAACCAAAAATCCGATATTTCATCAATTTCATCTTTTTCTTTGAATGCACAAACATCAGCTGCCGACGCACATCTTCGCATAGGGGATGAAGTATTACGGCTCAACAAAGACCTAAAAGAAATTTTGGCTTGGGATGACAGTAACCAAGTCAAATTTAACGCTAAGAAAACCCAGGCAGCAGTTTTCTCTGAAAAGGTTAACATTATAGAACCGGATATGTCATGATGGCAGGACACGCAATTCCACTGGCTTCATCTATTAATTTGCAGGGCGGCAATCTGGGAGGAAATATGTTGGGATAACCACCTTGTGGCAATCGCCAAGGTAGCTTCGCAGAAACTTGGTGTAGTCTTCCGGACCAAAAGTTGTATATACCTCAACAACTTTTGACACTATACAAGGCCCAGATTCGACCATCACTAGATTACTGCGCTCATGTCTGGAGCTCTGCACCCAAACATACTCTTCGGCAACTGGATTCCATCGAAACGAGATCTGATCTGTGTCTGATCGAAGACCACGAGCTGACAAAGAGCCTCGTCAGTCTGGAACATCGATAACAGGTTGGTTATTTGACTCTCTTTTACAGATATTTGAATGGAAATGCCCTCATAATTCCACCCGCGGTTAATAGCAGAAATACAAGACAAACCACTGCCGCCCATCCATATGTGGTTAAGCTTAGTACTCCTCGAACTTCATTATTTAAGAATTCTTTCATCTGGAGGACGCCATCCTTATGGAACGACCTGTTATACTGTGGTCGTGTTTCCCAACGAGTATAACCTCCAACGAGTCAAATCGAACGTGATTCGCTTTTTGGAATTTCCTGTAGTGCTTGTGTTTGATCATAAAAAATTGTTATTCCTTTGATTGCGATACCTTTTTCCCATTTAATCGAAGTTGTATCTGTTACCATTAACGAAATCCCCATGGAGGCCCTCCTTATCTTGGGCACCTTGTATACGTTACCGATTGGCTCTATCGCAATTTTTTATATTTTATTGGCACTCGGATATTTTCCAATAAACTGGGGCCGTCGGCGTCGCCGATAATCTTGATGGAGTAATTTCGGAGTTCCAAGGCTCTTTGAATGACAGGGCCTGAGACTATAGCCCCCTAGCCCCTCCTTTTTAATCCAGGGCCGGATATCAACACACAAAATTGGTTCTTTTCTGAAAAGTTCTAATTCTCGCGTAGATCACCCTGTAACAGTGCAAGCTGTCGTGCATTAAGCTGGTGCTACCTACGTATTTCTTGACTTTTAAATATTTTATAATACCCACACTTTTGTCCTTTAAGCAGCAAGAAGAAAAGCGAATCATGAATCAATATAATAATAATAAATAAAATATAAAATAAAAAATAATGAAAATAAAAATTTCTTAAGAAGAAAGCCATTGAACTATTTTATTCGATTCCTCTTCAACGGAACGCCTATAAGCCCTACTATTTTGTGTGTCCCTATTTGACGGCTAACTTAATTTAATGACGTTCTTAATAAGTAAAATTTAATGTGTAACCATATACAGGGTGTCCCACTAAGGTCGGCGAGGTACGATATTATGGAAGCCATAAGCCTTATGTATATTTGATAAAAAAATTTTATTGACTAAATCGATCAAGAAAAATTTATGGAAAATATTTTCACGTTTCCAAAATGACTACTAGGGGGGGTGGTTGTTCGGGTTTGTTCGGGGGGTCGCAGGGTCAAATTTCTTCGAAGTATCACTAGTAATGAGCGATATTGTGATTTGTGAAACGTGATTGTTATTTTTTGATATCAGTGAAAATAAAGAGTGACGTGATCACAGTTTATCATTGTTAACCGAGGGATTAACTAGATAATATTACGTAGGAGAATATTGCTCACCTCGTAAAATAATTAGAAGGTGATGGTCAATGAATCTCAATCATTTATTATGTATATACTACTGTACTACTAAAAGAACTGTAACAAAATAAAATTAAAATCTGTAAAGAAATATTACACAACATTGATAACAAACAAAAGAAGACGATATTTCTACCTAGATTAAAGTAGCATTCTACCTTTCAAAAAAACTATGATGAACTAAACCCTGCGTACTTTACAACAAACTATTTGTTCATGTAAATACGCATGATTTCTTAATCATTTAAAAATAAAATCATTAATCATTTGAGATTTCTTATTACTTACCCTGTTTCTTTAAAAAAATGCCCAGTGCTTGCTAGTCTTTCGAATAATACTACTCATTTTCATTTCACGGTTTCAAGTTCAAGAGTCAGAAGTCACAGTCAAGAATCAAGTAACGACGACAACTTCACGGAACCACATTTTAAAAAAAGGTCTATATGAGATGTGATTTGAGAAAATCCACCAAAAAGCAATAAGGTACGAAGTCCAGTAACCTCCCTGTTATTCTTATGATCATATGCTAAAATGACCTTTATTGCTTACTCTCTACCAATAAGGCACGAAGTCCCGTATCACCCATGTTATTCTAACGGCTATATGTGAAAATGGCTTTCATTATTTTAACACAATTGATATTGGTACGACAGAATAAGCAAGGTATTATAGCAAATGTAATAAATGTATTTCTAATGGTGTTATAACAAGTCAACCTCATGGGAATAAATTTTAAACAAAAAGGTAGGTTTAATGTTTAGTAAAAGTGAAATACGTAAAGTCCAAAAGTGATTTGTTTAAACTGTGATCACATCGCGCATTTTATTGCTGCTGAGGAACTGTGACTACCTGTGATTTGTTGATATCAGTGATTAAATCACAGTTCGCGAAATATCGCTCACCACTAATTATCATTATGTTAAAGTAGGTTTCCATTTAATAATGCATATAAAACGCTCATTAATTTTTGCGAAAGTTTGTTTGTTAATCTCTGTTCGTATCACCGATAATAAGGGCGGAGGAAGCATGTAAAAAAATATTTTTAAAATTACTGTATCTTCCATACCCTTTATCCAAATTTAAACAAGTTAAGCTCGTTTTAAAGATAATTTTACTCTTATTAAATATCCGACTGTGGCCGTGATCGCTAATTCACACTACATCTTCTAGATGGTGCTGTTTACCCTTGATTCTATTTTTTACAGTTTCTTCTTCAAATTCGTCCTTAAATGGTGTACTAGATAGGATTTCAGATTTTTAGGATTTTGATCTACGATTAGGTTTTTCCTCGGCAAAGGTAAAATTTCTGAAACAGAGAGAAATGAGCGATTTAAAACATCTATCTTTTGAGAACTGGTGCTTGGTATCAGTACTCCATCTTCGCACACTATATCAAGTGTGGTTATGTCAGGAGATGATCCGGTGATCCGGAATGAATGTGGCAGGTTCTACATTCGGACGTTCATAAGTAGAAACTATTTTAACTACTGGATCTACATCATCCTCTTCATTCGTTTCTGGCACATCGGTAACAAAGGATAGGGCAAAAAAAATCCTATTTCATTCTCTTTCTAGGAAAGATCATCGCTAGGGAGATGTATGTGCCAGTAGCACTCATGCAACATCAACATACAGCTGTTACAAGTTGTCTACCATTAGAATTGGCTACTTTTCCTACCAGTCTTTTTCCTTTGCCGGTTAATATTGTCGGTAATTTATGGGGGACTTTGGATAAACCTGTCTCATCCAGGTAGTTCCGATCTTAATAAACACCCTATCATAATATATATAAGAGTACGCACTGCGAACTCTTATGCCAGATCAAGTGAGTACTCGTATACATACAAGTGAAAATGTTATTAAAACCCTAATTATGGTAAACAAGTTTTTATCTCAATAATATAATGAAAACGTTTAAAATATTGTATCATATGTACTTACTTCTCAAAACAATAAGATCTGATGTAAAACTACAGCACAAGCCAGCAGAATCATTTAAGCGCCAAATTGATACATCTGCTCCGATAATATAGATTTCAACTTTTGACCATAGAATAATACATAGTTAGAAGTGAAACTTACGGTTCAAAATTTAAGTAGGTGGCTCCGAATATATAAAAAACTGGGTGCGAAGTCTTATACATATGCGTGCTCTTATACGCATTTACCATATTAAATATCCGACTGTGGCCATGATCACTAATTCACACTACATCTTCTAGAGGGTGCTGTTTACCCATGATTCTATTTTTTTACAGTTTCTTAATAAAATTAAATAGCATTATATTATATTATTTTATTACTACACAAAAATAGCTACATTTTGGCTTAAATCATAATTCGATTTCTGTATTCCTTCTCGAGTTGTTTACAAATAACCATTTTCCTGCTTATTATGATATCCATGGAAACAGCATTTTGTCAACCGTGCTAGCTACTAGGCAACTTTGATATTAAGTTAGTTTGACATTGTTTTTAATTTTCTAATCTTTTCACGAGAAAGGTCGTTTCCTTTGTGTTGCAGGTAAGTAATTTGTAATTCAAATATTTATTTAGTCATCTTTATTTGTTATTTTATATTATAAAATGGTCTCAGTTAAAAAAAACTTGATGCGTATTTCTGAGTAGCAAACCTTTTTATAAAGAATTTTTCGTAAATTTTAGTTAATCATTTATCAATCTAGATATGAAAAACTAAACATGCAACATATTTACAGCTTTATCATATTAACTTGTGGTCAGAATTCTTTTAAATATTTTTAAAATAATATTTTTGGTCCTCTTTTTGATTATTGGATGAGTATCTAAAATAATTTTAAATCGTAAACTCATAGGGAGTCAATGGGAAATGGGGCTCAGAACTTACAACACCAGAATAAAAAAATACAATAAGGACATACCTATAATTTTTTCAACAGTATGCTTTTTCAGTTGTAAATTCGGTAAATTTAAAAATAACTTAAACGAAATTTAAATTACAAAAATAATATTTTTAACCAAAAATTGAATAAATTGTACTGAGAGTAAATATCAATAATAATTTCTTTTCAGAAATCATATGGGGCCCAAAAATATGGTCGGACTTGGAGCCTGAAATATTTGCTAGGGCCTAGAGCCCAGTTGAAGATGGTAAATTATAATTTACTTCCTATTTTTTAATAAAACTACTTATAAGCTTCTTTCTGAAGTTTAATTCTTCATTTGTAGTTATGTTATGCAATGCATAATGGATGCCATAACTTTGACGCCTTCGATTTTTTAATACGACTGTTTGTCTTCTTCCTGGTTATTAATATATACATTTATACTAGTAGGTTATCATTTGCCAAAAAAATTACATAGCACCTATGATAAAGCTTACTTAGCTATAGATATTTAATCCCTTTCAAATTGATTAACAGTTACTTTTGCTGCACTAGCAATAACAAATGTAATGCAGTCACCCATACAAATGAACTGCCATAAAGTACTTCCTTCTTAGAACAATTTGTATTTTGTTACATTGCGGATTTTTACGACTCGCTGCTTGTGGGTGCACATCACTGACGTTACTTTGTTAGTTGGCAAGTTAAATGATTCAAACACTTGATTCAATCATTTATATAATAAAGAAATTGAAGTAAACTATTTTAGAAATGTCAATTTGATACTTAATTTTGCTCACGTTTGTTTGTTTGTTGGTTGGTTAAAGGCGGGGGTTGGGTGTGATGCCCGAACTTCTATCACTGCAGCCTTCCGGCTTATTTGTGTATCCCGAATCTTGTTAGAAGATGAGTGTTCCTTCTATGAGGTCCATTAACTTTCTACCAAGCCTGTCATGTGAGAGGTTGTCTCCACGTTGTATGTTACCGAAGATATTTTGTCTTCTGCGAGACGCAGCTGTATATTATATGGGAGGCAGTTTTATCCTCTTCGACGCAGAGTCTGCATTCAATGGATCCGTTGTATATACCTATCCGTTGAAGGTGTTTTCACAAGTGACAGTGGCCTGTTAGAAGACCCATTACCTGTTTGTACTGGGGCAGCGTCAGCTTTAGCATGTCATTCGATAGTATTTTCGATTGTTGCCATCGAGATAGGTGTTGTTTTTTCGACAATCTATATAATGTTGTTTTTGTTGCCTGTTTTTCCAAAGACCGGTTCGGGGCTCCGGAGACTTTGAACGGATCCGGCTCTCGCTAGTTCATTCGCTTTCTCATATATCCCAGTCAAGGGACCCACAAGAGCTCCACCTTGTTCCCCCTGGCCGCTAGTTCTTTTAGGTTGACTTAAAATAATTGTTAAAGTATTTCAATCTTTTTGAAGCAGGAAATGATTCATAAGCAATTGAGTACTTGAAATACTTTACAAAATATTGTGTGCTTGAAACACATCTGAATAAAAGTATTTGGTAATAAAAGGGTGATTCATAAAATACTTTGTGCTTCAAATAATTTTACCACGGGTCAAGCAACTCACGCTCGCAGCCACAAATGGAATGTAACTGAAATAAACGAGCAATGTTTTTGTTTACTTAAATCCAACTAATTTCACCGAAATAGATATTAATGGAAACGAAAGATTTTTCTAAATAATGGCATAATAAACTTTTATCAAATTTAAGTTGTCCTCTCCGAACGAATAATGTAAACCGTTGTTTTCCTGATGAAAAAATTGAATACCTGTACCAGATAAACAGCGAATATAAAGATTCTGGAAGCAAAATGTAATATTTAATCTCTGTTTACCTGTAAATATTATCTGTCGCAAGCGGTAAAAGTGGCTATAAATATTTCTATGTCGATAAGGAAGTACCAAAAGCAGTTTTCCGTTTGTTTATTAAATTTTTTTTCACCTTCATATTATTCCGTTATTTTGTATTTTTAACACTTTCTTATCAATTTTTAAAATGCCAGAACGAAACTAATGAATAGTTGCTGCCATTCCAAAGGCCAGTGTTATTGTCCGCGATGCATATACAATAGGTACTATGAAATTGAAAATAAGAAAAACATTTTAATGGACAAGAGATTGGTTTTCCAGCATTGCATTGGCGGAAATTAAATGCTCGACAGAATAGCCAAATTTGATTCAACGATTGCAATTGTAGCGAACAATTAAATTTAATGCCGGATTTTTAACTTTTTACCCAGGAATTGCGAGAAAGAAGAACTAAATGTTTGTTACTTCTGTAACCTCGTTAATTGATTCTTTAGATGAAAGTAACAAGGAATTGAGAGATTACTAAAATAAAAAGTGGTTTTATAGCACTCACGAGTAAAGCTTAGGTTAGTTAGATAAGTAACGAATGTTTCAAAATAATTTATTTATGTCCATTCGCACCATTTTCGATTTACTACATGATTAGGTAATCTGAAATTAAATCTTAATCTTAAATTATTATTTATTTATTTGCACTAACACAAAATTAGAGGATTTAACAAATTCTGGAGTAGAGCTTTGGCATGGCAACTTGGGCCTGGTTTAGGTTTTTTTTAATAGCATTTCTAACTGTCTAGCTGTCAACAAAAATGCGAAGACTATTAGGATCAAGAAAAGTGGGTTTTCTTTTTAATTATTAACTATGATGAGATACCGTCAGCTAAACTACACGACCCAATGGAGAGATGTTTTCAATTTCTACGAGCACAGCCAGTACTGTAGTTTTCCTCAGCCTAAATCTTTGGAAAAACTGCAGTTCATCAAGATCAAGAAAAGTTGGTTTTCTTTTTAATTAGTAACTATGATGAGACAGCGTCAGCTAAACTACACGACCCAATGGAGAGATGTTTTCAATTTCTACGAGCACAGCCAGTACTGTAGTTTTCATCAGCCTAAATCTTTGGAAAAACTGCAGTTCATCAAGATCAAGAAAAGTGGGATTTCTTTTTAATTATTAACTATGATGAGACAGCGTCAGCTAAACTACACGACCCAATGAAGTGATGTTTTCAATTTCTACGAGCACAGCAAGTACTGTAGTTTTCCTCAGCCTAAATCTTTGGAAAAACTGCAGTTCATCAAGGTCTTCAAAATTACTTACTACTCCTAAAATATCTTCGTCTAAGCAAACCAAAATCGACAATATCAAAATCGTCTTCAAAAATATTACCTTGTCCAGCAAAGCATCAATAATTTAATTTCAGTAAACTGCAAGGCAAACCCAACCACAATTAGGTATTCCAACGATATGTCAATAATGGCGCGTAATGGCAAAATAACGTGGCTGGTGACATTTATCGGGTGGCTCAATGCATTTTGCCATCAGATTAGGATTCCCCCCTATTTGTAAGGTTACAATTCTAGAATTAGGACTTAATTTCGGAATAATCTTTTATTTTCTTAGGATTCAAATATAATCTCTGATTAGGTGATAATTAATGATTACAAATGGGGTGCAAACGAAATTTAATCGTTAATCTAGTGTAATAATCCTAGATTACATAATACGGTGCAAATTAGCATTAGTAGTTTCATGAAAACTTGACGTTGGCGACAATAACGTAACCTGTTTTTCTAGACTTTTCTATATTTTTATGTGATTATATTAATTTTGGTGTTTATGTGATCTGAATGATACTATCAACACTTATCAATAGTATACTTTAAAATGGTTAATAAGATGATATAAAGAAAAATAATATTTACTAAATATCACGTGACAGGCAAACACCATTTTAAGTGACTCTGTAAACTTGCTAGGAACGTGTTAACACCGGCCACCGGAAAAAGATAAAATTGGTTTATGTTGGCTGTCAATATAAATGGTCTTATGCATTTCAATATGTTTAAGCTGTAACGGCACCGTCAAACGGTATCGTCAATCGTAACGTCAAGAGTTTATAAATCCAGCTTTATCGTTGCATGCTAAAAGTTTATCATTGCTCTTTTGAAGCGTTTAGATAGTGAACGGCGATCTTTCTCCACATGTAGGAGCCGAAAGGCACAAGGCAGTCGCTATTATAGACCAAAAAATATGAAAATATTGCAACCGCTTGGCTTGAATAATAATATTAATTATTCGATTTTATGGATTTTTCGATTTATATTCTATAGGAAAACAAGATTGTGCCGAAGTTTGTTATCTATGTGAAAAAAATAATTTGACGTTTTTTACGAAAGAAGTAGCCAGGGCGAACTTGATGCCTGAATGGCAGGAAAAGTGTAATGACGGAACAAATGGACGATGGACCCACAAACTGATACCAGATATACAGAAATGGGTTGGACGGCCTAAGGGAGAAGTCGACTATTTCTTGACGCAAGCGTTGTCGGGCCATGGCTGATTCTGAAAGTACCTATATAACCGTAGGAGATCAGACTCTAATTGGTTGGTAAAATTGATTTTTTATAATATTGTTAATTTTAAATTTTAGGAAATTTACTAGATTTTATGCGTTACCCTGTACAATTAGATGTATCCGGACGTAAACTACTCTGCCTTAAACTCTAGAACATGTTTTCTATCATTTGAAACAACAAATATTAAAATGGGTTCATTATTAACGAAATAACAGTAAATTAATTAGGGCACGAATTTTTGAATATTCGATAATTAATTGGCATTAGTGTTCTGATCGCGCGAACGAAAAATCGCTTGAGCACTCGATTATTGAAATAACCGACATTGCTCGATTATTAAAAAACCCGCTCGAGTTATAAATTCAAGCGAAAATCGTCGCTTGTTACTTATTACCTTTCACTCGATACAAGAGCTTCGCTTGACGCCGTCGTATATTCGAGCAGTTTTAGTTATAAATTTAGGCGAAAAATCGAATCATTGCCTTTCACTTGATACCCGATCTTCGGGCGCCACCCGAATTGTGCCGATTGGCGACGTTCGAGTTTGACGCTCAGAAGGCTGACACGATATACGTCTTTCTTAAAGGCACATAAGCGAGAAGGTGCATATAAAAAAGTAAGCCAAATCCCTTAGTGTATTCGTCGCGACATGGATTTTGTTTTGACTGGGACTGGCTAGCCAGCCACGATTATAAATTTAAAAAAATGAAATGATGTAATTTTTAAAAAAATCAGAATCAACTTTTCTTTCTTATTAAAAACTCTAGACTAAACTTCTAAAACTTACGAAAACAACCTCTATTGTTTTATCAACACATTCTTCTTAATCATACAAATTTCAAGTTATTAATTGATCGAGCGATTCACTCGATTATTAAAATCGCTCGAGTATCAAGTCCTCGATTATTAAAATCATCGGTTTTTCCCAACACTAATTGGCAGAGTGTACTATAATATTATCGTCAACAATGTCTGTAAACTTATTTAATAGATAGGCGTTAATGTTTAAGCCAAAGTCACAATCAGTTTTATCTGTATCATTGGCCTGGGGCTATCCATAAAAAGCTCTAGATAAGAAATTTGGAAGTTTTCCGTTTCCTTCTTTATTGTCTTTTTCGACTCTGTATTCGTATTTTCTGGAATTGCTGCAGGCTACTACGGGTGCGAAGTAAGCTTTTTTGGTCTTGCAATTTAGTCCGAATTTATTGTCTCCTATAAAGTGGGAAAAGGAAATTGTTCGCAATGCCGTTTTATGTTTCAGGATTTAAAGATAGAAAGTTACCTTTTCCTTACATTTAGGATCAGCCTTGTCTTCTAAGAGGCTAGAAACAACGATAGAAAATAGAAAAGCCACGGAAATTGTACCAATATACTATACATATACAGTGAAACCTCTCTTAGGCTACGGGATTGTCTAAATGTGGCCGCCCTTGGGAAATTTGTTATTAGGTAATATGTAAATGCAAAATTATTACTATGTATATGTATGTACAAATAAACATAACAAAAATACACAGTTTGAGTTAGGATGTAGTACTAAAAAAAATCTAATAACGTAGTTTGACGTGTTTTTGTTTTAAACTTGCAATCTAGAAAATGTAATTAGAAGTCTGATAACAATTCCATTGCTGTAGAGTCACCTATATTCTTTACATACTCTTGTAATTCCTTTACCATACTAATGGCTTGTTGATAATTGGGGACATTTGTTTGATTACTGCATTTCAACTTCTTCATCAGAGTCGTCAGATATTGATGTGGTTTCAGATTGGGCTACATAATCGGTAGGAATGGGGTCACTATCATCTTCTAATAGCACATTGCTATCAATGTTTATGAACTCGCCCAAATCATTGTTATCAAATTAAAAACTTCCACAACATCAATTTTCAATCGTGAAGTTCTTTCGCGCTGCCACGCATACGCGATTTTGTTGCCCGTCTGTCTTCAGAGAGTTATTGCACCGTACTTATTCGTCTCCCAAATAATTTAAAATTTTTTTTGTCCGTTTAAAGAAGAGTCCGCGTCCACCCAAAGGAGAGTCCGCCCAAAAGAGGTTGATTTTCATGGAACTTCATATACCTAGTTCCGTACTATGCAAAAATGTCCGCTTAATAGAGATGTCCGCTTATCAGAGGTGTCCGTTAGAAGAGGTTTCACTGTATCTGAACTAGTAAAAGTTTAAGGAAGGAATGTATGCCTGATGTACAGGGTGGCCAATTAAGCGAGGTATGCAGCTAATCTTGGAAACCGTTCATAGTAGAGCTTCGAAAAAAAATATTTATAAGAAAAGTTGCTAACAGAAATTTGTAAGTTTGTAGAACGGCCGCTAGGGGCGTACATTAATGGTAGTTTGTTAACAGTATATTTCTCTTCAATTTGCTTAGATAAGTGATAAGTGAACAACTGAGATAAGTGAACAACTTTTCTGAGATACTTCAACATTAAACATCGATAACACCGCGCCATTCATTCCCTATCTCCTTTCGCAGCTATCAGCTTCTGTTTCGTTGCAATAGACAGTGTCCGAGCATTCGAAACTGCGAAAGAGCGGAACAAACTGTTCCTGCAAAACAGGAAAACATATCGACCAAGGCATCTTTTAACGTACTTTTGATTATCCATTTGGATACCCAGTAAAAATCAAATGAATCCAGAAATATTTTAATTACTTAGTAATTTAAAAACCACTGAACTGATACCGGTGATGACTGATACCTAAAAATGCTTTAAAATGATCAGTCAGAAAAAATATTAAAAAAATATGGCGGTTTAAAGGAAATGGGTACGCGGCAAAAATTTATTAAAGACTGGATACGCAGTAAAAAAATCACTAGAAGATGCCTTGCTATCGACCCATACCTGTTAGGACCTGTTTCACTTAAAAACCAGTTTCGAAAGGAACAGATCTTGCTCCAAAGCGGCATCCATAATTTGCAGACGATAATCAATTAAAACAGGATATTATTTCCTATTTTGAAGGCTAACAAACTATCTTTGTAATGGATAAATTCATTGCAGCACAGATGGCGCAATTGTATTGACATA
Organism: Barypeithes pellucidus; assembly: GCA_963991005.1. Taxonomy (NCBI): domain Eukaryota; kingdom Metazoa; phylum Arthropoda; class Insecta; order Coleoptera; family Curculionidae; genus Barypeithes; species Barypeithes pellucidus. The sequence continues at coordinate 33,260,436 of OZ022562.1, forward strand.
AAGGGCGACTGTGATGAAAAATAAAATTATCAAAGAAATTGTAATTATTCTGTTTTATTTTAAGAAGAAAACACTCACATCGTAACGATTGTAAGTTCAAGCATTCAGAAAGAAGCATTCCCATTTCGTAACCCCATTCTACTACCTAGTCTAAACATTAGTACATTAGGAATCCCGTTTTACCCCATTAACCCGTAAATATTTCTCGAGCGTTGCAGTTTATGTTAAGGAAGTTGGAATTTGCCTTTTACAAGTCACGACCAAACACCTTTTCGGTGTGGTTAACTTGGTTAAAGTTCGTGTTACCATGCACGACATGTACATATTACTTTATAGACTAAACAAATTAAAATTGCTAAAAAATAGTTAAGCCTGTGGTATACAGGGTGAGGCGGGAAGAACGGAATACGTGAAAATAATGTAAAAAATTTTGATTTTTATTTCTTTTCAACTTAATAACTTAATTTAATAGTTTATTAAGATACAAGTTTCATAAGACATTATCTTAGAGCACGCGTTTAATTTAAAAAAAGAGCCGCGAAGCGGGGAGTTTCTAAAGTACAAGTGCTCTAATTGTCTTATGAACCGTGTATTTTATAACACTTTTTCTATTTGAGCCTTTAAAGTCTGAAAACTTTAAAAAATATAGTAGATTTTTTCCATTTGAATTAATATTTTCTTTTCTATGTTGGCAATACATTTACAATTTAATAAAATGTTACAAGTATCAAATATGCCATGATAGAACTAATTGAATACAACAAAGCTTCTTCCCATCCGTCATAATTAAAAATAAATATATTATTAAAGTTAATAAAAATGAGTCAGGAAGAAAGTTGACTCCGTCAGAAACACGAGCAATTGCAGAAAATAATTTAGAAAAACTTTTAAAAAGAATATGCAAAAGTTGCATATTATATATTTTCGAGTATAGGTATTTCAGATAAATATCTAGTAAAAATGATCTATTTGAAGGTTAAAGGTTAGTATTTAAAAGTTTTCAATAAAAAATTTTTGTCGAATCCATAATGCCTAGGAAACTAATTTCAACGCAATTGAAGTAAGCCTAAAATTCGAACCCTACTTGCTGCCAACATAAAAAAAAATAAAATTTCAATTTCATAAAGTGGCAGGTTATTCAATTTTTCTGCATTTTATAATGTAGCCATTATGAAGCCCAAATAGAAAAAAGCATTTTTTTTATAATTACACGTAATAACTAGACCTGCACTGAAATTAATGGTTCTTAGGTTATTATTTAAAAACATTGTATTGGTTACTCTTTTAATGGAATGATGTCACTCCAGGTGACAACCATTCCAATTCTTTACCAGAGACAAAGTCACCGAATAAAAAAATTTACATGAATATGTCCACTTTTGGAACGCGATTTCTTCTGTAAATATTTTTTATTGTAAAAATGACCAATAACTTTCAATGAAGTGTTGGAAAAAGGCTTCGTTCAAGAATAAAAGCCTTAAATCAGATGTAACGGATCCCTGCATCTTCGTACCAGATGATTGGTAAAGAATTTATAGTATAGCGAATATGCAATCATTCGAAGCAGGCAAGCGAGATAAGGCGAGGTTACCACTAGGATGGGTGACCGCTTGGGAATTCGACGTATAATTTTTACCAAATTTTTTTTGTAAATTTGACAAAATTTGTTAAGTAAATTTTACAAAACATTTGAGTATTTCTTACAAAAGATCTCAGTAAATTTTACAAAAGATTATAGTAAATTTTACTAAAAATAATTGTAATAAGTTTTACAAAAACTTTTCACATAATATGTACATAAATGGTTTACTAAATATAATGAAATCTCTCTTAGGCGGACAGCTATGGGACCGTCTAAATGTGTCCGCCTAATAGAAGTGTCCGCCCATGGGAAATTTGGTATTAGGTAATATGGAAATGCAAAATTATTACTATGTATATGTATGTACAAATACACATAACATAACAAAAATACACTAGTTTTGCGTTTTGTACATGCAATCTAGAAAATGTAATTCCACGTCTGATAACAATTCCGTTGCTGTAGAGTCACCTCTATTCTTTGCATACTCATATCATTCCTTTACCATACTAATGGCTTGTTGATAATTGGTGACATTTGTTTGATTATTGCATTTCAACTTCTTAATCAGAGTCGTCAGATAGTGATGTGGTCTCAGTTTGGACTACATAATCGGTAGGATAGGGTCACTATCAGCTTCTAATTGCACATTGCTATCAATGTTAATGAACTCGTCCAACTCATTGTTATCAAATTACAAACTTCCACAACATCGATATTCTCTTTCAGACTCAAAACGCGACATTTTTGTGCCAACGTTACGATTTTAACCTTAAAACTCACAAATAAACGGCGGACTGCTGTCGGGGAATCACACATACTTTCATTCGGCGAAGTTCTTTCGCGCTGCCACGCATACGCGATTGGTTGCCGGTCTGTCTTCGGAGAGTTTTTGCACCGTACTTATTCGTCTCCCAAATACTTTTAAAAAATTTGTGTCCGTTTAAAGGAGGGTTTTCGAACTCTTTGTATCAAAACAGCCTGTCCGCGTCCGCCCAAAGGAGGGTCCGCCCAAGAGAGGTTGATTTTCATGGAATTTCGTATACCTAGTTCCGGACTATGAAAAAATTGCCGCTTAATAGGGTTTTCACTGTATTTGTAATTATTACTAAAAATTTAGGTTTAAATTTTGCTATTCTCAATAAAAGTTGTCACATACAGAGTCATAAATTATGGTTAGTTTTATTATTTTTATAGTAAAAGTTTTTGTCCGTTGGAAACTACGACTCAAACATAATAAATTGTGGGATTATTGGAAAGATATTTAAACGACCTGTAAAATGATCTGCCTCTAGGCCCCCTTTCCATTTTAGATTCTAAGGATAATATTATTAATTTTAATTTATTCACACCCTGTATGAAATAACTAAACAGTTGGATCCAACGAGTATACTGTAATAATTCTCCCTCACGCACGTATAATAAAACTTACTTTTATATTACGCAAGCATATTTTTCATCTTTAAAAACGCGTAAAAAGTTATATCTTTCGGAAACACAAGATTTTCCAGCTCATATTTTAAACAACTTTGGCATGTTATTAAGAACTCGTAAATTTCTCGAACAGAAACAAGCAGTGCTGCCGCTTGGCTACAATTGTACGAAGTTTGGTACATTTTTTTATGATGGCATATATGGATTTTAAAGTTCGTGTCTGGAATTTTGTCCATTTTAACGTTTTCAATAAGTGTCGGTCTGCGCTGTGTTGTTTTATAACAAAAAAAAAATTTACAATTTTTCAATTCTATTCGATCCAAGCTGCTTGCTTTAGTCTGTTGCTAATCGGCACCTTATCACAAAATTCAGAGTACAAGTACAATTTCGCGAGTTCCTAGATTTTTGGTGTAATATACATATGTTTTGTATGGAAAGTTGTATTTTCCGCACTTATTTGAATTTGGAAAGTAACACTATTCATAATAAAATTTCCCACGCACGGAAAAAATGCTAGTAAAATTATTATAGTAAAGATTTTATTATAAAATTTCCTATAAAATATAATATTAGTTGCATTTTTTATTACTAATCTGTACCAAAATATAGTAAATTTTAACAAACACTATAGTAAAATTATTATAGGAAAGATTTTATTGTACGATTTCCTATAAAATTTTGTAAGAATTACAATTTTCATTATTAATCTTTACCAAAATATTATTGAAAACATAATTTACAAAAACGATAGTTCGGATTTCTAATAAATATAGCAAAATCAACTAAAATACATATATTGTAATTTTTACATCGAATTTATGTAAATAATTTACCTATAACTCCAGTAGGTAAATATTTTTAAATGTATGGTACATTTTACTGTTGACTATTATTGTACTTTAAGTATTTTCTATCGAAAGTTTAATTAAGTAAATTTCATCGCAAGTTTAAATAAAGTGTTGCAAGACTGCGTTTTTACAAGAATGAAGAGCTTAAATCAGACGGAACGGTTCAAACAGAACCAGCTATTTGTTTTTATTTATTATAACGTACCTAATAATATATTTTTTATGGAAACAATAAGCTCCATCCGCTTTAGAAATGTATCACCAGTCTGCAAAGAAAATTGAAATATTTTAGTTCATATTCACAATCACAATGTTTTATAAGTACCCCGAGTAGAACAGCCTGGAAAACAAACCCGCCAAACGCCAAGTTAAATAAAGGTTATATTTTATGTCAAAAATCCAAGAAAAAAATAAAAGTAACTAAATTATAGTCATGCCAACATAAACTGATCTTAGTTCAGCTGATCTAAAGTTCAAATTATACTGAACAATGTAATATTGAATGAACGCAGTTCATGGGTTGATCGGCGTTCCGTTAAACCTAAGTTCAGAATTGTTTTATACAACCAGCCTTAAGTAAACAACACCGCATCATTTCATACTTTTAAGTGTGATTTAAGTCAAAGTACTTTGGCATTTAGTCTTGATTGCAAGTTTTATTGTGTAAAAATGATGTAGACCACCAAAATCAGAATTTTTTTTAAGATGCCAGTTGAAAGAAATATATCAAAGAGTACAAATTGTTTGAGACATGATGCATTAGAAATAAAGTTAATTTTATCTAAGAGGTGATATTTGTGGACTATTTTGTTAAGTTGTTCAAAAATTTACCAATCGTCAATGTTTTCCAATGCCAAAAATTCAAAAACGTCAACATGGGACAGTATAATAAACTTTTCTTAAAAAGAAAATCATCAACTAGCAGAAATGTTGCAGCCACTGGCATCAACATCTAATTTCACCACCGATAACACTGAATTCCAATGTTCAATTGACGTAATATCGAGCTGATCTCCATGGTGAATTTTCACTTTTCTCGCCTGAGGCGCCTTCGTCGATTCCACGTTTCTTACGACGCGCGTTCGGCTCGCGTAACTCAACGGTGACGGGACCCGTTGTATCCTATTTTATCCCTTTCTGAATCCTCGAGCTAGTGTGAGCTTTGCAAACACATTTTTGTTCCTGTTAATTGGTTATCTGCTTCTCCAAAGGGTTCAGATTCCCACCTGGTTTTCTCATTTCCAAAAAGTTATTTACTTGGGGAAGTCCCTAAATATTTCTCTCTTTTACGTGGCTACGATTTGCCATTGTTTGTTAGTCATGCAGTCGGTCTTGTGTTTGCTAGCAGTCCACCAGATCCGAAAGAAGATGAAGGCAAAATCTTGTCTAAGGAAATTAATGAATGAACTTAATTTGGTATAGTTATTTTTTAACGTAAGACGAATCCGAATCCGAACTTTTGTTCTATAACTATACTTGATTTTATTGGAAATGAAATATAACACAATGAAAAATTTTATATTTGATAACGGTGGGATATTTTGAATGTTTTTTAATGTCCTTGTCTATTTAAGGGTCCACGATCGGATTAATTGATGAATTGTTTATTACAATAAAAGTCAAACCTAAGCTAGCATAAAATCTCAACTAGAGAGATATGAACTGAACCGGTTTCTATAAAAATACCTAAAGCACTGTTCCGTTGCTAAGATTAACTTAAGATACCGATTTGATTTTTAGAACTAGTAATTTATTTTTGACTGCGGTCGAAAGACGGTCAACAGTAAGGCAATACCAAATTCTGAACTGCAGCAAAATGAACTAAAATCTGATCAAAATAATGTAACAAAATATACATTAAACTTTAATATTAATCATTACCATAGTAACTAAAAAATTTTTGTTCATTTATTTCATAGAATACATATTTTTAAATCTTCTGTATTTAAAAAAAATAAAATTGGTGGTTATTTCCATTGTTGTTATACCTAATACATACAAAAAGTGTCTTTTCCGCACTTACGGCTTGCTCTAACTCCGGTTTGCGCCGATGTATATAGAACCCTGCCTAACAATTATCGACCAGTCGCATTGCTTTCAGTTATATCAAAAGTAATGGAGAAAGCTATTAACCAACATCTTCTAAAGTACCTGGAAGGCTTCAACATTATCAGCGACCATCAATATGGGTATCGGAAGTCCAGATCAACTGGAGATCTTCTGCCGATGTCACCCATCTTTGGAACAATGCAATCTAACATCATGGGGAGTCTCGGGCTGTTGCACTGGATATTTCTAAAGCCTTTGATCGTGTTTGGCATATAACGACCTTCTAGTGAAAACGAAAAATCCGATATTTAGTTTTGCTGACGATAGCACACTTATCTCATCTTTCTCTTTGAATGCACAAACATCGGCTGCCGACGCACATCTTCGCAGACAGCATGAAGTATGACGCCTCAACAAAGACCTGGAAGAAATTTTGGCTTGGGGTGACAGTAACCAAGTCGAATTTAACGCTAAAAACCCCAGGTAGTAGTTTTCTCTAAAAAGGTTAACATCACAGAACCGGATATAGTCATGGACGAACACGCAATCCCACTGGCTTCATCTATTAATTTGCTGGGCGTCAATCTGGGAGGAAATATGCCTGGTCATAACCATGTTGTGGCAATCGCCACGATAGCTTCTCAGAAACTTGATGTACTCTTCCGAACGAGAAAGTTGTACACACACCAACACCAAAATATGACACTATACAAAGCTCAGATTCGACCATCACTAGAGTACTGCTCTCATGTCTGGAGCTCTGCACCCAAACATTCTTCGGCTACTAGATTCCATCGAAAGGAGGGCCACTCATCTGATTGGAGACCACGAGCTGACGAAGAACCTCGACAGCCTAGAACATCGAAGATAGGTTGGGGATTTGACTCTTTTACAGATATTTTCATGGAAAGTGCTCGGCTGACCTTGCCCTCTTAATTCCGCCCAGAGCGGTGAATAGCAGAAATACACGACGAACCATTGCCGCCCATCCATATGTGGTTAAGCTTAGTGCTCCTCGAACTTCATTATTTAAAAATTCTTTCATCTAGAAGACTTCATCCTTATGGAACGACCTTCCCGAGATTGTTTTCCCAATAAATATAACCTCCAACGATTCAAAACCAACGTGAATCGCTTTTTGAGCACACGCACCACTCCCAGAGTGCCCTAAAGGATTTTTCCTATAGTGCTTGTATCTGATACATTTTTTGTCATAAATTGTATATCATCGTAAATGATCTGTTCTTATTGCATGAATCTATACTTAATTTTTGTAATTCATTTTTGAAATACGAAATAATATTAGACGTACCATATTCTTTAGCAGTGTATAAACAACTTTCAAATTTGGCGACACAAGTTCAGGTTAAAATTTTGAAGTTTACCATGGCTTAACCTCTTTAAGTATTACTTTTTACACTTAGACTTGTTGTTAACTCGCAGATACTGGATGTTGATACCCTTTCTTATTGGTATTTTAAAGAAATTAACAACGGCAACATTGCAACGGAGAGTTTTTCCGGTTTCGCTCTTTACGACTTTGCCCATTTTATCGGCATTTTTATGCAAAAGTAAAGTTTAGTAGTGAATGCAAAGCACAAGATTTAACAAACAATTTAGGAATTGAAATAAAGTTTTATTGTTGAATAAAAATATTTACGAGCAGATACAATTCTTCTCAATTTAATATACAGTCTGTTGGGTAATTCTTTGCTACAGACAATGCACCATAATAAAATCTTAGCATTTCTGGACAAAAATGCGCACAAAAAGTATTAAAAGAAATATATAAGTTAATATGAGACTAAAACCATTAGAATATTAATCTAATGTTAAAGGATATAAAACTTTTTTAAGCATAAACACATTTTAATAATTTTTGTTTCTTATCGTGTGTTAAGGTTTCTTGGCACAGATTGAAATCAAATGGTTTTTAAGGGATTGTAATATTTTCCCAGGTTTGCCAGTACTTTTTAACCTGATTTGTTTCGCTTGCAAGGAAAGAAAACCTTATTTGATTAATTAATTATTTACGAAAATATTTAGTAAACCATTGATATTTTTGTAAAATTTACTAAAACCTTTGGTAAAATTTAATAAAACCTTTCGTAACATTTGTATACTAGAAACTTTTGTAAAATTTATTAAAATCTTTTGTAAAAATTTTGACACATGGTATTCAGAAGCGGTCACCCATCCAAGTACTAACCGTGCCCGACGCCGCATGACTTCGATTATCGATTTCCTCACTTCCTCTTAAATTCCCCACATGTTCTCCTAACGAAGAGCCAGTTCTGATTGATCCGTTGCATTTGATTTAAGCTTTTCATTCTTGTAAAATGCCATTTTTACAATAATTTATTTAAACTTGGTCATTTTTACAATAAAATATTCTTAAAGTACAATAATAGTCGTCAGTAAAACGTAGAGTACGTTTCAAGAAAATTGAATACGACTTAATGATTTCCTGGGTCGGTCCCTTTGTGTAGACAAGAGCTTGGCAATAAACAAGTGAAGTATGAAGGGACGGACTAAAGAAATCAAGTAATGATATGATTATATTAATGTAATCAAATGAAATAACATTTTTTAAAAATATTACTAGTCATATTTATTTACATTTATAATGTCATTCTATAGATAGTTCTGTTTCGCTATCGCTATCCTCATCAAAATTAATTATAATTGGATTAATTATACGATCCAGACTAATATACGACTTTTCTACAGTTATTACGTGACGGACTGAATTTTTCCAACTACCTGGGGGAATATCATTAAAGCATTTGGTATTAATTCTACAACACTAGAACTTAAAGTCGGAGAAATATTTTCAGACCTAACCAGTGATTTTAACTGGTGCCACATATGCAATAATAGGGTTTGTTTCTTTTTGTTTTGTTTGTTTCTTCTGCCAATGTGTCACAAACATATACTTTTTTATACAAAATGTCTTTAAAACTTCTAAAAGATCACTTTTTTTATAACTTTCTTCAAAATATATATCATTCGCCGCCATGTAGTTCTGAATCTACAATTTTGTATTATTTGAGTTTGGAGCTTTATATAATTGGCGACTGTGATAGCTCGCAGTGTCCATTAGTATCACGCCATTCTGAGGAATGTTTGGTAAAAGACAATTCTTGAACCATTCCTCAAAAACTAACAAATTTTACCACAAGAAGATATTTAAATATAAATTAAGTAACCTACCTGATGTGCCTATATTTAATTATAATTATTACAATCCGGTCCTTTCCACATAATAATAACAAAGGGTCATAAATAATGGGATGACCCCAGGTACTTTTACGACAGTCATTAAGTTATATCCATTTTTCTTGAAACAATCTTACCTTACACTTGAAAATATTTAACTATTGGAGTTATATATATATTATTTTGATTTAAATTCGTTGTAAAATTTACAATATCTTTTACTTGATTTTACTAGATTTAATAGAAATTATAGTTTTTTCGAATATTATTTTGGTAAAGATCAATAATGAAAATTGTAATTATTATAATATTTTATGGGAAATCGTACAATAAAATCTTTACCATAATAATTCTATAGTATTTGTTGAAATTTACCATATATTTTCGTATTTTACCAAATTTTTTTGAATTTTTTTTTTTGAAAATTATATTTATAATATTATTTTGGTACAGGTTACTAATAAAAAATGTAATTAATACTATAATCTATAGGCAATTTTACAATCAAATATTTACTATAATAATTTTACTATAGTCTTTTTTCCGTGTGTGATCGTTAATTAGTTTTTTTTCTGTCTTGTAAGCACGATTAAGGGAAAGAAGGTATAGGATTGAAAGGTTTCTCCACCAAATTAAGTATATTATTGAATAGAGACTTTCTTAAATTTGTTAATCTAGAGCAACCTAGAATATGCTATATAATATGCTATAAACTATCGACCAGTCGCATTGCTTTAAGTTATAGCAAAAGTAATGGAGAAAGCTATTAAACAAAATCTTCTAAAGTACCTGGAAGGCTTCAATATTATCAGCGATCATCAATATGGTTTCGGAAGTCCAGATCAACTGGAGATCTTCTAGCCTATGTCACCCATATTTGGAACAACGCAATCGAACATCATGGGGAGTCTCGGGCTGTTGTACTGGATATTTCTAAAGCTTTTGATCGTGTTTGGCATGAGGGGCTTCTAAGTAAACTGCGATCCTATGGTATGCCCAGTCGATTCTGTGCATGGTTGTCTAGCTTTCTTAAGGACCGCTCTCTGCAAGTGGCGATTAAGGGATTTCTCTCAGACACCTTCACCATCAATGACGATGGTCCTCAAGGGTCCATATTGTCTCCCACTCTCTTCTTACTCTACATTAACGACCTGCTAGTGAAAACTAAAAATCCGATATTTAGTTTGGCTGACGATAGCACACTTATATCATCTTTCTCTTTAAATGCGCAAACATTGGCTGCCGACGCACATCTTCGCAGACAGCATGAAGTATCACGCCTCAACAAAGAACTGGAAGAAATTATGGATTGGGGTGACAGTAACCAAGTCGAATTTAACGCTAAAAAACCCAGGCAGTAGTTTTCTCTAAAAAGGTTAACATTATAGAACCGGAAATAGTCATGGCCGGACACGCAATCCCACTGGCTTCATCTATTAATTTGCTGGGCGTCAATCTGGGAGGAAATATGTCTTGGCATAACTACGTGGTGGCAATCGCCAAGATAGCTTCTCAGAAGCTTGGGGTACTCTTCCGAACCAGAAAGTTGTATACACCTCAACAACTTTTGACACTATACAAAGCCCAGATTCGACCATCACTAGAATACTGCTCTCATGTCTGGAGCTCTGCACCCAAACATACTCTTCGGCTACTGGATTCCATCGAAAGGAGGGCTATTCGTCTGATCGGAGACCACGAGCTGACGAAGAACCTCGACAGCCTAGAACATCGAAGACAGGTTGGGGATTTGACTCTCTTTTACAGATATATTCATGTAAGCTGCTCGGCTGACCTTGCCCTCTTAATTCGGCCCAGAGCGACGAATAGCAGAAATACACGACGAACCACTGCCGCCCATCCATATGTGGTTAAGCTTAGTACTCCTCGAACTTCATTATTTAAGAATTCTTTCATCTGGACCACTACATCCTTGTGGAATGACCTTCCCGAGGTCGTTTTTCCCAACGAATATAACCTCCAACAATTCAAAACCAACGTGAATCACTTTTTGCGACGCACCACTCCCAGAGTGCCCTAAAGGATTTTTCCTATAGTGCTTGTGTTTGATCATAAAAAAAACGCTGCTCTAAATCTCCCATTTCACCATATTTACCCCAATTTACTTAATTTTGTAAGCCCATTTTGTTTTAATGCTTAGAATATAGCGCATGTCTGCTTCTTACCCTAGATATGGTTTTGATCAAGCTTCTATTCGTAAACCATTTTGTTCTTTGAATATTCTATTAAATATATTTTTATAATGTATACCTTCCTGAGAGTTATCATATGGCGTCTGCCACTGACTTGTACGGTATTGTCGTAACTGGGCACGGCTTCTAGAAATGGAGAAAATAACTGATTTTTGAGAAGATAGTGTAGTTTCCCTGAGCGACACCAGGATTTATGCTAATTTTCTATCAAGGTTTCATTACATTGATGTACTTTGATTTATCTATTAATAATGGGGATTAGGATGCTGCCCTGTGGTAGGCCAATTCTAACATTTTTGGATTTTAATATTCCGTCTTTGTAACCTTATAAGAATATTTCGGTTATGGTATAACTGATATATTATGTATTGTATTAGAGTCATTATTTTGGAAACCGCACACTTTTTAACCTTGACATTTTAGAATCGTATGAAAATTGGCAATATTTCTTTATATAATTCCACTCTCATAGGTGCATAGAAAACTATGTCGCCATCATATGCGTCAGATAGTAGTTTATAATTTTTGTATGACTTTGGTTCATAGTGGCATTAAGAGCGTAAGTACTGTGAAGCAACACTCAAACACCAAGTATCTACCCCAGTTGTATCTATTGTAATCAGCTAGTTTGAAGGTACTATTCTAACCCAGTAAGATATCAGTATAACGTAATTTATGAGACCGTGACTTTGAGTTCATCCCTTCCCTGCCAAAAATGCCATATACAGTCTTGTAAAAAAATATAGAACTTTAATAAGTTTTAAAAGGATTCAATAAGGCAAGCTGGTTTTCTATATGTCTCGAAATTAGCCTTGCCTGGCCTTTATAGGATTCTATTATTATTCTATAAGAAAAGCTGGTTATAAGGAAAACCTTATTGACATTTAAGTAAGTCTATATGTTATTTCTTATAAAGTTACAAAAATCACATTTTGAAAGGATTAAAATGAATAGGTTTAATATGTTTAAATATGTTATGATATGGCAGATTTCTTAAGCTATTTTATATGAAAAAACACATAGAGCATTTAATATGTCTCAATAAGAGTAAATATGTCATACTTTTAATATGTATTTTCATTTAAATATTTTGTAGGGGTTTGTATACGCAATACCTGGTTGGAATCTCTATGAGTATATTCTCATAGGTGATTATGGTTCTGAATTGGTTTCTTCTTGTAAATAGTTTCATAATATTAGCAAGAAAAAACATACTGAAATGTATCATAAATCCTTATAGAAATAAACCATACATTTTTATAATAATAAATCTATTAAAATTTCTTTGGGATTTAATATGTTTTTGATAAGGCATATATTTTAGACGACTCAACAAGCAAAAAACTTTAATATTTAATAAGTTTCAATGAGCCATAATTTTGATACATTTTTATATGCAAAGACACATAGAGCATTTAATATGTTTTAATAAGAGTAAATATGTCAAACTATTAATATGTATTTTGTAGGTTTGAATACGCAACATCTTATTTGTCTCCTTATGAGTATTTTTTCATAGGTGATTTATGATTCTAAATAAGTTTGTTTTCCTCAACATATAGTTTCATAACATGACAAGAAAAAACATACTGAAATTTATTTAATTGACAATTTTCGAATGACGTCACAACGCGGCAGCCATTTTGCCTGAGGGGCAAACCCGGCAAACTAGGTTAGGTGATGTGTTGTGTTTCTTTTCTGTAGTTTTGAGATCGTTTAAGTGACTTTATTATAAGATAATAAACTGCTAATGCCGTCATTTTGTGCAGTAGTGCCGTGTGGGATAAGAGGAAATAGGCTTATAGGATAGATGTAAGGCGTTTTAGAATATACCTGCTGCTATGAAAAATGCTGGTAACCGCCCAAATGCTTTATCTAAACACAGGCAAGGGATTTGGACCAATTATCTATTATCAAAGGGGAACATTAAGTGAATCCCAAATGATGCATGGACGTGTTTGCTCTAGACATTTCAAAACTGGTAATAAAATATAAAGATGACATCAGGGAATGAAATTCTAAAAAACTCCTTTTTTAGGTGCGCCTGCTGCATTACTTCAGAAGGGCCATCCTGATTGGATTCCAAATCAAAATATGGGATATATTAGTTCTCATTCTGTGGGTGATACACAGATTGATAGGTTTTAACGAGCCACAAAAACGAAAAAGCGATTGGATGAGGTAGAGGACAAGTAGATACGGATGAAAACTATACCTACATTATGTTTACTCGCTTTACTGATAATAATATAATTATTTTAGATGAACAGACATGCGTGAAAGAGATTGGGAAAGAAGATTTGAATTTTGACGAAGAGGTCTTGAGGTATGGAAAACCTATTAATTTTTATTTTTAAAAAATATCACTGTTCTAGGTGGAATACCTTGTATGTGCTCTGAATAACACTTGTGGCTGTATAACGAAAAAAACTTTTCAGTATATATTGCACGCAAAATGTGCGTCTGAGGTATTGCAAAGCATCTTTTTTGGCGGTTGATGTACTTACGAGGTATTATATAGGCCAGTGATATTAAAAACATCTAATTTTACCAGTATGTTAACCTTAAATGCAAATATTACATTTTTGCAAGTTTTAATTTAAGCATTCAATTAATATTTGATGAATTAATTAATTATTTTCAAAATATTTATTGATTTATTTTTCTTTCTTTTTAGAATGGAAGATGACACATGAAATATATTTTATTGATATGATGATTTTTGATTTTTATTAAATAAATTTGTTATGGAAAAGTTAACCAGTGCTTACTAATTTACACCACAGTTCCTCTTCCGTTTTTTAAAACTATTTAGCAATATCAAAAAAATCAGTAAAGGGCAAATCCACCAAAAATATACATTTAAGGGTAAGTATTATTCTAATTATCATTGTGTTTAATACTATTAATACCTATACCAACTGTACAGACCTATAAAATACCATACTACAATATATGTATTTTATATTATTAAGATGTGTACTGACTGTCGAGAACCAAGTACGAACCTATAAAATGCCATAATATGATACTATATTATTATGTGTTTTATACTATTAAGACGTGTACAGACTGTAGAGAACCACGTACAAACCTATAAAATGTCATACTACAATATATGTGTTTTATACTATTAAGACAGATAAAGACTTTTCAAGACCATGTATAAACCTATAAATGCCATAATATAATATATTATGTGTTTTATACTGTTAAGACATGTAAAGACTCTTAAGACCATGTACAATCCTATGAGGTGGTATATTACTGCTTATAAGTTTTATACTATCAAGACTGGTAAGGACTCATTAAAACTGATTGAATCCTATTAAACTACTTGAAATATTACATATTCAAAACTATTCAAGCTTGTAGGCGACGTTTTTGAAGAGTCATATACAGTCTTATATACCTATAAGAAATTGCTGTTTCACTATCCGAATAGAATCCTATAGATTTATAGGATTTTACTTGTATGAATACATATTCAATCTTATAGATCTATAAGTTTTTTTTTATAAGTTTCTATATGGCATTTTTGGCAGGGTTGTTAGTTACCAAACAGGTCTCTTGTAGAAAATGGACTTTTTCTTTGATTATCAATATAACCCTTAAATACTGCGATCTAGTTAATCAAATATAACCCAAAACACGGCCAAATTAAATAGTTAGAATCGTATGAATTTCCCTGTGGTAACAACCCAAGTGGTTGATGCCCTTTATTGTAATTAATATTTAAACTTAAGAAAATTTCAAAAATTTTCTTGAGATACAATTTATGTTTTACTTTATCTTAAATAAAACCATTATATTTAAAAGAGTGCTATTTACAAATTAAGATATATAGCCCGATAAAGTTCCACGCTATTTACAACTGTTAGCACTTTCTCGGCGGTGATTATTTACTAAGGAGATTGAAAAACGAATAGCGAGTGCTCAGTGTGACAAAAGAAACCCGCAAATTCTGAGATGAAAACAAATTGCACAAAAATAGCGTTTGTCGTACTTTTATAGCAAGCTGCGTGTACTATCGCTAACTTATAAACAAAGTTATATGTTAGGTTAGTTACGCTGTCAAGACATGGACATTTTCAGTTTTCCCCCTATAGTGCAATTTTGTTTACCCGTTATTTTTCCGGTAAGTTTAACTCTATCCTATTCTACAATATTTAACGAATCCTTACATTTCATACATACAAACAATTCTTTCCAGAATTTCAATATCACATCAACAAATATATTTTTGTACTTTAGGGATTAAAGTCCCTACTTTAGCCAAACGGGGACTAAACTGGGCCAGTTCGTCCCAATGGACTAAAGTTCATTTTAGCAACATACAATTTAGTTAAATTTGATTCACTTATTTATATGTATTAAGATGAATGTTTACGTTTGTACACTTTGCAATATTATATATTCGATTTGATTCATCGCTACACGAAAAAAAAGACTTAGTTCAATTTACTATAATATAAATAATAAAAGTCACTGGAATAACGTTTATTAAGAAACGATATTAAATTATAGCAACATTTTAACTTAAATTTTTAATAATATTACAAAAATATTTAGTAAATCCTTTATATGAAAATCTTTTCTAAAATTTACTAAAATTTTTTCACCCATCCAAGTGGCAACCTTGTCTTGCCTCGCTTGACTTGCATCTGATTTAACCCTTTAATTATAGCATTTGTTCTATTTTGGTTTCATATGAAAGCTTTTTCGATACCGTTTTCAGTATCGTAATAGACTTTTTTCGATAGCGTTTTTTTCATTTTAAACGGTTGGTGGTACTGCTATGTATGTTTGGTTGCATAATAAACAATTCCTAAACTAACCTCACATTCACAAGTTTAGATCAACACGTAATATATTTTGTTACAAAGATATCAATTTAAAGCTAATAAATACACTGTACACTAATTGTACTTATTTATTATTAGAAGTGCAGTTGTTATAAACATTTATTGTGACCGTACGTGTGTCTGCAACGTTAATTTTAAAATCGGGCATAGTTTGTGCGTTTGAAACGTTTTGTTTAAACCTTATTTGCGGATCAAATAATACACTTTTATTAAGAACTGGTTGTAAAAAAATAATGTATAGGTAGGTACTGTACAATTTTTTTACCTTTAAACCTAAGTAAATGCTATTTTCAGCCTCAGTTATAAACTTATTGATATCCTCTAAATCTAAAATGGAAGATTTTTTGGGCTTGTAGCTCTCAGATTGCCTTTTCAAAAAGGCTTGAAGTCTTTCATAATTTCTTATATCTGTGTTTTCATAAATGTTAATGCAAGCTCTTAATTTTGAGTATAAGGACCACAGAGTCGACGACTTCTTAGTTTCCTTCTCAAAATAAGCGATTAGAACATTTTTACTACTTCTAGAAACCCTTCGTAGTACACCAGATTGTAAAGATCTTGTAGTATTTTTCGTATACTTTCTTGAACTTTTTTGGTAAAAGTTGATCCAATATTATTTGCAATTTCCCTTAACTCAGGAATAGTTAAATTAATAATATCTTCTTGATCCATTATTGATTAATTTTAAGAAAGCTTTCAATATTCGCGACAAAATATCGGACACGTATAATTTATCAACGCTTACTTGATAAATAATTTGACTATTGCCAACATAAAATTTAAACATACAAATTTACAGAATTTTTATGGCATTTAATTATGTGTTTTTTTATTAAAAAAGTAGTAGTATAAAGTACATGTTTTATAAAGCTATTATAACACTTGTCCACTTAGAAAACCACGTTTCCTAACATGGACGCATGCTAAAATATCATGCTTTATAAAACTTGTACTTTAATATATAATTTACACATCATCATTTTGAACTTGATCATTTTTACAATAATCACTTAAAATACAATAATAGTCAGTAATGCACCATACATTTTAAAGTATTTAACTACTGGAGTTATAAATAAATTATTCTCACTTATATTCATTTTTAAATTTAAAATATATTTTAGTATTTACTTGAACGTATTAAATTTATTAAAAGTACTAACTGCACATTTTTATAAATTATGTCCATCTACAATATTATTTTGGTACGGATTATTAATGAAAAATGTAATTAATAATATATTTTATAGGAAATCGTACAATAAACTTGTTAACTTGTACTATAATAATTTTACTATAATATTTTTCCTTGTACTATGCACTGTATGACGCTACTTGATGTAGAATGCGAAAGCTCCAAACTCTTGCTCCAAAGCTTGGCTGGAAGTGTTTCGTAAAGCTGTTCTCGAAAATACAAAAAATAATATATATATCGCGAGACTAAAATGCCTTAATCCAGTGAATGGTTGCTGCTCTTGGACAAAGCCCTCGAGCAACAACTCCATTAGCAGGATTAAATGAGTCATTTTAGTCCCTTTGTTACAGAACAAATAGATACAAATTTCAAATCAAAAGTAAATGGAAACATTGACGATTTGAGATTTTTTAAAATTATTATTGACAAATAAAAACTTCATATAATATAGTATAGGAGTGAAGACAAACACAAATTTTATTAGATTTCCCGAGAAATCGATAATGAATATATTTTCTTTTATTTTAAAATATTGCGAAAAAGATATATGTAAGAATAGTCATGTTGCTAAATATCGCCTATTTGTATATACAGGGTATTATGGAAATGACTTATTATATATTTTTTTTATTGCATTTATTTATTCAGAAAAATATCTACATAACACAAATATATATATATATATATAGATATATATAGGAAGGGTAGTCGTTGCTGACTAGTTAGGGATAACTATTTAGGAAATATTGGGCTTTGCAGCAAATGAAAGTGTACTCTTTAAAGTTGGTCCAAGCTTTCGGAAATCTTTATTTCCATCATCAGGGATACTACAATACAAGAAAATTGAATGAAATCAGAGTTAAGCTCTTAATTCAACAAAACAACTTAAGTTACTTACAACTTTGTTGAGGATGTTCATAAATTTGTAGTTAATTACTAATAGTAACACAGTAAAATTAGAAAGCACTGAAGCATCGAAAAGTCAAAATCTCTTGTGGTTGGTAAATCCATACAAAAACAACACTATAATTCATTAATTAAAAAAAAAAGACAGCACAGATTAAAATAATTTAAAATTTTTTCAAATAAAATTACTGGTCTTTATCGACCATGCCTACGGAAACGGCCATTTTGTACCGGTATTATTTGATGAAATCGGCGTAGAGAATTTATAGGAACAATAATGAACACTTATTACTCTGTGATATGACACCATTCCACAAAGGACTTTTTTAAGTGTATCTCTCGATGCTGGACAACAAAAGAGGAAAACCTTATCACTCTTAATTCTATTGGTTGAGGTGTTGATTCAAATGTGTGTATGCAACGCTTGAAACATATCTGGCACCAATCGTCTGATTTATTAATATGAAGTTTATTTAATTTATAATCAGACGATTGGTGCCAGATATGTTTCAAGCGTTGCATACACACATTTGAATCAACACCTCAACCAATAGAATTAAGAGTGATAAGGTTTTCCTCTTTTGTTGTCCAGCATCGAGAGATACACTTAAAAAAGTCCTTTGTGGAATGGTGTCATATCACAGAGTAATAAGTGTTCATTATTGTTCCTATAAATTCTCTTTGCCGATTTCATCAAATAATACCGGTACAAAATGGCCGTTTCCGTAGGCATGGTCGATAAAGACCAGTAATTTTATTTGAAAAAATTTTAAATTATTTTAATCTGTGCTGTCTTTTTTTTTAAATTAATGAATTATAGTGTTGTTTTTGTATGGATTTACCAACCACAAGAGATTTTGACTTTTCGATGCTTCAGTGCTTTCTAATTTTACTGTGTTACTATTAGTAATTAACTACAAATTTATGAACATCCTCAACAAAGTTGTAAGTAACTTAAGTTGTTTTGTTGAATTAAGAGCTTAACTCTGATTTCATTCAATTTTCTTGTATTGTAGTATCCCTGATGATGGAAATAAAGATTTCCGAAAGCTTGGACCAACTTTAAAGAGTACACTTTCATTTGCTGCAAAGCCCAATATTTCCTAAATAGTTATATATAGATATATATTAAGGGTAGTCGTTGCTGACTAGTTAGGGAAAACGATTTGGGTAATATTGGGCTTTGCAGCAAATGAAAGTTCACTCTTTAAAGTTGGTCCAAGCTTTCGGAAATCTTTATTTCCATCATCAGGGAGACTACAATATAAGAAAAGGTTGACTGAAGTTAGAGATAAGCTCTCAAGTAATCAAGGCAACCATAATTACTTACAACTTTGTTGAGGTTGTTCATATACTTGTAGAAAATTACTAATAGTAACACAGTAAAGTTTGGAAGCACTGAAGTAGTAAATAGACAAAATCTCTTGTGGTTGGTAAACCAATACAAAACACACTGCAATACATTACTTAAAAAGACGACACCGATTAAAATTAATTTAAAATTTCAAATAAAACTACTGGTCTTCATAGACCATGTTTAAGACCAACGGCCATTTTGTACCGGTATTCATTGATGAAACAAACCTAGAGAAATTTTAGGAATAGTTATGATTTGAATTGCTCTGTGGAATAACACCATTCCACAAAGGACTTGTCAGGCGTACCTCTCGATATTGGACACAAAAAGGAAGAGAACATTATCAATTTTAATAATTATATTAGTTGAGGTGTTGATTTAACTGTATGTATGCATCGCTTGAAACATATCTTGAACAATCTTGTGGCATATTTATATATATGAGTTATACTTAAATTTTCAATCTTTATTATTTATTATTACTATTTATTATTTTTTTTATAATTATTATTTTCTAATTTTTATTCCTTATTAGTTATTTATTGTTGATTATTTATTATTTATTTATTATTGACTTCCACTATCCCTGTGGAGAGCGGGATTCTTATCTATAGCTAGTAAGTAGGCCTAAACCTCACTTAAATGGCTGATGTCAGTTCTTCTGTTCATATTATTGGGGATCTGAGAAATTCAAGCCATCTCTAGGAAGAGTCTCTTAGTATACACCGACTGTGTTGATAAAATCTTAGTTGAGTCGTAGTTCATATTATGATCAAGCGTGCTAGCATGTTCTGCCAACGCACACCTCTCAGGGTGCAATCCACAATCACTCCTATGCGACGCAATTCTTTTATTTAATGGTCTGGCAGTTTGGCCAACATACATCTTATCACAGTCTGCACATGGAATAACGTAAACTACATCTGAGAGTTGGTCAATTGGGACTCTATCTTTAAGACGCGAGTGTAAAGTTTTAATAGTTAATACAGACTTATTGGCAATTTTATATTGTAGTCTCCCTGATGATGGAGATAAAGATTTCCGAAAGCTTGGACCAACTTTAAAGAGTGAACTTTCATTTGCTGCAAAGTCCTATATAGATATATATAGCAAAAGAATACATAAAAAAATTCAAACGCTTTTAACCTGGCACCTAGGTGAGAGCACCTGTATGTGCCATATGAATAAGTATGTAAGTAAAAGAGGCAAATTACAAGTAATACATACATTAACCTGACGTGAATTTGTGTAAGAATCTACATCAACCACTGAACAACGTATAATTCTAAAAAATGTCTATAAAAATTCTTATAATTTTGATAGATATAAATTTTGGCAGTTTCACTAAATTTGTTAGGTTTATACTATATTTAAATGGGTGACTCCTAGGATATCTTAGAGAAAGTCTACATACTTTCTTTTTTAATCGAATATCTAAATACTATGGTAGAAACCCTTTTTACCCACATACTGTCGCGCCGTTCCATCTGGATTCAGTTTGCAATAATGGGGACCACTAGAGTATACTAACAGTGTTGTCAGATTACACCGCATGTTTCGCCCTTACTTGGATACCTGCCTCGCGCGACTGTCATTGCTTCAGGATGTTTTGAGACTCGGGGGTGGAATGACGCTGTCGAGGGTCCACGTGCTTGATATATACGAATTTTAAAGGTTTGGTTAGATGTAGCATTACTCGATTTTTTTTCTGTTGTGAAATAACTCATAATAATACATGATGTGTTGTGATTTCAAATTTGTGTAATATTACCTATTGTTGGTTCTGTTGCGAAACAAAAAAAAAGGTAAGAGAGTATGTACCCTTTAAATTGAAAAAGAAGTGATAACGCGGGTCAAAGACGGCTTGTTGTCAAAAACTGAACACGTGCGTTTACAATTCTGTGTTGCAATATATGACAACACCGCCTCAATAAACTATTGATTGCGAACGTCCTCAGTAGCGGCCACGTAAATTTTGAGATTTCATATAAAATGTATATTTCGTACAATAATTCAAAACGCCATTTAAGGTTATTTTTCTTCAATTTATTTTCATCTCAGGATTTGCCGCTTTAAATATAATAAGTCATTTCCATAACACCCTGTATTTATGGTTGAATAAAAGATGTTTATTATTATTATTCTTGTATAACATTCAATAAATTCTAACAACAATGATTAGTAATGGGCCGGTCCCCTTAATAAGGCACTTGTTCAATTTACATAACATTTTCAGAAAATAAATCTGACCATTCAGTAATCCGCTTAATATCCTCAAATTTAATTGTTTCCTCTGATAAGGGTTAGAATGAAGTGTGTGGCATTTTTAAGTGGTGCTTTCGGCTTATTTGATGAAAGTTATCCTCTTCGTGTAATTTATTTTATCGGAGAGTGTTCTAAAAGTTATTTAAATATTAAATGAAGAGGGTAAATTCAAAAGGGTCTTCATTCCATCATTTTGAGTATTCTGATATAGAAATTTTGTGCCAGGGTAGTGTTGGTAAATGGAACATATACATTTATGCTAATTTGGTATTTTTTGTAGATTCGAAATTACTAGGAAGATTTGGATTACGTTCTCAAATCGGGGTATTTTCCATCGACTTGAAACAATCATGGACCAGGTATTTCTTTGTACATGTCAATGTGACGCCTGTTATTACGAAAATAAAACAAAAAGAAATAGATGGGGATTCTATCTGTAGAATTCCCATCGCTTTTTCTTCTGTCTGTATGTATTTTCATTCTGCAGCTACTCGGTTTGATATGTTTTGGTTAGGAAAAAACAATAATCGACGGACGTGACTCAATAGTCTATATTTTATTTTGATCAAGTTTATATCAGACCTCGCACAGTCGTGCCATATTGAGTTTAGAATTACTATTTTTCAACAAACAATACTTAAATTTAACACACACTAAAAATTTTTTATTTAACAATAACGACAGATATGACAGTTGTTAAGGGCACTTATCAGTGACCTCCATCAAGGTAAAAGGTGTGAAAAACTACAAGAAAACGTTGGATAGAATTTGTTAATTTTTTTAATTTAGCTTCGAATATGGTACTACATGATTATATTGTCTTGAATTTTTTGAAAAAGAATTTAATTTTTTTCAAAACATGAATCATGCACTATCCAATTAATTTCATAGCTTAGTTTTAATGCAAAAAAATCACACCGAGGTTTTCAGAAAATGTATCAAAAATCGCAACTATCTAAAGTGATTTGGCAACGCTTCGGGTGATAAAGCGCAGAAGAATAAGAAAAAGGTCTCCTACTACCTCGATACGGCCGTAATAGCGCGCTGGCTCGTCGTGTCTTGGAATGGCGATGTTGTCAATAACAATGACTTATGCTATTCCGCGGCGAAATTTCAAATCGTACCACGCGGTCCACTGATAAATACTCTTACTCCGGTAGCGTCAAACGTGAAAGCAGGCCGTTCCAATAAAGGCTTTATAAAAGTACGTTCCGAACAATCGAAGGCGCCGGTATGTTTGTGCCTATTTAACAAAAATCAACAAAGAAAAATTATACTAATTTTTAGAGATCTCCGATTTTTTTCTGGGATGTTGTTTAAAACCTACCTAAGATAGTGAATTTCCTTAGTTTCTTATTGGTAGATAAGTAGATAGTTAAATAGATAGTAGATAGGTAGAATAACTATTTTAACTTTGTGGCTTTTAATATCCACGTGAGAAATGTGATATTATTAGACAATTTTAAGGTTTATTGTAAATAATTTTATAAATTCATATAATAAAATTTAAACAGAATCAATTTTTTTATTCAAAAAACCTTACGGTAGGTTCCACAAGGCAGCACAGCGCACTTTTTTGCAGGATAAATATTATCAAAGACTGTGAATCAAATACTTGGTGTTTTCAAACTTGGTATTATTTAAACGAAGCATCCCAATACTGCTCATTTTCACAAGGTTGCTTACTTTTCCAAATATCTAATGTCCTGTTGAACGTACTTTCTTTAGAAGATCTGGATTAAAATAAATATTTTTCCAATTGAGGTTGATAATCAACCAAATATAGTTCAAAAAATATAATTTTTTATTCAAATCACCCAAATTATATTTCAGACAATACTATATAGACCATCAGAGTACTTGGAGGGGTGACTTTACATGTTAAAATAGAGGTATACAGTCATTCACGCTGAGTGATCTATTAAAATATCTCAGGAACTAAAAAATATATTCCTTAGAGTAATTGACACTGGCTAGAAATTTCTGAATATCCTTTGACGTATTGTCACGTTGTGGCAATCGCCAAGGTAGCTTCGCAGAAACTTGGTGTACTCTTCCGAACCTGTACACGCCTCAACAACTTTTGACACAATACAAAGCCCAGCTTCGACCATCACTAGAGTACTGCTCTCATGTCTGGAGCTCTGCTCCCAAACATACTCTTCGGCTACTGGATTCCATCGAAAGGAGAGCAATTCGTCTGAGAGGAGACCAAGGAGACCACGAGCTGACGAAGAGCCTCGACAGCCTGGAACATCGAGGACAGGTTGGTGATTTGACTCTCTTTTATAGATATTTCCATGGAAAATGCTCGGATAACCTTGCCTTCTTAATTCCGCCCAGAGCGGTGAATAGCAGAAATACACGACGAACCACTATCCTATCCATATATGGTTAAGTTTAGTACTCCTCGAACTTCATTATTTAAGAATTCTTTCATCTGGAGGACATCATCCTTATGCAATGATCTTCCCGAGGATGTGTCTCCCAACAAATATAACCTCCAACGATTCAATTCCAACGTGAATCGCTTTTTGCGCACACGAACCCTCCCAGTGTGCCTTAAAGGATTTTCCTATAGAGCTTGTTTGATCAAAAAAAAATCTAACTAAGAAATCTAAAATGCGAATGAGGTTTATTGAGATCACGTGAAACGGGCATAGTACATAAGGGGAATATTGATTGTGTAATGAAATTTCTACCACTCTAAACTTAAAGTTACCGTGAACTGTGATAAGCAGTTGGCGTTCATGTCATGTTAAC
Organism: Barypeithes pellucidus; assembly: GCA_963991005.1. Lineage (NCBI taxonomy): Eukaryota > Metazoa > Arthropoda > Insecta > Coleoptera > Curculionidae > Barypeithes > Barypeithes pellucidus. The sequence goes on from OZ022562.1 coordinate 33,285,132, forward strand.
ATTATTCCCCGAGCATAAACTTACAGTGCTAAAATCAGTTCTAAACTCTTCAGTGAATGGCTTGTCATCTTGTCAAGGATGTATCTTTCTTTATATGGCATGCATCTAGATTCATTTATAATTTCAGTTATATGGGATCCTTGTTATGGGAAAGTTTTAATACATTTTGATAAGAATATATACTTATATAAGAATATAGGTATTCAATTATATGTGATGGCTAATCCACGATACTCTCATCATTGGCATTGAGGTAATACAGCAAACACCAGAAAATAATTTCTATGATGCTATTGTCAAAAATTAACGTAAAGCTGAACATAAAAAATATTGAAAATATTGTCACCGACACCAATTTCCGTTTCGTCAATGTCAACATTTAATTTGCTGGTCTTTGCTGTATTTCTTGAACAGTGAATTTGGTGATTTTGCCATCACGTTTAGTTGAATAGATTCGCTTACCAAAATATATTCAAACTTGGCAAATGGGTTTATCTTATCGGCTTGTTTAAGAAGATATAATGTCATCGTCATCAATTAGCCTCTCTGCGTCCACTGCCAGACATAGGCCTCCCCTCTCACTGCCAACTCCTCTCTGTTTTGAGCCTTCTGGATCCAGTTGGTCGTGATTCTCTTTATATCATCTGTCCAGCGCGTTAGAGGTCTTCCCTTACTTTGTTTGTCAGCTCGAGGTCTCCACTCCAGCATTCTTTTTGTCCATCTTCCATCTGCCATTCGGGCCAAGTGTCCAGCCCAGTTCTACTTGACGCCCACGCCCAGCATGGATCTTTCCATTTTACGCTGTGCTGTTCTAAGTCTGTTGGAGGATGCGATGGTCAAGGTTAGTGTCTCGGCTGCATATGTCATGATCGAAAACACGCACTGATCGAAAACCTTCCTCTTCAAACATACTGGTAGGTCTCCCTTAAACATGTCTCTGAGCTTTAATTAGAAATAATATAGTTTTTCTATAAGATGTACAGGGGAGGAAATATTCAGTCACCTCAAAAATTTCATGCGATTTCGTATGTTCAACTTAACGATGCTTCGAACAAACCCGGTATATGTGAAAATAAATTTTACATTCTCATTGTCACTTTTTCTCTCTATAAAATAATTTAATTAAATTTTCAATCCTACGTTCCATTTTTTCGCAACGATCACCACCCTTGTTTTTTTAAATAGTACTGTAAAATGGGGGAAAGTTGACCATTCTTGACGTTTGTATTCATAAAATAAGTATTTAAAATATGATAAAAAAATATTGTTTTGTTATTTTATGTCTATAGATGTTTACTTTAAATATAGTACATACATATTATAGAATTAGCTACCAGGGTTGAGAAAGACATTTAAATGTGGCTGCGGGGAATACGGGATTTGTCTATTAAAAAAATGGTTCCTTGGCTAATTGGGGTGTACTTGACTAAATAAAACAAATTTTATTTTAGAAATAATAATATATTTTAAATATTACACACGAAATAAAGCAGATACGATGGATTTAATATCATAATAAAATGACAACTTAAGAATTAATACTAGGTCGGTTGAACTAAAAAAGTGTTTACATGTTAATAAAGCACATTGTGTCAAAATTAAATAATAATTGGCCTCTTCGACAAATTTTTGCCTCGGGTAATATTTTTGTTACATTAGAAGTTGAAATATTATCGATGTCTTTGATATTTGTCGCCTTTATGCCTTTTGACGAAATTAACAGACGCTTCCTCTGCGTTAACTGATACAATTTGTCCTATGTACTGATTTATTGCCTTTTTAATCTTGTACTCAACTACAACTCAAGAGTATTTTTGTGTATCACCACCTAATATTTCTTCTTGTTGTTCATCTTCGAAATGTGATTCAATTTCTGTTCCTCCATTTCTGCATCAGGCCTTATGTGATCGCAATACACTCCTTTAAGTGCTTTGAGCCCATTTACGTTTATACACTCTCGGTATATTGAAAAACGCGTATTATTTTATCGCCAATAATCATTTTCGACTGTGAATATACAATCACGTTCTAAACCGCATAAAAGACTATCTAAGTTGTCGCTAGCCGAGATTCTGTCAAATTCACCCTGTCGGTCAAGTTCACCCCAACATAACATTAAAATTACACTAAAATGTAAAAAAACATATTTTTGAATTTGTGCAAAAAAAGTTTTTTGGTTATTATCTAGGTATAATATATAAACAAACAAATTTTAGGTTGTCGTTAATCACTTACGTATTAAAGTTTAATGAGTTTTCCTTTATTTTTGCATGGCCGTTGAATCACTAATTAAATTTTAAAATTTGTTTTATTTGTTTAAAAAATTAATATTTATGTATACAGGGTGTTTTTTAATTGAGTGCCGATACTTAAGGTTGTGAATCCTTGGGTGATTTTAAGAAGAAAAGTTAATATTAACATATGTCCTAAAGCTCTTCATTTTTGAGCTACATAATGTTAAAGTTTAAATAATAACTTTTTTATCACTCTTAGATATTTTTATGAAGTTTTGTACTATTATACTACTATTGTATTATCAATCGTCGGATTCAGAATATACAGTGGAGTTCATGAGCATAAAATAAAATGTTAGTACTATTTAAAAAACGACGTTGATTATGGTTGCGAAAATAATTAACGTCGCATTTAAAATTTTATTAAATTATCTAAAAGTGACAATGAAAATCCAAAATTTCGAAATTTTTTAATTTGAACACATGACGTTGCAGAACTCACTAATGCGTAATCTTGGTCCAATTTGATCGTTTCTGTATGTACTATAGTTAGTTAGATCCCTGCATAGTGTATTCTTATCAGGGACACCCTGTATTACCCGTCATATATGATAAAAACAAACCTTACCAAATTATGTATTTTCAGTAGTCCTCTAGCAGTTTACCTGAAAAAATAAAGAAAATATATCTTAAATGTGTAATTTTTCTTAAGCAAATCAATTTAAAAAAGGACAAAAAGTTTTATTTCCATTCCGCGGTATTAATATTTCACTTCCGTTTTAACGAAAACTTTTTTTAATGCAATTTGGTTGAATTTTTAACTATGTTATAGTAAAAGGAGAGCTATAGTCTTTACAGCGAACCCTCTCGCCAGATATGTCAAGTCTCACGTGACATTAATGACCTGCCTGCTTATTTCTGGTTATTTATTTTGCATAGGTTTGTATCAAATTCCAGGACCTTCCAAGACCGTACCAAAATAGTCGGTACGTTTATTTAGTAAAGTTTATTTAAAAATGAAACGTATCCATTTTATGTGTTTAAATGCATTTTTTATTATTTATTATTATTATAGGGAATAAAACACACAAAAACATTGTATTCTTTGTTATTTATTTATGCAAATATATAAAATAAAGTCATTATCTATAATTACATGTTTAGTAGGTAGAGAGATATAAAGTATCTACATGTATCTCCAACCTTTTCTAAGGAAATGTTTTTGTATTAAAAAACTAAATATACAGTTTGCTTATTGGTTGTTCACTCTTGCTACCTCTGTTTTAACTTTAATGTTCAATAGTAACGTATAATTGTATAGTGTCATAACGAGCAAATTTTATATACACCCTTCTTCGGTATACGTCAAGGCATCTTTTAGTGTTTTTTTACTGCGTATCCATGTATTTAGTGAATTTTTGCTGCGTATCCATGGCTTTTAAGGGGACCTATTTTTTAATATTTTTTCTGACTCAGCAGTCATCACTGGTATCAGTTCAGTAGTTTTTAAATTACTAAGTAATTAAAAAATTTCTGGATCCATTTGATGTTTACTGGGTATCCAAATAAAAGGCCTGCGTATCCAAATGGATACTCAAAAGTACGTTAGAAAATGCCTTGGTATACATAGGCTACGTCCACTATAAATATGCAAAAAACTGATAAAATATTTATTTCTTCTATAGTAAAATTAAATATCCGGCTGAATTAAAATATTTAATATCATGTGAATGAACAAACCAAGTTATAGATAACTGCATAAGTGTAATGAACAAATTCTATATGCACCATTTTTGGTTGTAGATAGGCTACATAAGTCATATATGCAAAAAACACATAAAATTGGTATCTATAGTAAAATTAAATATCTTTCTGAATTAAAGTATTTAACATTATGGTGGGAACCAACAAACCAAGCTATAAGAGGTTTTGAGATTTTGGCAAGACTAGTATTTTGATATATTATGAAATATATTTTATATCTAAAAAATAACTTATGTCGGGTGATGCCCAGCTCGGCACACCCAGCAGGTAAACGGTACAATTATAGCCAAAGTCGACTCAAATCTAGATGGGTACCCTGTTGTACATAGCCCATCTTGGCATAGAAATTATTTTTGTATGCGTATAAAAATCATTACATTACTTCTAAAGCGGCATTTACTACAAAGCTGGACATTCTACTAGTTATTTCATAAACTTAATACATGTAAGAGATACACCATTTAAGTGATAATGCGCCGTAATACGAAACTATTTTCCATAGTCTGCTCACGTTATTATATTTTTATTCTGTTATAGCAATAAAATTCTGTTTCTTTTTTGTAACTGTATTAAATCGTTGAGGTGTATTTTAATATTAAGTTTCAAGATTAATCAATTAAAAGCTCGTTTACAAAAATGAATAAAGGATGTGTTTGATATAACGAATTATTGAAATGAGAATGAAAAGTGATGCATTTGTTGCCTTGTTAAATTCTGCAGACGCACTTACCATAGTATGTGGAGGAAAATAATTGAAAAAATAATTGGAAAACTTTTCTAAACTTTCGTTATCGAATTTCAACTCGTACAGAAAATACAATGTTAGAATTTTTATTTTTACATTCGTTTTTTTTTATCTGTTGGTTCGGTGTGTCAAGACGGGTCTGTGCAAATTGTCCCAGAAGGTGTCATAAAATTGACCGTAATATAATGTGCCGAGACGGGATACACCACTTATGTCACATACTTTGCGCGCGTCTTAAAGACGTCCCAGCCGGCAGTAAAGGTAATGAAAATTCCATGTTATTAACGTCATGTTAGACGTTCCTCAACTTTGGATTTTCAAAAGACGCAGCCAGTATATTTTTGGCTATATCGATTCAGAACACCATTCCAAATTCAACGACACCCCATACGTCACTTAATGATTTCACTGATTCATTTCCGGTTAAACCGGAGAATAGAAATCATTTTGAGGACTTACCGGGTGTTATAAATTTGGCCTTCACCATTGGGATTTCGGAGACATTAAGAGATCCGGGTTAAATTAGGGCAAAGTTGAGTAATTTATGTGCCCAATAATATGCCGTAAAAAAATCTAAAATAAATAAAGGGGCTTTCAAAATATTTGGAAAAATTTTACGTTTCGGTTTTTATTTTTTCCTGACTTTGTTCGAAGGGATGTCCAAAAATAAATTTCACTTTCTCATTGCTACTTTTTATTCTTCACAAGATTGTATCATCAGACATTAAATACTTAGACTTAAATAGACCATCTTCATTAAAATACCCCTAGTACGTTCCTGTAATTTACTTAGTACTAGAAATTTGATACAACTATTTGTTTGATTAGTAGTACATAATAACAATAATTAAAGACAGAAATTGCAATAATATTAAAGGAACGTACTTGGGGTATCTTAATGAAGATGGTCAATTTAAGGAACAAAATATTAGAAAATCAGTAATTGTTGAACGTAGATTTCGGTTCTCTTCCATAATTTAAATAAAGAAATCCAGGCCCATGTTTAAAGAAATTGAAGATCTGATGATGCTATCTTGTGGAGAATAAAAAGTAGCAATGAGAAAGTGAAATTTATTTTTAGAGGTCTCGTCGAACAAAGTCAGGAAAAAATAAGAACCGAAACCCAAAATTTTAGATTTTTTAGCCCGTATTTTTGATTATTTGCGGCATATTGCGGCATTTATTACGCAATTTTGCTTCAATTTAACCGACTTCGTATCTCTTACCAGTTCCGAAATCTCAATAGATAAGGCCGAATTTGTAACCCCTGAATAATATAAAAATAATAAGAAAAAAATAAGTATTTGCACGTTCTTATTTGTAAAAAGGTAGAGAGTTTTAGCACTATAATAGTCTTTTAACAGGTTTGGAATAATGTTGAATCATTTACGTTCATTTATGGTCTTTCCTGTCAAATTATGAAAAATTCCAGCTTTGAGACATTTTCTCAAAATTTTACTAACATTTCGCCCTCAAATTTGATTAATTTTGGTATCGTTGTAAAGCATTTTTGATGAGCTTTCCAGAGAGGTATCACAAGTGGGGTATCTAATGCCATTTAAGATTTCAAAGTTAATGAGCTTGAGGAGGGGGCAAGGTGGTCCCCAAAATATACTTATTTCAAATCTAATTTTTTGATATATTCTTTAGTATAAAAAATATAGCCAGTATAGGTTTATAAATTGTAGCCATGTAAGTAAACTACAGTGGAAAATTATGTAATTTTAAATTGTCTTATTACAATGTCTGTACCTTATATTACATCCTAAATTGACAGTATGTGGGGATTTAACTACCTCCCATATAATATATCCTAAGATATTATGTAATGAAAAATACGCTTGTTTACTTAATTCATTTTGAAAAAACTATTCTGCATAGCCAAGGTAACAAAATAGCCAACGATTCATTATCTAAAATTATACAGGGTGTTAATTTGAAAACTTCCCACTACGGATTTATCGAAAACCACTGATTAAAAGAAAAAACGCCGAGACACGTCAAAAGATTTGCCAAAGGTGACAACTTTTTAACCAAAAACTACTTCACCCCCTTTTACCCTCTGGCCCCCGAGGTCATCCCCTTAAAAATGTTAAATGGGGGGTAGCAAGTAATAGCTTGATTGAAAGGTCTTTCAAAGTGCTTTATTTTGACGTTTGATTTTTTTAAATCGGTAAATTCGTTTTCGAGAAAATTTGAAATTTTTTTACCGCCTTCTTTTTATCAACACAGATAACATGAGCAAACTGTTTTTATTCTTATACCTGTTTAGTTTTTTTATACCTGTTTAGTTTCTTAGGGAAAGAAACAATTTCAATTGCTGTCAGTTAACTTTGTGACAATCTTGGGATAGTGAAAATTAATTTATTGATTCAGATTTTACTTCCAAAATGGTTTACACACTAGCGGAAACAGTGGAAATGATTCTAATTTATGGTGCCCAAAATCAATGTGCTCGGCAAACTGCCGTTACATTTAACGCCAGACATCCGGAAAAGATAACTTCGCATAGGTATGTTTTGGACCTTGTTACTAAATTTACTCAAACTGGATCTGTTGCAAATATAAAACGTAATCATCGTAGATTTTTGGATGATGCCGCTCATGTTGAAGTTTTGGGTCATTTTGCCATAAATCCTAATACTTCATTACGCAAAATTGTTGATGCGACTGGTATTTCATTAGGCTCTGTACACACAGTTACTAAATTACATAAATTTCATCCATTCAAAATGAAAATATTGCAAGAGTTAACCGAAGATGATATCGATAGGCGAGTTGAGTTTTGTGAACAAATGACTGCAGCGATTAGTGATAATACCATTCATGTAAAGAATATCTGCTTCAGTGATGAATGCACATTTTATCTAAATGGATTTGTTAATAAGCATAACTGCAGGTATTGGCGATGAAAATCCTCATGCTTTTGTAGAAGGGCATACTCAGTACCCCCAAAAAATTAATGTAAGGGCAGGCATTTTAGGAAAGAAAGTGATTGGGCCATTGTTTATTAATGGGAATTTAAATGGAGGCATTTATTTAGATATGTTGGAAAATACCATCAATCCGCTTATCACTGAAACCTATTACTTGCTACCCCTTGCCATTTAAAATTTTTAAGGGGATGACCCCGGGGCCAGAGGGTAGAAGGTGGTGAAGTAGTTTTTGGTTAAAAAGTTGTCCCCTTTGGCAAATCTTATGACGTGTCTCGGCGTTTTTTCTTTTAATCAGTGGTTTTCGATAAATCCGTGGTGGGAAGTTTTCAAATGAACACCCTGTATTTATGTTTCAATGGTTATGTCTTTTGAACAGAAGAAAAAATCGGTAATCATATTTTTTTACTATACTGCATAGTGGTAGGAAAAACGATTTTTATGATTGTTTTCTAAATTTTGTTTAGCAAACTATTTTTAAAATCAATGTAAATATATATTTTTAATATAACAATTAATTAGAAACAATGGAGTAGGCGCTATTTCTCTTTTTAATTTATGATGTTATTAGATTCCATTTGATTCCTGGACCGCCTAAGATACGAACATAATATCATTTGCCCAAATTTGTTGTTCAGCTTTGGTTCTGAAATATTATATATTAATCCACTTAAATGGGGGGTAATAAAAAAATTCTCCATGAATTTCTTGTACTGTGGCCATTACATTTTTATTGTGATGATAATGGGCCTCCTAAAACTCCATATTAATATTAATTGAAGTAAAAACTCCAGAAAAAATGCTCGGCCATGTCAACTTTTATATTTTCGATTCATTTTTTTGACAAAAAAAATATTATACAAGATATCTTCTGAAAAAGTTATGGCGTGTTTCACAGTTATTTTTAAATTAAATCACCCATTTTTTATTAGGTTCTAAGATTTTACGAGAATTTGTAAATATATTTTATGTAACGATTGCAATTCCGATTTTCTGCTTCTTCCGAGAAACTGACGATTAATGTTCTTGATTAAAAGTACAATTTTCAATTGATAATATATTGGAGCAATCATCACTTGGAGGGTAATGTACAGCAGTCATCTAGAACAGCTAAATATTGCCCAAAATTATATGGTGAAGGTAATCCTAAAAAGACCTAGACTATTCTCTTCTAATATGCTCTACTCATCAGATCTATGTAATATTAAAACATTCTATGTCATTGCGGTTTGTGGTTACGTATATTCGAATGTAAGACTGTGGACTGTATCCATCATAATTATATGACCAGAGGTAATGCTACACATATGCTGAACATTCTTTCCTCAAAGAGAGATACAAATCAACAATCCATGACATATCTTGCACCAAAATTATTTAACTTAATTCCATCTAGTATAAGAAATGTTAAAAGATTAAAAAGTTTCAATGCGCTGTTTAAAATTTTTTTATTTTCAAATATGGAGCTGTTTATGAAGCAGTTTTAGTGTTTGTATTCATTGATGCAATTGCTTTACTTCACAAGTTAGTTTTTTTTTTTGATTTTTATATATATAATTTCAGCTTTAAACTAATATTTACCAGCTAAATATACAGTTTATTTTAATATGCACATACAGGTGGCAAGACCTAGGTGCATTATATCTACAATATAATAATGCATTATTTAAGTTGATATGATTGTAAAGTAATATGTAAATAAATAAATAAATAAAGTTAAATAAATAACCTATTTTATTGTCATCAACTCTCCATAATTACGTCAGTTAATACGCCTAGGTCACCGGATTTAACCCCCATGGATTATTTTATTTGGGAATATTTAAAGGAAAGAGTCTACTACCCAAACAGACCTACCAACATTGAAAATCTTAAAGAAACAATAAAAACAGAAATAAATGGAATATCTCCTGATATGGTAAGACATGTGGTAGACGAAATTTATTTAGCATCGCCTAGGAGCATGTCAGGTAGAAGGCATTGTCAGCATTTCTTAGCGAGGGTGTCCCTCTGTGTGATAAGAATGCCCTCTACAGGGATATCGTTTTTTATTTTCTCATTTTATTTGAAGAGATATGTGGCAATAAATGATACATTCTCATTGCCACTTTTCCTCCTCTATAAGTTAATTAAAGTAAATTTTCAATACAACGTTTCGTCTCTTCGCAACCATCATCAACTTCGTATTTTTAAATAGTAGTAATATTTTATCTTATGCTTTTTGAAATCAACTTTATATTCTGAATCCTACGATATATCACACCTTTTATTTATGACGTTTCGGACTATCACCAATGCGAATAAGCACCTTATTGGAAATATATGTTCTTATTTTTGTATTACACTATTATAGGCATTAAAAACTATTTGACATTATTTACAAAAATAATGCTAATAATGGAACATAAACTATTTTTTATTTTCAAAAACAAAATAATTTTCGAACACAAAATAATAATAGTAATAAATAATAGGTGTGTTATATATCGTTGGGTTCGGAATATTTGAGCATTAAAATCAAATTTTACTACTATTTAAAGAAACAAAGTTGATGATGGTTGCGAAAAAAACGGAACGTCGGAAAGACTTGAAACTAAAAATTGACGAGTTCAAGCATTTTTCCTGAATTTTTCCCTATGATTAATATGGATTTTATGAGGACCTTTTGGGAGACCCAGTACGAACACTGTCTCGATATGTCCGACCATTGACGAATATAAAAAATTCAATAATGCATGTTAATATTGTAGCATATGGCTAAATATTTTAACTATTCGAATGCTATCTTTTAACACGAGAATAGCAAACATCTAGCGATGTACCGAATTAATACATCCATATAGTTTCTCCAGTTCTCTCTCGGATTTCTCTAAAAAGGTTACCATTACAGAACCGGATATAGTCATGGCAGGACACGCCATCCCACTGGCTTCATCTATTAATTTGCTGGGCGTCAATCTGGGAGGAAATATGTCTTGGCATAACCACGTTGTGGCAATCGCCAAGATAGCTTCTCAGAAACTTGCTGTACTATTCGGAACCAGAAAGTTGTACACACCTCAAGAACTTTTGATACTACACAAAGCCCAGATACGTCAATCACTAGTGTCTGCAGCTCTGCACCCAAACATACTCTTCGGCTACTAGATTCCATCAAAAGGAGGGCCATTCGTCTGTTCGGAGAGCACGAGCTGACGAAGAGCCTCGACAGCCTAGAACATCGAAAACATATAGGGGATTTGACTCTCTTTTACAGATATTTTCATGGAAAGTGGTCGGCTGACATTGCTCTCTTAATTCCGCCAAGATCTGCGAACAACAGAAATACGCGACGAACCACTATCGCCCATCCATATGTGGTTAAGCTTAGTACTCCTCGAACTTCATTATTTAAGAGTTCCTTCATCTGGAGGACTTCATCCTTATGGAACGACCTTCCCGAGGTCGTTTTTCCCAACGAATATAACCTCCAAAGATTCAAAACAAACGTGAATCGCTTTATTCGCACACGCACCACTCCCAGAGTGCCCTAAAGGATATTTCCTATAGTGCACTCTCTATATAACTGCCAGTTCTTGGATAACATTTTTATTTAGCGTATTTTAAGTTACGCGGTTTTGTTACTTTGTCGATTTATCGCAACTCTCTTTGTCTTCCATGGTATATCATTATAAATCCAATTTAGAGTTATAATAGTTTCTTTATGCCCCGAAGATTTACAATTTGAAATTTAAAACAATGTTAAATCGAATACCTTCCGCAGAAATAGCAGCTTTACCGCCTCGCGATACCTCAATTTATCATCATGTTAGATCAATTTATTATCGCGCAGTATTGCTACAAATCTTATTAGAGAGGAAGGTTTAAATAGGACTTTTGACTATGCCGATCGGTAATTTATTGGTAAAGGAGTAAAGTCGGTATACAGTGCGGTTCATTAATGTTAACTTTTGACCAGCAAATTTATTTTACAAAATTTGGGTGTTGCAATAGCCAAACTACCTTTTAACGCAAGAATGACAAAATTAATGACAAAATTACGGATGGGAGCCATCTTGAAAAAAAAACGAAGAGGGGTCTTGCGGTGTACATCATTTTAAAGGTCCTATCGAGTACTTTACGTTGCCAGAATGTTTCTTCTCTATCCGCACGAAAAACAAAATGGCGGCGTTTTAAAAGCTGCATAGTAATTAGTTTCTATTATCAATTATTTCATTTTTTTATGATCAAACACAAGCACTATAGGAAAAATCATTTAAGGCCCACTGGGAGTGGTGCGTGTACGAATAAAGCGATTCACGTTGGTTTTGAATATTTGGAGGTTATATTTGTTGGGAAACGTTCCATAAGCATGAAGTCTTCCAGATGAAAGAACTCTTAAATAATTAAGTTCGAGGAGTACTATACTTAACCACATATGAATGGGCGGCAGTGGTTCGTCGTGTATTTCTGCTATTCGCAGATCTGGGCGAAATTAAGAGGGAAAGGTCAGCCGAGCACTTTCCATGAAAATATCTGTAGAAGAGAGTAAAATCGCCACCCTATCTTCGATGTTCCAGGGTGTTGAGGTTCTTTCTCAGCTCGTGGTTTTCGATCAGACGAAAGGCCCTCCTTTCGATGGAATCCAGTAGCCGAAGAGTATGTTTGGGTGCAGAGCTCCAAACATGCGAGCAGCACTCTAGTGATGGTCGAATCTGGGCTCTGTATAGTATCAAAAGTTCGTGTGTACAACTTTGTGGTTCGGACATGTGCTTATTCTTGGTTTGAGACCAGGTCATGTACAGGGCATATTAAATTAAAGCGGCATTTTTTAATATTTTTCCTCAATTTGTCGGTTTAAATATAATTGTCAATGTCATGTCCACAACACCCCGTATAAAAGTTTTTAGAAATTAACAGATTGGTTTTTTTGATCATATATTTTGAAATCATTTATTTTTTAAGTCACTGGCAATATATTGACCATCAAATATTCTAAAAAACTTTGGTCACAAAAATACAGTATTTTATAAACCGAAAATTAGTTCCTCTTCTTCTTCTAAGAGCAATTAATAATCCAAATCAGTCGCTCACTGAGATGCTCTCTCTTTCTAACATCAGTGGTGCACGCTACTCTCGGAGACACGCGCCAACCAGCGGAATAGAAATTTATTATTAATACTGTAACTATATAAGAAATTCTGGCATATTGATGAAGAAGTAAAAATATTTGCATTAAGAGTTAGTGTAATAGTGTAAAAAAAATAACAAAGAAATATCATATAAAAAAGTTTAATTGCTTCATCAAAAAATCGTGTGAAGTTCTTACAGTAATTTATAATAAATTTAATACCACAAGAGTCCAATTCACCAAAGCGTTATATTTACACAATATGCTGTTTATTTTTGGCTTAAAGATAGCTCGATGAGAAATAAATCTCGGCTAAGATTAATGGTTTAATCCGCGGTTAATGGAAAACTTCTGTTTTGTGCGGATACGATACAATCTTCTGTTAAAACGTAGGGAATCTGCTTGCATAAGCTCAAAGAAGGTTGATGTTAGGCAAAGGGTTCGAATATTGAAACTTGAAAACCTATTTTAAGCCCGTGACGGCAAGTGATTTTTTAGCCGTTCTTACTATACATTTCCTGTAGTGGGGTGAAATTCTATATGCCATGATACTACAACACTCAAGATAGACCCACTTCGTTAGCCGGTTTCGAATTCCGTCTCTCATCACGTCATGAAATGTTGAATCAGACATGTCAGTAGTTTAGGAAACGGATAACTGAAATACCTATTACTAAATTATAATTTTTTTATTACGCTACGTTCACACGACACGGTTGCGATGATTTTATCAAATCAGTAAAAGTATCGAATCCCACAGTGGCACGTTATTTTGAATCTATACGTTCATACGATGCAATCGTTTCTCGTATACGAGAAGCCTACCGATGCGTTCAAACTTGCATTCGATTTTCTTACATTGCGTTCACACCATAAAGATATAATATAAAAGGGGAAAAAAACATTCCATTCACAAAATACTATTTATTTACAATCATACACAGTTATACAGTTTCAAATAAGAAGATGACTTTAAAAAATGGCAATGCTGTAATAAGGTAGGCACGTTTAGATAATTTCGATCTAATATTAGTTATAAATAGGTGTGACAGTAACCAAGTCGAAGGAAAACCCAGGCAGCAGTTTTCTCTATAAAGGTTCACATTACAGAACCGGATATAGTCATTGCAAGACATGCAAATCCACTGGCTTCATCTATTAATTTGCTGGGCGTCAATCAGGGAGGAAATATGTCTTGGCATAACCACGTTGTGGCAATTACCAAGGTAGCTTCACAGAAACTTGGTGGACTCTTCCGGACCAAAAACTTGTACACACCTCAACAACTTTTGATACTAAACAAAGCCCAGATTCGATCACACTATAGTACTGCTCTCATGTCTGGCGCTCTGCACCCAAACATAGTCTTCGGCTACTGAATTTCATCGATAGGAGGGCCAGTAATCTGATTGGAGACCACGAGCTGACAAAGAGCCTCGACAGCCTGGAACATCAGAAGGTGGGTGATTTGACTCTCTTTTACGGATATTTCCATGGCAAATGCTCGGCTGACCTTGCCCTTTTAATTCCGCCCAGAGCGGTGAATAGCAGAAATACACAATGAACCACTGCCGCCCATTCATATGTGGTTAAGCTTAAGCACGCATCACTCCCAGAGTGCAAAGGATTTTTCTTATAGTGCTTGTGTTTGATCATAAAAAAAGGTAATGTTGTAGGTGTTTTTTATATGAAGAAAAATCCACTCATCTCACTGACGAACTAATTTAGATAGCTAATAAATAGGTCTAAATAGTTTAAGTTCGAAAAAAAAATTAATCAAAAAGCACGATAGATCGATCACAAACAATCACAAACGTAGCAGCGAATAAGCGCTAACAATACCGCTGAGGAGAAATGAATGAGAATCATAAACTTCAGGACAATTTTTACTTAAACATTGAAATTTGATGTTCTTGGGAAACTATAAATAACTATAGTATAAATACGAGTAGCAAGTTTAAAAAATACACACATATTTAGTACAATATTTTTACTTAATATCTACACATGAGAAATGTATTCAATATACACATAGATTCAAAAGTTTTGCATCACTCTGATTCTCGAGTTTTAAAATTTTTTATTTTACCACAACATTTTAAACCTTCAAAAAAAAACTTAACAGAAGTAAAATTTATTTATATTGTATAATTTGTAAAATTAAAAAAAAATAGCTTCTAATAAAGTGAATTTCCTCCTCTGGCCTCAATGCTAGCTTGAAGACGTCGCCGCATGCTGTGCATAAGGTTAGCAATCCGTTCTTGTGGAATAGCCTGTCATTCCTCGGAAGCATCGACAACAAGCTCCTGGAGAGTTCTAGGGGGATTTTTTCTAACGCGAACTGCCCAAGAGAGCATGTCCCAAGCATGTTTCAGCGGGTTCATGTCAGGGGACAAAGCAGACGACTCCAAGCGATTGATTCCCTCACTTTCTAGATATTCATCCAGACCTCTAGTACGATGGGGCCGGGCATTGTCGTCCATAAACACAAAATTGTTACCAACAGCCCCTCTCCACGTTCTAACATAAGGATGTAGAATATCCCTAATGCATCTGTCGCCAGTCATTGTGCCTTGAACGTGGACTAACTCAGTATGCTCGCTAGAACTAATACCTGCCCAGAACATGGCGCTTCCTCCGGCGAATGGAGGCAAGGGGCGAGCATGGGCAAGCTAAGTCGCTCTTGTTGGTTCTCTCCAAACACGAATCCGGCGACTATCGTTTACCAGACAAATCCTGATCTCGTCGGAAAATAGGACAGAATTCCAAAATTTTTCGGGTAAGCGAACGTGCGTTTCAGCCCACTGCAGTCGACGAACTCGGTGGTCACATTATAGTTGTGGAACTCTTACTGGTCCTCGACATCTTAAACCGGATTCAAGAATTCGTCTTCTTAGTGTAGAGACTGGTACGCGAACTCCAATTGCATGCGTAACATCTCTCTGAAGTTGGCATAGTACGATTTCTCCGAACTGTTAACGTAATATAGCAATTCTACTGTTCGTTCGTCTCACACAGAATTGGTCTCTAGAAAGCGATTTCATATGCGAGAGACATCACTTTGAAAAACCACTATTCTTTCAGCAACAAATCTTTGGGAATGACCTTCCTCAACTAAAGCTACTATTCTTGCACGATCAATTTCAGATATTAATCGGCGAATCATTTTTACACACTGAACCGAAAAACTTAACTGGCCAGCGCCAACAAAATACAACACTGAAAATGTTATCTTAAACAAATGTATTGATAATATTTTTATTGCTACAAAAAATGGTATTGTTCTAACTGATAAACATAATAAACATTTAGAAAAAAAATCATTTCTGAAATTATCTTAACATGCCAAAATCAGAGTGATGCAAAACTTTTGAATCTATGTGTACTTAATATTATACTTTTCGGTTTCAAACGCAGGATATAAATTTAAGACCCTCAGTACAGATTTGACATCATTGATTACTGTTTAAAAGTTTTTAGGATTCTGACAGAATAAAAACATTCTGTCTTTTTATTAGTTAAATGTTTCTGGTTCAGACTACATGATAATGATATTATCGATCATTTTATCCAATCGGTAAAGTATCGAATCCCACAGTGGCGCTTTATCTTAAATCTGTACGGTTCACACGATGCGATCGTCTACCGTATACGGGAGGCCTACCGATTCGCTCGAACTTGCATTCGGTTCTCGCCACTGCAGGGCCGTATGCGATAATTCGGGAATCAACCGAATTGGTCAAGTGGCCCATGCATATAATATATTGACGACTTCACGTCATGTCGACGATAAGAGTTTCTATTTATTATACAGCCCAATAAAAAAAATGTTTGTCTTGGTGCCGAAGAAAAAACAACTGATTTTAGTTATTGAGATAGAGCCTACTCATAATAAATTGTAATATTATTAATATATTTGACAATTATAATGATCATAATTTTTATCAAAAATTTAACTAATTCTAAAACTAATGCCTTTTTAATTATACCTATTTATTCATAAATGACTGGAAATACCTAATCCCATATTGGCAAAAGGTCATATAATTATTACAGATAAGAAATAAGTTTTCTTTGAATTTTTTTGCACCTGCAGATTTCGTATTCGCAATTAGCACAAAATATGCATTAGAAGGCAATAAAAGAGAATGAGATTGTATACCGTAAGCCTCATAAATTAATTCGTTTACTTGGCTTGTGTCCTAGGGTATTAGTACCTATTACTATAAATCCCCATATGCGGAATATTGCCTGAATGCAGTTGAAACTTGAGTTTCATTGCAAGAGTGTGTTTTTTTTTTGAAAAATCATATTTAAACATGGCTTTTACAAGTAGGCGTAGTTGCGTAAATCATCCGGACGCTTTTGCTACATATGTGGTGAGTACATTTTAAAAAAAAGTAGAAGAGTGATTTGTGACTTTGTGAAAAAAGCTTATTTGGCCTGTTTTGGTGTTCATTTAGGAGACCAAGATAAACCCTGGGCACGTTGTATGCAAAAATTTGTGTCGAACACCTGCGACAATGGACAAAAGGACAAAGAAAGTGTTTAAAGTTTGGTGTTCCGATTGTATGGAGGGAACAAAAAAGCCACTTTAACGATTGTTATTTTTGTCTTGTGAAGATAAAGGGCATTAATCGTAACAATCGGCCTAAGTGGAACTATCCTAACCTGGAGTCAGCAAAAAGACCTGTTCCGCATTCTGAAAAAATACCAATTCCAACATGTAGCACGTTACCAGAGCATACAGTCGAAACGTCATCTGACGAGCTGCAGAGTGACCGATTTGAAAAAGAGGACAGCGAGCTTACAGGAGATTTAACAAGTCCCGAGCGCTTTACCCAGGAGGAGTTAAGTGACCTTGTCAGAGATTTAAACCTCCCAAAAGAGTCTGCCGAGTTATTAGCCTCCAGACTATATGAAAAGAATCTTCTTTATCCAGGTACCAAAGTTAAGGTTAATTAATTAAGAACTTAAGTTAATATTGTAAATGTTATTGACAGATAATTTTTGTATTTGTTGTGGTGTACAATAAACATTTTTCTTCCATTCCTGAGTTGTCTTTTTGGTGGTAGCAATAATACATCCTATCCTTAATCTTAAAGATATAGCTTATGGCCCTAGTTTTTGAAAATGATCTGAGGGAGCAAATCTGAGGTTATTTTTAGGTTTAGCAGACCCAAATTACCTAAAAACATTAACAAAATTGCCAGCACTAGATTATCTGTTGACCAGTGTTATTAAATACGGAGCTACTCATAAGTTTAGCAGATCCGAGGCCCGTTTTATGGGATAAAACACTTATTAATTGAAGACACAAGTGGATGAAGGGTCTATGTAACATTTTGGAAAAAATTGAGTTATTGACATGGATGAAGAATTTATGTACATAAAATTCGTTACAACTACTTTCAATATTATTCTAATGGTAAAGAACAGATATACAAGTTGATGAAGGATAATATGTACTGATGATCGTGCCAGAAAACAAAAATTTAAACTCAATTTTCTCTAAATAATTTTGATGTTACATAGACCCTTCATCCACTTGTGTCTTCAATTATATAAAGATAATAAAATTTAAGTCGTCAGCTTAGAGAAAGAGACTAGCGAATTCGGGGGTTAGAAAGGGTGGCACTTGCTACCCTAAAATTGTCTACCTTAGTATAAGTTAGAAACCATATTACCAAATGTTATATCGCATAGAGATTTTTGAAATTTGCAATACTATCTAAAATACCCTTATAGCAGAGGAACATAGCCTTCTTAATGATAAATTAGGGTCATATCAAAGTTAACAAAATTCTCTATCTATCCCTGGAAGGGCTATCGCCCTCACTGATTCCTGCTATAAAATATGTATCTTCAAAATGATTCAAAATTTTTTTAGCTACTTATCATTTTTTGGTATTTATAAAAATGAATGTATTAAGTAATTTTCGATCAATTTCATATCATCTTTAAACTTAAACTTACTCCTACTTTCTATTTTTGCTTAATTTTTCTCTAACGTGTATTGTGTACATGTTTATTTCTTAGGTGATTGCACATATTAGAAGTCCCAATTAAATATTTTAAACTAGGTTATCCCATTAACCGGATAATCAGATGTTTGAATAATCGGAGATACATGGGTTATTTGAATAACTGGTTATCCGAATAACCGGTTTATAGTTTTGAAAATATTCGAATAATCCGAAACCGGATAACCGAAAATCCAAAAAAACCGATTTCAATTGCCAACACTACCTGAAATACTATCACAAATAATGAGTCAATGCCGCAGACAAACAATGATGTTCAAGTATCTTTGATTTCACTTCAACCTGAAAGCTTATTTTCCTGATTAAACCCTTATCCCTGTCTTCATTTCTGAACTACATAACAAACTTGTTTAATCCCGGTTACCAACTTTGGCGATAAGGAAATTGCCGTAGAAAATTTGGCTTTAGTGGGATAACTTTGAGATTGTGAATGTACCGCAAGATTCAATTCCCATAAGGCATAAGAGTATCCATGGAAATTTGTGGAAAATCTTTAGAGTAGATCGTGCCTTTAATTTTAATTTGGCAGCATGTTTGTTATTGTTATAAGTACAATGTATGCAGTATTCTGATTAGGAAAATGATAAAATTCAATTGGAAAAATGTTTACGGGATCGCGAAACGTCGAAAGAATAAAATCAGTTATGACAAGATATAATTTGGCACGTTAAAAATAAGCGGACGAAACACTTTTATCCAGCCCATAATATATGAAACAAAACAATAAAGTTTCATTTTCTTGGAATAAATTCACCTGTATTGGTCACAGTGGCGGCTCGTGACCTATGATAGAGAGGGTTCACCAGTATGGTGAAATTATTTTTAAAATTTTATTTTTGTGCAACGACCAAACAATTACTTTCTAGGCGTTTTAAATGTAGGAAGAAAAGAAGTAATAAGAAAATGCGTTAGGTAAAACATATTTTTATTTATTTTTTAATTTTACACAAGGAAATACAACTTTTGGAAAATAAGAAAGGTTTTCTTAGTGTGTATAGTGCTTAAACGTAAAGTCCGTTTTTCGGTTCTTAATTGTAGAAAATTGATCAATAACAGCCTCATTAAAGTTTGGAATACCCTCTATAAATTTTTTTTCATATATATAAATTTTAAACTTTCTAATAAAGTCCCTAGATTTACCCTTTGTGGTCTGCATTAAATTAATTTCGAGTTTAGGTCTTCCCGCATTCTTCACTTCAATTTTTTGCTCCAAACTCAAAGAGCTAAAGTTTTTTTTTAAATAGTCCACCGTCAAACTATTCATTTTAACTTAATAAATATATAATATTAAAATATTAAAACATACACGCTCGAATTTCTAACTAGATGCACGAACAGACAACAGCGCGGTGCACACAAAAACTGTGCGCATTTCCCATGTTAAATCGCCATAGCCCCGCTACCCCCGCTGTCTCCCGCCACCTGTTACTACAGTGAAACTGCATTATGCCCCGCCTACTTAATCGCACATGCGAGCAGTCTCGTCTTAATCGTCATTAACCTCGACCGAGGCACGGTTGCCGGATCGAAAGCCTATAATATACAGTTTGGTTGACGGTACGATAAAATATTAGGGAAGGTCGGACTTTATACGATAATTGACGGTACGATAAAATATTAGGGAAGGTCGGACTTTATACGATAATTGACGGTACGATAAAATATTAGGGAGGGTCGGACTTTATACGATAAATAATATTCAATGAATATAAATTAATATTTTTTTATTCGTTTTGGGGGTGCACGTGCGCATATGCTCCTATGGAAGAACCGCCACTGATTGGTGATTTACGCTAGGAAACCGCTATTGACCATTATTAAATAAATATTTGCTTCGGAATTTTTAACATTTCTTACGGCCTGTTTAAAATAGCATATGCTTCGAATCTCGATGGCTAAAGAAAAACGAACCATTGTAAAAATTTAAAAACTTTACAACATTTTCAATAATAGAACTGACTGCTCCTACTTACTTTCAAAGATCAATCTGCATGTCCCTATCAGAAGCACCAGATCTGAAACACTTTTCATTTGCCATTCCATAGAACAAATTATGCTTATTATTCTTCCATGTCCCGAATGTTGAGATTGGCAAATCTTTCGGTCGCGGAGTGTGGCCTGGAGTTTGCTGGCGTCTCTTATTCTGAATTTTAGAGACATCTGAGACTGAATATTACTACGCCTCTGTGATTTTTTTTTTTGATTTTTTGTATTTTTTGTAAGTTATAAATTTTAGGTTGAGATATAGTGTATCAGGTGCTGCGTGCTAAATATTAAATGTTAAATATTAACTGTTAGATTTAAAATGTTGAATTTTGGATTTTTTTAATGTATTACTCTTGTAAATTTTAAAAGATTTTTAAAGGTTTAAATTTTAATTTTGATTTTAATTTTATTTAGTTTTTAAGTCATTGGACTTAAATTTGCTGAAATGGATTGCAACCCATTAATTCTTAAATAAATAAATAAACATATATTTGGAGACGAACGCCTTGTTTGCCCGGATTTCGAACGCTAAAAAACGAAATGTTTGCTGAAGATGTCGATTTTGGAGTTCAGCGCATTCTGTCCGTGTTTCTTAAACTTCGAAATTCAAGGGTAATATTATTTTTGTACTGTCTAATCGAAATTCGACAGTATTTACTTACATGAAAGTAATTGCACCCAATTGACGTACTGACATGACAGTATTTGAGCTTTGCATTTGATAATAAAATTCGTAAATGCAGTTGAAAGTATTTGAGGCACTTCAGAGTATTTGACGCACTTAAAAGTACTTGAAATAAATAAAATGATGAGAGTATTTGAAGCACTGTGAACTAATTCAAAAGGTGCGTATAAATATGGCGAGACGAGCCTGACCCGCACTTGAGTCGCGCCAACAACGAGCCTGGTTAGTTATATTTGTATGGGCTGCGAGCCTCTCGAGGAAGGCTCGTCAGAGGCTCGCAGCGATCCACTTTTTCTCAGTTTTTACCTCGAGCTCAAAGAGATTTGGCGCGTCTAGTGGGAAGGGGTTTGTGACTGGCCTATGCAGAAGTTTTGTTTGCAGCGAGAATACTTTTTTTAGAATTGGGGTGGTCCGAAGAAGGCATAAATATCGCCATGTTCATTTGAAACCAATAATTGTTATTTTTCTTAAATAATAAATACGTTCATTATTATTTAGAGGAGACCTAGAAATTATAATGTGTGGAAAGGAATGACTATTTAAAAAAATAAACGTCAATTATTCTTATTTTAGGTAATCTTTGCCTTTGTAGGTAAGTATATACTAAGAGCACGGCTTTAAAGCAAGTGACTAACGTAATTCTATTTTTGTTCTCAGATTGCTACATTCAGAGCCTTACGTGTGATATGACATGTTCCCAAGGTTGCCGTCTTTTGGACTTTGATATAGTGTAAGTGTAAGAGAGTGTAAGAGTAAGTGCAACCGTTCTAAGTATTTATGTAATTTAACTGATATCTTTCCAGTAGCACCAGTATCTATCGGTATAACAGCAACCTTGTTTCCATAGGGTCTTTATCTCGGCAGCCAATGGAATATATTTCCGTACCTTCTCTGCTTGCTTGTCAGCGAGATTATGTGCTATTGATATAGCATTAATATAGCAATGTCAATAAGGTAAGTAGTTTTGTTTGTTTTGTCTTGTCAAATGATATCTGGTCTGTTGTTCTCGATAGTATCATCTGTTTGGATTGGTCTAAAGTATATTGTTGTGCGCTTCCAGCCATTGTGTGCTGAAAAAAACTTTAGATCTAGTACATATTTAAATATATAAAATGAAACTAAAATTTACTTTGTTATTTGTCACTATATTAAAAGGGTTTGGCGTTATGGCCGTTTCGTAGTATAACTACATCTTCAAAACGATCACACGAGAGTGAACCCAAACTAAGCGTATATACTATAGGCAGCAATAAAGATAAAAATATTAACATGGTATAATAAATAATGTTTGACACAGTAGTGTAATATACTTAAATTAAGGACAAACGGTTCAATATTCAGAGAATCTAAGAATGCACGTGCCAGATGGGATTTTTACAATAATTTTAATCGCGGGGAATTTCCGAGATCTAATTGTGTGTTTAAAAGGTTAATTTTATGTTTATAAATTTCAATGTTTTCTAGTAAATTTAATTTATGGCCTTTTTCTTCAGTGTATAAGATTTGTAGGTTGCTTATATCTGGAAATGTGTGGTTTGTGTATAGAAAGTGATTCGTAAAATTAGATTATTTTTTATTAAGTCTATAGCATGCCATTATGTTCTTTAAATCTCGTATCAAAATTTCGTCCCGTTTGTCCCATATAGCAGCTATTGCATTCATTACACTTTAACTTATAAACTCCTGATTTTTTATATTTTTTCACGCTTATCTTTGAAGTTCAAAAATAATTTGAATAAACTGTTTGAGAGCTTGAATGCTATTGCCACCTGATCAGATGATAAAATATTTGCAATTTTTTCTGAGGTTGGACCTGAATATATAAGGCTATAAAATTTTTTGAGTTTTCGTTCCTTTTTTATCAGATATATTTGCGTTATATTGCGTGTATTGTATTTTATTGATAAGAGAGGTTATTTCTTTTAATGTGTACCCATTATTAACGGCAATAGCCCTGATGGTATCGCGCTCAATCTTTAGACTTTCTTTAGAGAGTGGGATAGAACTTTATGTACCATTGATCTACAACGTGTCCAAGATAAGTAGGGCCAGTACAGGGATCTCGGAAACCGTAAGACATACGAAGTCAGTTAAATGGAGATAAAGTTGTGCATTTATGTGCCTAGTAATAGGCCGTTTAGAAAGTTTTAAAATTCCGAGTAGTTCAGGAGATATCCGAAAAAAAACGAAATTCTGAAAAACCATTTTATTGTTTTCCTGGATTTTTTGAGATCGAATTCTAAAGTAAATTGCACTTTTGCATTGCCACTTTTGCCGCTCTATCTAACAGCGTTAATTGTTTTGTAATCCGACGAGTCGTCTTCGAAGGGCCATTATCAACTTTCTTTTTTTTAATACGGTCCTGTTTTCCTATGGAATGCAACGATGTATGACACATTGTGGTTTAATGACGTTTCGAGGGTTTTTTGAGCAACATTAGGAAATTTTGGGATACGGTCCTGTATTTCTCCTATCCCATAAGTAAGCTCTAAATGTTTTACTTATGTTGGACTAGTTCAATAAATAACAAATAATTTAATAATAAACTACAAACAAGTGAACAAAAATCATTCCAAAACAGTAATAAAGCGAACAACGAAAAAAGTAAGGAACTACATAATTAGGTGTTCAAAATCATTTCCGTTATTCTCTAAGCACAAATAGCATCTTCTAACTGCCACATAACACTTTTTTTGAGATAAAATTAAACATGCGATAGAATATCAAACTTTTCAGCATTTGTAAATTTATGTAGCATATTTTCTGGAAAATTGGAAACCTCTTAAAACGCTCTCAAACGATTACAATGGGAATGTCAAGTGAAACAAATCACGCGTCATCGTCTTAATTTTTTTGTTTCAAGCGCCTACTTTTCTTTTAAATCCCGAATCAACAGAAGTTTGAAATAATGTTTCTGTATTTTGTTAACTTATTTGTGGTTTATTATTAAATTATTTGTTAGTTATTCAACTAGTCCAGCATATTATATTATGACATATTATTTATAAAATTAGGAAAAATACAGGACCTTATTCCAAAATTTCCTGATGTTGTTCAAAAAACCCTCGAAATGTCATTAAACCACAATGTGTCAAACATCGTTGCATTCGGAAGAAACAAAGCTCTCAAATTCCAATATCAGGAAAACAGGACCGTATTTAAAAAAAGAAAGTTGATAATGGCCCTTCGAAGAAGACGGATTACAAAACAATTAACGCTGTTAGATAGAGCGGAAAAAGTAGTAATTTGAAAGTGCAATTTACTTTAGAATTCGATAAAAAAAAAACAGGAAAACAATAAAACGATGTTTCAGAATTTTAAAATGGATTGTCGCAAAGTAACGGACGAGTCAATCAATTCTTAGTACATATTTGTCAAAAAAAAATTTAATACTTGCTGGACTATTTTGTCCCCGAAGCACATCTGGAAAAAATAAGTCTTTGGTAATTAATGCTAAGAAAATTGGTCGAATGTATTATGCTTCAAATACTTTAACCCATTTCTAAATGGGATTTGCCAACGTATCCAACCATTATAGAAGGGATGAAAAACGATATGTTTTTTCGAGGTTCTCTGTTGCTGCCGATATTACATAGTTACGCCCCTGTTTCTAAAGCGATTAAAGTATAATAAGCAATTATAAAGACGCTGTTGGGGCATGATACGTTGTATCATGCTGTTGGAGAAGTATACGATTTATAATTCTGCTTATTTATGAAACACGTAAGCAAGATGCAATTCTCTTGTGTGTAACATGTTTTTATAAGCTCTTAATATTTTATCGAGAGTGCAGATTTATGCGAAATTTCTGCACCTGTCTAATTTCTTCAGCTGTGAAAGGTTATTGACTTGGTGAAAATTACTGGCTGGATTTCCTTTACACTTAAGGAGTTTTTATAAACGTAGGAAAATATGATTTCTTTATTTTCTGCCATTTTCAATAAAAAATATATAAGAACAGATTTTTCTATTTTGAGTAGTAATTGCTATTTTAATGGAATTGGCATCAAATCTGCAAAAATAAGTTTATAGAGATAGGCTGTAGATAAGATATTTTTCTACTTGCGGCTTTCAATGAATTCTTTTATTTTTGACACTCGTTTTAACCATGTCAAAATAAATATACCTACCATTTCATTTGAAATGTTTAAGA
Organism: Barypeithes pellucidus; assembly: GCA_963991005.1. Classification (NCBI taxonomy): domain Eukaryota; kingdom Metazoa; phylum Arthropoda; class Insecta; order Coleoptera; family Curculionidae; genus Barypeithes; species Barypeithes pellucidus. The sequence continues at coordinate 33,310,786 of OZ022562.1, forward strand.
AAACAAGCAAAATATGCTGTTCGGTTAATTTTATTAACAACGGATATATCAACATTTAAAAAAATGACTAAAATTATGTAAAATTTTCTAAAGATTTCAATGGAAATATTTTAAATATACCTTAACTAGGGAAATTAGGGAGAATCTTGGTTTCTCTAATTTGTAATTAGTGTTACACCCTCCTCCTGCCTAGCACCTTAAAAATCATTTCCAGCTATTTGTCTTGGCCATTTTTCTTAAATAAAAAATTCCCTAAGCTCTGCGATTAACGGTTTCTGAGATACAGCCGACGTCTTCCCAGTACACGGCGTTTCGAAAAACTTAGTTCGTGTAGTGATTTCTTATCCAAAAATAAAAGAAATAGTACGATCAAAAGTTTTAGAAGATGTGATTTCGTGGTTGAACTTGGATATTTTTAGTCTTAAAGACGTTAAAAATTATTTCGCAATAAAATTTCCTTATTTAAATATATAGATTTTGCAAAAATTTTTATTTCCCGCGAAAATCTACATATTTCTGGTACAATTGATCAATATTTTTTTATGCATGTCATTACAGTATTTCAAGTAATATTTATGCGTTTCAATCTAAAAGTTTTCATATCAATGATTGAAGTCTTATATACTTGCCGTATATTGCATTTGCGTGTGGAAAGTAACACTTTATTAAACCACAATATTTAAAACCCATTTTAAGAAAAAAATTGTTTCGTCGTTAGAAACCTCATTTGATAAATTTGTTTTCTTAATAAATCCAAATCATTCTCGTGAATACTTTTGAATAAGCAAGGGTCACTTCGCTAAAATTATTACAGTAAAGATTTTATTATAAAATTTGCTATAAAATATAGTATTGATTACATTTTTTATTAGTAATCCGTACCAAAATATTATTGCAAACTTAATTTACGAAAAACTATAGTTAGTGAAAATAATTTATTTATAAGTCCAGTATAGTTAAATATTTTTAAATGTATCTATGGTACATTTTACTAACGACTATTTAAGTATTTTTATTGCAAAAATTTTTTAAATAAAGTGTTGTAAAAATGCTTTTTTTCAAGAATAATAAGCTTAAATCTGATGTAACTATTCTTAAGGAGCACAGGTTGAGAGATTAAAGAGGAAGCGTTGCATCGATCACCTAAGTAACGTTGGGCACGATTAGTACTGGGATGGGTGACCTCTTGGGAATACCATGTGTGGAAATTTTTACGAAAGATTTTAGTAAATTTTACAAAGATTTTAGGAAATTTACAAAATATTTTAGTAAATTTTACAAAAATATAAATGGTTAACTAAATATTTTGATAATTTTTAATAAAAATTTTTGTTAAAATTTTGTTATAATTTTATGGCAGTTCTTAATAAAAGTCATTCCAGTCACATACTATAGAGCCATAAATTATGGTTATTTTCACTATTTTTATAGTAAAGTTAACTAAGTTTTTCGTTTCGTGCAGGTTTCAACCAACCAACCAACACTAATACAACAAAAAAATTACACGGCGATACATCAAATTGTATACAGAGTGTTTTTTAATTGAGTGCCGATACTTAAGATTGTGAATCCTTGGGTGATTTTAAGAAGAAAAGTTAATATTAACTAACATATTATGTCCTCAAACTCTTCATTTTTTAGCTACAGAATGTTCAAATTTAAACATTTTTATCAAAATTATAATAAATGGTACACCAGTGATTATTCTTAAAACCAAACTTATTTTTAAAATCCTCATTTATTTTTGAGCAAATTTACTCCATAGACTTACTTTCGTACGATGCACCGTTTTCGCGTAAAAAAAAACTAGAAACAAAAAAAAATTTAAAAATTGTTTAAATTTTAACATCCTGTAGCTCAAAAATGAACAGCTTTAGGGCATATGTTAATACTAACTTTTCTTCTTAAAATCACTCAAGGATTCACAACCTTAATGAAAAACTGTTAAAATTATAATTTAAATAAGAGTTTGCCGTGTAGATATGACAACACCGGCCGAAATGCGCTGAGGTCTTTTCACACTGCAGACCTTTTATTTTATTGATTGCGGCCGTCGTCAGTAGCGGCCATGTAAATTTTCATATTTCATATAAAGTGTATAATTTCGCTTAATAATTCAAAGCGCCATTTATGGTTAATTTTCTTCAATTTATTTTCATCTCAGGATTTGCCGGTGTAAATATAATACGTCATTTCCATAACACCCTTTATATCTATATATAAGATTTTATACCTATATACCTAAATTGGTATAAGAATTAGGGAGGCAGCTAAATAAAATGTATAGTCCGGCTCAGCCTAAATCAGTAAACTATTACTATACATGCACATATTTTTTCTCTTTAACTATAAAACAATATTTTTTTTTAATTCCAGTAAATGCAATTGAATTTGTGGTTGAAATATCGCATAAAATATCACTGAAAATGTCCTAAGAGACTACAAATCATTTTAATGTGCAGAGACGAGCGACATCGGCTACAAGAATCCGGGAGAGTGCTTAATTTAATTATCGCATTAAAAATTGCTTTACAGCCGGAATGTGCTGTGGGGGTGTGTATCAAACAAATTAAAAATGAGGGTTTATTTTATAGGATAAATTAAGTTAGGACTATTAATTGCTGCTTTATCACGATCATCTTAATAGAATAAACAGGAATCCATTTTTAGTGCTTTTTATCAAAATTCCCTCTATCATCACATTTTTTCTCCTAGTTTGTTGCAGATTATAGAGAGCTATATGGGAATATAAGGCTATTCGTTGTTGGTTACGCAAACAAAAAGCAATTTGTTTCTTGTTTAACCCATTCGCTGATTAAGTGTACAATGAAAAAGTGTATCGATCATTAAAACGACGCTCGAGATATATTTGATAAGATTATTTTCAGAACCTAAATTATATATTATAATAATTCGAGAAATACTTTGAAATATGAAATATCGATAGTCGTCGACATCGATACTAGCTTATGATCTCTACTCTAGGCTTCAAACCTGTTGACTTCTCCTAAGTTTAAGGTTATGTGACTAAAATTTCAGAAGAAAATATGTCAATATCAGTAAATAAGAAAATATTGCAAATAAAGAGTAAATACATATTTTTTTACTTAAATCCTACCATTAAAGTAGTTTTCCGTTTGTCATGGGTAGATAATAATGAAAATCTAAAGAAATATGTATGTATATGTCGTAGTCTTATAGTGAAATCCGTCTTTTCATGAAGAACCTAGTCATACCATGAAGTGTCGGTATATTGTGTAAAAACATGAAATAACACAATTTGCCTAGGCTTTTCAAGAAGAGCCCGTAGCACTTCGTCATATAACGTCGTAACATAACGTGGCTAAATTTAAAGAGCGGCACTTAGTGAAGTCGTCGGATTATGTAACGTGTTTATTGTATTGAAACTGTTATTAATTTTGTGGTTATATTATGGAATAAAATATGTTTAATGCACACTACAATAAATATTATGAGTCCTGTCCGAATAAAAGACCATGCCAACCTTCAAAAGTACAATACAAAACTAAGAGATGCCAATGGTTTAAAGCAAAATTGCAGTGTAATTCTGTTCAAATAGAAACAAAAATGTTTGACAAGCTTTTACCGTATTTTATATTGAACTAAAATATTTATATGTTTATGTATGTTGCTTAACATTATGTTTTAAATATTATTATTTTAAGACTATACTTTTGTGATGTTTTTAAAATAAAATTTAGGTCTCCATTGTATTGTTCAACATATTTTCTTGTTGTGTGTTCTTTTTTTTATTTTTGAAAATTAATAAGTTTGGACTGTTTTTTATTTAAAATAAAAATTTACTAGGATATGTTGGTCCACCTATATAATGCGACGTCTCAATTACAAGCTCGCAAAGGTTATTTAAACACAATATGTCTTGCCTATGTGCTACGAGCTCTTCTTGAAAAGCCTAGGCAGATTGTGTAGTTTCATGTTTTTACACAATATACCGACGCTTCATGATATGACTAGGTTCTTCATGAAAAAACGGATTTCACTTCACACTACGACATATATATTAAAAGAAAAAGTCATTCAAACTTGACATTTATTAAAACTTATCTTCTATTACCTACTCGTCATACGTAGAAACGCTGAGAAATGTGGACCAATGAGATAGATTTAGCACTTGTAAGTAAGATGAAAATGTTATCAAAATAATTACTTGTAATTGGTCTAAATGAAACAATTTGATTCGTTGAAATAATAAATTTGTGATGGAAATAATCTGTGTAAATTTGTTTCATTGATTGTAGAAAAAGTGTGCAGTACAACTTCAGTGGAAGTAAGATGAGGGCGACGCCGAAGGCGGTATGGAAGTCATATCCACTTTTTATGTACAAACTACTATTATCTAAATCCACCGAAGGTTATCTGGATCCCTGTTTTAAAATCCTTCTATATTTTCCTTCAAAAGTATGTTAAATTTCGTTGACCTAAAACCCACATTTTGACTTTTCAGTTCGACTGGTCTCCCATGTTTCAAAATATTAGACTTTTCCAAGCAGACGGTTTATGCTTTTGTTTGTTTGTTCTCCAAAATACACCATTAGAGCATTTTCTCAACTCAAATTCTTTACGTTTTCACATCATACTACTCCCTATAGGCCTTTATGTGCCGACCTTATTTTTTTCAATGCCACTTGTTATTTCAAGGATTCATCCAACAACATTTTCTAACGATTTTCACGGCTTTATTGTCTTGAAGGTAAAAAAATCTGACTTAAACTGACGTTTGCTTATTTTAAACAAGCTTTGTTCTTTTCCTCCTTAGCAACCGTCGCGTAACCTTATCGTCATATTTTTAACATTTCCATTAAAAATATCGTCGGTATTTTATTGTGGTACATTTTTTATAAAAATTTGTTCTTATACAGGTTGTAAATAAAATAGTATACAGGGTGTTCATTTGAAAACTTCCCACCACGGATTTATCGGAAACCACTGATTAAAAGAAAAAACGCCGAGACACGTCAAAAGATTTGCCAAATGAGACAACTTTTTAACCAAAAACTACCCCTTTTACCCTCTGGCCCCCGTGGTCATCCCCTTAAAAATTTTAAATAACAAGGGGTAGCAAGTGATATCTTGTTTGAAAGGTCTTTCAAAGTGCTTTATTTTGACGTTTGATTTTTTAAAATCGGTCGATTCGTTTTCGAGAAAATTAGATAATTTTTTACCGCCTTCTTTTTATCAACACAGATAACATGGGCGAACTGTTTTTATTCTTATACCTGTTTAGTTTTTTATAGTTGCTAAGGGAAAGAAACAATTTAATTTGCTGTCAGTTACCTTTGTGACAATCTTGGGATAGTGAAAATTAATTTATTGATTCAGATTTGACTTCCAAAATGGTTTACACACTAGCGGAAAGAGTGGAAATGATTCTAATTTATGGTGCACAAAATCAATGTGCTCGGCAAACTGCCGTTACATTTAACGCCAGACATCCGGAAAAGATAACTTCGCATAGGTATGTTTTGGACCTTGTTACTAAATTTACTCAAACTGGATCTGTTGCAAATAAAAAACGTAATCATCGTAGAGTTTTGGATGAAGCCGCTCAAGTTGAAGTTTTGGGTCATTTTGCCATAAATCCTAATACTTCATTACGCAAAATTGTTGATGCGACTGGTATTTCATTTGGCTCTGTACACACAGTTACTAAATTACATAAATTTCATCCATTCAAAATGGAAATATTGCAAGAGTTAACCGAAGATGATTTCGATAGGCGAGTTGAGTTTTGTGAACAAATGACTGCAGCGATTAATGATAATACCATTGATGTAAAGAATATCTGCTTCAGTGATGAATGCACATTTTATCTAAATGGATTTGTTAATAAGCATAACTGCAGATATTGGAGCAATGAAAATTCTCATGCTTTTGTAGAAGGGCATACTCAGTACCCCCAAAAAATTAATGTATGGGCAGGCATTTTAGGAAACAAAGTGATTGGGCCATTGTTTATTAATGGGAATTTAAATGGAGACATTTATTTAGATGTGTTAGAAAATACCATCAATCCGCTTATTACTGAAACCATTGAAAACCAATTCGAAGACGATGGAAACCCTATACTTGATGAGGCTGAAATATATTTCCAGCAAGACGGCGCTCCTCCTCACTATGTTCTTCCGGTTCGGCAATGGCTAGACGACGAGTTTCCAGATAAATGGATAGGGCGAAGAGGGCCTATAGAATGGCCTGCTAGATCTCCTGACTTGACGCCATTAGACTTTTTCTATGGGGCCATTTGAAAACAATTGTTTTCACTCCCCAACCTAACAGTTTGGATGAACTTCGTCAACGCATCACCGAAAGCTGCCATGATCTCTCACAACATGTTTTTGAAAATGTCCGTTAGGAACTTGAAAATCGCCTATATCATGGTTTAGCCAATAACGGGAAACGTTTTGATCACTTATTGAAATAAAAAGTGATATTTTCCTGTGCTTTTTTTTCTATCTGAACAAATTAAGATAAATAAAGATTTTTCTAATTTTCTCGATAACGAATCGACCGATTTTAAAAAATCAAACGTCAAAATAAAGCACTTTGAAAGACCTTTCAAAAAAACTATTACTTGCTATCCCTTGTCATTTAAAATTTTTAAGGGGATGACCCCGGGGCCAGAGGGTAGAAGGGGGTGAAGTAGTTTTCAGTAAAGTTGTCCCCTTTGGCAAATCTTTTGACGTGTCTCGGCGTTTTTTCTTTTAATCAGTGGTTTTCGATAAACCCGTGGTGGGAAGTTTTCAAATGAACACCCTGTATAAGAATTCATGGAAACTTTCATTACGGTCTCAAAATTATTTAGTTTAAATAGTAATGAAATAATTTCCACTTCGTTATGTAAGTTATGTAATACTATCGATAAATTGTAGCACCCTCGTTGATTCAAATGGATCACCCCATAATAAGTTTTTATAATCACATTTTAATTCTAATAATATTTTCTTATGACTCTCCTATCATATCACAGTCTCACTATTAAATTTGAAACCCTATGGGAAAAAATGTATTTTTAGATTGAGGTACCATTTGAAGTTTTTGCTTCAATAAAGATCAAAAATGATATAATTAAATGGAACCCTGCTGCTTTTGTTAATTGTCAAATTTGACATTTTCTCCACAAAATGTCGAAAAATGGCATTTCTTGATCGAATTTTATGAAAAATTATTTGGAAAAGTTGTTTGTATTGTAATTTTATGCACGCACACCAAGTTTGAATCAGTTATGATAATTTTTGTTTCCTATCCATTTTTGGCTAATATCCGTTTTCATTGAAATTTGACAGGTAAAAAAGCCGCATGGTCCCATTTCATTGTGTAATTTTCGATTCATTTATAGGACGATATTTGCTTTCAAACGATGTATCATATCCCTATAAATAAACCTTCAGGTTTCGTCAATGGGGCCAAAATTTGTAATAAAATTCGGTAGAAGCGAAAATATTTGAACAGATTTGTCAACCTATCACCGTATATAAACTCCTGGACAAAATTAACGCAACATCATAAATTTGCCATATTTTTGATGTTATTTTTTTTGTGAATTTATGATCCGATTTGAAGAATTTTTTTTTGCATTATAGGTTGGTTCCTTGACAATGTTATAGTTTTCGCTGTTTATGATAAAAATTTAATTTTCGATTTATACTGGGTGTACTAAAGATGCTATGTTTTTTTCCGAAAATTCGTATCACCCTGTGGAGTATATTAGCAACCGAACCATATAGCAGTTGACATTAAACGGTAGGTTCATCTCTTCTCAACATTTTCTTTTTTGGTTTACTTCATTATCTCTATTATTAAAGGAGACAAACCCGTTTTATAGCGTAACATGTTTTTATAGACTGTAAAATTCAACACATTCATTGTTAAATGTTTTCAAGTAGACTATGGACCTTTTCTGACATTGCAAGCGATGTGTCAGCAGCATTGTGTTTTAAAGTTACAAAGGTCAAATAAAATTCGCCATACTGATAAAAACTGTTCGGAAACTGCTTATTAAACGTTCCTTTCGTATGCCCAGTTGCCCGATGAGTATTTTAATCTTGAAACCTACTTGAAAACATTTAACAATGAATGTGTTGAATATTAAAGTCTATAAAAACATGTTACGCTATAAAACGGCGTATCTCCTTAAATAATAAGATAATTGAGCAAACCAAAAAAGGAAATATTGGGGAAAGATGGACCTACCGTTTAATGTCAACTGCAATATGTTTCGGTTGCTAATATACTCCACAGGGTGATGCGAAATTTCGAAAAAAAACATAGCATTTTTAGTACACCCAGTATAAATCGAAAATTAAATTTTTATCATAAACAGCGAAAATATGACATTGTCAAGGAACCAACCTACAATGCAAAAACAAAATCATTCAAATCGGTTAATAAATTCAGACAAAAAATAGAATAAAAAATATGGGAAATTTACGATGTTGCGTTAATTTTGTCCAGGAGTTTAGTAACCCTTTATTTATACTTAGCCGATCTGATTAAAAGTCGTGATCGAAAATTTTTTTTGATGGTTACGAATTCATTCTATTTATTGAAAAAAACTTAGATATTATGTATAATTTTTCATTCATTACTGTGGAATATATACAGTTAAGTCTAGCTTAGGGACTTTTGAACGCAGTTCTAATATTTTAAAATAATAGTTTTAATTTGCATTTTACTGTAAAACGAATTAGCATTGAACTAAAAATACCTATTGTTCTGGCATTGTGCTGTATTTCGCAAAAGTAATAAAAAAAACTGCTACATATACGGAAATGAAGCATTATACCTTCTATATTTGTATTGACTGACTGCCTTTGTTTTTTAAGCTGGTTGAAATCAGGTTAAGTAACTGTGTAATATTTACCTAAAAAATCTTTTTTAAGTTAAAATGTAATTACATATACAAAAAAATCAGTACATACTTTATTCATCATTTTCACCTTCTTCGCCTTCACTGTCACTATTCAGCATCTTCTTCATCATCAGTATTAGTCCCAACTTGTATTATAATGGGTTCAATCCCCTCCATCATATAATCAGTTTCCCAAAACTTATTTTCTATACGGTGACATGTCGACAAAGCTTTTCCCAATCGACTGCTGTCACTAAAAGTCAATTGCTTCGTCCAGAAGCTCCCTTAGTTTAGAGATACTAAAATCCCGTGATGTATTGCGATTTCTAATGAAATGTTTAATTTAAGCCCAATACATCTCAATAGGGTTTAATTCGCACATATACGGTGGTGCGCTTAAAGGAGTGTGGCCGTATTGCCTGACAATGTTGTCTACCACATAATTTTTGTCATTATTGAGAGGTTTATGACGCTGAACATGTTCAAACAATTCAAAGTTCCTAGATGCTGTATGATGTATATCATTAATTTTTATTTTCATTATAGGACCAACTTACTATGTCTCAAAATGTCTCTTTAATTCAAAATAAAATAAAATTAATATGCCGACCCTGTACCCATTTCTTTGGGTTAAAAGATGAAGCAGTAGACGCATTAGAGATCAATCAAGTAGTTGATTTATTGCAGTAGAGTCAACGATATGTCTTGAACCAGACTATCCCTACCATTCGTTATCTACGCACGAAAATATACTGTTACGACTCTCTTGTTATTCTTTAATAAACTCAAGTGTCCATATTGAAAGAAGATTGTAGCTACGTAATGTTTAGGTACTTTTGTTGAAGCTAAACAAGGCGGTCTTGTTTACTGTGCGATTAACTTTAAAACCATGCGATTTATTCTACAGTACAAAAAATAATTTATTGTTCTTAAGGTGCATTTACACATGCATGGATTTAGTGGCGGCAATGAAAACTGGCGCACCAGTAAATAAAATTAGCAAGTGTAAATAACTTTGTCGAGGAAACAAAAATAAGTGGCACGCCAGTTTCATTTTTAACATGTTTTTCATAGTGCGCACTATTTTGAGTGAAATTTCCAAAGCCTATAAAATAGTCGCTGAACTTTTAGTGGAAAAAAAGATAAAAGAAATACCGAAAAAGAAACGACGAAAAGGCCGTGTCTGGATTAAACCATGGATTGATCGTCGACCTGCTTTGGGTGCTTCTGCAAAACTTCTAGTAGGACTCACAGCAGAGGATCCTGCTAGCTATAAAAACCATCTTCTACCAACCAACTATATAAACTACAATCAACAAAAATTAGAAGCGCAATCTAAACGAAAAACTGGCGAGCGGTCGCCGACGTGAAAGCACTTGTTTACACTTGTAAGTTTTGATTTTCTGTACATAAAAATAAATTTTTATGCAAGTCCATGTTTACACTTGCTAATTTTATTTACTGGCGCGCCAGTTTTTATTGACGCCACTAAATCCGTGCATGTGTAAACGTACCTTAAAAAGTGCTTGCGCATTGACGACCGCACGCCGGTTTAGTTTCAATTTCGTTTAGGTTGCGCTTCTAATATTTGTTGATTGTAGTTGATATAGTTTATTATGGCTAAAACAGAGTGGCCAGCAGAACTGACAATCAAATTTCTTGTACGGTATGAATCTTATCCGTGTTTAGGGGATGTGCACCAAAAGCAGGTCGACGATCAATTCATGATTTAATCCAGACACGGCCTCTTCGTCGTTTCTTTTTCTGTATTTCTTTTATCTTAATTTTTTTCCACTAAAAGTTCAGCGACTATTTTACAGGCTTCGGAAAGTTCACTCGACATAGTTCGCACTGCGAAAAACACTTTAAAAATGAAACTGGCGTACAACTCTTTCAACATTCTTACTTTCTCAACAAAGTGTAAACCTGAACTTGCGAGACCACTGGCGCCACTAAATCCATGCATGTGTAAATGCACCTTAACCACCACAGGACGATATTTTTTATTTTGAGACTATCGAATTTATTCTAATACCTACGTCCCAAAATACCAATTTCCTTTAGGTGGCGTAAAAGGTAAACCAGTTGTCAGTAATTACCTTAAAATTTTTATTCTTGGGTAGATTTTCCACTAATCGTAAAACAATATCACCACTTATGCCGAGTGATGTAGAACTCTTTACAGTATTCTTCCCTACATACACTTCAAAATCATATATAATTTCACTCACACCTGCTCTCGCAAACACCTTGATGCCCCATTTATGAGGCTAATTTCGAACAAATTGTTTTAAAGAAATTTTGCCTTTGAAAGGGATCATTATTTCATCCACTGACTTGTATTCTTCTGCTTCGATCTTAGCAAAATTTTCTTTTATTGCATCAATAAAAGGTCGCACTTTGAAAAGTCTGTCGTAATTATCATCACCTCGTTCTTTTATATCCGTATTATCATTTAGGTGTATATAACTACGTAGCTTATCAAATCGATTACGAGACATTACGTCAGCAATAGGTGAAAATCTAGTTTCTTCAGCCCAGTACATTCGGTAACTTGGCATTCTTACTATACCACTTAGAATGTTTATACCAAGAAACTGACAAACTTCAGAATACGTTGCATTTCTTGAATGACCATCTTTTTGACCCGCATACAAGTTAGTTTGAAAGGCAATGTTATTGATAATATCATTATCAAAAAATATTTTAAAATAGCTCAAAGGTGTCAAAATTTCATTGGGAGAATCGTTTATGTTGCAGGTTCTTTCCACTTCATCAATATCCTTTTTGTTCCATATAGGTTGACGATTCCGGGTGGCTTTGCTTATTGTTTTTATTCCAAATATTGTCACGCTGGCAATGGCACGCTGGGGGGTAGCGTATGGATTGAAGGGTAGACAAGTCTTCCAAAAGTAACACTTATATTAATAACAACGGGATAACTGGTACATCAATATATATCACTGTTTAAGTTCTATAATTATTATACTTACATAACGTATAATCTAACCAATAAATCTCTCAGATAAATCTCTCAGGTAACTATAATGGCGTAGCTTTGTTGCGGGTGTAAGAGCTTTAGCTGAGCGTCGCAGAGTAGCACTTATTGGACCAAACTAAGACTGTTGATCTTAGTAAGAGAATGGGTGTCGTCCAAGCTTGTCGACCTGCTATTTGTACTGATCGTCCTTTGTTTAATTAGACCATTATAAATAAAACAAACCTATGTTTATGTGCCATTTGCAAAATAAGCTTGGACTAGATTTAAAGTAGTTACAATAATAATTATAAAACAAATAAGAATATTAGGCAAATGCCCTATTTTCGTGACAATATTGTAGCTAACGGGACATCATCTGGAATATCTTCTTCTTCCTCCATATTTTCTTTCCTTCTAGATATTTCTTCTTCTATTTGAATGTTTGATATATTTAACTCCACGTTTTCTTCTATATCAGAATCAAAGATATTCCTAAGTCTAATTGACTCTTCTTCATTTTCATCTTCACTTTCTATATCTACATCTGTACATGTGTAAATGAACCTTAACCACCACAGGGCGATATTGTTTATTTTGAGACTATCGAATTTATTCTAATACCTACGTCCTTTCTATGACGATAGTTATTACGAGCTGGCCGGCCTCTAATTTGACATGTATTTTTAAATGTTACTATATAAAAACACTACTAATTAGTCAGTCATATTTTCGTGAAACTGTAGATGGCCATCAAAACCAGAAACGCGCTGACAGTTGATTTGTTTGCTTTGGCATCGAATTGTCGGCTGTTCGTTTTTCGGCATTCATTTCTAAATCGTAACTTTTCTCGTATTCCGAAAGATTTATTTGCGGCTTGGCAAATTAGAACCGATAATTGAGATTTTTGTAATGATTATTACACGTTCGGAGGGTCGCATATTTATTAAAAATGATTAATTGTTTAATGCTACGCCACGGCCAATTTTTCCAAAATTAATGACATTTTTTGTGTTATTTTTAATTTGAGGAGAGGGGCAAAAATTCTGAATGTAGTCGGTCAAAAGAACATTTGAGAACAGCCTTCGAATGAAAACTCATACAGACTTCTCGCACGAATTAGGGTTGCCAGGTTTAAAATTTGAAATCGCAGGACACAAGTTTCAAAATGGAAGGACATATTCAGATAAGAAAGGAAATTTTTTAACTAAACTAAAATACAGTTTATTTCATATAAAAATAATCAAAAAAGTTATTTTCTAACATAAGTGTAATAGTTATTTAAAATACCTTTAAAATGCTTTAAGAAAATGAATTATTTGGCCGAAAAAGAATATTTCTTATCACTCTTAACGGCTTCCAAGAGCTTATTGTTTTTAACTGCCATATTATAAAATTCTTTGCAAGTTAAAACAAAATTTGTTTTAATCTGAAGCTCTGCTTTAATATGGCCAACCAAAAGCTTATTGCGGCTGTCGCTATAGGCTGCATTGCACAAATATATTGAAAAAATAAATTGTATTATTTACAAACAAAATTATTCATTTCGGGATTAGCTTTATTCATTTCGGGATTAGCTCTGAAAATGTTATTCCATTTGTGAATAGAGCCCTCAGGTAAAGTGCAAGCTTTCTCAAAGGTGGGTTTCATTATACAAAATTCTTCATATAAATTATTCAGGTTTATTTCAATGGACAAGTTAGTAACAAAACGACTGAATCAAACTTAAACGGTCTTTTGATAATTTTGTAAACAAATTATTTTCTGAACAAAAAATCCAATTATAATTTGAGTATTTGTGAAATCCAGGATATTAGGCGTCCTGCCACAGGTCTCCGCAGGACGCTTTTATTCGCTTCAAATCCAGGACATCCTGCGAAATCCAGGACACCTGGCGACCCTAGTTGGAATAGTATATTACAACATAACTAGTGTTGAAAGTAGGAAGTTACTTTAAAAGAAGTAATATTCACAATTTTCCTGTGACCACAAATGCAACTCCCAATTATTTGAGCATTTTAACACACTGACCTGTGCCTGTGTGTCTATTCTTGACTTAGGAGACCGATCATATCGAGAGAAGTGAGTATTCCTATCTCTCTCTCCCTATGCGTTCCTTATAGAGAGAAATAATCATTTCTATCGATATGATCGTTCTTCTCAAGAAGGTTGTAAATACAGGGTCATTCACGATGAGTGGCCTATTAAAAGATCTCGGGAACTAAAAAATATATTTCTATGAATTATTAGTACTCAGTATAAAAGATGCCGGTCTTTATAATGAACATATTATGACGGACCTATAACTTCTGGTTAAACCGGAAGTCGATGTTAACTTCCTTATTTTAAACGGACACCCTATACATTAGTATATTTTTTGTTCCACGCAAGATTCTAGAGAGATTTCGTATATCATGTCATGTACCTAAGTCTAAGTATGTTTGACATATTTCAGGTGTGTAAATTGATGTTTGCGGACATTAAAATAATAATTAATCGGGTCGGATTCCTTGTTGAAATGGACCTGCTTTAATGGATTTTTTTATGATATTTTTAAACTATTAATATAGGGTGTTCACAAAGGAAAATTAAATATGAAATTGATAAAATTGCAAAAAGGCTACATTTTCAAATGGAAACACCAAATTTTAAAATTATTTTCTATTTAACATAAAAAGTTCAGTTAAGTTAGTTGTCTATGACGGCGTTGAAAAACAGTCAAATGCCAAATAAATAAGTTTGTTACATGTTCTTGTTATTATTAGTCACATGATTATTAATAATTCTGAAATGGTAAGTGACAGTTTCATACATTTCTTTAGTATTTAACTGTTTTTCAACTCCGTCATAGCCAACTAGGAGTAACTGAACTTACAAATCCGCAACAAAATCGCCATAAAAAATGTTAAATTGACAATATTTCGAAAACTACTAATTTTCGAAATATACAATCTTATACAAACTTACCCTTATTTTTAATGTTAAATAGAAAATAATTATACAATCTGGGGGTTTCTATTTGAAAATGTAGATTTCTTGCAGATTTTCCAATTTTATTTTTAATCTTATTTTTTTAACACTCTATAGTGATAGTTTAAAAATATTATAAGAATCTATTAAAGCAGGTTCTTTTTAAAATTCAACTCAAATTAAATAAAAAAAGCTTACTTATAGGAAAAAATTAATAATTATTTTAGGGTTCGCAAACGTCATTTTAGACATAAAACCTTAAATATGTCAAACATGCTTAGACTTTGGTATAGGATATGGTATATGAAATCTGCCTAGAATCTTGTGTATAATCCAAAAATTAGCAAGTTGACACTGGCTTCCGGTATAACTGGAAGTGATAGGCAGGTCAGAATATCTTTTATAAAAAGATCGGCATCCTTTATAGCTAGTGCCAATATTTGAAACAAATATCTTTTTTACTTCCCGATATCTTTTAATAGACCAGTCACCGTAAATGACCCTGTATACGAGTGTTGAATTTTAAACGGATCAATTTTGTCAACTTTCTACCATAAAAATAAAATTAAATATTGCAAAGTCCCAGACATAAGCCTATTTTTTGCTAAAATTTATTCTCCAATTAATTGTAACAAACTCAAAAGCTGTTAAAAAATGATTTGCAAGAGCCTTCTCGATGAGCGACTGTAGGAAGAGAAAAAATATTCTCACTCTCTGTTACACATTATCAAAGATAATTTTGTTCTGCGATAATGAAAAAGTTTTCTAAGAAAAATATTGCTGAAGATGTCTTTATGGGGTAGAAACGTTGTTGTATTTAATAAAAATAATTTTATATTAAGATTGTATCAGATATTAAGTTTAAATAAAGGAAATAAGAAATACTGGATTGTATTTAAAAAACAAACCTTATAATGGGTGAATATCGAATATTTAAGACCCTGTATGTACAGATTAAAATATTTTCTTCTACTTATTAGAGATATCTCTATAACGAAGCGGTGCGTCGGAAATCGTTGAATTCAATTCAGATAGCTGAAAAGTTTAACAGACAATATTGACGCTGAGCTAGTTCAATGGTCCAAATGTTAATGAGATTAATTATCAAATATAGCAACAATGGGAAATTATAAACTTTCATAAAAAAAAATTATGTACAAATAGAAAGACTGGTTCTTCTCTTTAGTTGCATTTATGATTACAAATATAATAAAAACAATCTTAATTAACTTAGACCCGATGTCTGTAATGGTTTGATGGGTTTTCTTTAGAATTAATGTTCTATGGTCGGGGTGACCTGTGTGTCTACCATACAATGAGTGATCGTTCGCCTTTCTCGCAAATAGAACAACATAGCTCGGTTGAGAAGAAAATCAAATTACTGGTTCCTAGGGGTTCCGACATTTCTTGTAAGAACTACATCTCTTCCAGGGTACTTCTGCAAAAATCGGGATTGGTTGTGCAAAATTGTGCAAAAATCAAGCTTTCGATGAACATAATAAAAGTTCGCAGAGATTTAGTGGGGCGGGGAGATGCTGGCGCTAAGTTGTTTCCCCACTAATACATATTTACAGTATCTCGTGTGCAAAAATTCAAACTGCCATTGCAAAATTGTGCAAACTGTGTGCAAAATTATCACGTAGAAAAAAGTGGAAACATTTTTGGGTAGGGGGCAACTGAAGCGACCCAATTATGTGGTAAGGGGTAAAAAATCACGGGCGAAGTTGTGGGAACAGACAATCCATAAATATCTTTTATGGGCTTAATTATCATTAAAATTTTACAGCTCTGTGTATTGGTAAAATATAATTTTGTAATAAATAGTAATAAATTAATCAATTATCTGGCATGGCAAAGGAATGTCGCTAGTTAGGGAAAATGTCTAAGGTACTTAGTTTTAAAATAGAGCATCTTAAAAATTGATATAACTTTGCCGTTGTCACAAACTTTAAAAGAACGTCGAAAGATAGTACCACCGAATTTAAAGATTACAGCCAGAGGAATGGATTTTATCAGGTGATTACACATCTGTGGCGATCAGTTCCAATATAATTTTATATCCTTTGGTAGTATCCAAAATTATGTTGAATAGTTAAGCATCATACTCTATAATCTCATTTTATATTTCCGATTTTCACGACGTGCATAACTCCCATGATCAATCAGCTAGTTGCGAAGGTGTTTTCTTCTGTCTCTCTCTCTTACTCCAAGAAAATTTAAAAAATCTTATACTGCTCAACTTTGGTGCCCTTCCTGTACGGCTCATTTTTTTAGAGCACCCTTCGCACTTCTAGAACCGGCTCTGTAGAGAATGAGGGAAAAATGGAGTCTCTTTTCACATCACTGCCATTGGAAAGTTCAATTCTACTATGGAAAGCAGTAAATATGGAAAACCTAGAAAATATTCTTTACACAACATGATATACAACGTATAAATAAATCATTTACATTTAAAAATAGCTATTGTGATTCTGAAATAAACTATGACAACAAAAATCATGGGAGTAAACCGAAGTGTAAACCAATGCCAAGGTAAACAAATGTACTGCCAGTATAGGTTACCTATATTTTTCTATAGCTGCGTAAGTATGCAAGACAACTGAAACTCCCCAAAAATCCCACTCAATATACTTAAATAGAAGTTTGATTTTTATTGTGTTTATCCTGATAGAGATTTGAATTGTTAAACCCGTAATGAGTAAACTGCGGATTTAATATTTTCTCCATAGGTAAACTGCGAAGGGAAGAAACTAACGATCAAAAACATGACAGGTAAATTGCTGACAAGGTGACAATAGTAGAAAAAGGGTGGCGGGAGGTACGCAGGAATTATCTTACAAAAAATTTGTACGGCGGTTGTTTCGGTTCCCACGAATTCCCCAGCAAAATTTTAAATCATCTTTATGTTAAGCTACTCCACAAGGTGTATCGGAGCGGGTTTGCACTTATTTCTCTAGGAAACTGTCAATTTATGAGAACTTTCTTGTGTTTTTTTAAAAATAATTATTAAAGTAGGTTGGTAAAGATTGTTCCACGAAAAATGGATATAACTTAATGACTGCAGTAAAAGTACCTGGGGCGATCCCATTATTTATGACCGTTTGTTATTATTGTGTGGAAAGGACCGGATTGTAATAATTATAATTAAATATAGGCACAACCGGTAGGTTAGGTTGCTTAATTTATATTTAAATATCTTTTTGTGGTAAAATTTGTTAGTTTTTATTTCTTGCTAGAAGACTTTAGTTGTATTTCCGATATTATTTTACCAAACGTATAAAAAAACAGTATGTGGCGTCGATGGAAAAACATTGATGGTGCTTCTTCTAGTGTTGCAGTGAAGAAAATGATTTTATCTCTCGATACTAGGGAAATTGTAAAAAGAGTATATACTTCTTTACTCAACAGAGGACTTTATGCTAGTGCTGCTGCGACTGAAACGTCTGATTTGACTAAGATACCTCTGACTACAGTGAAAAGAATCGCGTTAAATCCCATTAAATCTAGAAAGAAGCGTAAAGATGCCGGTTTCACCAAATGTTTCGACGAAAGCGACAAGGACTTGATAAGACGAAAAATCTACACCATGTGCAACGCGTACCTACATTAGATTCTCTGAAGCAACGGCTCACCAATGATGAAACCCAAATAAGTTGTAGCCGCACTAGCCTTTGGAGACTTTTGTCGGAAATGGGATTCAGATACCGCAAAATTGACAAAAGGCAAGTACTCATGGAATCCCACCGTTTACAAAAATGACGTCATGAGTATATAACTTCTGTAAGGAAATCCCGTTCTGAAAACCATCTTATAATTTACCTCGACGAGACTTGGTTTGACACGCATGAAACGCCATCCAAAGGCTGGTCTGATTCTTCTGATAAGTGTAAAACAAAAGCTCCGTCAAATAAAGGAAAAAGAATAAGCATTTTACACGCTGGGTCAGAAAACGGTTGGGTTCCAAATGCCTTGTGGCTTTCTGCAAAAAAAACATCAAGGACTCTTGTGTGGACTACCATGATACCAAGATACAACGGCCGAACTTTTTGAGGAATGGTTCAAGAATTGTCTTTTACCAAACATTCCTCAGAATAGCGTGATGGTAATGGACAATGCGAGCTATGACAGTCGCCAATTACATAAAGCTCCAAACTCAAATAGTACAAAATTGGAGATTCAGAACTACATGGCGGCGAATGATATATATTTTGAAGAAAGTTATAAAAAAAAGTGATCTTTTAGAAGTTTTAACGACATTTTGTATTAAAAAAGTATATTTTTTTTTTATGATTGTGACAAATTGGCAGAAGAAATTGGACATACAGTGCTACGGCTCCTACCCTAGCATTGATCGTATAATTAATCCAATTATAATTAATTTTAATGAAGATATGACTAGTAATATTTAAAAAAAATGTTATTTCATTTGATTACATTAATATAATCTTATCATTACTTGTTTTTTGCCTTAGTCCGTCCCTTCATAATTCACTTGTTTATTGCCAAGCTCTTGTCGACATAATGGGGCCGACCCAGGAAATCATTAAGTCGTATCCAAATTTCGTGAAACGTACTTTGCCTGCCGTTTTGCTCATGCACGTTACCTCTGATCTGCCGTGCAATAAAAGAACCTAGCAAGTCGTAAAAGTTAATTTTAAGATATCCCATTTAAAAATTGCACAACTTCCTTAATATTTAATTTATCGTTCTAAAATTTTATACACCGTAAGCTCTTGTTACTTAGTTTCATTTTCCAAAAAATCATTGATTTTTATAACAAATAAACAGTTAAATAAATATTTAAAACTTATTACTCTATTTTATAGTAAGTTGGCTTACTAGGTTCTTGTATTGCACGGCAGAGATCTGGAAAGTGATCCTTCTGCAATTTGCCTGACCTTGTTATCCATCAAATATTTTATTATTTCTGTTCCGCATTTTGTATAGATATTTTTTTTAGTAAACATAGCAAGTGCTCAATCGTTATCTCTGGAAAAAGATACTTTAACTTTTAGTATTAGTCGTTGGCGGTTGTATTTAGATCGATTGTAGATAGGGATGCAGGATGTTTGACGATAGTATATGGAATTTCGATATATCGATGTTATTACATCGTTCTTGTACAGAACCCGACGACATTGACGGCATTTTTTTGTCGTCAAACAGCTCCCATCAAAGGTAACGACCTTTTTTTAGTATTTATTATCTTAAAAGGTATATTTTTTATGCAAATTGCAAACGATCGATCGTCGATACATCGATGTTTTTCGGTCGATATTCTTTCAACATCGATGGATTAAAGTTGATGTTTTTACTACATATCGATATATTCAAATTCGATACATCGATTTTCGATGTATCGATGGATTTAGAATTTTGTGCATCACTAACCATGAGTCACAAAGTGAAAATATTTTGCAAATCACTAAAGGTGCGTATAAACATGGCAACACATACACACAAGAAGCGCGCGAGCCGCGATTTTGTCTAGCTTTTTTTCAACGAAGTTACCACGAGCCTACCGCGAGCCTGCCGCGAATTTTTTCTTTTCCGTCACGAGTGGCCCACGAACCTATTTTATTTTTAGTTTTACACGGTGAGCCAAAGGAGGTAGTCCACGTCTGACCACGAGACCACGAAGAATAGACGACAGCTTTATTTGTTACGTGCAGTGGTACTTTATATTATCAAGTTTAGTGAATAAAAAACGAAAATTTGACGATGATAGGTCGCCAATAAATTCGACATTTTTTTCTTTGTCGCTTCTACAAATTTCTCGATGACTGACGTAACCTTTTTCAACGTATCTTTGTTTTCTTTCTTTAAGTAATCTTTCACTTCGAGATTTCACCGAGGGGCAAACCACCACCTAAAATTTATAAAATAAAATATCCCCTTTTAAAAAAATACCTTTAAATAACTACAAAGATATGCATTAAATATCTCAAAATACCCTTCGCTGGTACAATAAAATACCACAGTGGCCCTCGGATCCCACATATTAGAAAATATTTCGTAGTCTCCAATAAATAATAATAATAAAGAACGTCTTTATTATTTAAGAAATTGAACAATTATTGGCTTCAAATGAACATGGCGATATTCATGCCTTCTTTGGACCGCTCATATTCGAATGAAAAGTGGTCGGTTTCGCTGCAAACAGAACTTCTTTACGAGCCTGCAACAAATCCGTTCCACTAGACGCGCTAAATCCCTTTGAGCTCGAGGTAAAAACCGACCGAAAATGGATCGCTTCCTCGAGAGGCTCATGGTAGGCGCGTTCGTGGTTCGCAGCCCGTACCACAATGTGACGAACCAGGCTCGTTGTTGGCGCGGCTCAGGCGCGTCTCTGTCTCGTCACGCCATATTTATATGCACCTTAACGTTAAAGCACGTATCGAACTAAGGCCCAATTTTATAAAGTGATCTTAAGTCTTGGATTTAAATTAATACTTAAACGGAACAATAATCAGGGGATTCAATTACTAGGAGGATTATAACTAAATGTATTATACAGTGTCACCATTAAAGTCCGCACCATATGGAACTTTTTTTTATTAATGAGGTTAGTTAAAATTAAATTTCGGCAATCGTTTTTGCTTCAAATTAGACTAAAAATTATATAATCAAATGTCACCATCTGTCATTCGGTATCTGTCAAAAATTACATTCTAATCAGAAAATGCTGAAAAATGGCATTGTTTTACCGAATTTCAAAAAATTTTATTAGAAAAGTTTCAGTTTTCTAGCTCAAAGTTGATTTTTTTGCCATTTTTTCTAATTAACTTTTTTTTTATTTAATGTAAGTTCGCTTAATGGATATTAAACTATTTGCTTATACCATACTCAATATTTTATTTAGTTTGTATGAGCTTTTTTTTACTAGAATGCCATTTTTTTTCGAAATTTAAAATTAGAGGCAAAAAAATTTGACACAGGTGGTGCAAAGTTATCCTAATTTAAAAATTTTAACAGATAGACGTCAGATATTCCATTTTTTTGATAGTACATACACCTAAGAAGTTTAAAAAACTTATAATAAAATTCCCAGATATCAGATTAGTTCAAAATTTAGACACATTTTCTTTTTATCCACAATAAAATATCAAGGCAATTTTGAATTTTATAAGTAGGCTATGGAAAAAAACGAATTAGAGTGCCGAATAAATAAAAGAAATGTCATAAATGTGAATATTTTCGCAAGTTATAGTTTTCAGTGTTATCACCAATGTTGTCCATTCAAGAAAAAATAGAAATTGTCTTAATTTGTGGAGAGAATATGCCTCACCGGCAAGTATCTGCCATTTTTAATGAGAGGCATCCAGAAAAAAATTTGCAGCATAGCACTGTTTCAAGAATAATGTCAAAATTTAGAGAAACTGGATCTGTTCGAAATAATTTTAAGAAACCTCACGCGGCAAGTAAATACGATGAAGCAGCACAACTTGATGTTTGTTTAACTGTTATTGACCACGGTCAAACTAGTGTAACCAAGATAAGTGATGCAACAGGGTTGCAAGAGGGAAAGCGTTAGAAAAATTCTTCAGAAAAATCGATTTCGGGCATATAAACCCAAGTTTATAAACACATTAAAAGAACGCGATTTTGATATCCGACTTGATTTTTCGTTTTGGTATCAGGGACAATATGAGGAGAATATTCTTTTTCCATACAAGATATTATGGACAGATGAAGCCACTTTCTCTTCGAATGGTACCGTGAGCTCACAAAATTGCCGATGGTGGTCCCAAGAAAATCCTAACTTCACAATTGAATGTCGCGACCAGTATCATTTTAAAACCAATGTTTGGTGTGGAATTTTGAAAGATGAGCTTATTGGACCATACTTCTTTAGAGCAAACTTAACTGGTGAAAGGTACCTGAATTTTCTTGATAACGAGATTACCGAAGTTTTGGATAACATGCCCTTACACCATAGACATAACTTATGGTATCAGCTTGATGGTGCACCCATACATCAAACTGTAGCAGTGAAAGAACGCATAAACCAATTATTTCAAAACAGAGTTATAGGGCGTGATAGAGAATGTCACTGGCCACCCAGGTCGCCTGACATAACCCCACTAGACTTTTTTCTGTGGGGTTATCTTAAGCAGAAAGTTTATAAGAATCGACCGTTTAGAAATATCGAGCATTTGGAACAAACGATAGGACAGTGTTGTGCCGATATAAGACCAAGCTTTTTACAAAATGCTGTCAAAGACGTTTATAGACGGACGGGTGTTTGTATAGAGCGAGAAGGACGTCACACTGAAATGTGAAATTTATATTGCTTTTGTGTTACCTATTTAAAATGATTAAAGTTCCTTTTTGTTCCTTTTAATAATATTGATAGTTTTAAGTATAAAATAAAATTTTTATCAAATATTTAGATGTATTTGTCATTTGAAAAACAAAACATCTGACGTCTAACTGTTAAAATTTTTAAATTAGGATAACTTTGCACCACCTGTGTCAAATTTTTTTGCCTCTAATTTTAAATTTCGAAAAAAAATGGCATTCTAGTAAAAAAGCTCATACAAACTAAATAAAATATTGAGTATGGTATAAGCAAATAGTTTAATATCCATTAAGCGAACTTACATTAAATAAAAAAAAAGTTAATTAGAAAAAATGGCAAAAAATCAACTTTGAGCTAGAAAACTGAAACTTTGTATTTAGGCCAAGAATTGTACTAGAAACAACTTTTTCTAATAAAATTTTTTGAAATTCGGTAAAACAATGCCATTTTTCAGCATTTTTTGATTAGAATGTAATTTTTGACAGATACCGAATGACAGATGGTGACATTTGATTATATAATTTTTAGTCTAATTTGAAGCAAAAACGATTGCCGAAATTTAATTTTAACTAACCTCATTAATAAAAAAAAGTTCCATATGGTGCGGACTTTAATGGTGACACTGTATCTTGTATTTACTCATCGGTTTGTTGGACGCTCTAAAACATGATTTAGGAGCAAGGCATCTTCTAGTGATTTTTTACTGCGTATCAATGTCTTTAAACAGTCCTATTTTTTTAATATTTTCTCCGACTCTGATCATTTTAAAGCATTCTTAGGTATCAGTCATCACTAGAGCTGGTATCAGTTCAGTAGTTTTTAAATTACTAAGTAATTAAAAAATGTATGGATCCATTTGATGTTTAATGGGTATCGAAATAAAAGGCCTGCGTATCCAAATGGATACTCAAAATTACGTTAAAAATGCCTTGTTTAGGAGGCTTAACAATTTAAAGCTTTTATGTAATTGGCGCGTATCCGAAATATTCTGTCCCGCCTACGCTGCTCAATAATATTTACAAAATCATCTTCATCGTCCGTTAATAACTCATTAAAAATTTCAAAAATATCCATTATTAAAATAATTGGTGCAGCCAGAAACAATAAAAAACGAACTCAAATATTAGGGTTATAATACTGTGTCCTGTGTCTTAAATCGTATTATTGAGTTTAAGCGGTACTCTTTCTACCGATTAACTTATTACCAGGATGGTTGCTCTTAAGTCGAGCCTCGCTGTCAATCCTAGTTTATAAAATCACCGTTTTCACTAATCTGAGGTTTAAACCGAACAGTGCGATTTAAACCCACTTTATAAAATTGGCCCTAAAGGCCGCCTTACTATCTACAAGTCTTCCTGCAATTAAAATAAACCTGAAGGAAGGCATGCGCATTAAGAAGCCAAGCTGATTTCTTTTTGCAATATTCTATGGAAAAAGCGGGTCTGCTACATTTTTATTATAGTTTCTGCTGCAAGTCTGGTGGAAAACATAATAATTTTTACATTACCAACCAAAAATAAAAGTTACTAAATATTAATCTTAAAATACATCTCGTGTGTTTATTGTTAATAGTGTATTAATGTTTATTTAGATTCTATTCAGTTTTTAGTTGTTTTTTGCGGAGTTGAAGCGCCGTATTTAGATAGTTTCTCGGTACTTTTTTTCGGGTTTGTTCGCTAGGTTGGTTCCTTAACACTTCTTATCTTACCCAAATTTTACAATCTAGTAAAATAAAGTGATGGTGGGAATTCAATTGTTTCTAAAAATAAACTATGGTTACTCCGAACAAACCCAATTTTAACAAACATTATCTCGTTTAAGAGAGCTTCATTTACTCTACAAACTGCGCTTTTGTTTTTGTATCCTTGATATTTGCCATCGCCGCTAGAAGACGTTCACTGAAATATAAGCAAATATTAGGCATTTTTTAATTGCATTTCGCATATATTAATTCATGTATTATATGCATTCGTATCGAATGTTGCTTCATTTATTTCGGTTATAAACAAAAGCGTCATTTATGGTTATTTTTGAACAATTTGATTTCATCTCAGAATTTGCGGGTTATACAGGGTAATTACCGGAACATTTAAATATCTTCAAAACTGCGCGTGCAAAATTTGGCATTTGGTTGTTTCCGAGTTTGCGGAATTGAACAATGATATCGGAACTGTTGCCATATTTCCCTGTTTTTCGCTACACGTAGTCGTTTTGTCATCCCATTGATCATTGACTGAATGACTTTCAGAAGGATATATTTTTATTAAGTGATTGCCCAACGGGCTAAGACAACAATAACTTGACAGTTTATAGTAGATACGCAGAATTGAGAAATGTGGCAACAGAAACCCCAAATGACGAATTTCGTAAGCGCACCTTTAGCGGTTTTGAAGATATTTAAGCATTCTGGTACTTTTTACTAATCAGGCATAATTAATCATTTCCTTTACACCCTGTATATACCTAAACTACCTTACTATTACCTACCTATTACCTATCATAGTTTTACAACACTTGGACATAGATATAAGTAAACATAGAATGACCATCCAGCCAAGAAATGGGCTATCGTTAAGTGCCGTTAAAGGTTGTTTAAGGGTCCTTAAAGATATGGGGACCTCCAGAAAATGATGCAGAATTACTTCACAGGAGAATTTCTAAGTGTCGGTGACGTGGTCTGGTGAAAATCGCCAATATATACGCATAAATGAAGCCTACAGAGTTAAATGGCAGTGAACAGTATAGGTTTATTTAGTATATGACTTGACATAGAGTTATATAGTTTTCCTTGAATCAAAGCGAGAAGATAATGGAAATGCGTGAGAAATAATCTGAACAGCGTCTTATGCAGATCGCACCAGTTCGACATAATATCGGCAGTTTTTTAATATTGTTTGTTTCCTTGGTTTAAATTGTTTTTAATGTTGTATGTTTTTTAACCGAAGAGATAAAGAAATTTATAGTATGCTCCACTAGTTTAATAAGGAATCTGCTCAGTTCACCATGTGGACTCATCTTGGCCTTTGAATTTATCCTTTTCTTAAAATTAAAAAAAAAATTCTATAGTTAATTTTTAATTCTCTTTTTTCGGTTACAAAAGTTTCATTCCTTCTTTTGGCAATGTCGTAAGTATTTTCCCGCTTATGGTGAGAAGATGACGGTCCCATATCTTCGAAATATGTATGGAATTAGAATATAAATTTTCTTTATTACACTAGTGGAGTAGGTGAGGTTCATTACGTTTTCATAATTTCACTCCACTGAGAGATGGACTTTTATGGTGGCACAGTAATCCTTAACATTACAAATTCACCTAGCTTTTCTGCTATAATCAAAACTTTTTTGTTTGAGGGTCGGATAGATTAATATAAAAAATACTTTCCTTAGGGGGTAAGCATGCTGAGAATTATGATATGACGTCTAAAACGCTGCCTGAATCTTTAACTAGGGATAATTTATTTTCAATAGAATATATTTCTGGACCTGATACTGAACGCACACATATAAAATTTCTTAAACATGTCCTAATTATACTTATTTTGAAGATAGATATGGTTTCTTAGTAAAATGACAAAAACTATAGAAATTCAATATGTCATTTTTACTTCGAGTTCTGACGATATTATGAATACTAAAGTGAATTCGATATATTTAGAATTGTATTTTATATTAATCATTTTAAACTTAATATCTAGAAATCTGATTTATTTTAGTACCTACTGCATTGAACTGTTTTCACAAAACTATGGAAAATACAGGTCCGTATTCTGAAAATATCATGACGATGATTAAAAAGACTCGAAACGTCATTTCACGATAATGTGAGGTACATCGTTGAATTTAGAATAAAAATGGTCTCAAAATTTGACATTATAAAATCAGGGCCGTATTAGAAATAATTAAGTTGATGATGATTGCTTGAACCGGAAACGTCGTATAAATAATTTATTGTGTAATCTTTGACTTCGCTAAAACTTGCCGCGTGCTCTAACCTTAATATTAACGTAGGAAAAAAATTGAACTAAAAATCCAAAATTTCAGTTTATTTTTAAATAACTCGAAATTTAGAAATTTTAGCAAAAATTTTTGTACGGCCTATTTATTGTTTGTGCTTTCATTACGATACTTTTTCCCCATTTAATCGAAGTTGTATCTGTTACCATTAGTGAGATCCCCATACATTTCATCACACCATGTATTTTAACCTCACTATTTGTAGTTTCTATTTTGATATTTTAAAATAAAATGAATATTAACGAAATAAATCAGCGTTAGTATATTTGGAAACCCAATATTACATTAATTTTATCCTATTATATTGGAAATAAAAAACTGAAAAGATTTTGGTTAAAAGATTTTTTTTTTAACTAAAGAAGGCAAGGCGCTTCCTGCTTCTAGAGCTGATAATAACGGATTCTGAAAAATAAAAAATGATGAAAACTATATAAATCACCTTAAATTAACTGAAAAGTGAAAAGTCAATTATTGTCAAAATTCGGAACGACCGAAACAGAACTAGGAAATTGGTAAAAATTTCGGACGGAATTTAATGTCATTTCGCATATCATATTATCGTATTTCATTACATAGAACTGCATCTTACATTGAGGGTTAATTATCAAATTATATCTATCAGAAACTTTTTAGTGATAACGGCTGCTAGTACCATTTGATGTTTTTTGCAACATTTTGGTACATACTCGTTTCATTACAGATTATGACTATACGATTACTTCTCTGCAGAAGCCTGCCAGGATAACAAAGAGTCTGTAGGAGTGACGTGTATACCTAGGTACAGGTTCAAATATGTATTTTCTGCTCATCATTAAATTTCATTTTCAGTTTCAAACTTATTGGTCTAGCTACGTGTTGTATCCGCGAATACCAAAGATTTAGATGCATTTCAAAGAAAGAACTAAAACGAAGCAAGTAGGGTAAAGCCTTGTATCTTCGGACAAATTTGAGATTTTCAAATTAAAAAAATTATTATCTAAGTAAAACAAGCAGGTTTTTACATAACATGCTTTATTTTAATAACTGAAAAGATTAAGTGATAATAACAAGGGAATTCCGTGGTGAACGCGCTAGTCACGGGAACTCTAGGAAAGTTCGTAGGTTTAAATCCCATGGCTGATAAACCGATTTGCACGTGGTGGATTTTACTGTTATAAGTAATGGCGGTACTATCCGGCGTCATTCAAAACATGGGGAAGTTTGAAAAATGTATCATCCCCCATCTATAACCCCCGCGCCGGTAACCAGGCCGGATAATATCGGATAGGGGACGATACGCACTCTCAAAACCAAGGGTTAATAGCCCCTGGGGGAGTAGTCCCTCATTTTTATCTCGCATTTTATACTTAGATTAGTTTCAAATTTTGTGGCCACTCTGTACAATATTTCGGATATGCGACTATGTCTAAGGAGGTTTCCAAACAAGCAAAACTTTTTAGCAAAAGTGACTTTTTTCAATAAAATTAAGGATAGGACAGTTTCCCATTTGTTATACTTTCTATAGATATGATTAAGCTATTTTCTCTTATTATAATAAAACTAAACTTCCCAAGTACAGGTCGACACATGGATCTGTATCTCCGACGTATCGGCAAGGGGGAAAGCACTATCATTTAAAACATGGTCTAGTCATGGGCGTGCTATTATTATTTTATATATTGTAATAAAAGTAGAAAATTCTTCAGTAATTCCATTTTATGTTTGAAGGTAGGGGTAACTATTTTTATCAAAGATTAAAAAATTACTTTTTACAAGATGTAAATTTTTCAACATGGAAAAACATAGGTACATGATTAATTGATTAATGATTATTGTGATTTCCGTTTCCTAATAACCTACCCTATAAACACGTACAATCACTTCACGGATCTGACTTTAACCAAATAAGTATATTATTTTGCATTGAAATATCAAAATAAATAGTATGAAAGAAAGTTTTAATAATATTGAAACTATAGAATATTACTTTTTATATGATCTCTATTATAATTTATTTTAAATGTAATTTTAGGTTTTTCTCGGTAAGAGATTATTAAATTAGAATTTAATATATGTGACAACATTGTTAACCCCAAAAAAATGTTTGCCCCCATTCCTATCATAGCTACAGATAAACTTGTCGACCTGTAAGACAGTCTCAATAGACAAAGATTTACCCTAAATGCAAGTGCAGTGCAATGTCCCTATGGGCTTAATACATGATCTACTGGGATGCGTGTTACGAAACCTTGAATGCACAAGAGCAAGGAACTGGGATACCTATAACTTTGTTTTTTAATCTCTTAGGTTTTATACGTGGGAAGCGCATTTTTCATATTAGAAGACTTAATAAATTATTGGTCGTTCGTAACTTATATGATCACGACTTTGCATTCGACCCGGTATACAGGGTGTAATAAATTCGTCCTTCACCATTGGAATTTTGGAAATGGTAGGAGATACTAAGTCGGTTAAATTGGGGCAAAGTTTCCTAATTAGAGGCCCAACAAAATACAGGGACGTTCAAAATATTTCGACAAATGAAAAATCTTGCTCCTCGATTTTTATTTTCCCTGACTTTGTTCGAAGCGATGTCCAAAGATTTAGTTCCTCTTTCATAATTTAACCAAAAATTCCTGACTCGTATTTTAAAAAAATAAGTTGATGGTGACGACGAAACGTCGCATTAAAGATCTGATGATGACATCTTGTGGAGAATAAAAAGTAGCAATGACAAAGTGAAATTTCTTTTTGGACATTCTTCGAACCAAGTGACGATTTTTTCAAATATTTTGAAAACACCTGTATTTATGTTAGATTTTTTTGCGGCATCTCTTACCGTTCCCGAAATCCCAATGGCGATGGATGAATTTGTTACACTATATATATCCTTTTTTCATAGAACACTGTCGTGTCGTGGTAGAATACTTATTTTACATAAGTACTTACTAATTCCACTTATAATTGAGCGATCAATGCATGAGGAGGCGAAGTCCTTTAGGGGCGCCTCTATTTTTAAATATACATTTTCTACTATTATTTTATTTTATTACTGTTTTATTTTCATGGGCGTTTTTCAAATTATAGGTAGTTAGTTTTGGATTTCGGTCACTTTGAAATGAAATTCAAGTATTTGGTTTAAGTTTCGGTTTATTGTAATAAACCGTGGTCAGAACTATTTGTTAGAAATAAAGAAAAAAGCGTATAAATAAAATAGGAAGAAACAATATTTTTGATGGTGTTAGTGAAATTTTTTATTTTATGTTAATATTAGTTATGTATAGAATAAAATGAAAAAATATTGTACAAGGAATGTTCATTCATATATTTTTTCATTTCATTTTATAGATAACTAATATTAACATAAAATAAAAAATTTGTCAGTAACACCATCAAAAATGTCGTTTCTTCCTATTTTATTTATACGCTTTTTTTCTCTTTTTCTATGACAAATAGTTTTGACGATGGTTTAGTACAATAAACCGAAACGTGACCGAAACGTGACCGAAACCCAAATGAGTAGAAAACGTCAAATTTGAACGTTAACAAAAGCAGCATGGTCCCATTTGATTATGTCATTTTTGGTCTTCATTAAAGCAAAAACTTACGGTAAACTTAAATTTGACCTAAATCGGGATTTTTCGGGTTTGTTAGGGTTTGCTTGTTAAATTAGTTTTTATTAAATTTGTGCCACATAGTAGTTTGACAGATGAAAAAAAGTAAAATATAGACAAATTCCTTTTCAATAAGCTTTTTGAAAATCAAAAGTTAGTTAAGACTAAGCCCACCTTTGGGGTCTTAATTTTTTTACATGACAAAAGCGAGGGCCTTAAAACAATTTTTAGGACATATTTTTGGATTTTAAAGATATCTTGATAAAACTTAAACTAAAATTGGTCGTACAATGCAAACATTATTTAAATTAAAAATAAACTCAGTTAAAACATCAAATAGTTAACTCGTGTTTGTTCGCTCGAGCGAAAAACCATTGGAATACTCGATTATTGAAATAACCTACATCGCACGATTATTAAAAAAAAACCGCTCGAGTTATAAATTCAAGCGAAAATGGTCGCTTGTTACTTATTACCTTTCACTCGATAACCGAGCCTCGCTTGACGCCGACGTATATTCGAGCAGTTTTTCGCTCGATAGGAAATACTCTAGTTATAAATTCAGGCGAAAAATCGAATCATTGCCTTTCACTTGATACCAGATTTTCGCGCGCCTTCCGAAATGTGCCGATTGGCTACGTTCGAGTTTGCCGCTCAGAAGGCTGATACGGCATACGTCTATCTTAAAGGCACATAAACGAGAAGGCGCATATAAAAAAATCCGTTAGTGGATTCATCGCGACATGGCTTTTGTTTTGACTGGGACTGGCTAGCCAGCGGCGATTGTAAATTCTTGAAAAATTAAAGGCTGTATTATTTTAATGTAATTTTTTTTTCTAAATCAGAATTACTGTTCCTTAGTTATAAAAATTTCAAGTGACTAATCGCTCGAGCGATTCACTGGATTATTAAAATCATCGGTTTTCCCAACACTACAAATAACGATCACTAGGAAGAGAAAGTAAATCATAATTTAAAATACAGGAGAGAATCCAATTTCAGATAAGCCTAAGGATGCCATCTCTTCTTCCAAAGCCGATATTGATGACCATAAGACATTTCCAACAATGATAAAGACTTAAGGGAACGAAAATAACTTTAGCCCAAGTGACATTTCGCGATATAGTATACTTTACAGCTTACCAACTGAAACGAAAAGAACTGTAAGAACACATAACAAAAATAAAGGGCAATTTTTCTTGCCCTCGTGGGGAATATCTTGGAGAGTAAGCTGAAAACTGAAAATGTCCAATCTTTAGGGAAAAGCGGAAAAGATATTTTATTTTTACATTATCTCTTTTGACCTCAATTTGTCTACTGATACAGAATACAGGTCAACTGACTGTTTTAGAGTTTCTAGATAAACGGTTTTTTATACGTGGTGTACAAAATGATGTTTTCCAGTTTAAATCAAGGATTTTAAACCAAGGGAAATACGGCATTGATTGACAGTCTTTGAAGAATAAGCAATTCACATTCTTAGGTAGGTTGTAAATAATTTTTCTTCATTGTTTTCTGTTAATTAGACATTAGACATTACGTGGCCTTCGAGCGTTCGGAACTCACTTTTTAAAACGGACATCTTGCATACCTGCTTTTACGTTTGACACAACATTTCTCATTATTATTAAATAAAATTCTTTGTTGTCTTTCAGGATTTGCGTGTTACATTTAAGTATTGTTTGTAAAAAAAAAGTATTTCTTAACTCAATATGGTAAGATTAAGTAAGAAAGTCTTCCGACTTTACAGATAGAATCCCCATTTCTTTTTTGTTGTGTTTATTTTCGTAAGAACAGTCACGTTGATAGGCAGCCCAGTGAGACGGCTTATGGGGGGGATCGAAACACGTAAGAAGGCCATGATGCTGAGCGTACTCTGCTCCATACGCTCACAAGTAAACTACGTTTATCTTTATATATTAGTATGCATTAAGTGTCAATAACAGACTTACTTAGTTATATCTGGAAGCCATAAAGTGGGCGTGTTTAATGAAGGCGATTTGATCTTGGCCATATTTGTCTCACTTAAAATGCGAACAGGCCGAGTTGTTAAATAATTTTACAAGTAAATTTTTCGTCTGGCATGAAATATAATCAAGCAACATATGAATGATAAACTGTTTTATGTTTAAAGTGAATGAAAATGCGAACGCGAAGCGTTCTTAAATTCTAAAATAATTTTTAATTTTCTAATCTTTTCACGAGAAACGTCGCCTCCTTTTTGGTGC
Source organism: Barypeithes pellucidus (assembly GCA_963991005.1). NCBI lineage: Eukaryota > Metazoa > Arthropoda > Insecta > Coleoptera > Curculionidae > Barypeithes > Barypeithes pellucidus. Next base: position 33,343,760 of record OZ022562.1, read on the forward strand.
AAGTGAGTAATTTGTAATTGAAATATTCATTTAGTTATCTTTACTGAGAGTAAGCATCAATAATAATTTTTTTTCATAAATCATATGGGGCCCAAAAATATGCTTGGACTTGAAGCTTGAAATATTTGCTAGTTGAAGATGGTAAAATATTTTATGTAAATTATGATTTACTTCCTATTTTTTAATAAAACTGATTACAAGCTTATTTCTGAAGTTTAATTTTTCTTTTGTAGTTACGTTACTAGTTCAATAAATGATATAAGAGTGTGTAAGGATTATTATAAAGTTATATTTACAGCTTAAAACATGTCAGAATCCTAATATTGATTTTCACCACTTGTAAATCAAATAAAAGGGTTTTAAATATTTTTTGTTGGTTAAAATATTGACAGTAATAAAAATTTGGACAAAAGTGACATTTGAAAAGCACGTGCGTTTGTCAGCTGATGCCAGACGTAATGGATGCCGGGTTTGTTCGTTTGTTCATACTTGCTGCGATTTGTTAACACGGCTGTTTGTCTTCTTCCTGTTTATAAGGATTCGTTGTGTATAGTATCATAGCGATTTTTAAGTCTACGTAGGCTACATTAGTGAAATATAAACACAAACAAACTGATAAAAGTAGCCCATATTATAAATTTAGTAACGGTATAATGTGCGTAGCAGTTGTGTAGTTTAGCAGAGCTTAGCTGATTAGCTATAGTATTATAGTATACATGTTCTTCAAACTTGAACAAACATAAGGAAAACAGCGGTGCCGCTACCGTAGCCGTTGCCACACTAGAGTATTGGTTTTAGCTGAGGTAGTGGACAAACAATACTTATTATCCATAATTAAAGTCTAAAATATAGAAAAACAAAAGTTCATGACCTAAAATATTTTGGCAAAATCAATATTACTTACAGCCAATTTACTAATAAATATCATAACAAAATATTCAATAAAATCTCAAAATTGAAGATTAGCATAACACTAAAACGTCCGAAAACAGTTAAAAAAAAACTTTTAGTTCTAGAACTTGACTGTATAGAAATCCTTTCTGTTGCTTACGTGATACATTTTCAGGGTTTCTTTCAAACAAGTTAAACGTAGGGGCTACTAAAGGGTTAATAGCTAAGTATGTAGACTGCTCGTAATGTTTTTATACGAGATTCTTATTATTATATAAAACCACGTTTGCCGTGTGAGTGAATTTCATCTCCTCTATTTCCAACAGCTCATTGCACGAAAATTACACGCAGGGGAGTTATAGTAACCTTACTATCTTCACATGTGAAATTTTATGACAACTTTTGAGTCAAAAAGGGTTTGTTCGGGTTGCTATAAAAAAAGGTAACTATAGTATGAAATTAGATATAAAAGTAGTTGACAAATCGTACAAGAGGTATTCAGTAATTTTGCCAATTCTATACAGGATCGTTCATGCTGAGTGGGATTTTAAATGATCTCTCTTTTAGTGTCATGTCCGGTTATACCGGAAGTTAGGTTTAATATTGTCATTTTAAATAGAATGCCCTATACAGCATATTTTATGAATTAAAACATTTGTTAGCAATTTTCTATACCCATCTCCAGCCGTTAATGATATAAAATTCATAAATGGAATTTTTTATAAAAAAACATATAGAAGGTAATTTGATCTTTTTTATGCAGTTAAAAATAAAAAACTTGTGAAAATTTAGAAATGTATACGTAGGTCTTTTTATTTCAAAGAAATAATAGAAATTTCTTATAAGGGGTCGTAATGATAAATTAAAATACAGGGTACTGCAATTTGAAAACGTCTGGTATTTTTATGAAATAAAAATACCCGCACTTTTCCTAAATTTTCGCAAATTTTTAAATCTTTAACTGCTTAGTTACGAAATGTGATCAAATGAAGTAGAATCACTTTTTTTTTTCATAAATAATTCCTTTATTGAATTTCATCTCAGCAATTGGAAATTGTCAATAAAAGTTGCTTGGACATAGACTCGAAAAATTCCAAAATATACAGGGCTCTATTTAAAATAACAATGTTAATCATAACTTCCAGTATAGCAGAAAGTGATAGATATGTAAAAATATATTAAATAGGAAGATCGTAATTTTTTATAGTGAGTATCAATATTTGAAACAAATATCGTTTTTAGTTCACGAGATCTTTTAGGCTACTCACTGTGAATGACACAGTATAATAAGGTTAACCTTATAACTTATATACAGGGTGGTCCAGCGAAAACTTAACACCTCGATTTTCCTGCTTTAAAATGAATATGTAGAAAATCGCTCGGACCCGTCGATTTCTGATTTGAGGGGGAATAACTTTTCCGCTTTTTTCATCTCCGTAACTTCAACCCCCTAACGGGGGTGAACAAAACCCCCAATAGGTACGAGGGGTGTTGCGATACCCAAAGGAGGATCCAGAATTTCGATTTGGGGGGGTCAAATTTCGTTTGGGGGGGGGGGGGGGGTCATGCATGGAAAAGTTACGAAAAGTAATAACCTGCCGCGTTAGTCAAACCGGTATATAAAGTATTTTTCGTGTTAAATTGATGGTTTGGGGGGGGGGGGGGTCATGACCCCCACGACCTCCCCCTGGATCCGCGCTTGGCGATACCTCATTTTGAAGATCTTATCGAGTACTATCTGACCCTAAAATTTCGCTTCAAAATTTTCATCTTTAACGAAATGACAGCTAAAATAGTGGAAGACTACTTACTTTTGTGATTAGTTTATTAAATGCTGAAAATGGCCACCATTCACTTCCATGCAGTAAAAGAAACTTTGTTCAAAACATTATTCAACATTTGTGGTGTAATTTGACGGCATTCATTAATGATCCATATTCGCAAATCCTCCAGTGACTCAGGCTTAAGCCTACATCATATTTAACATACCTAATAGGAAATTGTTTTTAATAGTATGCCAATAATTTTACAGCTTTGGTTTTGATCTCGAAATGTAAGGAAAATCAAAATTTGTTATGTCTTGTAAGAAGTTATAGCAAAATATATTATATAAAAATAATATACACTGATACCCAATTCTATGTTTCATAGTTCCCAAAAGAGTTGCGATAATATATAAATTTAAAGTTTTCCATATTTTAAACATTTCAATTTTCTATTCTAGTGAAAATCAACTCTTTACTACACATTGGAAAAAGAAATAAAATCATACCTACTATAAAACTAAACATTAAGGTGAAACACCCAATGATTGACAGGTTTTACAAACATTTCTTAACAAATCGATAATCCTGAGGAAGTTCCTTATTTTATAAAGTATTTAACAATGTTGTGCCAATCATAGAAGGTATTAAAATCGTCAAATATCGAAAAATGCCAATATTTAAAAAAATTGAAATTAAAAGGATTAGTTGTTGTTTCCTAAAATCACTAAATTGACAGGCAGTTGTCCCAAAATTTGACACCGCAATAATTGTCACAATTTATTGCTTTATTTTAACAAATTTATCTAGTAACTAAAGAAAAAGGGTAAATATTGGTAGTAGAGTATATTATTAGGAATCAAATAGGTAGTACTTAATGAACTAAGTTTCAAAAACAGTCTTAACAGTCATTCGGCCATATTGTTAAAAAATGTAAACATGGACGAGGTTGTCAGATTGCAGTCCCAAATATAAAGATTTCTTAAATTATGGCAAGTTATTACTTGTCAATTATTGGTTGAATGTCAATAATTGGGTGTTTCACTTTAGTATGTTCAGCTTCAAACAAGTTGTGCATTTCTGTATCATGTGTATCATTCATGAGTTTAAACATGTTGGTTGGGAAAACAGAAGTCGATAAGAAAAATATTCAAATTTTCAATATTTTTCGTTGTTTATTATTAGGTTTAATAATAATATTAATAGTAAAATATACCTCACTATAGTAAGAGACAATTTTATTATTATTCTCTCCATTTTCCCCGCTATCCATTAGAATTTCACATTAATTATACATTATACATGGGTCATCAACACATGGGTAATAGCATCACAACCGATGTAAAACCAGGTAAAGTTAACGATTAAGATGGGCTTATGTCACGGGGTTTCTGAACTCATATAACGTAAATTGGGGCGTAATTATTCAGGTAGATTGGCTCATTCTCTCTTGAAGGTAAACATTCAAGCCACTAGAATGTTAAAGTTTACTCAGTTATATGAGGGTCTTTTTTTGTCATTACTTAATAAAATAATTATTATTCTCTAATTTATGGAAAATATTGCCAAGTATTATTTATGCAGAATTGGTTATACTGTGTTATTCAAGATCTGTAACCAAATTACAAGGCGTATTTATGGATTTTCCATGAAACACTTAAAAGTAGTAAAAATTCCATCATTCCAAGTAAAGTGGATTGTTATGAATTTTCAATCAATTTTTTTAAAAATTATTCTAATCATATCGTTGAATCAAGGCATTTATGAAAATTAACTGTAAAACTAGCAAAGAGAAGTAAAGTAATTGGCATAACTATCTAATATTAGTGCCAATTTATTTTGCATTTAGAACACAACTTATTAAAAAATATTTGTTGACCGATAAAACAGATTCTCTCATATCATATGAACTATTTTTTCATGAACAACTTATCAAATTAAAATAAATAACTAAAATAAATCTAGGATACTTAGTGATATTTAATTTTAGGGCTGCTCCAACTGCAATATTACCCCATGATTCCTCCAGAATAGAACTATACCTACAAAGAACCAACCTAATTAACTTAATTACTAGTTTGCTTTCGAATAAGAATTATTATTCTCCCAACACAAAATTCTCCTGCAATAATTGTGGAAAAAATACATTACGTACATTTCGAGGCTATCCATCTATACAACATAGCACCAGACTTATCGTTGGAATTAAAACAATAAACTCATATATTAATAAGTTAGTTGACTAGTATAAGAAAAGTCGATATATTCCTATAAATAAATTTCACTAAATGATTTCAAAATAATTTTAATATTATTTTATTAAGGAAGGGGTAGGTTTTCCCTAAGCTATACAGGGTGTCCAAGATAAAGAGGCCTGTATGGAGATCTCGTTAATGGCAACAAAATAAGAAAACAGTAAATATGAAACAATAAACAACAAATAGGTAGATCATCGGTAAAAATATACTGGAATTAAATTTAAAGTAACTAAAGAATTGTGCTTATAAAGCAGAATTTTGAAAGAGAAGAATGCCTTAGAGTGCCTTAGACGACCACTTATTGAAGCCTTTCAAAGCGTGACTCCACAAATGCTAATGAATGTTTTAAATTCTACAGTTTTAAGATGCTATTTAGGTTTCAAAAGTGACGAAAATAATTTTGAACACCTTTTGGAAAATTATTATTAATAATTTAATGTTAGTTTTAATTTCGCCCCAATGCTTTTCGGCCGATGTACCTATTTATTGTTTATTTTTTCATACTTACTGTTTCGTTATTGTTAACAAATTACCTTGTATTTTGGTTATTCAGTATGTAGCGCAAAAAATTTTTTCAATTTAGTACCTACTGCACTAAACTGTTTTTCGAAATTATGGGAAATACTGGTCCGGCTGAAAATTTCCTAAAGGCTCGAAACGTTATTAAACGATAATGTGTAGTACATCATTGAATTTAGAGTAAAAAATGCTCCTAAAATTAAGTGGAAGACGATTGCTTGAGAACGAAACGTCGTTAAAAAAATGTGTGCACAAAAGTTGCTGTGGGAATATTTTGTCAGTTTTGCTCTAACTTTAATATTAACGCATGCAACAAATCAAATAAAAAATCCAAAATTTGAGTTTTTTTTAAATAAGTCAAACTTATCATCATCTTACCAAAACTACCTTTTATGGTATATTGTTAGCGTCTTGATTACCATTATTTTTCCCCATTTAATCGAACTTGTATCTGACCATTCACAACATCCCTATACAGGTTTGGGAGCTACTTTTACTCTTCAAAAAAAAAAGTATGACAGCAGATGAAATCAAAATATTTCGATCAAGTTGGACCCAGCAAGCCGCGGGATACTAGAGAGATGGTTTGGGAAAAATACAGAAATAATTGGAAAAACCGTTTTGCCTGTTTTCCTCGAGCATTGAAAAACGGGAAAGTTGAAATAATATTGGAACAAAACCGGAAATATGAAAATATTTTGTTATGTGATATAATGTGCATGTTAATATATGAGTATTTATTTATTTATTGAAGCCTACACAATACAGGTTGATGCATAACTTATTATTTACCCAATTATACAGATAGTATTTAATAATAAAATTAAGACTAACGCTAATAATGTTTTTTCGAAATTGAGCGTATTAATCTAACACGCACAACATACTTATCATTAGTAAACGAAATTTGTAGAGAAAGTCTCTAGAAATCTACAAAATATGCTATGTTTAAATTTAGTTTAAAATTAGTTTTACAAGGTTGTTTACATATGCAGTTTAAGAATCTCCAATACGTCACAGTATTTTGTATTACAAGTTCTATAAGCTACTGGTCTAGTTTTATTATGGCACTACACCAAATTGTGCTAGACCGGCGGCCTGTGTTGCCCGGCAGTTTGGTGAAGTCCTGCCATAAAAAAAAGATAAGCTAATTTTCGCATTCAAGTCAGGTCGCAGGTTAACCGAAACTATTTAATCTATACCGACATTTAATTAAACGCAATTCTAAGCCGCGCGGGTTTTGCCATCGACTTTTGGTTACCTGAAGTTCAATTATTTCCCCTGAGTTGCTCGTGCAACTCAAGCCGGTGACACAGGCCTCCGTGCTTTTATAAGTTGATGGAGTCTCGCCATCCTCGACCTGGCCGAGCTACTGGATCCGGCGACACAGGTCGTTATGCTTTTACAGGTTGATGAAGTCCCGCCATCCCCGACCTGACCGAGCAACTCGAGCCGGCGACACAGGCCGCCTTGCTTTTATAAGTTGATGAAGTCTCGCCATCCTCGACCTGGCCGAGCTACTCGATCCGGCGACACAGGCCGTTATGCTTTTACAGGTTGATGAAGTCCCGCCATCCCCGACCTGGCCGAGCAACTCGAGCCGGCGACACGGGCCGTTATGCTTTTACAGGTTGATGAAGTCCCGCCATCCCCGACCTGGCCGAGCAACTCGAGCCGGCGACACGGGCCGTTATGCTTTTACAGGTTGATGAAGTCCCGCCATCCCCGACCTGGCCGAGCAACTCGAGCCGGCGACACAGGCCGTTATGCTTTTACAGGTTGATGAAGTCCCGCCATCCCCGACCTGGCCGAGCAACTCGAGCCGGCGACACGGGCCGTTATGCTTTTACAGGTTGATGAAGTCCCGCCATCCCCGACCTGGCCGAGCAACTCGAGCCAGCGACACAGGCCGTTTTGCTTTTACAGTTTTGTATAGCCCCGCCATTAAATATACAAGATACAACCTTATTTAATGTTGTATTGTTTAGCGCTGAGTTATTTTATAGGTATAAACAGTATTGCTGAAGGTTCTACATAATGTCATTAGGTTGTTGTTGGAACCAGGTTAGTAGGATAGCTATTGGAGACGAAATAACACTGGCGTATTCAAATGTTGTTGCAACCAGACTATTTAACGTCTTAGTAGAAGTAATAGATTTAGAACTTCGAAAGACAAATCAGAGGGTTTCATAGGACACCTGTACTATTGACCCAATATGCAAATTAAATGATAATATAATTTAATCAATTTACGCAGTATCTTTAAAGTTACTTTAAATAAAAAAACAAAGGCAAAATATATCTAATATATTATTTTAACATAATAAAAACGAAATTACTCGTTGTTAACAAAAAACTAAAAATAACGATTAATACAAACCGGTGTATCCGAGTTGCTAGACGGTGGAGAGTAGGTAACAAAATTATGACAAAGAATTTTTCCCGGAACTTAACGAGCATAACTACGGTATTCGAACTTTGAATTTTTTGTATCCACTTCACCATTTAACAATGTCTGAAAAAAGCCCATATTACATGTGCGTTAAAGTATACAATAGATTGCCTATTAACATTAAAGGGATTAGTGCTATAAGAGTGTCGAAAAGGTCAATAAAGAGGTTATTGATTGAAATGGAACCATATACTGTGAGAGAGTTTTTTGATTGGGACTTTTGACTTGAGTGAGATCTTATCGGTATTGCTTTTTGTGGCGTCATTTCATTTTATGGTTGGCTTGTAGTTTGTATAATTAGATAGTAATTTGAAATAAAGAAGTATTATTATTATTATTAGTGGGTACCAATAAATTTACCAAGGTTTTGCAGTGGTGTTAAATCACTACGCATGCGTCGACTTTTCGTTATTCATTACCCAGACGCAGCGCAATTAAATATTGAACTAGCCAATCTCATTTGAAACGAGAAAATGAGAAAGTACATGTCGTCGACGTAAAGTTCTCTTGAATACGTACGAGTTTGTCGGTACGTTTAAGGTATTTCTTGCTTAATAAATAAAGTATAAAATCGTTTTTCTGGTCTGTTGTGAAATAATTTGCTTTCAAATGCTATAATTTGATATTTGAATAATTTTGTTTGGAAAAAAATAGCTTTGTTGTCATCTTTATCGCGCAAGGAATTGTTTAGGCACTTGTTTTTATTTTTCTAGAGCTTGAATTTACGGGAAAAATTGCTCAGACAAGCCGAAATGAACAATCAATGCAGTTTTGTAAATTTATGTTTATACATAAATATTTTTTTCATCATGACAATACACGAGACTGTTCCTAATTTCCTACGCTGCAATTTACGGGTTTACTTGGCTAGAACCTTTTAACCACTACATTTACAGTTAGGGATTAATAAAATCCTTTACCTCGCTGGAATTTGCGTGTGGCCCTTCTTTTAATGGTTATAAGGACGACGTTCTCAGGGGAAATATATACAGCTCCAAATATTTGCTGTAAGAGTATTGTTTCAAATTTTATAACTAAAGAATTGTTATGGACAATTGGTATCGATCAATTGGCATCATGGAACGAAACTACAGTCTCTATTAAATCAACTAATTATGTTATTATTTTATTACACTCTATTCATTTTACCAATTCAGGAGCATAAACAAACATCAGCGAGTGATAGCCACATCATCGATGCATAAACTTATTGCTATTCGTCAATCAGCGATCAAACTTCCGATGCTGGCGACATGCCTTCCTAACAGGGTCGTGATTGTACCGTTATATTTTTCTTAATGTGACCCTGTGTGCTCTTCACGTACTCGTCGCGTCTGCTTGTTACGGTCTTCTGAATTTTGAAAAACTGAAAACCTGCTACCTTGTTTAGTAATAATTTCTATTTTTTTCTATGGTTGTAATATACAGGGTGTTATGGAGATGACGTATTATATTTAAATGGGTGACTCCTTGGGTGTCCTAGAGAAGCGCTACATATTTTTTTTAAATCGACCATTTTAAAAGTGGGGTAACAAACCCTCTTAGTCACAGGTGACTCCGCAGTAATGAATCACAGCACCCTGTGGTAGTGTATAACAAACAACTGTTACGCGCAATGTTGCCAAACTGTAAAACTTTAGTTTCTTATAAAAATCAATATTTAGCTTACTTAGGAAGTAAATCAAGTACGCTGAAGGACACCTTCAGTTCTTTTTTCTATGGGAAAAGCTTTATGCTCATAACGTGCTCTGATGATAGTGTGGGACTGCATAATAAGCTTATACCCACTAAACCCCATTCGGCCTCTTCTTTCCAATCTCAGAACATAACCGGCATATCGTCAAGAGAAAAAAACATATAGTGAAACAGAAAAAATTACACTAAATGACTTAAAGAAATACACAGACACCCACGAGTTTCAAATCAGTTTTCTTGAGGATATGCACCTATTATTAGATTACACAAGAGCACTAAATACTAACGCATAATTACACAACACAACCGTACACTTAGAACAACAGCACTATAGGATGCAAATTATTTCGCAATAGAAATTCAGAAATAATAAGAACGCTAATTTCTAATGGGCTAATCAATTTTATTAATCCTTTACTTAAGAAGAATGATGAAATAATTATGTTGATAGACAGGACATCCCCTACAAAATAAATAGTCTCGTCCAACTAGCGCGGTTGCCATTTCCGAGACTATCATTATACAGGAAAGTATTACAGAAGGAAATTCCGCAATTTATGAATATAGTCTTATAAAACATCGAAAGTGGCAACGCTGTATTTTCAGCCCAAATAGCTAAATATCGATCGACCTAGTAAACCCGAATATGTCGAACGTGTTTAGTTACTTTCAAAATTTCTAGATGTCAAATACCAATGTACGGAAATTTATATTATTTCCCAGAACGATAAGGGCGTATTTTTGTCTACACAGTAGCACTTTAAAATACTAAAAACTTAGATGTGTTCATCAGATGCATATCTACACGAAAACTAATGTGAATTTATGTGGCTTTGTTTTGGTGTTTTGTGAGATTATTGTGGTTTTGTTCGGGTTTGTTCGGGTTTTAAATAAGGCCGAAAAGGTAAATAAAATTGAATTTTTTGTTCAATTCGACGGTGTCGTTCGAATTGAACAAATGAGAACATACCTGACCATTTATAAACTCCGCGGCGGTTCGTTCGAGTCAGTTCAAGTTTATAAATCAGAGATTGTTTCCCAGCGAACTGAACTGAAAGTAAAAGTTTATAATAAAGTACGCTGAAAAATAAACACTGCTCAAAATTCACTGACTTTTTCGCCATTTGTTGCTTTGTTTACCTTTCTCCCAGTGACACCACGTGCTTATTTTTGGTTTGATAGCAGGTCATGTACAGGGCATATTACATTAAATCGCCACTTTTGGATATTTTTCTTCAATTTGTTTTCATCTTAGGAATTGCCCGTTTAAATATAATTTGTCATTTCCATAACACGCTGTAGTTCGTTGGGAATTAAATAAATAATAAAAAACATCGATAATAGGTCATACAAAGAAAATGTTTTGCCTTTATGTAATAAAATATTCACTAAAACATCTTAATACATATTATTATGAGTTAGCAGATTTTGATGCTAGTGCGATGACTATGAAAATTTAATTAAATCTCAACTTTGTCAGTGTGCAAGCTTGGCGAACGATGTATTAATAGCACAATCTAAGAATAAATAAATAATTTATGGTCCATTAACGAAAGGACATTGTAATAAATTTGTTTTTTTTTTGTAGAGGAACAGTTAGTGCAGGAGATACATAAAATTAACATTCGTTCTTTGTTGTTGAGTCTAAGTGACCCGTGCAAAGGCAAAACCTTCTCCCATATTCCCGGTTGTCGCAATCCTTCAACGTTATTCCATTCTCTTGTGTAATAATTTTTTTAATAATTGACCAAATGAGCGAGCGAGAACAAGATCCATATTTATATGAATGCTCATGTGGTGTAGACGAATTTTAGAACATGATCTTGCTATCGCTCGCTCCTGCTCGCTCATTTGGTCTGGACCCGGCTTTAGTCAGTTAATCTCGAGTTATACAGGGTGACAATTTAAAAACTTGAAATGGCCATTAGGGCGGAGCAATAAAAAACTTTTTTGAAATTTGATATCCCTGGGTGTGGATTAGTTGTCTTTTTATGTTATATTTAGCCATACAAAAAATCGAAATTGTGCGATGACATCTTGAGGTTCCTTTTTGAATGTGAAATTTGAGACTTTTATAAAAAAAAACTAATTTTGAAACTTTTTTAAACTACCTTTTTTTCGATTTCGTGTATCCCTGGGTACATATTGAAGGTCAAATTTGCACACAAAAAAATCAAGTATGCGTGAAAATTACTTTAGTTTCCTTTTTTGATGTAAAATATTAATGAAAAACTACAATTTTATTAATTTTAAATTATTTTATGTTTAAACCCTAAAACCAAACATAGCTTAAATATATAAATATCTAAAATAACGCTAATACCGCAATTTCTTGTCTTGTCGAAACAAGTCATAACTGGTTTGGTAATTTTGGTGTGGGGGCGGATTGCGCGTGTATTACCGAATTAGTTTAGGCAACGTCTCTGGTTGCTTTAGACGTGCTTTTGATTAGATTTTGAATTTACTTTAAATTGTATTGAAAATTTAAAAATGACTAGAACCCGAGTGAAATGTGAAATATTTGGAACACCAAGTGAACTTTGTGGCAATGTCCTTCCAAGGTATTCTGATGTTATAAGGTTGTATTTATGGTATCGTGAAATTTACAAGGAAGAAAGCAACAAAGACCCAAGTGTGTTGGACATTTGTAAACAAGTTATTGTTGATATTAAATCTGTTTGGCCCTTCCTATTATTTCAGACCAAAGAATAATACAGAAAATAAAAGAGTACAATGAAAAGTATAAAGTAATAAAGAAAAATAAACTGGTTGGCAAAATTAAAATATTTAAAGAGGATAGTTTAAAACTATTCGATATTTCTCCATGCAAATGTGTCACTTTTAATTCATGTAGTTGTAAAATTAAAGTTCCTATAATGGAACGGGAATTTTTACAAGATCAGAGGGGTGAAAGGAAGATGATGATCGGCAAAATTGATGTCAAAACTACCAAGAAAGTCGTAAAGTCATTAGAGAGAAAGGAGTTGGAAAAAAACAGATCTCAAAATAAAATAAAATACACGAATTCAGAATATGCTGCTGTTCAAAGTGGAAATAAAGAAAAAGGAGACGACATTTGTTTCCAAATGGATAACAAGAATGCTACCGAATATATCGAGCCTGATATGCCACAAGCATCAACGTCTTCAAGAATGCCTTATAAAAAGGACTGGTTTTATCCAATGTGGCAGAAGCATGTGACAGAAGTGGACTCTCAGATAGAAGTGCTTCTCTCCTGGTAAACGCTGTACTTAAAGATTTTAATTTAGTGAGTGACAATGATCCTTCTTTAATCATCGACAGAAGTAAAATTAGAAGAGAAAGAAAAAGACGGAGGGAAAATCTAATTAATCAGGAAATGGGACAACAAAAAGAAGTTTCTGGAATCTACTTTGACGGGAGGAAAGACAACACATTGGTTGTTGAGAAAATCGGATCTTCTTTTCACAATAGGCAAATTACTGAAGAACACATAGTTCTTGTGGCAGAACCAGGCTCCACTTACTTGGGTCATGTGGTGCCTACTTCCGGAAGTGCCAGTAGTATTAAGACAAGTCTTTTTAACTTCCTTCAAAATTATTTGGGTACAAATTTAAACAAAATTGCGGCACTTGGTTGTGACGGTACAATAGTAAATACAGGCTTCAAAAATGGAATTATAAAACAATTAGAAGTTTCCCTAGGAAATCCGGTTCATTGGTTTATATGCTTGTTGCACTGTAATGAACTTCCTCTTCGTCATTTAATTCATGAGATCGACGGAAAAACTAATGATCCAAGAGGCTTTACCGGTCCTATAGGAAAGCAGCTAAGTAATTGTGACAAGATGCCTGTTGTGCCATTTCAGGTAATGAAACCTGACGTTGAATTGCCCCCAATAAATTTTAGCGATTTAAGTACAGACCAAAAGTACTTATACGAAATGGTTGTGGCAATAGGAGAGGGTAAGGTTTCCCCCCAGTTAGCGGCTAAACAGCCAGGAAAAATGTCCCATGCACGATGGTTAACAACAGCCAACAGAATATTAAGACTTTATGTTACGATAGAAGAACCATCGTATGAATTAAAAATATTAACCGAGTATATCATTAAGGCGTATGCCACAACCTGGTTTCTTGTAAAGTACAAATCCGCTTGTAAGTATGGGCCCCAACATTTATTTCATTTAATCCAAGCTTCTCGATATTTACCGACCAAATTCAAAGACATTGTAAATAAGGTTATCCAAAGAAATGCTTTTTTTGCTCATTCGGAAAATGTTTTAATTGCAATGCTGGGCGATGACAGAAAACACATTAGAGAGTTGGCCTTGCGTCGAATTTTAAAGTGTCGTGCTTCGAAAACTGATCACCAACTTCGTGATTTTAAAGTGCCAAAAGTAAACTTTGATGCTACCGATTATACCGAGCTAATTAATTGGCAATCAGATGCTGTCACAGAACCTCCATTGACAAGAAGTATTCCAGAAGCAGATCTTAGAGAAATGATACTTAATATCCCCAGTATCATCAAAATTTTGAATTTTCCATGCCACACTCAGGCTGTCGAAAGACACATTAAGATGGTAACTGAGGCGTCTTTTTACCAAGTAAGTTTTTACAATAATGGGAGGGTGGAAGGGGGGGGGGGGGGGGGGGGTTTGGAATCCGTCTTGCAGCCACCTCCTCGTGGTGGATTCTGGGTTGTTTTTTTTTTAATAAAAAAAAAACAAGCGAAGAGCTGCGTTAAAGATTAAAAATTTTTTCATTTACCCCCATTTTAAATTACAAAAAGGAACCTGAAGGACTTAATATTTTTCAAAAAAAATCTACAGGAATATTTAACTAACTGAAAGACAACGATCCCACACCCAGGCTAAACAAAAAAAACGAGTTTATTTTTCGCACCTATTGCCATTGCTCCGCACTAATGGCCATATATTAGAAACGAAAAACTGATGAAATAAACGCAAAAAACAGTTTCTATAAAACGAAGGGAGAACAAAAACAAGCGTATTAGCCCACCCCTATCTGCAACCCCTTGGACAGGGTGAGATAAACCCTTAAAATCTTAAATTGAAAGGGGGTCGAGTGATACATCATTTTGAAGCTCTTGAAAAATGCTTTCCAATGGTACCATAGAAAGGTACATTTCAGGAAATTCTTCTCTGTTTATTAAGGAAAACAATAAATGAAAAGACAATTTTGAAAGTTTGTATTATTAGTTAATTAAATGTTCAAAATGATTTCCGTTGTTTTGAAGACAATAATAAAGCCTACTTTCAAATTCTTCACGTACATTTGCAAAGGTTTCTCTGGATATAGCACGGCATTCTTGAACTATTCTATGCTGAAGTTGCTCTAGTGACGTGCGTTTTAAAAACCACAGATTTTAGGTGACCCCACAAAAAGAAGTCAAGAGGTGTTAGGTCCGGGGATCTAGGTGGCCATTCAACAGGACCTCTTCTTCCAATCCACTGGTTGGTATAATTATCATCCAACCACTGCCTAACGGGAACTACATAATGCGGAGGTGCTCCATCCTGTTGGAAATGTAGTAAGCGTTCCTCTAAAGATAAATTTCCGAGTATGTCCCTCTGATTTTCTAATCCTCGCACTATTAGTGGTTCGATAGACCTCTGTAGCATTTCAGCATACCTGTCGCCATTTAAATTTCCTTGTATAAATATTGGGCCGATAATACCATCTCCCAATATACCAGCCCAAACATTAATTTTCTGGGGGTACTGGGTATGCCCTTCTCTAAATACGTGGGGGTTCTCGTCATTCCAGTAACGACAGTTTTGCTTATTAATATGCCCATTTAAATAAAAGGTACACTAATCACTGAAGCAAATATTTTTAACTAGTCGAGGTTCTGCCGTAATTCTATCTATCATTATTTCACAAAACTGTATTCTTCTGTCAGGGTCGTCGTCACCAAGTTCTTGCAGTATGTGCAGTTTATAGGGATAAAACTTATGAATTTTAAGTACCTTTCTTATTGATTCACGAGATAATCCAGTTGCTACAGCTACTTGACGAGCTGATAAAGTTGAATTCATTGCAAACTGCCCCAGAATTTCAATTGGCGCTGCTTCGTCGGCTAGTCTCGGTTGATTTCTCTTTATATTCGCGACAGGACCAGTTTCTTTAAATTTGGCTACTAGTTGGCGAACATACTCCGGGCTTACATTTTGACCTGGATGTCTTTCGTTAAAACGTTGAGCTGTTGTTGTTAAAAAACATTGATCCTGGGAACCATAAATGAAAATAATTTTTACCCGTTCAGCTGTGCTGTACACCATTGTTAAAGATAAGAAGTACTGCTTTTCGTTTAAACTGAACCGAAAGTTAACTGTTCTTAAAATAATAA
Source organism: Barypeithes pellucidus (assembly GCA_963991005.1). Classification (NCBI taxonomy): domain Eukaryota; kingdom Metazoa; phylum Arthropoda; class Insecta; order Coleoptera; family Curculionidae; genus Barypeithes; species Barypeithes pellucidus. Next base: position 33,359,692 of record OZ022562.1, read on the forward strand.
TACTAGTAGAAGTTACCTTTAAGGTAAATTCTGTGATAATAAAATGCGAATATTTGTAAACAATTTTTTTTTCGACAAAAAAAATAGCAAATAAACCAAAACGAAATACCGAGGCTTAAACTGTTTAGAATTCTTAAGAGATATCTCTTAATATGCCAGGATATTGGTAGCAATCATTTTGAACATTTAATTAACTAATAATAAAAAATTTCAAAATTGTCTTTTCATTTATTGTTTTCCTAATAAACAGAGAAGAATTTCCTGAAATGTACTTTTCTATGGTACTATTGGAAAGCATTTTTCAAGAGCTTTAAAATGATGTATCACTCGACCCCCTTTCTATTTAAGATTTTAAGGGTTTATCTCACCCTGTCCGAGGGGTTGCAGAGGTGGGCTAATACGCTTGTTTTTGTTCCCCTTTCGTTTTATAGAAACTGTTTTTTGCGTTTTTTTCTTCAGTTTTTCGTTTCTAATATATGGCCATTTCAAGTTTTTAAATTGTCACCCTGTATATTAATAAGAGAGAGAGATATAGCTGAGTCTATATCGCAAAGACCCTCTTTGTTCCTCATCAAATCCGATAAATCATTGGGGAATTTTTTTTTACAAAATGCAGGAGATAAAAAAGAGAAAGATGTGCTCTTTGTAATCCTAAAAAAATGAGTAGTTACGTCTATACAGACTATAAAATACCCATGTATTTGCAATGTACAGGGTGTCCCATTTTCGACACTTTTATAGGCTCCCTGTAATTGTTAGTGCTATTAAAAAGTAATGTAGGTATTATGTGTTTTTTTTGGGTCAAACTTAAAATGGTAAAATAAAAATTTGAAAATTATCGCTCGCTTAAGAGATACGGGGGAAAATTAACAAATTGACAATTTTAAAAATTACCCTAAGTTTTCTTAGTTTGCGTATTTCCGCAGAAAGAATAAGAGAAGTCCTATTTAAAGTCAAAATGTCAAGCAATGTAAGCTGCACTGAATTAAACGGTAACTCATTTTCAGTCCACATCACGAGATCTTGCGCTAGTAACCGATCTTCATTAAGTCAAAATAATCAGAACTAAAAATGTATATTATATCTTAAGAAACAATAGCAATGTAACGCCCAGCCAGCAGTATTTATTTATATTTTTTACTTTAATTTATTTAAATGAAAAATTTCTTGACTTTAAAAAGCTGATAGAGCATTTAGGGTTATTCATATACATAACAGAATGTTATTACATGTTCACCTATCTAAAAGAGTTTCGTTTATGGTTTTATAGTTTAAGAATTGATCGATATGAATAGGCACTGATTTCATTTATCAATCTAATGTTACTAAAACGTCATGATCCAGATTGCTAAAAATTTTAATACGATCATTATTCTTGCCAAAAAATAAATTACCGATAAATATGCATCCCTAGTCACAGCTCTGCAAAAGTTACAGGATTTTTAAACCGTAAATTTCCACAGATATGGATTGGTCGAAGGTTTGCTTGGCCACCATGGTCCCCAGATATTACTACTCTAGATTATTTCTATGGGGTATCCTTAAAGGAAAAAAATGTATGCCCACAGATAATCATATTCCATTTAGAGAGAATTATTAGAGAAACTTACGCTCATGTGACTATAAATGCATTGGCAATGCATGACGTACAATCGTTTGTATGGTGAAAATGAATGTCATATTGAAGATTAGTATAGTATTCCATATAATGTTATTATTATTTATTTTATTAATATCCTATTTAAATATTTATTTTAAAGCAGCTCTTCAGAAAATTTTTGAAATCAAAATTTAAATAACAATAAAGTCAAATTTCATATACGGTGACTTTTCATTTCTAGACGACTCTATTATGTTATTATTCTAGTTTACAATTAAAATGAAATATAGATTTCCATCCCCAGAATTTATATTTTTCGACAGCCTGTATATGCTGGCTCAAAAGTTTTAAGAGCATTTATCAGTGACCTCCATTATGGTAAAAAGGTGTGACAAACTACAAGAAAACTATTGAATAGAATTTGTTAAAATTTTAAATTTAACCTCGAAATATGGTACTACATGACTATTTCTTGAATTTTTCGAAAAATAATTTAATTTTTTTCAAATCGGTAAATAACGTTTAAATTGAAAAAATATGGTTATACAGTCATTTTTGAAAGTATTGCATCATGCACTATCAATAATTTCATAGTTTAGTTCTAATGCACAAAAATGTCACACGGAGGTTTACAGAAAAATATCTAAAATCTCAACTATCTAAAATGATTTGGCAACGCTTCGGGTAATCACCAGAACTTCTTATGAAGAATAATAAAACCTTTTTCCGTAACCTAAAAATATAAGATTATCAGTGAGTTCTGGACAAGATGTATTTAAATATCTATAAAGCTTGCCACTTCAGCTTTTATTGGCTTCAAAATAGATACACGATTGACCTTCGACAAGTTATTAGAGATGTAAGGTTAATGGAGAGTGAGTGAGTCATGCAAGAGACTGATAATTTTATTTTGCAACTAAATTCAGAAAGATAAACTGAGAAGCAGGGCCGGAATTAAACATAGGCTACATAAGCTGTAACCTATGGGCCCGCACCATAAGGAAGGGCCTATACAACACAAAGCGAGCCTGCATCACAGTTCCTTACAATTCATCCACTCCCTAATCTAACTATTGATAAAGATTGTTTCATGAAAAATGGATATAACTTAATGACTGCAGTAAAAGTACCTGGGGCCATCCCATTATTTATGACCGTTTGTTATTATTATGTGGAAAGGACCGGATTGTAATAATTATAATTAAATATAGGTACATCAGGTAAGTTAGGTTGCTTAATTTATATTTAAATATCTTCTTGTGGTAAAATTTGTTAGTTTTTGAGGAATGGTTCAAGAATTGCCTTTTACCAAACATTCCTCAGAATAGCGTGATAGTAATGGACAATGCGAGCTATCACAGTCGCCAATTACATAAAGCTCCAAGCTCAAATAATACAAAATTGGAGATTCAGAACTACATGGCGGCGAATGATATATATTTTGAAGAAAGTTATAAAAAAAGTGATCTTTTAGAAGTTTTAAAGACATTTTGTATAAAAAAAGTATATGTTTGTGACACATTGGCAGAAGAAATTGGACATACAGTGCTACGGCTCCCACCCTATTATTGCATTTTTAGCCCCATAGAGCGTATGTGGCACCAGTTAAAATCACTGGTTAGGTATGAAAATATTTCTCCGACTTTAAGTTCTAGTGTTGTAGAATTAATACGAAAATGCTTTAATGATATTCCCCCAGGTAGTTGGAAAAATTCAGTCCGTCACGTAATAACTGTAGAAAATTCGTATATTAGTCTGGATCGTATAATTAATCCAATTATAATTAATTTTGATGAGGTTAGCGATAGCGAAACAGAACTATCTATAGAATGACATTATAAATGTAAATAAATATGACTAGTAATATTTTTTAAAAATGTTATTTCATTTGATTACATTAATATAATCATATCATTACTTGTTTTCCTTAGTCCGTCCCTTCATACTTCACTTGTTTATTGCCAAGCTCTTGTCGACACAATGGGACCGACCCAGGAAATCATTAAGTCGTATCCAAATTTCGTGAAACGTACTGTACAAGATTTAACCAAAACATTTTCTTTTTGGTGTTGCACTAAACATGTCATGTCATAGTATCTGGTATAAAACGGAAAAACATTATAACTGAAAAAATTTTCATCCCTTCAGAATGAAACTAGTACAGGAACTTAGTGAAGACGACGTTGAGATCGGCGTTGCAGTTTTGTAAGATAACGAGTGAACGTGCAATCGTGCTGCTCAAAATCTTCTTCTTAATGTCTGTTTCTCTGACGAATGCTCTTTTCTCCAAAACGGTACAGTAAATGCTTTTAATTGCCGTTATTGGTCCGATTTCAAGGTTACAATTTTTCATGAAGTCCATACACAATATGCTCAAAATTGAGTGTTTGAGTTGGCATTTTTGGTGTTTGCATAATAGGTCAATTGTTTTCATCGGACATTTAATTGGTGAAATGCATTTAAAATTATTAGAAGACACCATTGGACCAGCCCTAACAAAAAAGATTAAATGTGATGAAAACTACATGGAAAATCATTTGATATTCCAACAGGACGGCATTGCACTATTCTCGGCCCGTTCAGTAGTATTTGGATGAAAAGTTCCCAGGACAATAGATTTAAGAAGGAGGTGTTATTGAGTGGCCCCCATGATCCCCGGATTTAACACCTTTAGAGTTCTTATTATAAACTTATTAATTAAATCCCAGTTCTACTTTGTCATTTTCGCGAATTATAGTCAAAAATATATTATCCATGGATATTATTATTTATTGAGATTCCATTTTACATAAAATAAATACAGTTATAAATGGAAACTTGCCTAATGGGTATGGGCGTGATATCGTCATATCACGCTATGTCGTCTATATTCCATGGATCATTTACTTGTTTATTAACATTTATACAGCATAAGCAAGCAAGGTACAGGAAACACATTATTTGCTTCCTGTGAAAATTCTTATTATTCATAGCATAAAACCCAATTGGAACATGAAAGTATTTGTTGACTTAAAATATTGATAATATCATTACCGAAACTATCGAACATACGCATGGAATGCAATGACCGACAAGATAACCAGAATCGGATTACTCATTAGGCACAAGGGATACTAACTAGGCTTGAATGAGCCCTTGAGTATGAACAAAAAGTTACGATTACGATTACGATTAAAAAATTAATAACGAACATTCTTGAACAAAAAGAATTTATTTTAAAAAACATTTTATTGAATATAAATTTCGCAAAGATAGTTGAATTGGGTCCAAGCGGGGTAGGGGTGATGCCTATACTAAAAAAAGTTACATTTTATTTTAGTGTAACATCAGTAAAAACACTGGTCATTCGTTAGTGGAAAGTGTTGTGACGTCGTCGTATTATAGAGGCCGTAACGAAGTAGTTTGCCACCTTTGTGGAGCGGTAGCCGTGGCGCTAAAATGCGAGAACCCGCGGGTAAATCATTATACAGATTTCACATAAAATTTTATTGTTTCTTGTTCCAAGTAGATTTTCTATTGTGATCTTCGAACATAATTTAACATAACAGGACGGCCAATTAGCGCGGCAAAGGTCAATATCTCCTGTACCAATAAAGATAGCGGAAAACTTTCTTCAGGAAAGTTATTAAGGGTTAATATGCACCTAATATTCTAAAATTATTTTCGACTATTCAGGATGCACTAAAAAGGCAGCGCGTTTTTTTAAATGGTATGTATATTTTTACATATTTGAATTCACCGTGAAATTCTGTACATAGCACAGCAATTATTTATATACATTTATGCAACGTTGCCAAATAGTTTGGTAATTCCTTAAATTTGTGAGAAAACATGGTTCAGTAAAATATGTAATAATTTATAAGTTACAATAATTAGGAAGAAAATATTTTTATAACAAAAAGAGAAATGATGACAGAAGTCCCCTAAGGTAACAAGGATTCAAATGTTTGTACAGGATGTTTTCTATCAACATGTCGATATTACGAACTTTAAACTGAAACTGATCGACCCCGGGTGTGTTCTTCACCTGATGGAATCCATCACTCTGGCTGTAATCGTCTAATTTTTGTGGTACGACCCTGTATACGTTGTGTTTACTTTGCAGGTTCTTTTAAAGTTTGGGACAACGGTAAGGTTGTCAGGTTTTACGATTTATTAGCTTTACTCTTAGTATGACGTTTTTCCCTAAGTACAGATAGGATTCCGCTGCCAGGAATTTAAATCAAAGAGAGTTTAACCATTCACTTATTTATTACAAATTAATAATTTACCAGATACAAAAGTTTTACATTATTATAATAATAATTATATAACCTGTTTCAGAATGTTTGTCTCCCATAATTTGGCCCGTTATTATTCACCAATATCTGTCTGCGACAGAACGGTGATGATTTACCCCCTTTACCACAATAATGATAATAATAGCATTGTTACCTGTTCTCTATCTATTATGTCTGCGACAATAATAGTAGATATCCGATATTTCTATCTCGCTTCTTACATGAACCTTTGGTCTGCGACCATTTTATTTATATTGATCCCCTGATAATCTGCAATTTATTTTGTTACATATGACCCCATTTTCGTGTACGTATTTTTATTTAATTTACTTGTCGTTTTGTTTATGTACCATCCCTCAGTTTACGTACACGTTTGGTATAATGCTACTACGTAGTATAGTGAAAAGACAACTGTACAGTAGTGGTGTCCTACTGTTGAACATTTTAACATATAACTCATAAAAGTGTAATAAAAATTAGGAGCCTGCTCGCTTTCCGCATGTGTCACTTTTCTTCTCAAGCGAGCATTGTTTTTCATGTACTGGAAGTCGAAAGACACTGTCCGGTAGTGGTGTCCTACCGTCGAACATTCATTCCTAAGAAAAACCCATCACGCCTTTTTATTTACACCTGTTATAAATTAACGTTCTACTGGCAACATCATACCAAATGATTTTAACCCTTTTTTATAACAGTGATAACCTGCGGTTACCCTGTTATACATCATAGATAACCCTTTCTAGAACCCTCCCCCATTTCTTTACCGCGGATTGCAGATATTATTCGAGGAAGGCTTTATTACTGCGTAATAAACACCTACCTTTGTTTTCAAGAACCCACTGTAAAATTCACCCTGGAAAGACAAACATCTGTTTCTGAAAATGACCTACTAAATAACGACCCTTTAAACGAAAGCAAAAGTGTATCGATTTACGCCAACAGTGGTACCGTTATTCGCTTTTCACTTTAAAATAATGTTTAATTTATTTTTGTCTTGCAGACATTTTAGATTAAACAGAACCGTTAATCCCGAATTACCCTTTGTAGTTTTTTACTAGAAACCTACCATTTTTGTCCTGCAGACAATTTATTTGGCAGACTGAACATGTAGGATATTTATTTATCGAAATAGATTTGAATGAGATTTGTATTAATAAATCAAAAGAGAAGATATAGAGAAGAGAGTGGCCATTTTGTGTATAAATTAATTTGATTTTGGGACACTGAATTTACCTCCGTTGTTTAAGATCCCTAGCGCATCTACATTGGCAAGCCGACGTGAGCCACTAGAAAACTCTAACAAGTAGAAGAAAATTATTTATATGTGTCATAGAAAAAGAGTGATATACTGAGAGTAGCATACCATGTCGAATTTACTTCCGTTGTCAAAGATTCCTAGCGCATCGACATCGACAAAGCCGACGTGAGCCACCAGAAAACTCTAACAAGTAGAAGGAAATTTCTTAAGACTTGTCTAAAGAAAAAGAGTGATAAACTAAGAGTAGCATACCATACTGAATTTAATTCCGTTGTCAAAGATTCCTAGCGCATCGACATCGACAAAGCCGACGTGAGCCACCAGAAAACTCTAACAAGTAGAACGAAATTTCTTAATACGTAGAATGATGTACTGAACACTAAATGGCCGTGGAATACTAATTAACGCGTAACTACTACTTTGTGAATTGGAAAAATTTGAATGTTGAAATTAAAGAGAGTAATGATGCACTGAAAGAGCACTGGCAGCGAAATTACTTGATTTGAGAACGGGAAATTTTGACTCTGAATCGGGCAGCGTAACGTCTTGTATTTTCGAAAGTCAAAAATTTAATTCCCTTTTAAGCGTCGCGTCTCTCGCTTATATAGGCGCACCCCTGCTTTAGTTCTGTTGCGTCACTTTATGCACCCCTATGTTAATTTTAACCTATGGAATGTGACCACTCGAGACCCTTGGTTGGTAAATCGCTAATATCTTCGACTTTTTGCTGTTTTAAGCTCTTTTAAAATACATGTAGGTTATGCATGTATTACTGGACCTAAATATATTGGCTATTTTATTTTCTACATCGACATATTTTTTAGCGAAAAATAGACCCGGGTCCGGGCCGTTTCACTCTCCCCCAATTTTAAAATATAGCCTTGTACATCAAGCAATAGTTTAAAATTTACCTATCTAGCGATTAAAATCAATTACACTTTTGCTATCGTCAATTACAATAAATCATAATAATATTACCATAAAATAATATAAGTTACATAGACCTGAAAAAAGAAATTATTAGAGTCCATCTTACGTCAACCGCCATTCTCATCACCCTCCTGGAATAGTGTCGGTGGACTGGGACATCGTCACATCCTGCTTACGAGATCGTATCTCCTGGTTCATTGCTCCCCTTCCATACCTGTGGCTGCTCCTCGGTACGCATTAACGATCGTCATCGTCTCGGCTCGCCTCCTCCTTGGACCCATTTTATTTTCTTATTCCTGAAGTATTTTTTTCACAGATTGGTGCGGGTTTCTTAAAACCATGATATAAATGAAGTCACCCTTTGTCCTGATGGATGCCGTTATTTTTTTGACCATGCAGATTTTTACAGCTTCCGTCTGGTAAATCTCGTCTTATCTGCTACAGGGTAGTTTCTTCTCCAGTGGCGTTTCTGTTGAACCCTTCGCTGTGGTTTGCATCATTGACGGTGTACCTGTCCTTTGCTGCTGCTTTGGAGGTATTGATGGCATACCTGTTGCGGTACTATCATATCAGGTTCAAGTGGTTGCAATTTTGAACTTGATAGGGGGTCGGTTTCCTGCGAGGTAGTTCCTATATACGCGTGAAACGCATATATGATCAGTGGATCACCTGGTGGTTTCTGTCAGTGATATTGCGCAACCATATGTGTGGCTTACCATTTCTGTCTCAAAATATAGCTGCTATTGCTGTGTCAACCATCAGATACAGCAATGTTTGGAACATTGGATACTAGTAAGGTAGCGGTGCATATCTTCCCCAGTGTTGTCTCGAGCATGGAATTAGTTAGCAAGAGTTTTAGTTTTACAAACTCTGTACGGTGAACCTCCATGTTTTTTCTCGTTTTCGGTGCTGCCCATTGATGTTGCTACCTTCAGGCATCATTTGCTTTGCTCCTGTTATGTCAACAAGTAGTTCTCCTACGTTCTACATGTAGCTGTCTAGTTTTGCGAGGTATTAACCAAAGTGTTATTTATTATCTGCTACTGGTTATCGGCAACGTCCATTTTGTTGTCACCTTTGAACTTTGGTTTTGGTCCGGTTTCATACTTGGTTGTCTTCTTACAGTCCGGTTGGTTGGATGGCGTCAATGCTGAAGTGGATACTTGGTAGGTCGACAGAATTTGGTATTCAGGTGATTACAGTGACGTTATTGGTGGGACAAAGCATTTTCTCTGGTTACTCTGCTGATGTTCTTGGTTCAATTGACGTTGGTCATCATGTACATCATCCGTGTCCAATGATTTGTGGTTTGTTGGCATTGCTACTGGAACTGGTACTTCGGCTGTTATTGTTTCATGTAGGTCAGTTATTGGGAGTCACAGCACTTGGTAGAACGTACCAAATGGTGAATTGTTTTTGTTGTCCCAATTTAATGACTTTATCTCCTGGTCACGGCACCAGTGAAACTGATCGACCCCGGGTGTGTTCTTCACCTGATGGAATCCATCACTCTGGCTGTAATCGTCTAATTTTTGTGGTACGACCCTGTATACGTTGTGTTTACTTTGCAGGTTCTTTTAAAGTTTGGGACAACGGTAAGGTTGTCAGGTTTTACGATTTATTAGCTTTACTCTTAGTATGACGTTTTTCCCTAAGTACAGATAGGATTCCGCTGCCAGGAATTTAAATCAAAGAGAGTTTAACCATTCACTTATTTATTACAAATTAATAATTTACCAGATACAAAAGTTTTACATTATTATAATAATAATTATATAACCTGTTTCAGAATGTTTGTCTCCCATAATTTGGCCCGTTATTATTCACCAATATCTGTCTGCGACAGAACGGTGATGATTTACCCCCTTTACCACAATACTAAGTATTATATGTCTGCGACAATAATAGCATTGTTACCTGTTCTCTATCTATTATGTCTGCGACAATAATAGTAGATATCCGATATTTCTATCTCGCTTCTTACATGAACCTTTGGTCTGCGACCATTTTATTTATATTGATCCCCTGATAATCTGCAATTTATTTTGTTACATATGACCCCATTTTCGTGTACGTATTTTTATTTAATTTACTTGTCGTTTTGTTTATGTACTATCCCTCAGTTTACGTACACGTTTGGTATAATGCTACTACGTAGTATAGTGAAAAGACAACTGTACAGTAGTGGTGTCCTACTGTTGAACATTTTAACATATAACTCATAAAAGTGTAATAAAAATTAGGAGCCTGCTCGCTTTCCGCATGTGTCACTTTTCTTCTCAAGCGAGCATTGTTTTTCATGTACTGGAAGTCGAAAGACACTGTCCGGTAGTGGTGTCCTACCGTCGAACATTCATTCCTAAGAAAAACCCATCACGCCTTTTTATTTACACCTGTTATAAATTAACGTTCTACTGGCAACATCATACCAAATGATTTTAACCCTTTTTTATAACAGTGATAACCTGCGGTTACCCTGTTATACATCATAGATAACCCTTTCTAGAACCCTCCCCCATTTCTTTACCGCGGATTGCAGATATTATTCGAGGAAGGCTTTATTACTGCGTAATAAACACCTACCTTTGTTTTCAAGAACCCACTGTAAAATTCACCCTGGAAAGACAAACATCTGTTTCTGAAAATGACCTACTAAATAACGACCCTTTAAACGAAAGCAAAAGTGTATCGATTTACGCCAACAGTGGTACCGTTATTCGCTTTTCACTTTAAAATAATGTTTAATTTATTTTTGTCTTGCAGACATTTTAGATTAAACAGAACCGTTAATCCCGAATTACCCTTTGTAGTTTTTTACTAGAAACCTACCATTTTTGTCCTGCAGACAATTTATTTGGCAGACTGAACATGTAGGATATTTATTTATCGAAATAGATTTGAATGAGATTTGTATTAATAAATCAAAAGAGAAGATATAGAGAAGAGAGTGGCCATTTTGTGTATAAATTAATTTGATTTTGGGACACTGAATTTACCTCCGTTGTTTAAGATCCCTAGCGCATCTACATTGGCAAGCCGACGTGAGCCACTAGAAAACTCTAACAAGTAGAAGAAAATTATTTATATGTGTCATAGAAAAAGAGTGATATACTGAGAGTAGCATACCATGTCGAATTTACTTCCGTTGTCAAAGATTCCTAGCGCATCGACATCGACAAAGCCGACGTGAGCCACCAGAAAACTCTAACAAGTAGAAGGAAATTTCTTAAGACTTGTCTAAAGAAAAAGAGTGATAAACTAAGAGTAGCATACCATACTGAATTTAATTCCGTTGTCAAAGATTCCTAGCGCATCGACATCGACAAAGCCGACGTGAGCCACCAGAAAACTCTAACAAGTAGAACGAAATTTCTTAATACGTAGAATGATGTACTGAACACTAAATGGCCGTGGAATACTAATTAACGCGTAACTACTACTTTGTGAATTGGAAAAATTTGAATGTTGAAATTAAAGAGAGTAATGATGCACTGAAAGAGCACTGGCAGCGAAATTACTTGATTTGAGAACGGGAAATTTTGACTCTGAATCGGGCAGCGTAACGTCTTGTATTTTCGAAAGTCAAAAATTTAATTCCCTTTTAAGCGTCGTGTCTCTCGCTTATATAGGCGCACCCCTGCTTTAGTTCTGTTGCGTCACTTTATGCACCCCTATGTTAATTTTAACCTATGGAATGTGACCACTCGAGACCCTTGGTTGGTAAATCGCTAATATCTTCGACTTTTTGCTGTTTTAAGCTCTTTTAAAATACATGTAGGTTATGCATGTATTACTGGACCTAAATATATTGGCTATTTTATTTTCTACATCGACATATTTTTTAGCGAAAAATAGACCCGGGTCCGGGCCGTTTCAAAACCTATCGAATTTGATTACTATTTCTTGTAGGGATTAAAATCCCCTTTAACTTTTGTTTTAGGATGAGATAGGAATTAATAACTCATCCACAATTTCCAAAAGCAAGAGTACTCATATATTAAATTACATTACAAGCACACGGAAGCAAGTTATTTCATAAGAGAACAGAGAAACGATACTGATATAAACCACGCGTCGACATGTAATCACTTTCACGCTCAGATTAGACTGGCAGGTTTCCGCTTTTCTATCAGGAGCAGGATTGTTAATGTCGCAGAAAAATTGAATTTACTACATTGTTACATTTGCTATGTCGCAATCGTAATAAATGTAAGTATTGTTTTCATTGGCTGAAAGTTTCAAAAATACTACATAACCTCAACTGTATTATTATAAATTTGAATGATTTGATGTTGAAAGTTGGAAATTCGAGTAGAAAAGTAGAAAACGTAGTTTTTGGTTATTATTATTGTGTATTTCAACGACTTGAATCAAACATGGACACTTTCTATCTGCTTTGTACACGTCAATATACCCCTGTTATTACGAAAATAAACACAATAAAAAAAGAGATGGGGATTCTAGATGTAGAATCCCCATTTCTTTTTATCTTCTGTATGTTTCTATTTTCATTCTAAGAGCTGATCTGATTTGATATGTCTTGGTTAGAAAAACGAACAATCGACGGACATGACTCAAAAGTATATATTTTTATCCAGTTTACTGTAGACTTGGCACAGTCTTACCATATTGAGTTAAGAATTACTATTTTTTTCCTTAAACAATACTTACATTTAACACGCAAATAATGAAAAACAACAAAAAATTTTATTTAACAATAACGACAAATATCACAGTTGTTAATCAGGTAGTGTCAAACGTGAAAGCAGGTATGAGACCTACCTAAGAATCTGATTTCTTCATTGTTCAAACACTATGAACCAAAGCCGCATTCTCCTTGGTTTAAAATCCTTGATATATGTACTAATAATTTTGAATTTCGAACTATAAAAAAGACGGATATACATATTATATTCTGACCAATTCATAATGCGTTGAACTCCAGAATCGGCATGATTTCGGCGGGCGTTTCGTTTTGTAGCCGAACGGATATACAAAAATCTCTGAAAAATCCATATCAACCAGGCGTTCGTCTCCACATATCAGCTATCAGATTTTTACAATGATCCGTTTTTCTTTAACCTTCGATATTCAAAGCTAATAATAAGTCATAAAAATTGAACTTAGGTAAACTTACTAGACATCTTACGATATTGATGATGAATACATGGTATAACAACATAGTTGATATTTCCTCTTATGATATTGCAATGGTGTAATCTTTTTGGACTGACCTGAAATTAAAAATATTATAGTAGCACCAGAATAATGTAAGAAATATACAGATATGAAAAAATTATCTTATTAATGCGTTGCAAAACTAAATTTGCAAAAGTAAAATCCTATATCCTATATGTAGAAGAAAATTTCATCAGAAAGTAGTAACATAGGTATTCGTAGGAAGAAAATAAAATATGTAAGTAACCATTGATTTATACCCTATAATAAGTATATAAAAATTGAAATTCAGAAATTAATAAATAAATTACGGAAAATTAAGAATATGTTAGTTTATAGGTACCTACATATGCAAGCACGAGAATAAATACTATATTATTTGAATTTATGTATAGGATGGAGAGAATTCCTAAGTTTTGGTACCCCTTAAAGTAAGTCAATCTGATACATTTAATATATTTTTAATAACAAATTTATCGTGAACTTCTAAAAGTTCTGATGAAGTAATTCACATTTAATTTTACTCTCGAACATTAGTATTTTAAAAAACTAATTAAAAAGCAGCAAAAAAAAACTGTTTAAATATGATGAACTGAAGATGACGGCAGGCGATTATCGATAAAGAAATTTTAAAATTCCGCGTGTGTGTGCAAACATTTAATAATACAAAATTTCATCAGGTTCTTTTTGAAAGAAATTATATCGTATTATTAACCTTAAATGAATACACTAAAACCTTTTCAATGTTTGAAGTCCATTTATACTATACAGGGTGTTTCAAATATATACCATTACCTACTCGTGTGTTGATTCCTTACCCAATACGACAATTAGTTTCTAGCAACATCGGTCCCTAGATGCTTTGTTTGAAAGATACAGGGTGTTCAAATATTTGATTTTTTCGGTATTTTCAATATATTTCTGTAAAGGCTAGAAATTTAAAGAACTAAAAACTTGACTAAACTGCTTAATATTCAGTTGAAGTCAGTTTCGTTTACAAAATAAATACAAATTTATTAGATATCGTATACAGGGTGTTCCTTAATAACGTGCTAATATTTCAGGCTGTGATTCCTTAGGTCATTTTATAAAGAAAAGTTCATACGAACATATGTCCGCAACGGCTTAAATTTTTTGCTACAGGGTGTTGAATTTTAATTTTTTAAATGGTTATATTTTAATATCTCTGAAAGTACTATAGATATTATTTTCAATTTTGGTATGTGTTAATAGGATATAGAACCACAAATTTTAGTTAGAAAAGTTATTCAATTGTTCCACCAGTGGCGTCCCTAGTTAGCCTGGTTAATTCTACATGAAAACTCAAGAGTTATTGTCGTCGGACGCACCGCACCGTTCTTGATTAAAATCATTAAATTCATATTGAAATTCATTATTATTAACATTGACAAAATAATGAATGATAAATTTTGTTTTATAAAAATTGTTGGAAATGGCCACCTACACTTAAAAGGCATGCTTCCGCCCGTCTTCGCATCGAATTGTCCACTCCAACAATTTTTATGAAACAAAATTTATTATAAATTATTTAATCAATGTTAATTATAATGAGTTTCAATATGAATTTAGTGATGTTAATCAAGAACGTCCGACCAGAATAATTCAAGAGACCGTTTTCATGTAGAATTAACCAGGCTAATCAGAAAAATATCCACTTGGAAAAATGTCAGTGGCGTACCATCTTTTTTATAAAAGATATCAGAGGACATGTTTGCAGGGACGAGACTGGTGGAACAATTGAATATCTTTTCTAACTAACATTTGTGGTTCAATATCCTATTAACACATACCAAAATTGAAAATAATATCTATAGTACTTTCGGAGATATTAAAATATAACCATTTAAAAAATAAAAATTCAACACCCTGTAGCAAAAAATTTAAGCCGTTGCGGACATATGTTCGTATGAACTTTTCTTTATAAAAATGACCTAAGGAATTAAACCCTGAAATATTAGCACGTCATTAAGGAATAAATTATAAATAAATAAATTAGGTATTTATTGCTATCAAAAGATAAATCTACCTAAATAAAATTACAGTAAATGTAAGTATGTGCTATTTAGGTACTTTTCATAACCCAAATTTCACTAAAATTACTAAATCCGTTTCGAAAATCTTGAAAATGCCAAAAAAAAATTATAAATTTTGAAAATCCTATCTTTCAAACAAAGCATCTGTGGACCCATGTTGATAAGAACTATTTGTATTATTTTTGAGTCAGAAGCGTGTGCTTTAATATATTAAGAGGTTTGAGTCTGAGTTTATGAGTCTTACAAATGTTTGGGAATCGCATATCTGATATAGGAAAATATAATTTCTGATATTTGGTCTGATAGTGATTTTGTAACACAAATGTGTTAAAATTATAACATCTAAAAGTATGTGAATATCATCGGCCCTCTGGGGTTTATTCTGAACAATTTAAAACATGCTCGCTGTCGAGAAATATACACCCAAATCCTATAACCAATTTTAATCCGACATATTTCCAGTTATAACGGATTATAATAATTATTACAGACTCATCTGTCACTCAAACTCGCACTTAAAACCCTTATATCCCGCTCTGAAGGTGGTAATTTAATTTCAAGGGTGAAATGGACTGATATAAAGGACAAATTTCATGCTCTATAAAACATTGGGTTACATGATTAAGACATTCTACCTGAATTAAGCTTCACATCGGAGGCGAAAAATATGGGTTTTATGGATTTTTGAATGGTGTGCACAATTCTGCTAAAAAATGTTTTATATCTATAATATGAGACGGAGACTTTAATTTATTTCTAATGATACAACAAATAAATAATCTACCTAACAATTTAACAGTTAATTTAAATTGTAACTATTTGCAGTTTTATATCAGCTATCCAGTAAGCAACTGACAATAGTATATATCACAACAACATTTTACCATTTTCTTAAATTATGTAAAAAAATATGTACTTTTATCTTAGCTTCACTTATTTTACAAGGTAAATTTTTAAAGTATAAGCATATACTAAATACCTGGCATTTAACGCTGTGGGCTTAATTTATGCGTAGATATTAGCGATTTTCACCAGATCCCGTCAACGACACTTAGAAATTTTTCTGGATAATTTGATGTTTAACACGGGCTGTAAAATAATTCCTCATTTTCGAGAGATCGCCACGTTTAGGGTCGTTAAACAACCTTTGACGCCACGTAACGACATCCCATTTTTTTTGGCTTGGTGGTCATTCTAGGTTTACTTATTTCTATGGTATAAGTTTAAATATTATCCTAACGCATTTCGTATGTCATTAAATATGCATATACCATAATGATGTAAATCTATATGAACAAACCCGAATATACACGAATAAAATAAATATTACATAATGTACTACACAGGGTGAGTCGGGAGGAACTAACCAAACTTCAGGAGTTCGGTTATTATTTTCAGGTTTTCAAGTTATAGCTCAATTACCAATATACAAAGTTGCATTAGTAACATTTTTTAAATTATAGTGTTACTTTAATAAATGTATTTGAATGAATTCCGGACTAAACGAGATTACTCCCCAAGCGTTTATTTCTGTTTTAGGGGAAATGAAAAAAGCTGTGTAATGCAACTAAAATTGGAGGAAAGTATATATTTTTTTGGTTCGGAAGATTTAATTTTATTTATTGTTCCATGTAGAAAGAAATTATGAACTTTCCTCCAATTATAATAAAATGGGTCCGGGTCAAATTGACCCAAACTTTCCTCACTGATAGGATTCGGTGAGTAGATAAAAAGTGTCCATGTGCGCCCAACGTAAAAAACTCCCTGTCGAGAGATATCTTCATCCGAAACTGGGTTCTTTTTCCCTGCCTATAGTGTCCTATAATAGTGTGTCAGGCTTCCATATTTCCTATGCGAATTAACTTAGGAATTTCATTCATATACCGATTTATACTGTATTATAGGGTGCATTTCAGGAAAATATTTTTAAATATACAGGCTGGCCCAAAAATGTGTGATAACATAATGCTGTCCCTTTTAAATGGGACACCCAGTATTTTATTGCATAATTAGGTTCGTATTAGTGTCCTTTATACTTGCCTAAAGTTTTACTTCAGTTGATTATGTAGATTAAGAGTAATAAATTAAAAACTAAAAAAAAGTATTGGAATCTTAGAAAAAAATTCATAAAACTACCTAAAATAACTTTTTTAACCAAGGCATTGGATAGACTTTAAGACAAGAGGTCTAGAGATACTGTGAATATAATAGTGTTTATCTATTTTATACATGGTGTTTATAATTAGGTCAAACACGATACATTTCAAAATAATTTTTCGCCAGATTTTCAAATGGAACACCCTGTATATTAATTGTCGTTCTCGAAATAATTGCCATAAATTATGTTGTTTAAATATAGTCTTTATTATCAAAATTAAGCATAGGCGACTAGATTAATAATTATAAACTACAGTAAATGTTCAAAATGCCTACCATGTCGATCTGAGTTCAGCACATACAAGAGTACAAGTTAATACGCTCTTCAAATGATCTATTTACATTCCTCAACATGCCTAAAAACCATCACTAATGAGCAGTCTTGCTAGTATTTCATCTGAAATGTTCTGGAATGTGAACTTGTTGAACTTGTGCTCAGAACAATTCTGTTACATATATTAAATTTTAATTCAATAATCTCTTACGGAGGAAAACCCTAAAAACTATAAACTATAAAAACCCTAGAATTATAGTTACAATATTATTAAACCTTTCTTTTCATACTATTTATTCTGATATTTAAATACAAAATAATATATTTTTTTGATTAAAGGACTTTTAATCCAAAAATATGGCATCCCAGACAGTTGATAACGCATGCGTCTCGTGAGACACCCGATAGGCCATCGGGCTTATTCGGCAATGTCCGATATTTGATGAATCTACCGACTCAGTTGCGTAGTGATAGAATGGGCAATAGTTATTGTATTGTGTTATAAATAAGTGTTCATTATATCGTGCTTTAGGGTGTTAAATTTTGTGATAATAAATGAGTATACTCCGGGTAAAAAACTTCACAGTCAGATCCGTGAAGTGATTGCAAATGTTTATAGGGCAGGTGAAGATGAATCACAAATCGATATATTTAAATAGATACTTAAGCGAAAGCTAGAACGGGACATTAATGCGACTAAAACTGAAAAATAGTCATTAGTCAATTAATCATGTAGCTGCATTTTTCATGTTTTCGAATTTACATTTTTTAAAAAGTAATTTTTTTAACCTTGATAAAAATAGTTCGATACCTTCAAACATAAAATGCAATTACTCAAGAATTTTCTACTTTCTATTACATTATTTCAAATAAAAATAGCACGCCCATGACTACATCATGCTTTAAACGATATGGCTTCCCGCTTACCGATACGTCGGAGACACATATCCACTTGTCGACCTATAGTTGTTATTTTAAAGTAATAAAAGTGGATTTGTAGTATTTGTATAAAAAAGATAGAAATACAATCTACAGGAAAGTTTATTTAGCCGAAGCCAAAACTATGAAATACTACGAAGGCAGTTCATTAGAAATGTCAGACTCCAAGTTTAATTCTGCTGCCTCGGAGAAATCATTTAATAAGCATTATTAACATTTTAGATATCTAACTTAATGGAATATGTATGTTTTATCTTTCAAAAGAACTAAAATTTAATAAAGCTAGTTATTATTTGAATCACTTTAGGCATTATTCTATCGCAATGTATACTTATGTAAATTTTTTTACTCTTTCTCATTTATATCTCTTGCAGCGTTGTGTTATATTGTTAAAATTGCATTTAAAATGTTAATGCAACGGATATGGCGGTTTTGTTATGCAAAGTATCTGTCCTGTGTCAGTGTGATTTGTTAGATACGGGCGTCACACACAAAATGTGCTGCGTCTAAAATAGGACAGAATATATAACTGAACTTATGTGGCTTACTGTATTATAAGGGACGAATATTTTATAAATAAAGGTTTTCAGGGAATTGTATTTCATTTATCAAGGGAGAAGAAAGTACAGTGAAACATTTTTAACCATGATACCTCACTAATGCTTAAATTATTTTCTTCTTTTACTTAAACAATTTAGATTAAAAATAAAAAATAGTGATTATAATTATGCAGACATAATATTCGGTAAGGAAACTTCACACCTAATAAATATAATGTTAAATTAATCATAATTGACCCCTTTGTATCAAATATTTGGCTTATTAAACATAATTACACGTTATCCAGTAGGAAGATATCCGGAAGAAATTTAAAAAAAAATATTATTAGTAAGATTTGTTTAAATGGGAAATATAGTATACGTAATAGAAGAAAGAACACGTTGTTATTAATATTAATACCTAAAGCCAAAATAAAACCGGCAATGTAGCGGGTATACACGGTGTTGAAAAAGGTACCCAGGAATAACTCCGGTGCACCGCATTGCAGCGGAAAATGTCTGGAGAAAAAGTTGTTGGTTTTGAAGGAGGAATAGTTTGCAATGTAAACCACCCCCACCCCCTCAACCTCTGGACGCGGGTGGGGATAAGTTAAGATTTTCAAATGAAACCCCATATCTTTTTTATTTTTTGGCGTATCGTGTTCTTCGACCAAAAATAAACATCTTTTGTCCGAAAAATTTTTTTAGTTGGGCCCATCCTTCACCAATAATCACCATTAGGAAGACAAAATCAAACCGTGCGAAAATCAAGTTTTATCCCGAAAACACTCTTTTCTCTGTCTTGTACTAAAAATTGCCCGTGATTATTGGTGAAGGATGGGCCCAAATAAAAACATTTTTCGGACAAAAGATGTTTATTTTTGGTCGGAGAACACGATACGCTAATAAAAAAATATGGTATTCCATTTAAAAATCTCCCCCCACCCGCGTCCGGGGGTTGAGGGGGTAGGGGGTGGTTTAAATTGCAAACTGTTCCTCCTTCAAAACAAAACAACTTTTTCCCTAGACATTTTCCGCTGCAATGCGATGCACCGGAGTTATTCCGGGGTACCGACCTTTTTCAACACAGTATATTGTATAGTATGTTCACGGGCTTGAGTTAACAAGAGGAAAAACTTTGTATTTTGCATTTTTTGAAAATGTTATTCTTCATAGAAATGTTTGCTTCAAATAAAAATAAGAATCAGTTTCATAAAGGGTGTAATTGCTTGAAATATTAGTAGGTTACAAGTACATTTTCAAAAAAATATGGCCCTAGTATTCCATTAAATGAAACCAAACAGTTTTTCTCTATCATTTTTGGATTGGTTCTTCTTTTAGACACTCTGTATGTTGAAACTCAAAGTAGACGACGCCATTCATTTTTTAATTATAAGCAAGAATTATTACTCAGAATAACATTTTGTCGAAAAATGCAAATTATAAAAGTTTATTAAAGTTTTTCCTGAGCGGTTTTTCAGCTGGAAAATTTAGTGTACATTTGAGAGGAAATAGTAGGAAATTATGAGATAAAGAAGGGAAATTCTTGCCTTATATGGGGAAATTATAAATAAATGAAGGAAGTTATGGGGAAATAAAGGGAAACAATAAGGAAATTATGTTGCAATTACGATATTTTAATGTTGAGGACAATATTTGATTTCAAATGATTCCAAACGATGTTCATCTTTTCTTAATAACATTTTGTCGTATCTCCTAAAAAAAATTATGATTAAATTCCGATCAGCGCTGAACCCCGGAAGACGAAGTTTTAACTAAAAAAATTTAGTCTTTATAACCCGGTCGATCCGGGGACACGGTTTATATGTTTACTAGTTTCTAAACTTCTTATTTCAAAACTCAATACATAACACAACATATCATATGTGAGAGTTTTGTAATCAGATTTCCAGGGCTTCTATATTCTCGTCATAGCAATAAGTAAAACTGACCACCGAGCCAAAAACTGGGCTATCGATACGTGCCATCACAGGTTGTTTAAGGGCCCTAAATAAATTATTTTACAGCCCGTATGAAACATTAAATTAGCCAGAAGAATTTCTAAGTGTCGGTGACGTGCTCTGGTGAAAATCGCTAATATCTACACATAAATGAAGCCCACAGGGTTATGGGACAGTAAAAGTTAGTGATTTTTTACTGCGTATCCATGTCTTTTAAACAGCCTTATTTTTTTATTTTTTTTTACTAGTTTTTTTTATGGCCAAACACAAGCACTATAGGAAAAATCCTTTAGGGCACTCTGGGAGTGGTGCGTGTGCGCAAAAAGCGATTCACGTTGGTTTTGAATCGTTGGAGGTTATATTCGGTTGGAAAAACGACCTCGGGAAGGTCGTTCCACAAGGATGAAGTCCTCCAGATGAAAGAATTCTTAAATAATGAAGTTCGTGGAGTACTAAGCTTAACCACATATGGATGGGCGGCAGTGGTTCGTCATGTATTTCTGCTATTCGTCGCTCTGGGCGGGTTTGTTCGGGGAGGGCAAGGTCAGCCGAGCACCTTCCATGAAAATTTCTGTAAAAGAGAGTCAAATCCCCAACCTGTCTTCGATGTTCAAGGATGTCGAGGTTCTTCGTCAGCTCGTGGTCTCCGATCAGACGAATAGCCCTCCTTTCGATGGAATCCAGTAGCCGAAGAGTATGTTTGGGTGCAGACATGAGAGCAGTTTAAATATTTATAAATATAAATATATGTTAGCGGATTTCCCCTTTGTAACCCCAGAATATCGGGAAGATAGATCACGCATGCTCAGTCAGGACGGACGAGTCATAGAAAGCCGGGCAAGCGCGGCAGTGAGGGATAAGTAGTCGAGGACCGAGGTGGATGTAGCGCGAGTGAGCTTATAATTTGAATAAACACCAATTTGAACAATTAAGACTTTCATTGGGGGTAAAACCTCCCTTACGTTAACATCAGAAGTGGGATGAACGCCGCGTGTGATAATAAGACAGTAAAGTAGTGTAAGTAGTGTACCTATTAGTTATAATGGCGGAACCAGCAGAAGGAAATCGTTCGCGTCAGGACAGTGAAATATCAGACATAGCTAATGAAGTTGACATTGAAAATGCGGCTACAACAAGTGCCAAGTGTTCTACGGTACAATGGCAAGACACTTTAATTAACTTAGTTCCAGTACAGCAACAGCAAATTGCTGAATTAGCAAAACAGACAAAGATGGCGATGTCGTCACCGTCGCCAACGCCCAACCTTCCCGTAGCACACGGATCGAATACGCAAGTGCCAATAACATCTGGACATGCGTACACAACATTCAAGGTAACAAGCTATGATCCGGACAACAGTGCGTACGCAATCAGTGAGTGGCTGGAGGATGCTACGAAGTTAAAAGAGGAGTTAAATGTAAGCGATAACCTAATGATTGCAAAAGCAAGCGAAGCTTTAAAAAATCGCGCCAGTCGATACTGTTGTGACTGGCGACCAATTCGCCGCACCTGGGACAACTTTTGTGCTGACCTCATCACTGCTTTTCCCGATAAGGAAACGCCGGGCGCTCGAGCATTTAAAGCTGCTACGTTGCGAAGCCGTAATTGTGATACTTTGTGCGATTATGGCAATCAGAAACTTCGAAGTATATACAGGTTCTATGAAAAGTTACCATGGGATAAAGTTCTGAGTATGGTCGAATACGGCTTAGACAACATGGAAGCGTGTGCCTCATTACACATACAAGCACCGAAGTCTGAACGTGAGCTCCTAATGATATTAAGTGACTTTGATGCTCGCCGTGCTGGATCATCAAAAATGTCCAGACAGTTAGAAGATACGGGAATCAATAAATGGAAAAATGAAAGAAGACTAAGACCACAACGAGCTGAAGAATATTATAAGCCAAACAAAATTTTTAAAGGAGACTGTTTTAAATGTGGTCGACAGGGTCATCAACAAAGCTCTTGTAAGGCTAAAGAAGCCAGTCATGATAAGTCTGAAGATGTTACCAATATCCCTTCGTGTACTCATTGCAAGAAAATGGGACATACTGAAGCCAACTGCTGGTATAAACACGGAAAGCCGAAAAAAACATTTGTGCTAAAAAAATGACGCCATCTGGATAAAACGCCAATAGCTACATCATTGTGCAGCGACTATATTCCATCATTTCCGTACCTTATCGACAGTGGTGCGGATCTATCAATAGTCAAACAATCAGTTGTAAACAAATTACATGGTATAATTACATTCGGGACAAACCAGAGTGCCCTTATAGGAGTTGGAACACAAGTTGTTTATCCTATCGGTCAGTGCGACTTAATCCTTGTTTTGCCGGCGGTGACATTGGAAATAAATTTTACAGTGGTACCGGATCATGTTATCCCAGCTGGTATCGATGTTATTGTCGGATGGGACGTCATCAGTCGACCTTGTTTGCGAGTAGAGAAAAGTGCTGACGGACTAGACTTATATTATAATCTGCTCGACCTACCAAAAGTGCTTACAATAAAAAGGTCGACAGATGAAATAAAAATAAACCAAATAGGATTAGACGAAAATTTGAAGTTAAAAGTGCAGAGCTTATTGTTAATTTACAAAAACAAAACACCAGACCATATCACTACCGGAAAAATGACCATCAAATTAAAAGATACTACTCCAGTAGCGTATCGTCCCCGACGTTTGGCTTACCAAGAACGAGTTCAAGTTAAGAAAATAGTAGATGAACTTTTAAGTAAGGGAATTATCCGCAAAAGTCATTCGGAGTATGCTAGCCCTATTGTGCTTGTAAAAAAGAAAAACGATGAACTACGCATGTGCACTGATCTGCGCGATGTCAACAAAAAAGTGGTTAAAGAATTGTATCCCTTGCCCCTCATTGAAGACCAAGTTAATGCCCTCTGTCATGCGAAGTATTTTACCACTTTGGACATGAAATCAGGTTTCTATCAAATGGAAATCGAAGAAAGTTCAAAACACATATTGGCTTTTATAACGCCGGACGGGCACTATGAATTTAATCGTATGCCGTTTGGTTATATTAATTCACCAGCAATTTATCAAAGAGCTATTGATGAAGCATTGGGTGATTTAAAAGACAGTAAAGCATTTGTATACATTGACGATATACTGGTGCCATCACCAACAATTGAAGAAGGACTACAAAACTTAGAGAAAGTGCTAAAGACTCTATCAACACACGGGTTTTCCTTAAACTACGATAAGTGCGTATTTTTTGCGTTGGAAACTGAATACCTTGGAGTTGTGAGTAGAGCGAGTCATGCGTACACTTTTTAATTTGTTACGACCGACACTTATAGCCGAAAAAGAAAATACATGGACAACTGTATTGCCTGCAATAGAAGATAATTTAAATTCAACAATTCACTCAATAACTGGCTACGCACCGACAGTGTTACAGCTGGGAACAAATCCAAGATTAGCAGCTACTCAGCAGTTTTTAGCAGACGCAACACCAACGGATAATTTTGTTGACCCTGACAAGGCCGTCGCCGACGCTCAATGTCGAATGGCGAGCAGTGCAAATAAGCGGGCTCAGCAATTTAATGTAGCGCGTTATCGCAGCAGTTTGTTTACTTTGGGAGACCTGGTTGCAATTGAAGATTCCCAACTGGCTGGCGGAGGAAAATTAAAAAACAAGTTTAAAGGGCCATACACCGTTCAGAAGATACTTCCCAATGAGAGATATCTACTGCAAAGCAAAGGACGGCGGACTACTGTAGCTGCTCACGAGCAACTGAGATGTTGGCCTTCGAACCAATAAAGAAAGAAGGGTGAGTAATATTTTATTCACTAGTAAATAATCTGAGAGGATAGTGGCGATCCCACTATGCCTAAGGTTAGATGGCGATCCCATCTAAGGAAATTATATGAGTGGATAGTGGCGATCCCACTATGCCTAAAGTGAGGTGGCGATCCCACCTAAGTAAATGAAATGATTGGATAGTGGCGATCCCACTATGCCTAAAGTGAGGTGGCGATCCCACCTAAGTAAATGAAATGATTGGATAGTGGCGATCCCACTATGCCTAAAGTGAGGTGGCGATCCCACCTAAGTAAATGAAATGTGAGGATAGTGGCGATCCCACTATGCCTGAAGTTAGATGGCGATCCCATCTAAGTAAAAACAATAAAAGAAAAATATGAGAGGATAGTGGCGATCCCACTATGCCTAAAGTTAGGTGGCGATCCCACCTAAGTAGATGTTAAAATAAAATAGTGACAATAATCATAACCAAACGTAGTTGATAGAAATCGTAACAAAATACTGGTTCGATGTTTTTGTTTTCAGATAAAATGCGGTGCGAGGACACCCCGATTGCAGGATAGCCGTGTTAGCGGATTTCCCCTTTGTAACCCCAGAATATCGGGAAGATAGATCACGCATGCTCAGTCAGGACGGACGAGTCATAGAAAGCCGGGCAAGCGCGGCAGTGAGGGATAAGTAGTCGAGGTGGATGTAGCGCGAGTGAGCTTATAATTTGAATAAACACCAATTTGAACAATTAAGACTTTCATTGGGGGTAAAACCTCCCTTACGTTAACATATATAAATAAGTGATGGTCAACTTTCTGGTTCGGAAGAGTACCCCAAGCTTCTGAGAAGCTATCCTGGCGATTGCCACAACGTGGTTATGCCAAGACATATTTCCTCCCAGATTGGCGGCCAGGAAATTAATAGATGAAGCCAGTGGGATGTGTCCGGCCATGACTATTTCCGGCTCTGTAATGTTAACCTTCTTAGAGAAAACTGCTGTCTGGGTTTTTTTAGCGTTAAATTCGACTTGGTTACTATCACCCTAAGCCAAAATTTCTGCCAGGTCTTTGTTGTAGCGTGATACTTCATGCTATCTGTGAAGATGTACGTCGGCAGACGATGTTTACGCATTCAAAGAGAAAGATGAGGTTTCAGTCATCACTGGTATCAGTTCAGTAGTTTTTAAATTATTAAGTAATAAAAAAATTTCTGGACCCATTTGATGTTTACTGGGTGTCTAAATAAAATGCGTGCGTATCCAAATGGATACCCAAAACGTTAAAAGATGCCTTGCAGTATAGGTTTATTTAGTATACAGGGTTCCCAAAATAAGGAGGGCCTCTATGGGGATCTCGTTAATGATAACAGATACAAGTTCGATTAAATAGGGGAAAAGTATCGCAATCAAAGCACGAACAATATGCCGTACACAAATCTTTGGTAAGATTTTAAAATTTTGAGTTATTTAAGAAAAACTGAAATTTTGAATTTTTAATTAAATTTTATTTTCGACGTTAATATTAAACTTAGAGCAAAACTGACAAAACATTCTCACAGCAACTTTTAGTGAACTCTCGGAAAACATAACAAATTTTTTTATACGACCTTCCGTTTTCAAGCAATCATCATCAACTTCAATTTGTCTAATACGGCCCTGATTTTATAATGTCAAATTTTAAGACCTTTTTTATTCTAAATTCAATGATGTACCACATATTATCGTTTAATTACGTTTCGAGTCTTTCTAATCATCTTCAAGAAATTTTCAGGACACGTACCTGTATTTTCCCTCTAATTTCCATAATTTTGTAAAAACAGTTCAAGACAGCAGGTACTAAAATGAATATTTATAATAATGCACTACATAATATTCATAAAACAAAATAATTTATTAACAACAACAAAACAGTAAGTATGAAAAAAATAAACAACAAATAGGTACATCGGCAAAAACCAATAATTAAAGAAAAACTAACAGTAGATTATAACTTTAATTTTATCCAAAACAAAGAAAGTTTATAAATTTAAAATAATAGCCAAAGCAGGGTTCGCGTCAAGTAAAGACAATAAAAGACCGTATTTATAATAATTCAATAATTATTAATGTATGACTCCATTTAAGAGTATTTTCTTTATGATAACGCTTGTTTTTCGAGAGGAAGTGAAAAATCTAATTTATTTTTCTGGAAAGTATTAATACCTTTTCATATTTTCTTTGCTAAACAAACTATAAATAAAACCTTATTATTAGAATAATATTGAGCTATTTATAAAGATTTAAACTTCCTGCAGTATTTGCTGAATTTTTTTAGTTATGCAAGTATTATCAGTGGCGGCCATTAAGGGGAGGTAGGTAATTAATTAACAAAAGCTATTTATATTTTATGTTTTACTTTAATATAATCCTTTTTCCACAACAATAAATCATCCCATGTTTAACAATTTAATAAATCTATTGTTTTCAAATCTCCCATGTAGTAGAATGTCCAGGATTACAATTGTCTTTTCTGCAATAAGGAATCAACTAACAATTTTTGCTAAAATTAGTTAGCTGGTTCTTTAAAATCACAAAAAGGTGTTTATACCAATATGGAAAATTATTATTTCCAGACCACCCGATGATCCTTATACAATAAGGGCATATTTTTGTCTACACAGTAGCACTTAAAATACTATTTCAGATTGAATGGTACTACCAAGAAAAGGAAGCTCTCTCCATTGATAGGATGCAACCACCTGTAGATCGGTTTCGAACTTATTTGTTCTCGTCAGTACAGGGTAGGTGTACATACCCATTCAATCTGAAATAGTATTATACGTGCTACCGTGTAGACAAAAATACGCCCTTATTGTATAAGGATCATCGGGTGGTCTGGGAAATAATAATTTTCCATATTGGTATTTTATATTAATACCACCTAACAAGCATAGACTTTTTATTTCTTATATGGATTTTTTAAATTTGATTTAATCAAATAACGTGTGTTCAGATTATGTGGGACTATCGACTACTGTCGATAGTACGGCGTTAAGTTAAAAGTCCTCTCTGATGATGTGTATGTACACCTACCCTGTACTGACGAGAACAAATAAGGTCGAAACCGGTCTACAGGTGGTTGCATACTATCAATGGAGAGGGCTTCCTTTTCTTGGTAGTACCATTCAATCTGAAATAGTATTTTAAGTGCTACTGTATAGACAAAAATACGCCCTTATTGTATAAGGATCATCGGGTGGTCTGGAAATAATAATTTTCCATATTGGTATTTTATATTAATACCACCTGACAAGCATAGCCTTTTTATTTCTTATATGGATTTTTGAAAAAGGTGTTTCATCTATTTACAATTAAGATCCGTCTTAAAATACCTATGGTCGCCATTTCTGAGGAATATGACCTAATTGCAAATTAGAGGAACCTGTATTCAAGTTTCGCAATAAAGTACTGGGCTGTGCGCGTCTTCTAGGTTAAGCTATTTTTTTTAATTTTAGACCTGTCAAGATGTTAACAATAAAGTTAGTTTGTTAAATATTAATTTATTAAACAATGTGGCAAATCCAGGCGATAATGCCTCATCGGTAAGAATAATTTTATAAAATATAGTAATTTGGATCTTTCTTGCTAAAATGTAATTGGGATTATTTTTGCTAAATGTGTTTTTAAATGTTGTAGATTTAGGTATTTAGTCAATTTTGTTTATTTTATTTTGAGTATTAAAAAAAAATTACAAATAGAAAAAATACGTTTTAGATGAAAAAATTAATTACATGTAACCACATATAAAAAATTAAAATTGTCAAAAATAAACCTTACAGCATTTCTATAAAAATAGATAACGAGAGCGACATAAACTAGATAAACATTAAAGGAAGGAAAGGGAAAGATACCAACTTTAGGCATAGTATTTTGTAATAGGTTAGAAGAGTGCCTCAAAGTAAAGCAGTACCAACACTTAAACTGAACGATATAAAATCTTACATGGACCTTATTCCCGCTGCGGATCAATATTTTTATACTAACCTTATTGGCGATGAAACCCTACAGGAAGATACTGAGGGCTTCAATGGAGATATTGATTGATTGATTTTGAAGACTAAATTTAATAGAAGACTAATAACACATTTGTTATGTTTTTATATCATGCTTCTCATTGTGTTTCCGTTATGCGAAGAACCAAGTGATTTTTCTTTAAGAATATATGACAAAAAATATTTTTTGAGATGAAGAGCTACATTATAATGTTTGCACATTACAGTCTCATCTCAATGAAGAAAAAATAACCACTGGCCGTGCTGGTTGCTAGTTAACAAAAGAATTAAATCAAATTTATCTAATTTAATTTACGAACTAAGATAATAATTGGGTGAATTTTTTTTAAAACATCGGGAATGTCGCTGATAATTTTTCGTCTGCAGCACGTTGTCCACGCCCTTTTTTGCCGACCTGCGAGTCGCCACTGAGTGAAATAATTGTAATTTTTAAATATTCGTTCCTGACACTGTTCATTTTAGACAACATTTTAAAAAACTATATACACACGCCTGCACAAAATTCCGCCACCCCGATATTTTGGTCTAGTTAGATATTTTATAACTTTTTATTTTTTATGCGATGTTCATGATTTTGTTATTAGTTTGTAGATTAATTTATTGTGTTTTTCCTTAACTATTTTATATAGTAACATTTTTCGATCAGGCTATATTATACAGGAGTAAATCAAATTGTTGTTTTTTGTCGTTATTTTAAAACACCCTGTAGTAAAATTGAGGTGGACAATTTTATTTACATACTGTTTCTTGTCATCTTTGATCTATTCTAAACATTTCGATTTTTGATTCATTCCATTATCTCATTTCTGCTGCAAGCTGCAAAATTTTAAATGAAACGCTGATTTTCATTAAGAAAAACAAACACGAGATATATCATAAAAATAAAAATAACCAAAAGAATTTTAATATCGTGTATTTCCTCCTCTCGCAGTAATGACAGCTTGCAGTCTTCGTGATACGTGACGAATAAGGTTACTTATCCTTTCTTGAGGGATAGCCTGATATTCTTCGGTCAGCTCCAGTCGTAAGCCTTGCAAGGTTTATGGTTATACAGGACGATGACAAACTGCCCTTTTAAGTTGATACCAAAGATGTTCGATTGGGTTGAGATCCGGGCTACATGCCGGCCATTCTAATCTTGGAAGTCCAACTTCATCAAGATGTTCGCTCACTATATGTGCAACGTGAGGTCTAGCATCATCATGCATTAATTGTAAATTGGTTCCCAATGAAAGGAACAAATGGAACAACAACTTCTCGGAGGATTTCCTCAATGTAACGGTGGGCGATTAGAGTTCAACAAATACAAGATTGGTGCGCGCTTCGGTAGAAATACCCATGACATACATTTTCTAAAAATTACATCGTTCCATTTAAAATTCTCGCAGCAGAAATGAGATAATGGAATGAATCAAGGAACGAAATGTTTAGAATACATCAAAGATGACAAGAAACAGTATGTAAATAAAATTATCCATCTCAATTTTCCTACAGGGTGTTTTGAAATTACGACAAAAAACAACAGTTTGATTTGCTCCTGTATAATATAGCCTAATCGAAAAATGTCACTTAAAATAATTAAGGAAAAACCACAATAAACGGATCTACAAACTAGTAATAAATTCATGAAAATCGCCTATAAAATAAAAAAGTTATAAAATATCCAACTTGACCAAAATTTCAGGGTGGCGGAATTTTGTGCCGGCGAGTATATTTAGTAGGGTAGCCCATCTCCATAGGGGTGAAAAAAAGTTTTGAAGATTCTTACCGGGCCACCCTGTGAAAATGTTCCTTTATATTAAAAAATAAAACCACCAAAAATTCAATCCAATCCGACAACAGGAACACGAGCCGCCAGCAGGTCAAAATATTAGGTACAGGTAGGTACCTGGTACATACAATATTTTATTAAATAATCCTCATTTTATTAGCCATTGCGGCGTAGATCGGTGTCAGATTGTTTTGTTGCCTGTAATTAAAATATTTATTACCAAATTGGTCACTTCTAAAAATATCCGTAATCCTTTACAGGTAGCTGTTTCCTTGGAATTTTTGTGTATTTCCAGCGGCTTAGCCAGCAACCCCCTATTAACAGCTTCTTACTTATGTTAGTATGCAACAAACCGTGTACTTAATTGCACATTACACACCTCAAATTATTGGTAATAAGTTGCCTTCAAATAAACAAGTTTTGCATGTTTTATTCTTTAACATGCGTGAAGTGAAACTAAGTTTACGCGATAGTGCTGCGCTAACTATTAAAGAAGCTTCTATTTTTTGGGACAAAGCTCGCATACCAGTACGAAAAGAAAGCCACTGTATTGAAAAACTGGAAAAACTTTACGCAGAGTGGAGAGCGTTACAAAAGTCAGCTAAGAGAAAGAGCGAAAGTGCAAAACAAAAAGAACAAACATTTGTGGAAAAGATGGACGATTTATTTGATATATCCCACGCAAACGCCCTTGAGCTAATAACAATTGAAGAGGACAAACAGTTTTTAATCAGTCAGAAGCAAAAAGGTCGCCCAGGGTTTATGTATGGCATCGACTACCAGCTGGCTGCTCGAGAAAAAGTAGGTGAAGAAAAGCACAAAATACTGTCGGAGCGATTTCAACGAAGTCTTCAAGAAAAATCTCAACTAATGGAAACCGTGACATTTTCATCCTCGGGAAGCAGTTGAAATTGGGAGTAAAATAGAAGGGAAGCTAGAGTCCCAAGAGAAAGTACCGCTAGCCCTAGAAAAGCCTGGTCCATCACAGCCAAAAAGAAGAAAATTTTACGGAACAACTAACATTGTTACACCAAAAATAGTAGCTGCATTTGATGCCTGTAGGATAAGCGATAGAGATGGAGTTCGTATTTTGACCGCAGTAGCAGAAGCACTAGGACATTATGTTCCGTCTCTGTCTATAAGTAGAACAACTCTTCAACGAAGTAGGCAACGTATGCGAAAAGAAAGGGCTGCAAAATTAAAAGCAACTTTTAAAGGATATGATCTTTTGGCACCATAGTCCAATAGTCCAAACTCCTGCCTTCCTTGACGGGGATGGAGAATGTGGACAGACTTGCTGTAGTAGTTACTAGTGGAGCAGTTGCTTGGAGTGCCTCTTTTGCAGCATTCGACAGGTAAAGAACAATCCTTGGCAGTTTATGAAACTCTAATTAATTGGAATTTAGAAAATAAGATTATTGGTTTATGTTGTGACACCACAGCCTCTAATCTAGGGTATTTAAATGGTACAGCTACAATACTGCAACAACAATTAGAAAGAGGCATTTTATATTTTCCTTGTCGCCATCATATTTTCGAAACAGATTTGCGAAGCGTATTTGATGTAAAAATGCCCTCGTCATCTGGTCCTGATGTTGCCTTATTTAAACGTTTTAAAGAATATTGGCCTAAAATAGACCGAACTAATTTTAAAACCGGCTTTCAAGTCGAAATAATTAAGCAAATTTTCCAGCCTCGAAAATCTGAAGTTGTCGATTTTATAAATTCATTCCTAGCAATACAACACCCCCGCGATGATTATAAAGAATTTTTATTACTTTCTAAATTGTTTTTTGAAGAAAAACCGTCAAACGTGACTTTTTATCGTCCTGGTGCATTTCATCAAGCACGCTGGATATCTAAAGGCATTTTGCTTAAAAATATGTTTCTTCAAGATTAGTTTAAACTAACACAAAAAGAGAAATCAGTTATTAAAGACATATGCTTGTTTCTTGTAAATATTTATTTTAAAAGCCTGGTTTACAGCACCTTCGGCAAAAAAGGCCCCATTTCACGACCTCCAGTTTTGTAAAGAATTAATAAAATATGAAAACATAGACGACAGTATATCTAAAGCTGCATGTGGTAAAATAAAAAACCATTTCTGGTATTTAAATCCTGAAAATGTTTCCTTATCGTTCTTCGATGAAAATATTGTAATTAATGTTAAGAAGGAAATAGTAAGGGCTCTAAACAGGCCAGCGTCAGATGAAGAGGGCATTAAACGGATAATAGTAGGGGACTAGAAAATAAAGAAATTTACGACTTAATATCCGTTACTTCTATAAATTTTTTTCAAAAATTGAAGTTTCCTACACAATTTTTGGAAAGCGATCCAGCAACTTGGAATAAAAACGAAAGTTACAAAAAGTGTTGTAAAATTATTAATAATCTTAAAGTAGTAAATGCCACAGCTTAGAGGGGTATCAAGCTAATTAATGAATATAACAAAATATTAACTAAGGACGAATAGCAAAAGCAATTTTTACTTCAAGTTGTTAAGGATTATAAAACACGTTTTCCAAATGTTAAAAAAGAGATAATGTTGCAGGTCTTAGAATAGTCTTATTAAGTAAACTTGTGTGACTTAATGTACAAATTGTTGTTTTATTTTTTTCTTATAAATATATCACTCCAAATTTGAGAAAGTATACATGTAGTGTTATTTTACCCATTTATTCCCATTAAGCATAATAATTATTATTTTAATAGAGAATATATTTCTTGCTCTTGTGCTTGGATAACAAATATTGTTCTTGATGATTGGTGAGATGCAACACAAAGTGCTACAAAGTGTTGCACCTCATCAATCACTTTAGGGTCATTATAGGCTCTTACATCGATCCTTTCATCAGATCCTAGCTTCACTGATGAGCCGTGATAAGGCGAAACTGGTCTGGGGAAGGCCAAACATTTAATTTAGAAATATTGTTTTGTAATACATTTTGCCTTTACAAAGACAACAGATTTGCAAAATTAGGTAATAATTAATTTTTCATTTTTATCAGACTTAACGTTGCAGGCGGCACGGCACCACTTCCTGGTATCCGATCAAAATAAAATTTTAGTGGGGATGTTTTTTCATCAAATGGAACCATTTTGAGGGGTGGCAGCTCAATTTTTTCTAGGTTGCATAAGATCGACCACCCTAATATTTAGTCTCGAGTAAAATCCAAATATGCAATAAGAAGTCTTATTTCATAAAACAGACCTTATTTGACTCGAATTGACAGAAACTTTACTACAACACATTTCTACAAAAGTTCAAAGTTAATTACGCACAGTGCAAAAGTTTTAATAAGGTCATTCCATTAGTTATTGGCATCTTCTGATAAGGCCAGTCACCATTAATAACCCGTTAAACATCATTATATCTATTAGTGAGTTTCTCATTTTCTCCTTAGTAAAATAATAAATAGTAAATAATTTTTCATTCTTAACGTAAAATAAATTAATGGTATTTTCTTTTATTTTTATTATATTGGTTAACTAAAAACCCCAACCACGAACTAAAAGTTAAATTACAAAACGAAGAGATCATAACACATGGACTTTATAACGTTGATGGTGTCTATACAGCGTGTGTCAGTAAGGTGTCTGGCTTCGATAGCGCCTAAACTATTCAATTGAATTTTTTTAAGGTATGTTCGGGTTTGTTCGTGTCTAAACTCAGGTAAAAATAGGAAGTTCTGATTACATAATTTAGTCAAGATTGCTTTGGAACAAAAAATAAATAATTTCTTTAACGCAGCTGTCATTATTATAGTATATTAAGATGCAAGTTTCATAAGACATTATCTTAGAGCACGCGCTTAATTTAGAAAACGACTCGCGAAGCGGGGAGTTTTCTAAAGTACAACTGCTCTAATTGTCTTATGAACCGTGTATTTTATAATACTTTTTCTATTTGTGTCTTTAAAGCCTGAAAAACTTTAACAAATATAGGAGATTTTTTCCATTTGAATTAATATTTTCTTTTTGGGTTGACAATACTTTTACAATTTAATAAAATGTTACAAGTATCAAATATGCCATGATAGAAACAATTGAACACAACAAAGCTTCTTCCCATCCGTCATAATTAAAAATAAATATATTATTATTATTAAAGTTAATAAAAATGAGTCAATATTTCAGGATGTTGTTTGTCACGATACTCTTTTGGTGAACACTTTGGTATAGGACCCTCGTTGCGGGTCGTCCTTTTATATTTTCCCTTT
Source organism: Barypeithes pellucidus (assembly GCA_963991005.1). Lineage (NCBI taxonomy): Eukaryota > Metazoa > Arthropoda > Insecta > Coleoptera > Curculionidae > Barypeithes > Barypeithes pellucidus. The sequence continues at coordinate 33,394,688 of OZ022562.1, forward strand.
TAAATGAGATAAAAAACAAACCGAAAATAACTTTATTCATTTAGGTGGTCAAGATGGAGCACTGCGCCATCTTAGGCGCACTGCGCCATCTTAGGCGCACATGACTTTAATTTAATAACTTCAGTTTATTTTCCATATTAACATTTTTTTATATAAAAACGTACCTGTGACCAGATAAGTAATAGAGATATAATTATGCATACTGTGAGAGAATTTTTTCATTTAGAAAAATTAGATACTTTCTGCTTAATAAAATTGCTAACACGTAAAAATAGGATCACGAAGACGGAAAACACGTATGTCATTATTGGCCGAACTATACATGGCGCTGGCGGCATACAGTGTTACCAGCTATCTGTGTATAGTATTTATAGAATTATACCATTGATCTTTTGACTGCCACAAATTCTCTCACTTTCGACCATAAAATAAATAAGGAAATCCCAAATTTTAAAACCTTTTCGAGCAAAGCCGGACCAGGTATACAAATTCAATTTATACCTATGCCTGATGCATATATAAATACAAAGTGATTTTTAATAATTTTAATCTTTAGTGGTTTTCCGGCGAGTAATTTTTAGTTAGGCTTATGGCGTCCTTGGAATTGTGCTGATAGGGGGGATCTTCAAGTGTCATTTTTAAAAGAAAGCATTTATCTACCGATGCCAAACTAATAATTAAAAATGTGTATCAATCGTTGTTGAGTAGAAATTTTAATTCGATGGATGCTTTAGCAGAGACGCCTATTTTGACAAAACTCCTTTATCTTCGGTAAGAGACATAGTACTTAAACCTGTTAATCCTAGAAAAAATCGGAGTGATTCTGGCACATTTAGAATCCTATTGAGGTAATATGGCACCAATTAAAATCCAATATTAGGAGAAATAATATTCTCCTACATTAAATGCATCTGTAGTAGAATTAATTAAAAACGAAGTAAGAAAAATTTCTGCAGTGTACAGCATCTACTTAAGGTGGAAAATTCTTACAATTGTATGATTACAAATGTTCAACCCTTAATTATAAGTTTAGGCTTAGATGAAGATAGTGATAGTGATACAGAGTTAAATTTTGAATAAATTATCAATAGTTTCTTAGGATTTAATTAATTTTTATTGTACTTGTTATCCTAATAGTTATACTTTTAAATTATTTTATTTTCAATTTTTATTAATTGTTATCATTATTTTACATTTATTATAGGTACCTAAAACTAAAAATACCTGTCTATTTATTTTAAATTATAAAAATAAATCATGTGGTGTGGTATACATTCTCAAGCCGGCCCTGATCCCATTTATTGAGCTTTCAAGAGGTTGAGGCGTATACAATAGGGTTTAATCAGGTAGTTTATTTATGGCAGTAAGAGTAAACGGTATAAATCTGAAAACAACTATACATCGTAGTATTGGTGTAAAATTCGAAATAAACTTCTCAAACCTTTAAGCAGATGAGTTATTGAGGCGCGTCATCTTTCCCGCTGAGCAATCTTCGACGTCTCTCCCCTAGTGCATATTTAACAAAAAAGGAAGGTATTCGAAAGATACATGCATATGCCTAAAAATATATAGGGTGTCCTATTAAAATTTTTTTATTAAAACATAATATCGCTGAGTTGTCCAACTTCTAACGAAGGCTTTGAATAAGAGATTTAAAAAATAGTATCATAGATCGATATTACTTTAGGGTAGCTACAATGTAAATTGTATTTGTTCAGGGTGTATCAACAGGTTGCTATGATTTTTAAATCGTAAAGTGAGGCGTCTTCGGACAGCGTGTCGTCCTCGTACGCTTTCCTGTAAACTGTCCAGAGTTTTCTCAAAAATGAAGGTGGCTTCGGAGAGTTGAAAATATTTTTTTAAAAATTGGATGGCGGGGGAAAAATTAAAATAAAAGTGAAAACATATACACTAATAGTACATGCATCTATAGTAATTTTATCAAATTTTTAGAACAGTAATCACAGTAGTTATTGAAAAAATAAACATATAAAAATCGTCCGAAGATACCTCACTTTACGGTACCCTTAGAAATTACTAAAATTTCAAAAAAAAGTTAATTACTTGACAACATTGCATTTAAGTTCAAAAAATGAAATACGGCTATAAAGCTCTTATTCTACCAAATGAAGTTATGGAAAAATATACCGGTTGTCCTATTTAAAAAAAAAATTTTATTCACTCCCACATTTTAAGGATACACTGTAGGTTGTAAAATATTTTTGGGTTATGTATCTCTTGGTAAACTCTTTAACTTCTCTATTTAGCTTTTTTCTCTATCTTGAATACTTAAGGCGCTATCAGACACCTTACTGACACACACTGTAATATATAATATATTTCGTATTTTTTTATTTAAGCTAAACCCAGAAATTTGAAAATACAAATGAAGGGCCGGGGAATAGAGCCTCTTAAAACTAGTATTAGTTTTAGTTGAATTCATTTTTAACGGTAGTTCTACTTAAATCATAAAAATCGAATTTTTAAGTCGCTTTTTACCTTATTGCCTTGAAGATGCATTGAAAATAGGAAAACCAGGAAGGAATTTATATCATAGTTTTTTCGTTCCATTTGCAATTTGGGCATATTCTGTGGTTTTTTCCCGTGTTTAAATTGATATATCCATTTTTTATATTGAAGAAAATGTGGCTTGTAACCGTCTTCCCCCGAGCCGTTCAAATAAAATACTATATTTTTTCTAGTTTTAACTTTTTTTAACAGATTATCATCCTCCTATGTGGCTGCACATATTCATGAATAATTTATGAATTTATTCCTTTTTCTATTCTAAAAGACTTTATTTCTTTTTTTTTTAATTCTGTATAAAATTCTAAACGTATTTCATGTATCATGTCCTATACTTAAATTAAAATTAATGAAAAATAATTAAATTTAAGTGACTTGTCATAACTTGTTTTTGGTTACCCAATTTCCAATTATATTTATTTGTCTCATATTTACAATTTTTCATGTAGGTATACATTTTCACAATCTATTTTTTAAAATATTGTAACGGTTCCTCAGAGTACGGCGAGCCTAAGACTGCCCACAGTGCCCACTCTGGCGACACGGCCAGGCTGAAACTTAGTCCGGGGACGATGTTAACCTGGTCACCCAGTATAGAAGACATGAAATTGCCAATAAAAATAAAAAAAATTACGGGTCCCAGCATTTTTTCGAAAAAAAAACAGTTTTCAATGATCGTATTGCGCGTTTACAGTTATTTGATATTTTATTTTCTATTCTTTCTCTACCTATAGTTACTACCCCGATTCTCTTACAATTGTATGATCCCTCGTACCTACGCATTTTCCTGCAAGACGTATTGTATGCCCAGCCGTTCCAGAACAACGAAGGGAATACGGCCAAGAAATTAGTCTATGCTGCCGATAATAATTGTGTTCTGAAAATCGTTAAAGAAAAGAATCATGTAATTTTCAATTTGAACAACTAAACTTACCAGTAATATAATAAATTTTAATAAAATGTTATAAAATCAAAAAATCATTCAAAAAATTATTAGTGTTATGAAATCAACCTAGACAAACGTGAAGATTTGTGAAAATTATCATTTTCCACAATATTTAAATGGTCGGTTGGTTGGTTAAAGGCGGGGGCTCGGGTTTAAGGCCCGAACTTCTATCACTACAGTCTTCCGGCTTATTGTGTACCCCGATCTTGTTAGAAGATGTTTGTTTCTTCTATGAGGTCCAGTAACCTTCTACCAAGCCTGTCATGTGGGAGGTTGTCACCACGTTGTATGTTCCCGAAGATATTTTCTCTTCTGCGAGACAGCGCAGCGGTATATTATGTGTGAGACCGTTGCATCCGCTTCGCCGCAGAGTCTGCATTCAATGGATCCATTGTTTATACCTATCCGTTAAAGGTGTTTTTACAAGTCACAGTGGCCTGTTAGCAGACCCATCACCTGTTTCAACTTGGGCCGCGTCAGGGTTCGCATCCCATTCAATAGTATTTTCGATGGTTTTCCAATTACGGCCCGTGCGTGTATTTGACCAGGTAACCTTTGCCATCGAGATAGGTGTTGTTCTTTCGACCATCTATCTAATGTTGTTTTTGTTATCTGATTTGATATCCCAAAGGCCGGTTCTCAACACCTGAGACTTTGAGCGGATCCGGCTCTCGCTAGTTCATCCGCTTTCTCATTACCCAATATCCCAGAGTGACCAGAGATCCACAAGAGCACCACCTTGTTCCCTCTGGCCGCCAGTTCTTTTATGACACTCCAGTGTAAGTTTTGAAGTAAACCGATTGGAGTCAGAGTCCTGTCAGTCCTGTTACCTTAACACTCAACGATGTTGACAGAAAACGATTACCATAACAACAAACGCATATACCAGAAATGTGAACTAAACACCATTTGAATTTTTACCCAATCAAAACAATTCTTAGCTCCTATACATTTCTGAAATGAACAGACAATATTAGTGGCGATTCTTCTTCGTTTATTATCTATGATCTGTCCTGTTCAAAACTTCTTAACTTATCTCAATTATTTCTTGTCAGATTAATGTCATGTGAACAAAAAGTTAAATTGTATCAGTACATAATTAAACAGTTCTGTTTCTGCTAGTTAATATGAAATAATATATAATTGGTTGGTTATTTGGACAAAATCAATACTAGGTATAAGTAATAATCAATACTAGGTATAAGTAATAAAAATATATGTATAGAAATTACACCAAGTAACTTAAAATTTTTAATTACATTGTAGTCTTAGTCCGAATTAAATAGCAGTTAATGTATTTTGTCCTAAAATTGCATACATACATACATACATAAATTACATGTATTATGTATCAAAATAACTCTCAGGGATTAAATAGACTTAATATTCCAAATTTTTAACACAATATGTAACGTCCGAATACATCACATCGTTTACTACTGTCTTTTGTTTATCACATTTTTCTTAATTTATGTCTTGACACAGTTAATTTAAATTAAGTATACTAATTTATTGTGTGGTTAGTAAACAAGCTTTTAGGCGCACAATTAAAACTTATTTTGTTAAAAGCAAGATTTAGTAAGACAGATTATATACTTGCTTTATTTATTTTGAGAAAATCTGGTGGATTATTAATTTGATATACTTATTAATTTAATATACTGGAGACAAAAAAAAGTGACGCTCATGCTGTGACAAATGTACTCGTACATAACTAATTCAATATAATAATATTGGTTCCCTTCTTAGATCTAAAACTTATTATTTTGTTATTTAAATACAAATTAATTTGATCTATCCCAGTTCAATTGATACTTAGTTATGTGAAAATTTTGAAATATATTCTTGGTTATATAAACTTTTATTATTATTTATCCATAAATGGTTGCAATCCATTTATTTACAACTATATGTTTAAATTAAAAATTCATACTGTGTTTTGTTCGAGGAGTTCATTCTCAGGTATAAAATCTACTCTGGTAAATATGACTTACATATGATGACAATAAATTTTCTCACTCAAACGAGTATGTAGACGCAGCAAAAATTTGTTGTCATTTTCCGTGCTTACGTAAGATTTGTTTTCTAGAATAGAGCGAAAAAAAAAAACAAAACTGGTTGCTTGAACTGTTAATAATTCCTTAGTTAAATAACTATAGTATATTCATTTTCAAAATTCAGAGACCAAAACAAATACACTCGACGAGCACGTGAACAGCACACAGGGTCGCATTAAGAGGAATACAGCAGAACAATCTCGAACCATGCATGAATAGACCTGATATAATAGCCTATACTGAACAACAACCCTGTTAGAAATGCGGCGGCCCCCACCATTGGAAGTGTTATCGCACATTGACCAATAGCAATAAGTTTATGCATTGAGCGCCTGGGTATCATGCGCTGATGTTTGTTTATTCTCCTCAATTGATAAAATGAATAGAGTATAATAGTAGATGTACGGAAACATATTTAATTTTTTATCACCAATTCCATTCCATTTCCTTAATATAACATAATAAAGATTTATGATTATTGGTAATTGGTGGTATAAAGTATATTTTAAATTCAAGTACCCACATAGTATACAGTGACCGGTAAAAAATTGGCAACATATGGGAATCTTTTTTATTGTTGAAACATCAAAAATAACTTAATACGCCGATGGTCTTTGCGTGATTGATAACCTAAAAACTTAGTTTGACATTTGGCACGTGACTACTCATTTGGTGGGAAAATTGAAAAATATATAGGGTGTTGAAAAAAGGTCGGTTCCCCGGAATAACTCCGGTGCATCGCATTGCAGCGGAAAATGTCTGGGGAAAAAGTTGTTTGTGTTCCACGGGCATTTTTTAGTACAAGACAGAGAAAAAGATTATTTCCGGGATAAAAATTAATTTTCGCACGGTTCTGATTTTGTCTTTCTCATGGTGATTATTGGTGAAGGATGGGCCCTAATAAAAAAATGTTTCGGACAAATGATGTTTATTTTTGGTCGGAGAACACGATACAATAACAAAAAATATGCGAACAAACCCCATTTGAAAATCTTAACTTATACCCACCCGCGCCCGGGGGATGAGAGGGTGGGGGGTGGTTTAAATTGCAAGCTATTCCTCCTTCAAAACCAAACAACTTTTTCCTTAGATATTTTCCCCTGCAATGCGATGCACCGGAGTTATTCAGGGGTACCGACCCTTTTTCAACACCGTCTATATATGTCATGGAAAACTTGCATTAGATGATGAAAAAAGTTATTTTAAAAAAGGGTTTTGATTTTAATCATACGCTCTCTTGTGAAGCCAAAATTGCACAAAGTGTATTTTTCAGAAAAATATCCAGTATTAGTTTCATATTTCATAATTTATATTCCCATGAATATAATGAAAATGTGTTTAATTTTTTTTATGATCAAACCGAAGCTCTATCGGAAAAATCCTTTAAGGTACTCCGCGAGTGGTGCATATACGAATCAAACGTTCAAGGTTACATTTGAATGGAAACACGATCTCGGGAAGGTCATTCTCCATGAAGATGAAGTCTTCCAGACGAAAGAATTCTCAAATAATGAAGTTCGAGGAGTAATAAGCTGAACCACATATCGACGGACGGCCGCGGTTCGTAGTGTATTCCTGTTATTCGCTGCTGTGGCCGGAATTAAGAGGGCAAGGTCAGCCGAGCATTTTCCATGGAAATATCTGTAAAAGAGAGTCAAATCTCCAACCTGTCTTCTACGTTCTAGACTGTCGAGGCTCATTGTCAGCTCGTGGTCTCCGATCAGAGGAATGGCCTTCCTTTCGATGGATTCCAGTAGCCGAAGAGAATGTTTGGGTGCAGAGCTCCAAACATGAGAGCAGTACTCTAGTGATTGTCGAATATCGGGTTTGTATAGTATCAAAAGTTGTTGAGGTATGTACAACTTTTTAGTTCGGATGAGTACACCAAGTTTCGGCGAAGCTATCTTAGCGATTGTTACAACGTGGTTATGCCAAGACATATTTCCTCCCAGATTGATGCCCAGCAAATTAATAGATGAAGCCAGTGGAATTGCGTGTCTTGCCATGACTATATCCGGTTCTATAATGTTAACCTTTTTAGAAAAAGCTGTTGAGTGGGTTTTCTTAGCGTTAAATTCGACTTGGTTACTGTCACCTCAAACCAAACTTTCTTCCAGATCTGTATTGAAACGTGATACTTCATGCTGGCTGCGAAAATTTGCGTAGGCACCCAATGTTTGTGCATTCAAAGAGAAAGATGAGATAAGGGTGCTATCATCAGCAAAGCTAAATATCAGATTTTTAGTTTTCAGTACAAGGTCGTTAATGCAGAGTAAGAATAGGGTGGGAAACAGAAACACCGGCATTGATGGTGAAGATGTCTCAGAGAAATCCGTCGATCGCCACTGGCACAGAACGGTGTTTAAAAAAGCAATGCGATAGTTGTTCGGCAGGGTTCTCTTGCCTTTCTCTGGTATAGGCTGGACTCGCGCCGTCTTCCAGCAGAATGAAAATATTCCTTATTTGTAGGATAAGATAAGATCTCTTGAGAACTGTAACAGGAATTTCCTCTGAACCAGAAACTTTTTTGACATCAAGCCCTTTCAGAATTCGGTTGACGGGACGGACGCTGACGCAACACGATTTCGGTAATTTCCGATTGAACTGCAGGAATGTTGGGTGGTGCTCTTCCCTGGAAATCTACAGTGGAATGCGAAAAAAATAGTTCGTTTTCGTAAGTTTTATGTCTGCGGCGGTAGATGCTATTGTACCATCGGAACGTGGTAGAGGTGGAATAGTTGATTTGTTAAAATTTTGGCTGCCGGACTTAGCGACTGACCAAAAGGACCTTGAACTGCCAAGACGTTTGTTTTGATCCTCACGTTATGAGCTTCTTTGCTTTGATCTATTGTTAGCTTATACTGGTTTCGAGCGGTAACAAAGATGGTACGATTCTCAGCGTTAGGGGTTTTACGCCATTGTCGGTAAGACAGGTTTTTGATCTGAGAGGTTGTACAAAATTAATTGGTAGTTCGCTTAGAGTTGAAATCGGGTTGTGATCGGAAGATCCTAATAGAGGATGTACGGTGACTGTCTGTTGATCTGTGTTTGATGTCAAGAAAACATACAAAAAACTAGCAAAATCTCCATCTCGGTCTGGAATCCGCGTTGATCCTTCTACGAGTTGAGTTAGACCAGAACTGATCGTAAAGGATTCGGCCTCACGACATTGCTCATCGTCCGTATTTGAGTATTTAGCCAGTTGACATTGTGAACGTTAAAGTGGCCAAAGATAGCAATCTCGCCATTCGGATGGTTGGTTTGCAAGGAATCGATTGTGTTGGCTAGTGATGAGAAAAGGGCTCCATAATGGATATCACTTGGAGGATGGTAAAGGCAGCAGCAGCAGCAGCAGCTGCATATTTTAAATCATATTACATCAAAGTTTTTCCGTTCAAGTGTGAGTTCTTGTTGGTAGCAGAGATCATCTCGAATCAAAAGACATATTCCGAAATTGCGTCGAAATCGGAAATTAAAATCGTATTCAGGGTATACATAGATGACGTTGTTTGTTGACGATCGGACCTTTGTCTCGGCCAGTACGAGCACGTGAGGCTTAGAAGATTGTAAGTGCTGATGGACTGAATTGATGTTCGTGTTAAGCCCTCTAATAATGCAGAAATCAATTTTGAAGTTGCTAATTCTGGGTTGGCTAGCAACTACCGTTGCCACATTTCTTCGTTGAGTGTTGTTGGAGGAATCCAGTAAATTGTCGGAAGTGGTGAATAGGTAACAATATATTATTTAAACATCTTGTGGTAACTTATCTCACCAAAGAATATATACATGATTAAAAGATATCATTGTTTATATTTTATTCTGCTAAGTCCAAAAATTGAGCGGTCGATCGAGCTTATAGCAGTAAGGGACGGTTGGATAAAACAATTATGGATTTAGGTTCAATGGAACGCCGCTCAAAATGTGAACTACGTTCATTCGATATTACGTTGTTCAATATAGAGTAGACTTAAGTTCAGCTGAAATAAAATCAGTCTATGTTGGTATTACTATTATTTAGTTACTTTGATCTTTTTATTTTTTGACGTAAGATGTAACCTTTTATTAGATTTGGCGTTTGGCTTGCTTGCCAAACTTATTTTATGTGTTAAAAAATATATTATCTACTCATGTACTTATAAAATATTGTTAAAAATAAGAACTAAAGTATTTCCATTTTATTTCATAGATTTATGAAGCGGATAGAGCTTATTGATTCCTTTAGAAAAATTATTTGATTAGGTTGGTACTTATCTACGTAATAATCATAGAATAATATTTAGGTTTGGTAATAATACATAATATATACATTTCTGAAGCGGATAGAGCTTATTGATTCCTTTAGAAAAATTATTTGATTAGGTTGGTACTTATCTACGTAATAATCATAGAATAATATTTAGGTTTGGTAATAATACATAATATATACATTTCTGAAGCGGATAGAACTTATTGATTCATTTAAAAAATAGTTTTGATTATGTAGGGAGGGAACCTACCGGTGTTATAATAGATGAAAACAAACTAATTTTACTTCCTGCTTTTGGAAAACATTGCTGGAGAAAGCAATGGAGCAACAGCTGTGTTGTTTGTTAAGAATAATCTTTGCATAAATTTATTATCTTATTATCTTGCCATTTAGTAAATCGATTAAGATGTTTTCTGAATGTCCGCATCATTATACCATTCACAGCAGCATCCACACAAGATACAAAAAAATCTTCATTATCAGTATAAATTCGTTAAATTCCTACATTTTTATAAACAATAAACTAACAATAATTTACTCTATATACTTACTCTATAAGATAACAATGACCTGACATAAAGAAAAATTTGAAGGTTAGAAAATTGATTTGATTGAGAGTTCAAAACATCCTGAACCGCCAAAAGTGGACTTTCACTTAAACTCCAGATTTGAACAAAGATCAGTGTAAAATACTCTTTGAACACAACTTTTTTACTTTTAATTACAGTTGAACAATGAACTATAGTTCAAAGTGTTTATTATACAATAACCCTAAGAATAACTATTTAATATTATTTATACTTATTGTACAAGGTAACTTCAAGTCGGAATCATTTTTCCATACAGGGTCCGCAAGCGAAGCGTGGACGGAAGATTAAATGGTTATCGAAGAACATATCAACAATACTAAAACAGTTTAAGATATTGGATTAAAAGCGGCATGTTTTAAAAATATTTGACATTATACAGGGTGGCCCAAAAAAGTGTGACAGCATAAAATTATATTTTTTTAAATGGGACACCTAGTATTTTATTGCATATTTAGGTTCGTATAACTATCGTTTATAAGTGCCTTAAATTTTATTTGATTTGGTTTTTGTAGTTTCGAAGAAATAAATTAAAAACTAAAAACAAAATTTTGCAGTCCTGAATAAAAAAATAAAAAAAATAATCCAGAACTATTTTTTTAACCTCGGCATTGAGTGAAATTTATGACAAGAGGTCTAGAGATACTTTTAATGTAATTGTGTTTATTTATTTTATACAGGGTGTTCATAATAAGCTTTCAAAAACCTCACATTTTAAAATAATTTTTCTCAAGTTTTTCAAATGGAACACCCTGTATATTATTTGGCTATTTGACGTAGAATTCATAGACAATTTTTTTTATAATACAAGCATATATGTTATATCCAGCCGTTTTTGAAGTAATTATAAATATCATAAATTATGTTGTTTAAATAGAGTTTTTATTGGGAAATTTTGTTATAGGCGACTAGACTAATAATTGTAAACTAAAGTAAATGTTCAAAATAGCTTCCTATTACTCTTAGAGTTTATCGTATTTTAGTTATTTCGATATAAATTTTAAAAGCCTACATTTTGCTACTTTTATTTATTTAGTTTTATTTTTTATTCTTAATCGAGTTGCCATGATTTTTTTTGTTTAGATTGTTAGTATGACAGCCAAATAAAATTATTTACATTTCTTCAGTCGTCAAAATTAATTACTAACTTACACAAAATGTCGAATTTTACAACTTTAGAAATGGTAAATATGATTTTTATACTGGGTGAATGTGCAAGAAATTGCCTCCTCGCGAGCCGAGTGTATGCTGAAAGATATCAAGATATTGAGAGTAAGCCGAGAAACCTTCGAGAAGTTGTTGCAAAGATTTGTAGCAACAGGAAGCGTTGCGTACACAAAAAGGATGATAATCAATAAACCCGATATTAATGAAGAAAATGAATCAAGAGTTCTGTTGGCAGTAGAGGAAAATCATTAAATTAAGTAAACGGAAGCTATGTTGAACATTTACTTTAGTTTACAAATTATTAGTCTAGTCGCCTATAAAAAAGTTTCCCAATAACAACTCTATTTAAACAACATAATTTATGATATTTATAATTATTTCGAAAACGGCTGGATATAACTTATATTCTTGTATTATAAAAAAAAATTGCCTATGAATTCTATGTCAAATAGCCAAATAAATATACAGGGTGTTCCATTTTAAAAACTTGAGAAAAATTATTTTAAAATGTGGGGTTTTTGAAAGCTTATTATGAACACCCTGTATAAAATAAATAAACGCAATTACATTCATAGTATCTCTAGACCTTTTGTTATAAATTTCACTCAATGCCGAGGTTAAAAAATAGTCATGGATTGTTTTTTTTTGATTTTTTTATTCAGGACTGCAAACATTTTTTTTTTAGTTTTTAATTTATTTCTCCGAAACTACGATAGTAATACGAACCTAAATATGCAATAAAATATTGGGTGTCCCATTTAAAACAATATAACTTTATGCTGTCACACTTTTTTGGGCCACCCTGTATAATGTAAAATATTTTTAAAACATGCCGCTTTTAATCCAATATCTCAAGCTGTTTTAGTATTGTTGATAAGTTCTTCGATAACGATTTAATCTTCCGTCCACGCTTCGTTTGCGGACCCTGTATACATATATTTTTATAATATATTGGTATTATAAATTCTCACAATGAATCTGTTTTAACAAAACACTATAATTTGATTAAAAATATGGGATAAAAATTATTACTCAATTGAAAACGCTAATGAAAATAAAATCATAAAAATGTTATCATAACAAATGCTGCAGCAGTACCTTAAAGTAAGTCAGAAAATTCATTTATATTTGAATAACATTTCGGAAATATTATCCACTATCACACATGTGCGTTTTATTCGTAGCACTCGAGCCGTATAGACATCCAACAAAAATATATTATTCTCGAAACTCAAGCTGTGCAATATTTTAAAAATAACTCGCCTTATTGTATCTATATAACTTCATTTTATAGCGCGCCAAATGTTGAAACAAATCAATCCAATTTAGTTGGATAAATGGATTTTCCGTAATTGTATCCGTATGTTAAATAACAGTTGACAATGGAATTGACAGAAAATATGTTAGGATCCATTTAAAATAAGAAAAAGGAAAATAATAATTTTATCTTTTACAAAATTTGAATATTATTTCTTTTCTATTTCTTGTCGCTAAATAATAAAGATGTTTATATATTTTCTTATTATTACAGTAACAAGCCAGGATAAATTTAATTGTATTAATAATTTAGGATGCTTTAACATGATCCTGAACTGTTGAATTGTGCTGCGTCGCATTGGCGACCAACGAAAGGTCGAGGCACGCGTAACAGTTTGACAACACTGTACCTACGTCTTTGCTTAGAGGCCTCAAGTAGTGTTACTCAAGTGTTTACGAAACGGCGTTCGACGACTATAGCCACAATAACAGATTCAAGAAACCAGATGGGGTTGTTACCTGGATGAGCGCTCCTCGGATGATGTATCACGACTTCTCTAGAACATTAATATGGAACATACTTATTTACGATATTTTTATTAGTCATAGGGATGTCCTCAAGACGTTCATGCTGAGATTATCCCATATATGGGACGTCGGGATCAATATGGGATCTCCCAAGAACATGTTATGTTTCCTGGCTCTGTGTTGAATTAAAATCAGTATTTGGAAGAATATATTTCATCTTATACAGGGTGTAGCAAGTTCGTCCATCACAACTGGGATTTCGGAAACGATATGAGATACGAAGTCGGTTAAATTGGGGCAAAGTTCCATAATTATGGGCCCAATAAGATGCCCTAAACAGATAAGAAAAAATACAGGGGCAATCAAAATATTTGGAATAATCTAAAATTTTACGTTTTGGATTTTATTTTTTCCTGACTTTGTTCGAAAAGATGTCCGAAAATAAATTTCACTTTCTCATTGTTATTTTTTATTCTCCACAAGATAGAGTCATCAGATCTTCAAGGTTTGGGTCACCATCATTACCTTAATTTTTTGAAATACGAGAGTGGACTTTTTGTTTAAATTATGAAAGAGGAATTAAATCTACGTTCAGTGGTATACAACACTTACTGATTTTACGACAATTTGTTCCCTAAATTGGCCATTTTCATTACCGAACCCGAACAAACCCGAACAAACCCTCTATTACGTTCCTGTAATTTACTTTTGTTTAAAAAAATTCGGCTTAATTCGAAACTGTAAACGCAATGCCTTTCTTAAAAAGTCTTAAAAGTGCTGGCTTTAAGAGTTAAATTTTAACTGTATTAATAAAATAAATTACTTTCAGGTACTTACACTAAGTAGAAATTTGATAGAACGACTTATTAGTTGGAAATAAAAAATACCAATGTATGGAAAAATTATTATATCCCAGACCACCCGGTGATACCTTATACAATAAGGGCGTATTTAGTCTACACAGTAGCACTTTAAATACTATTTCGGATTGAATGGTACTACCAAGAAAAGGAAGCATTTTCCATTTATAGGATGTAACCACCTGCACACCGGTTTCGAACTCTTTTGTTCTCATCAGTACAGGGTAGATGTACATACCTATCATCAGAGAAGACTATAATCTTCACGCTGTATTATCAACGGTAGTCGAGACAATAAACGCAGCGCCATCCCTTAGCAGTCCCATACAATCTGAACAGACGTTATTTGAATAAATCAAAAATAAAATGATTTATTAAAAAAAAACAGTTTGAAGTAAAAAAAAACTGTAGTACTTAGTACGTGATAATAGGTTTGTTCCAACACCTTATTTTTGTATCGTTCTAGAACCGTCACGAATCTGTTAGGATCGATTTTGTGCGCAGGCGTTAATTTTGCACCGTTTGTGGCCGATACACAAGGTTGGTACGTTTTATGACCATTCTCTGTACAAATCTGAGCTGATCCTGATCGCCTGTCTGATTAGTTCTTAGACTAGGAAAGAAGATTAGTTAATTATCATAAATCATAACCCTACTTTTGTTGCTTAATTTCTTCAGAAGCTTGAGTATAATCTTTTGCCGTTCCGTTTTTTTGTATTTAATAATTATGGCAGAGAATAACATGTTTAATGGTAATAATATCTTGTAGGTTTAGGAACCGGATTATACAAATTTAATAAGAATAAATTAAATAATCAGAATATTAAACAGGGGTTAAGCAACAACTCCTACAAAACAAGGCTAAAAGAACTGCACGAATGCCAGGAATACAAAATCAACTGTTAAAATTCTTACGGCGCAAGTCAGTACCAACGGTTCCTGCTCTTGTCCATGTATCGCTTTCACCGTTCGGGAACTGGTTTGCGAACGATCACAAATTTGGTTGGAACACAAACGGGATCGCCCGATACACCGTTTTGTGTCAGCTGGAACGGCTTTCGACTACTACGCATGTGCGTGACTATACATTGTACGATTTTTAGGGTGGTTGGAACGAACCTAATAATAATTAAGGATAGAAATAGCAAGAATAATTTAAAAATCTTCAGTTTCTTTGAAACAAAAGTAAATTACAGGGAAGTATTAGGGGTATTTTAATGATGAAGGTCAACGTCCCATTAAAAAATCCAATGATTCCGTCTTGGAGAATAAAAGGTAGCAATGAAAAAGTGAAAATTATTTTTGGTTATCTCCTCAAATAAAGCCAGGAAAAAATAAAAACCCAAATACAAAATTTGTGATTTTTCCTAATATTTTGGAAGCCTCCGTATTTATTATTGATTTTTTTGCGGCATATTATTATGCCCATAAGTACGCAACTTTTCGCAAATTTAGTCGACGTCGTATCTCTTACCGTTCCCGGAATCCCAATGGTAAAGGATGAATTTGTTACACCATGTATAGTAATGAATAACGCGATCTTCCATTACATTAAGTTAGTATAAAAAATCAATTTTCTTACCAAATGTAAATTCCTTTATCTTAATTACTATTATTACGACATTTCTCATTCTCCTCCTCTTATTTCAAGATAGTTGTTGGATTAAAATTAATATTAGTGGAATTTATAAAATCTAAAAGGAATTTTGCTAAGGTAATTTTATAAAACTTTAAAGTTTCATCTCAAATGGAAATAATGTTAAAATAATTTAATTTTTAGAACTTTATTTAATTTTTTCAGAATATTCCAATTTATATTAGCATTACTTTTTGATATACAGGGCGGAACATTATTGTTCAATATCCCTGCTGTTATATAAAACAAGTTATAGGATCCGAATAGGTGCATATTTTAGAAATATTTTCTCAAGAAAGCATAATATAAAATCACTTTTAAATAGCAAACACATTTTTTTATATGAAATTTCAGCCTAAAATTCATTTTAATTTGGTATTCGTTGCAGTGTTGCACACTATTTTTAATTTACAGAATATGTCAGATAAACTAACTCGTTCATAAAATCGTTAAATAATTAAAATTTCCTAATATTGGATTGCGATTTCTTTAACATAAGACATGACAGAATTATCTTATAAGAGAAAACTGACCAAAATTTATACACGGTGGTTTGTATATAGTGATGCCAATATTGCAATGGTTGAAGTAATAAAACTTAGTTTTTTTTTAATGGAACCTACTGTACATTCATGCTCCATCTTTTATGCAATTTTAACTTAAGTCCTAAAATAAGTCGTGTTGCCATAACGTTAGATTTTAATGGAAAATGTACAGGGTGGCCAACTAAGTGAGGTACGCGGCTGCTTACAGTTTTTTTCTCCAACTCTAGTCGCAGGATGCTACTTTCTGCATATTCAACATATTTTATATTTTTTATCGAGAAACTTAAATGCAATTGTAAAGATGTTATTAGACCGGTATAAAGAGAAGTAAATGCCAAACGAAAACAGTGAAAACCGCAAGTTCCTAAGTATTTTCTTTCCAGTCGGAGATATCAGTGAAAAATGAATTTGCATACCTAATTACTAGTACTAATTAATCGCACCGATAATATATAATGTAAAACATGAGAAGGCGTCGTCATGTGTATCTGACTTAAAAAATCTCACTATGAATTCTTGGAGAATTATTCTCTATAACATACATGAACAAAATATTTTTACACATGGGCAATAGTACATTGTGTAACAAGTACGCGAATACAGGTTTTAGATACGAGTGAGACAAGGAGTTCAAAACACGAGCTTTAGGCGAGTGTTACAAATCAAACAACACTATACTTTTTCTACGGCCGTACTTATATTACTCTTAAAATAAAAAAAAATGTCTAAATAATAATAATTATTATTTTTAATAATGACAGTTGTCATAGGCAAAATAGAACGAGCATAGCCACATATTCATTTTGAATACATGGGCACTAACCGTAAACAAACAATACTTATAGTATAATATATCCAGGCATCAGGCACTTATGTGTTGCCTTAATTTGCAAAACAGAATCATAACCAAACATTAATTATATCAACAAAAATTTAACACCTACAAAAACACATCGTTCAATAGAAGTGACGACATGATGCATCGTCGAGAACAAAGAATAAAACTATGCCGCTATTGCGTGAAATCTTATACCGGTGGTAATGGTACCATTACAAAACATCTTATAAAGGTTGTCCCGTTACACAATATATCTAGGCACTAAATTTGTCTTAGTTTTTCGAAATTATGAAAAAAGGATGTGAAAATAAATTTTAAAAGCAATATAACAACGCTGAGTTTACATAAAGAACTAGAATTGTGCACAGGTCAAAGTCTAAAATTTACATACGAAAATAATGTTTTACGCTAAAAGATCAATAATATGCATTGAAACCCTAGGGCGCCGTCTATATCAAGTTTGTTAAACAAAATGTTGATCAAATTGGATTGACATATAATCGTATGAAAATGGTATCGCCAATAGACCCTTAACACCACTAAAATAATTAACTTCTTTCTAACAATACGGGGTGGAACAAATTCGTCCTTCGCCATTGGGATTTCGGGAACGTTAAGAGATACCAAGTCGGTTAAATTGGGGCCAAGTTCCGTAATTATAGGCCAAATAATATGCCACAAAAAAATCAAAAATTAATACAGGGGATTTCAGAATATTTGGAAAAATCTAAAATTTTGCGTTTCTGTTTTTCTTTTTTCCTCACTTTGTTCCAAGAGATGTCCAAAAATTAATTTCACTTTCTCATTGCTACTTTCATGCTCCACAAGATGACATCATCAGATCTTTCATGCGACGTTTCGTCTTTAGGCCATCATAAACTTCTTTTTTTTAAATACCGGCCTAGATTTGTTTGTTTAAATTGTTAAAGAGAAACAAAATCTACGTTCAGCGGTATATAACAATTACTTGTTTTCCGACGAATGAGAGAATAAAAAGTAGCAATGAGAAAGTGAAATTTATCTTTGGACATCTGTTCGAACAAAGTCAGGTAAGAATAAAAACCTAAACGCAAAATTTTAGATTTTTCCAAATATTTTGAAAACCCCTGTATTAATTTTTTTTACGTCCTATTATTGGGACCATAATTACGCAACTTTCCCGAAATCACAATGGCGATAGGACGAATTTGTTACACCCTCTCTACACATGGACTGAGGCTCAAAAATCTGTTGTACTTAAAGCAGGTAGTTATTCTAAAGTAGCTCCGCAGGTTAATGAACAGAAGGTGTGTGATATAATTTCGTTGAATTAAACATATTGTTAATATATTTCGAATCCCCATCGCAGGCCACAGGTTGAGTGTTATTTCTTAAAATACTGTTAAAACAGAAAATCCCTTATTTTCCTCCTATGATTAATGAAAATACAAGGAGGTATATGTTTCAAATGGTCCATTCAAATTAACAAACAACCAATGTTAATAGATATATTATGTATGAAATAAATTTACCTTCTCCTCTAAAAACACAGGGGATAAATATGTAAATCAAAATATTCAGTCAGAATCACTCACTTATCACAAAATCCTTAACATTCACACAAATTGTTGCAGTTATATAAAAATAACTAGTGTTATTTACAGAGGGGGCTCATATTGTTTATTTGTCTCTATTTTTAGCTGTTTGTTTTCTAAAGTGAGGTTATGATAAATAAGCGTGTTTCAATACGTGTTCTCGGCGCTATCCGGCAAGAAAGACCGTTCTAAACCGGCGTTGAAAGCAAACTCCTGAATTGTGAGCGCTCTTTCGTTGGGAAGTTTAAAATCGCATTCAAACAGGTTTTGCTCTGTAGCTTTTTTTGGCGGCAAGAACGTCTAGCGGCCACTCCCGGTCACCTATTCAACCTATCCAATATCCAATCCAACCTAATAACTTTAAAATTAAAGATTTTATACTACCGCGCCATCTATTAATAACTACCGTAGTTATGATCCTGCTAGATCTTTCGTCGCGCGTTCCTGCAATAACGTCTCGTATAATAGATTTCTAAAATACGCGTTTAGCATATTGGATCTTACTGCTGAAGTTCGGAATAGTGTCAATAGGTAGCACATGATATTAGGATTCTTTAAAAAATCAGGTAATGGTTGGGCGTTGATGGGGTTTATGGATTATTGGAAAAAACATTTATCAATAAATATTATGAATTTTGAATGAATACATCAGTTTTTAAAGTTTGTTATATTATTGTATGCCCAGCGGTTCCTGAACATTGGAAGGATTGTTAACAAAACCTTCTGGCATTAGTTGGTAAAAATCGTTATGAGAAAAGAATCATGCAATTTCCAATTAGAACAACTTATCGAATAATATAATAAATTTTAATACAATTTTATGAATAGTGTTATCAAGTGTAAAGATGTGTAAAAATAATCATTTTTCACAATATTTAAATGAATAAAATAAATCTCTATTTCTGCTATTGTATCGGCGTTCGTCCCACATTATGTGGTTCGTCCTAAATATAGCGGGCTTTTTAGCATGCGTGGTTGTCGCCCAATGTCAAAATTATACTTCAATAATCGTTTATTTCATTTGTTCGTAGTATGTTTTTTTCTATTTTTTCTCAAATTTGGTACCGTAAAACGGGGTGGCTTGAAAATCACGGGACCACTTGAAAATGCGTGCACTCTTAATTAAAATATTGTGCTGCCATCTTGGTGTTAAAGTTGGAACCCCGTAAGTTCCCACGCGGTTTCTGCATGTCATGAGTGACAGACTGGCGCATTTTAGATCATTTTTGGGCGTTCGTGTTGCCGGACCACAGTGGCTGAATTTTAAGTGAAAAAAAGTGTTATTTTTAAGGCTGAACACTTGTATGTGGTGGAGGTAAGTGGAATATTTCTAGGGGACGTCAAATTAATTTTGATATGCCTACTTATTAGGCTAAAAGGGTATGGCAGTAGATCAACAATAGTAACCATTGTTTACAAAATGGCGGCCTCATTATTTTTTTTTGTCATTTTAGGGGCGACTTGAAAAATGGTTCGGAACTATGTTCGAAAGGTTGGGAGTAGGAAGTACAAAGACTATTCAGATGAAAACTTGCTCGAGGCCGTAGGAAGGTGTAGGAGGGGCGAAAACTTAACGGAAATAAGTAGTTTGTACCAAATTCCTTACATCACATTGTACAGAAAAATTAGGGGCCTCCACCCTAGAAAAGCAGGGGGACAGACTGCACTATCAGACGTCGAGGAACAAACGATTGCTCAGTGTATTGCTACGGCTGCAGACTGGGGATTTCCTATGGATACATTCGACATAAAATTGTTAGTTGAAAATTATTTGAACCAAAAGGGTATTGTCCAGCCGCAATTTGACAATAATAAACCTGGCGAAGGGTGGATGGCTCGATTTCTAGAGCGCCATTCTGGACAGTTATCAGCAAGACTTTTGCAAGCAATCAAAGAAAGCAGAGCAAAGGTAAGCCATGAATCCATAAACAAGTATTTTGATAACCTCTCTGAATCATTAAATGGTATTCCTCCTGAGGCAGTCGTAAATTATGATGAAACAAATTTTACGGACGACCCGGGACGTAAAAAAGTGGTTGTTCGAAGAACTAGCAAAAGAGCTAAACATATTATGGATACATCGCAGGCTGCTACATCTGTCATGTTTTCATGTTCTGCCTCAGGAAATTTACTTCCTTTGTACATCGTTTATAAGGCGGATCATCTGTGGAGTACGTGGACCGAAAACGGTCCACCAAGAGCAAGATTCAACCGTAGCAAATCTGAATGGTTTGACGGGAGCCTCTTTGAGGATTGGTTTCTTCATGTCATAGTACCATATTTCCAAAATTTGCCAGAGGGTCCAAAGGCACTAATTGGGAATAATTTGGCCAGTCACATCTCCTTTAGTGTAATCGCCAAATGTGAAGAACTTAATATAAAATTTATTCTACTGGCCCCTAACAGTACTCACATGACTCAACCACTTGACGTTTGCGTGTTTCGGCCTGTAAAAGGCGCCTGGAGAAAAATTCTGCAAAATTGGAAAAAACATAACAAAGGTGTCATTAGAAAAGATGTATTTCCTCGCCTCCTTAAACAGGCCTTGAACAGCATTGAAGGAAAATCAGAAGAAAATATAAGAGCCGGTTTTGAAGCAACAGGTATACATCCTGTTAACAGGGAAAAAATTTTAAAAAAGCTTCCCAAAGAAGTTACCAATGAAACCGTAACTAATTTAATGTCACAATCACTGACAGAGTTATTCAAAAAATCCCGATTTGGAGATGCAGACGCTACGAGGGGGAGAAAGAAGAAATTAAATATTGAGCCAGGTAAAAGTGTTTCTCAAGAAGATCTACAACAGAATGAACCATCTTGTTCTAACATCAAACCGAAAAAGACAAAAACAGACAAAAAACTAACAAGCCAACACAAGAAAAAAAGCAATAATATACATTATGGAAGCTCATCGGAGAGTGGCCATGATTGCATTCCATATGCCGATAGTGATAATGACCCTGAGACCTTTTCTGATCTAGAAAATATAAATGACGATTTACCCGAAAACCTGTTAGAGCAAATTGACGATTTAGAAAATAATAATAATGATTCTGCTGTGACTGATTTTGAACCGGAAGATTTTATCTTAGTGACTTTAAAGACTGAAAGTGGAAACTCCAAAAGATACGTTGCCAAAATTTTGAATTTGGAAGGGAATACTTTCCATTGCAAATTTTTAAGAAAAAGTCTTAAGCTAAAAAATGCATTTATTTATCCCGCAGTAGAGGACATAGGCATTATTCAAAGAGACGAGATATTAGAAAAACTTTCCCAGTTTAAAATTCTTCGAAGAGGACAAATTTCCTTTGAAGATTTTGAAGAGCGTCATAAAGGAATCAGTGTCGCTTAATTTTTTTAAAAATTTGGACCCACCTATGTGCCTTTTAGTTTTTTGTGTCAGAAATTATTAGTTTTTGTATTTTTGAGAATATTTTTTTTTCCTGACGTTTTACTGTCACCAAAGAATCTTTTTCGTGTTATTTTTATTTTTGCGAGAATTTATGTTTAGTTTAATGTATTTTTCATTATGAGATTTTTATTTTTATGTATCGTTTGAAAATAAACGTTTTTCTGATAAAAAAATGTATGTTTTCCTAGCCAAAAAAAAATGTATACAAAATATTGTTTTATTCTCTTTTTCAAGAAGCCCCAATTAGGCTCCTATTTGCAATTTTAACGCTAGAAAACGGAGATTTTCAAGTGACCCCCATCTCGGGGCGACTTGAGAAATACCCTTTAAAATTTTTTTACAGAAAAGGGGTGGGAGATGGATAAATCATTTTCACGGGAATCAATAGCCAAGGGTCAAAAGTAATCTAAAGTAATTTTTGTTTGGCTGAAAACGCACCACTCTGGTGTGTGCAATTGGTTAAATTCCAAAAGTGCTATCAAGTCACCCCGTTTTACGGTATGTATTTTTAAAGTCTAAAGTAAATTTGATATTTGAGGCGGTGCATAGTCGGATTTTGTTTCTTGAAAAATATTTATCTTAACCAAAGCTAAGCCAAACGAAGAAAAATTCTAAAATAGCGGATCCGAAGCTGCTATACAGTGTGTCTGTCTACTTAAGCTGGAACCATAGGGAAAACTTTGTTTATTATTGGTTTTATGAAAAAAAGTTATTCTTCATAAAAGTTCTGCATGGTCTAAAACTAAAAATGCAACCTTCAGTTATCAAAATTTCCCAGTCATAATATACGAGGTATATCAGAAATTACGAATTTTGCTCAAGAGTAAAGTACCTTTATTTTTGACAACAGTGTACAGAAGAATGTTATGAAAAAAGTTATTTTGAATTAAAAGTTATTCAAATATACAATGACAGTTATTTAGCCTGAAAATTTATATTTTGTGATTATTTACTAATCATTCCGTATTAATACTGAAATGGGAAAACTCATCTTGAAAAAAAAATTTTTGTTCGTCGTAAAAATGTCGCGCTTTTTAAATTGAGTATAATGAGAACACTTTACTGACCTTACCGCTCGGTTTTTCTAGAATTTCCTATAAATTATGGACTAAATTTAGATGTGTATTTTGGGTTTGCTCGTGGGGCGTGGTCCATAAATAATTTCGCCTGCAGCGCTTTCGTTCGCAGCGAGTTTTTTCTCCTTGTTGCTACCGCTGGTGTCTTGGTTTTTAAGTTTATAAAATTACTCATTTTCAGGCGCGGAACTACTATGCAGCAAGACCATGCAACGCGGGGGGGCCAGGCGTCCAGGGGGCCCACGGCCCAAAGTGACCTCCGGTTACGCAAGGCGATACCTTCGCCACTTCAAAAAGTGTTTTTTTCTTACCCAACACTAATTTATTATGATTTAATACTATGATCAAGTAAAGGAGTTCCTACACATCTGTCGATCGCCTTAGATTTTAAGAACCTTTACAATTTTTTTTTGTAATAAAAAAGCATATTCGTTTTGCAAATAAGTTAAGTTTTTGTCTTGTTTGTGTTGAATAAGTATAGTGTCACGCAATGCTGAGCTCCTCTGAAAGTGGGGCACAAGGCCCAGACCCACCGGGCCTAGTAGGAATATAGCTCCTTTATAAAGGTTTTCGTAAAATGAATTTAAAGGAAAAGATACATAATAAGATCGAATTAGAATCTCATACAGGGCAGGTTAAAATAAGAAGTTACTTTAAACAAGTCGCAAAAATAAGTTATTTCATTTTTCAAATAATTGGGATTTATATGTTAAGGCCTCTTATATTTTCGACAAAAAACACTGACTTATTTTCAGACCAAATGTTTCTAAGCAGTTAAAAACTAAATATCTCTGTTTTTAGTCAGTTTGCCATGGAAACAATTTTATAAAATAGAACAGAATTGATATTTTTATGAAAGATGTGAAAAAGATTATTAACATCAAAAGCATAGCTTACTAGTAATATACTAATCTACGAATAAATTTAATTGAAAAGTTGTTCAATGGGTCAATTTAGGGAAAATACATTACATAAATGCATTGAACAAACCAGACGTCATGTTGAACAATTTTTCAAATATTTTTTTTGTAAATTATTATTAGTAAGCTGAAATACATTTATTTCATTGAAATATAATTTATCTTTCATTTTATACAATAATTGTTTTCGCGGCTAACTGATGACTAAACATTGTGACATTCAGTTATTAACTTTGGTCAGAAAATTAGTTATAAATGGTTAATCGAGTGAAATATCTCTTAACATATTTTTTGTTCAGAATATAAGAAGATTTAACATGCAAGTCTAAATTACCCACAACAACAAACCCGTTTGACCTATTTACTTTCCTGTGCTTGTGATGAATTTGAAATTTGTGTATAATATTACCATTATTTGTTTTGCAAAACATCTTTCGCCTTCGGTTTTCTAGAATCATATTTGTTCATAAATGATAGAATGAAAAATTGTTAAAAATTATAATTTGTTTTCTAAAGAGTTTGCCGTGTAGATATGACAACACCGACCGTCGTCAGTAGCGGCCATGTAAATTTTCAGATTTTATATAAAGTGTATAATTTTGTTTAATAATTCAAAGCGACATTTATGGTTATTTTTTTTCAATTTATTTTCATCTCAGGATATGTCGGTTTAAATATAATACGTCATTTCCATAACACCCTGTATACAGAGTGTTTCGTATAAAAAAATAAATGTAACATCAACGCTTGACAATGGATGACGTTATTGACATATGGAATACACAGTCAATAGCAACAGTTTAGCCCTATCGATTGTCGAAAATCCTGATTTGAAATCACTTTCCGTTCTTCTGTAATTAAACCGTTCCGGAATATTTTCCCATCCCCGTATGTTTCTTGCTAAGGAGCGAAAATATTTTTCAAATAGCCTCTCATTAAGCAATTATTGTGTGTAAATAAATTCAAGATAATTTGTTATACTGACTTAAATAAATAATTAAATTTATTTTATCAAATTTGACATTCTACGTTGAAGCAAAAGCTTCAGTGTTTAATTTTATTCTTATGTAGTTTCGCTCTTCGTAGCACCGTTGAAACACACAGAAATTTGATTCTGCAGTGACGTGAAACGCGGGGAGGAAATTTTGTGTTTGTTTATTATACCGGCGTTGGTGTTTTTCTAATTAATATTTTTTAACTATCAGTTACGTGATGGATCAGACAGTAATTAGAAATAAACATTTGAAGAGTCAAGCAAAATAACTCGTGACAAATATTTACAACGTATGGAAAGTAGAGGGGGAACAATAATTAAACATTAATACCGGTCAGATGAACATTTTAAGAAAAAAAATATATAGTAACTTTTCAAGGAGAATCCAACTGCGGAATCAACACGTCAGTGTATTTATTCACTTTCCACTTAATAAAGTATTGTTTGAGTACGCCTAGATATGCTGAGATGCTTTCTAGCATGAGTTTTATACATTTTTCTCGCTTCGCTCTTCATAAGGACACGTTCAAATAAAACTGGACCAACAATATGTGTAATGTGTATAAGATTTGAAAATGTAAATATGGTGACTGCAAAAATTTTGCCATTATTTCACAATTATTCAACGTAAATCTGAGAGGATGATTTCACCCACTGACGCTTCTTGATCTATCCCCTTTTCATCTTTCCATTAAACAAGCCATGATATCAACCTGGGGCGGAGACCGCATAATAGGTCAGAACCACCGACCTATATCTATGGATAGCCAAACTCTAAAAGTAAAAGTTTCAAATTTATGGCCTCGCGCATGTAAGCAAAGCTGATCATCAGATGTCATGCGCAATGTCGACTGATTTACCTTATCCGACGAACAGGACCGTACTTCGCCCTTAATGATAATGATTACACGGCAATATTTTGGCACATCAATATAGTATCAATATGTATAGTTCCTTCTTTACTGGGAAATAAATAATCTATAAAAGAAGGCGTTGTGACCATCACTGAAAAGCCACTTTTAGAATTGATTTTGATATTTATGTCCATGTATCAATAGATTTTTAATATTACATTGTAACATCCCTACGACTGATTTCGGTTCTGGATGGTCGTCGTTGGTTTGCAACCAAACCGGCACCAATACGGAGGGGTTGCCTATACGACGGTGACAAAAGACGAGCAACCTTTAAAAATATAACCGGCAAAACGTGCGCACCAACCCATTTTCTCACTAATAAAATTTAACTTTTTACTGCGCATCCCCTAAGTTACACATATCCATAGTTATAGGTAAGTGGTCAGAACCGATTTTTTTTTTGAATGTCCGTCCACTAGTAGAGGAAATTTTATTTCTGCTATAGAGTAGAACGTAGAGTAGAACGACAAAATAGCCAGTTTTCGAAGCATAAAATGAAATTTTGACAATTTGGCCAAATTTCATTTTCTGCTGGTGTCAGTTGGGCTTTCAGGCATCTAAGGATACTTATGATGCAATGTTCCATCTGTTGGAGAATGTTTATATGGGTTTAAATGAGGGTAGTGTGGCTGCAGCAGTGTTCTGTGACTTGTCAAATTCCTTTGATTGCGTGAGTCACGAAATACTGCTGCAGAAACTTAATCGCTAGGGATTTAGAAGGGTGGCGTATGATTGGTTCTCTTCCTATTTGTTGGACAGGGAGCAGTTTGTACGTTGTGGCGATGAGAGGTCTGGTGTGAAGGGTGTTGAGCATGAAGTTCCTCAGGAATCAGTTCTTGGTCCCATCCTATTTTCATTATACCTTAACGACCTTCCCACCCTCGACATTCGAGGTTGTTTTACTGTATTTGCGGATGATACTACCATCTTGTGGGTTGGCGAGGACTCGGAGATGCTGGGAGATGTCATTTCCTGTATAAAGAGATGTTTCGATGATAACCATCTTTCTTTAAACATTAATAAAACCAGTGTAATTTTTTTTAGGTCGGCGTTGCGGGAAACTAACGTGGAAAGTTTACGTGTTATGAATTAGGGTTGCGCTAAGTTCTTAGATCTTTATATTGACTCTGAGCTAAAATTTAAAGAACATAAAATATAGTACCTATGTTTAAACAAAAAAAACTAGCGTCTGGCTATTATGATGTTCGAGTGGTGAGTAAGGAATTGGAATCATTTATGGCAAAAACAACTTATTACTCGCTTATTGAGTCCCATTTGAGATACGGGGTTGCCTTTTGGGGTTTCTGCTGTCCAGGACTATTTAACTCCGTTTTCGTGTTACACAAGAGAGCAATAAGGTACTTGTGCCGAGCGGGAACTAGGGATAATTGCAGGCCCTTATTCTTGCAGATGGGTATTTTGACGTTACCATGCATCTTTATTTTAGAAACTGTCTCCCTGGTCCACAAGAAAGTTAAAAGTGTTGTATCTACCAATATGCATAACACACGTCATGGGAATCTCTTCGAATTCCAAGGAGTAGAGTTGCCAAGAATTCTATCATTTATGAAAGCTTAAATTTACCTGCTAGTGTCCATTAATGACATTAAGGTATTTGGGAGAAGGGTAAAGAGCATTTTGAGGTCGAAGGCACTAAGTCACAGTATGTTTTGTGGCGTAGTTCGTGTATGTTTTTGTTTTTATTATGTAATAAGATTTTAAATATTTTATTTTTTATTAATTTTTTTATTGTATTCTTTTAAGATGTCTCAGTTTTTGTGTTTCTGTTCATATTTATATTTTTTATATACCTCTGGGTGCTTTGTAAATGAGAATTTCTATTAATGGCGTCTGTGAGTCGGACGAACATCGAAATATTTTCAGCCGCAACAAGAGTACCTCCCTCATTTGGGTTGCGCAACCCCTCAAAATGGCCAAAACCGCCACCCCAGAGGTGTTAAACGCACTTTAAGAGGTTTCCCTCGGCGTTGGTGTTTTTCTAATTAATATTTTTTAACTATCAGTTACGTGATGGATCAGACAGTAATTAGAAATAAACATTTGAAGAGTCAAGCAAAATAACTCGTGACAAATATTTACAACATATGGAAAGTAGAGGGGGAACAATAATTAAACATTAACACCGGTCAGATGAACATTTTAAGAAAAAAAATATATAGTAACTTTTCAAGGAGAATCCAACTGCGGAATCAACACGTCAGTGTATTTATTCACTTTCCACTTAATAAAGTATTGTTTGAGTACGCCTAGATATGCTGATATGCTTTCTAGCATGAGTTTTATACATTTTTCTCGCTTCGCTCTTCATAAGGACACGTTCAAATAAAACTGGACCAACAATATGTGTAATGTGTATAAGATTTGAAAATGTAAATATGGTGACTGCAAAAATTTTGCCATTATTTCACAATTATTCAACGTAAATCTGAGAGGATGATTTCACCCACTGACGCTTCTTGATCTATCCCCTTTTCATCTTTCCATTAAACAAGCCATGATATCAACCTGGGGCGGAGACCGCATAATAGGTCAGAACCACCGACCTATATCTATGGATAGCCAAACTCTAAAAGTAAAAGTTTCAAATTTATGGCCTCGCGCATGTAATAAGATTTTAAATATTTTATTTTTTATTAATTTTTTTATTGTATTCTTTTAAGATGTCTCAGTTTTTGTGTTTCTGTTCATATTTATATTTTTTATATACCTCTGGGTGCTTTGTAAATGAGAATTTCTATTAATGGCGTCTGTGAGTCGGACGAACATCGAAATATTTTCAGCCGCAACAAGAGTACCTCCCTCATTTGGGTTGCGCAACCCCTCAAAATGGCCAAAACCGCCACCCCAGAGGTGTTAAACGCACTTTAAGAGGTTTCCCTGCAGAGAAACACACTTTCCCCCCGTGTTCGAGGATGCTGAGCACGGTGGTGGTGTTGGATATCGCGTTCGACCCCTTCCAACTCCTTCACCGGCCAATACTCGCCCCTGAAAGGGGTGATTTTCCTTCGAAATCGGGGAGGGGAGGTACTCTTGTTCAAGCTGAAAATATTTCGATTTTTCGGGCTTTTTTCCGACTCACAGACGCCACTATATTCTTCATACAATAAAGTATATTTTGATTTGATTTGATTTGCTTCCATTAATTCTAATCAGAACTTCTTATCTTTAAAACTATAAGTAATTGATCCCCTAAAACGGTTATTGGGCCGCTTTTCGGATAAAGCTAAAAAACACCGAAATATTAAGCGAATAAGAGCGAAATGGCAAAAGTGGAACTACACATAACTCTTAAGTCAATTAACCGAAAACAAATTAGCCCCGGTCAATTTTGACCGAATGCGTCCACTGGCCGACTTCGTCAAATAGCCAAAATATTTCTATATTAACTTCTATAATCTAAATTAACATTGAAGTGTTGTCCATGACTTTTTTGCAAACGTTTAAATTTTAAAAATTTTATTTATTCCATAATCAATGGTTAGTTACTTAATTGAATAATAATAAATATTCATGATGTTTTGGTATGTAAGTAGCGAAAAAAAAAAAGAATGCATATTTTGTATCAAATTTTATTATCAGTCACATTTAAGTGGCACAAGGCCAATCTTTATTATTATATTGATTTTTGGTTAAAACAATAAGAATATTAACAAACCTTTTAAAAACTAAATATAGTAATTAAAAAGACATTACATTTTAAAATAGTTATTTCTACCGGTAATCAGTTTATAAAAATAGAATATTATACCTATATTACCTCCATTAACGAAGAAATAACTATGAAAGTGTATTATACAGGGTGTTCGTTAATTAATGGTACATTGGAAAAACCACAGACTCCTTACGTACTTAACTGTATCCGAAAGTTGATATTAACTGAGATACAGGGTGTTAAAATTAAAACTTCATTTTTGCTTCTCTCTAATAACTTTGAGAGAAACAAACGTTTTTTTACAAAATTTGTGCAATTATAGTTTTTTAGGACGAGAATTGATTTTGTTATGAAAATTTAATTTGCAATGTAGGGTGCGCTGTCTGCGGCATTATTTGCACATTTATTAGGTCATAACTTTTTTGTGCCTCAGTGTATTTAAGTTTTTAATGAAAATAATAATTTGCTCATATTTATTATTTAAAACAGGTAGGTATACTAAGTTCAGGTCGCCCAGAGTTACCGATTCGGAGATATTTGAATTAAATTGTTTAGTGCACCCTGCCCAATTATAATTAATTTGCAAATAAAAATTATTTTTTAAAGTAACCTATGAGAAAACAAATAAAATTTAGAGATGCAGTTGCTATGGAACAGAAAATGTTTCATTTTTGAGTTTATCGTACGTTTGTGTTTTGATTCAATCCAATTGTTGTATTTATTATTCCCAATTACCATTACTAGAACATTAATTATCATGTAAAAGTTAATTGGTAAGAAGTAACAAAATATTATTTGCTTGCCTGAGCTAACGCACTAAACAATCTAAATGCAAATATCTCCGAAACGGCAACTCTGGGCGTCCTGAACTTAGTATATCTTTTTTACGTAATAAATATGAGAACAGTATTATTTTCATTAAAAGCTTAAATACACCAAGGCACAAAAAAGTTAAGACCTAATAAAAGTGTGAAAAATGCCGCAGACAGCACAGACTACATTCTACATTAAAATTTCACAAAGAAAGGAAACCATAATCGCCAAATTCTGTATCTCCGTTAATATCAACTTTCGGATATAACTAGGTAAGTATAATTAAATCCTAATATTTTTACGCAAGGAGTCTGTGGATTTTCCATGTACCATTAATTAGTGGACACCCTGTATAGGAAACACTCTAAGGGCAGTGTCCGAAATATTTAGGTTCATTTTCCTGACACGCCATTTCATAAATTAAATGTATCATTAGTAAAGTCCAAAATGTTCTCGATGGGCGTTTTCACACTTATTGACACGGCGCCGACACGACTCCAGTGGACGGCAAATCTCATATAATCAAATGGCTTTCAGACTAACCGATATGTCGTTGTCGTGTCGCTGCCGGCCTAACTTGTCACCAAGAAGGAGTCGTCGCACAGGTCGTGTCGTCCTCGATTTTGAATTTAATTTGTGATGTGTGAGTTTGTGAAAAGTAAAAAAAAGACGTATTTAAGTATGATATGGTTCCTCTAATACAGTGGTCCTCAACCGGTGGTCCGTGACTCACTTCCAGATGGTCCGCAAGGAGACACTTTGTACATCCCGAGCGAGTGGGCAGATCTGCTAATACCAAATCTGCTGTGATCCGGAGAGTTATTTGCAATCAATTCAACGTTAAAGCTAGGGGACCTACCGAACAAACCTGATGATATCTACCAAGAGGTCACCGAATTGCAGGATGAAGGCACATGCAAAGACACTTTTAGTTCATATATAAGCCTCGAGGAGTTTTGGTGCAAGAAAGCACTTTCTTATCCGAAGTTTCGTGAAATTGCTTCCAAATATCTGGAAATCTTTTTCAGAACTTATCTTTGTGAACAAGGATTCTCGGCGTTATTTACAGAAACCGGTTGGACGCAGGCGACGATATGCTCGTAACTTTTTTAGAGAAACAGTTTTGCTTATGTTTTTAGGTTGTTTGGTTCATTAAAATTAGGTCTTTATATTTTTATAATAATATAATATGTTGTTCCTAACGCAATGGTTTTCTAGCATTTACCATGGTGGTGGTCAAAAAATGTTTCGCTTGCGGCTTTTGTGCGCATTCTCACCACTACAACCCGTTATACGTGGTCCTTGAAGAGTTCAAGTTTTACTTGGTCCGCAATCTCTTAAAGGTTGAGAATCACTGCTCTAATAGAACAAAACCATGTCTTTGGGACATAATAAATGAAAACAGCAATAAATCATTCCGCTTGTGTCCTTCAGATGCATGGTAACTAATGTCCGATATTTGAAAGAGTTGCTAAAAATAAAAATATCAGTGAGCAACTCGAAAAAATTAAGGCAGAGTTAGAAAGTAAGAATATCATTGATCAGCTGAAAAAGGAAACTTCATGAAAGTTGAAGGCATTAGAAACTTAAATTGTTAGTTATAAGCAGGTTTTCTATAAAATGTACAGAGAAACCAACATCCAGCCACCTCAAAAATTACATGGGATCCATCACCGGGTATAATACTAAAAGCAATATACACTAAGAGTACTACCGATATAAATTTTTTTACTACAATAGCAAAAAAAATACCTACATATCATTCAGATATCATTTATTTTATGCAGATGACCTAAACTTTTACAATGGGTTGAAAAGTGTTTTACAATTAGTTTTACTGGTAATTACAACAAAATAATTTTTAACTATGCAGGGTGTTTCCTAACCTCGCTGAAAAAATGAAGAAGTTGAATCCTCACCTCATTTTAAGACGAGAATGTGGTATAATAGTATTTCGAATGTCGCTTCGTTTTCGAAATACAGGGTGTTAAAAAAAATATTGTACATATTCTTCATTTTATTAATAATGCCAATGATTTGACAATGCATATGATTTAAAAATTTTGAATAATTAACTCATATGAACAAAAGTCAAATAAATTGCTGCAAATGTCCTCTAGGATAAATGTGGTTGCCATGGAACAAAGCAGAGCCTAACTAACTAAAGAATTAAGGTACTCTGTTACCCAGATTCCCGCAAATGAATTAAGTGTAAAATTTAAAAATGACAGACCCAAAGTAAAGTGATCTAATCCTGTATGTAGTTTTTTTTAGTTAGGCAACTTTTTTTTTTAAATTGTAATCCGTTTTTTTCTCGCAGGTTCCGAACCTTCATTAAAAAACAAGCAACTTTCGTCCCAAACATTTTTTTATTCGAATCGATCCTGAACTTTTCAACGACGAATAATTGTTACACTACCAACAAGATGGAGTCCCAGCTCATTTCACGGTACCTGTTCAACAATGGTTAAACGATCATTTTCCTGGACAGTGGATCGGGCGGTGCGGCCCCGTATTATGGCCAGCAAGATCACCAGACTTAACGCCGATGGATTTCTTTTTCTGGGGGTTCATCAAGTCGATTGTGGATCGTACGAGGACGTAGAATCTTCAGGAGTTGCGACAAAAAATCACCGCTGCCTGTAGAGAAAATGTGACTCCCGAAATTTTAGAACGAGTGCGAGAAGGGTTTCAGAGTCGTTTGTACTTTTGTATGGAAAGAAACGGGGAGCATTTTGAACAAAATTGTTCAAATACCAATGTATGAAAAAATAATATTTTTCCAGACCACCCGATGATACCTTATACAATAAGGGCGTATTTAGTATACACAGTAGCACTTAAAAATACTATTTCAGATTGAATGCAGGTGGTTGCATCCTATCAATAGAGAGGGCTACCTTCTCTTGGTAGTGCCATTCAATCTGAAATAGTATTTTAAAGTGCTACTGTGTAGACTAAATACGCCCTTATTGTATAAGGTATCATCGGGTCATCTGGAAAAATATTATTTTTCCATACATTAGTATTTGATATTAATACCACCTGATAAGTATAGACTTCTTATTTCTTAAATAGATTTCTCAAAATTGTTTCTGATTTCATTTTGCCACGTACTTTGTCTGAGTTCAGGATCGATTCGAATAAAAAAATGTTTGGGACGAAAGTTGCTTGTTTATTAATGAAGGTTCGGAACCTGCAAGAAAATAAACGGGTTCCCATTTTACAAAAAAAGTTGTCCTGCGCAGGGCACCACCTGAACACCGGAGGTGAAAAAAACTTGCGCCATTCGATTTCCCCCTCAAAACTACGAAAATCATCTGAGTAGGTCAAAATCAAAAAAATGCAATCTGAGCGAGAAAAAAGGGTGTTCGGGTTTTAAAAGGACACCCTGTATAAGACTATTAACTCCAAGGTTGACTATATTGACTTTTAATATCAATACCAGTGACTGTACCATCGACGACTTTGACTTGCACAGGCATTTAATGTGACATTTAGCCATACTAATAGTAGTGCAAATTCATCTTTAAATAGAATGCTAATACGTACTGCAGCAATATACATCTATTTTTCATCTCCCTTAATACCGTTAAAAAATCACTTAAATATGTTTTTCTAGAGATATTATTATTTATTTTTTTTTGTATAATTTAATATTAGACTAAAGGTGTATCGAAACGTTTCAAGCTTGTTGTTAGTTGTAGAATTTGTAAATTGCGGACACTCCTGTTGGGTATATCCTGTATTTCGATACATGCATCGAATAACATTGTAAGTGACATTTTGACAAATTTCAGAGTTAAAAACAAATTTCAATGTTTAAAACCTACAATTTGGTTTTTTAGCTTAATTTTTTTTTAAATGGCTCTTTCATCCCATTTGTATCTGATTATTTGGTATTTTACCTGTAGTATCATGGTAAAGTAATATATCCGAATCTTTTATGTCTTCTCCTGTAAGAAAACGATTTGTCACTTACAATGTTATTCGATGCATGTATCGATTTGTCCCAAGGAAATAAATAAAGAAATTAACAGGAACATAATCTTAATATTATGTCAAAGTCGTTATAGAAAAATACCCTCGCAATTTCGTTATATAAAATACCAACTAAATCATTGACAAATAATTATAATTTATTAGATATCAAATATTAACATAAGTAAAACGTAAAATTTTATGATAACAATATAAAAAATGTAATTTTGAATGTAAATATAAATATTCATAAAAAGGACGCATCCCGTGCCATCTGCTATAAATTAAAAATTTATTAATTGTTAAAGCAAAATAAATATTAGTGCCGTAAACGTCAAGTGTAGGCTCCAATATGTCAAAATTTCTTATTTTAATATGCTGAATTGTAAATTTCGTGTTATCTTATTTTAAAAT
Organism: Barypeithes pellucidus; assembly: GCA_963991005.1. Taxonomy (NCBI): domain Eukaryota; kingdom Metazoa; phylum Arthropoda; class Insecta; order Coleoptera; family Curculionidae; genus Barypeithes; species Barypeithes pellucidus. Next base: position 33,429,655 of record OZ022562.1, read on the forward strand.
TTTTACAAAAAATCACTTTAAAGTAACGTTAGATAATGTATTTATTTACTTTAATGGCGACAGAAGGTCTATCACGTCACCAACTCATAAAAAAACACCTTTGCTGGTAGCGAACCCCGACCTTATATAGAAAGCAATCCTTTTTTAATGCTCCTTCTTTGGCCAATGGTACCAGGCAGTGTATTTTTAAAGTCCCATGAAACAATACAAATACAGTTTGCAATATTTGTGTTATATAATAGTACCGCTTCGATTATTATTTCTGTATATATTTTAAAATATCTTTCCTGTTGTGTACAGAAAGTATACTCTTTCGCACTAATTCCGAAAAGTTGTTCTTTTCAGCAGTAGTCCATACGGAAGAAACCCATAGCGCATAGCCCATAGCATAACGGCCAATGGTCGATATCTTTGGTTAATCTTAGGATTATTCATTTCAATGCAACCAGAGTACAAAATTAAATTCAAGTTCAGGGTTTGGCCGCCTCCAATTACGAAACGATCAAAGCTTGACAAACATTTTGAGTACAACGATAGAAATTTTCCAACATTCTACCTCCAAAAAAGTAAGTTGAAACCATGGTTATTTAAACTTGTAGCATAGTTTATTCAACGTAAATTCATAGAAACATTAATATTTCTAAGGTTTTCCATATCAGAGGTAAACTGCGGTCAATCAAATAGGTACAATATAGGAAAAATCCTTTAAGGCACTCTGGGAGTGGTGCGTGCACTGATAAAGCGATTCAGTTGGATTTGAATCGTTGGAGGTTATACTCGTTGGGAAACACGACCTCGGGAAGGTCGTTCCATAAGGATGACGTCCTCCAGATGAAAGAATTCTTAAATAATAAAGTTCGAGGAGTACTAAGCTTAATCACATATGGATGGGCGGCAGATTTTCGTCTTTCTGCTATTTACCGCTCTGGGCGGAATTAAGAAGGCAAGGTCAGCCGAGCATTTTCCATGGAACTATCTGTAAAAGAGAGTCAAATCCCCAACTTGTCTTCGATGTTCCAGGCTTTTTGGCAGCTCGTGGTCTCCGATCAGACGAATGGCCCTCCTTCCGATGGAATCCAGTAGCCGAATAGTATGTTCGGGTGGACAGCTCCAGACATAAGAGCAGTACTCTACTGACTCCAGACATGAGAGCAGTACTCTACTGATTATTGAAACTTTGTATTGTATCAAAAGTGGTTGAGGTGTGTACAACTTTTTGGTTCGGAAGAGTACACCAAGTTTCTGTGAAAGTATCTTGACGATTGCCACAACGTGGTTATGCCAAGCCATAATTCCTCCCAGATTGACGCCCAGCAAATTAAGAGGTCTTTGTTGAGGCGTGATACTTCATGCTATCTGCGAAGATGTGCGTCGGCAGCCGATGTTTGTGGATTCAAAGAGCAAGATGAGAGAAGTGTGCTATCGTCAGCAAAGCTAAATATCGGATTTTTAGTTTACACTAGAAGGTCGTTAATGTAGAGTAAGAAGAGGGTGGGAAACAATATGAACCCAACACCGGCATTGATGGTCAAGGTGTCTGAAAGAAATCCGTCGATCGCCACTTGCAGAGAGCGGTCCTTAAGAAAGATTTACTAAATACTAATAGTAAGGTAACAGTACATATAGAACTAAAAATACAGAAATACTGGCTCCTTGGAGATGGCCAAAGCCTAAAATAGAATTAGAATTCGAACTTTGGTGGCTTTAAAACGTCCAATTTTAAGATTGAGGCAAAAATATTGACCATTGGCCGTTTTTGAGCATATGCGCCAATCCACAAACTGTGATAAAAGTAATACTGATACTACTAGGCAGTTTATTAAATACTAAAACAAATAAGTACAGTTTGGAGAATTATTTTATATTTTTCGCCTTTGCATGTATCAATATTATTTTACTCAATATTGCGAGTAAACTTATTTTTATTCTCAAAGACACCCAACATATTGCAATAACATAAAGAGACGCAACAGTTGATAAGCCGGCAAGCATTAAAACAACTTTACTCTCATGTTAAATAAACATAATTCCCTCCATTACTACTCTATTATCTTTGATACTACAAGAGAATTTTATAGCAAAACATGTTTTTATTTTTTAAAATTTCCGATATAAGCACTAAAGTAAGTAACAGGCTGTGGAAAAAAAAGAGTAACAGTAAATACCATCAGGTATAAGGTCAGATAACAAGCAACCAATCTAAAATGTAGAATTACTGCTAAAGGTCCAGCATTGGCTAGACATCACCGGAGAGCGAGGGTAAATTTTACCTCTATAATAAGTTATTATGCTTACTTGTGCGAGGCTAAATGGTGTAGTATAGCAAAGATAATAGAATATCTACATCAAGATGCAAATTGACAAAAGACAAAGCTATAGTTTGACTTGAATTTTAACTTGACGTTGTTATTGTTGAACTCCACAGAGTATTTCAAATTTTACGGAAAAAACGAGTTCTTATTGTTACACTCCATATTTATAAAAATTAAGTATCAATGCGAATTATACAATTAGTACATTATATTTCTCGAAGAGATAATTCCACATTGAACAACAAATCGTTCAAATTTTTTACAGCTTCTGATTACTTTTGATTGTGCGTTTATTCCTTGGAGAAGTGTAGTTTTATATTGTCAGCTCATATTGGGCTTCTCACCTTTGCTGATTTCACGACATTTAAAGCTATTCCAGTATCGCTCAAGAATATTTTCGTCGTTTATACATTTATGGTACCTACAGATTGAGCCACCAGAGCTATAAATCCATTCTGTAGTTCAACTGATCAGGCATTTTACCGAAACTATTAGTACCAACTAGATTTCTATTATTATTATTATTATTAGGTTAAAGTTAGGTGGCTATGCCATTAGAACATATTGCTCACTGAGTCTGTATTACTAATTTTGTTATAATATATAAAAAATTCGATAATGTTCGATATCTGCTTGTCAAAAAGTTCTGCGTTTTGTATACAACTTCAAATAAAATTTCTCAACAACATAAGGTCATGGAACATTATTTTTTCTTATCTGAAATGTTCACCACTAATGTATTATGCAAATCCCCGATGTTGTGAAATGGCACTACACTTCTCTACGACAAGTACCAAATACACCCAATATAATGCATAATTTCATCATGAGGTAATTATCGGCTGATGAATGTCTCAGGGACTGTTCAATTTGGTCTCTCGGCAAAACCATTTAGGTTGATAGCATTCTCCTTCTCGCTGCAAGAGTTTATAATAGTTACTAATATCTTCTACATTGGCATTTAATTTCAACATGATTTTAATCATTCAATCTTTACGAAACACAAGATCCTCAGTATTTTAACGCAATACACCGAAACCTAACCTTCTCAACAAAATCTAGCTTACGCTTACTTATAATGACCAAGATAACTATGCAAGAAAATCCCAAGACTTAGCACCCGAAGTCATATACAATAACAACAACAACATAGGTGAACTATCCTATATTGTATTTCCAGAATATAATTTAACATTTCTAATGGACGGTGATTTTACAAAATCATTTATTGACACTGACCTAGCCAATAAATATTACCCTAAAAATATAGTTCACGATCCCTTTATAGTATCAAGTGCTTTTCATCAGGCTGCGCAACGATATAGTATGCAAATACCGGCTTCTTCTATTTTTAAATTACCTCATAACAAACACCTGAAGATCTACTTATTCAGATTTAATAAATTTTTTGATGGGTTAATAGGCTTAGATAACCTAAAAGAATTAATTATTGTTGAAGTTAATATTGGTTACGCTCATGGATTTTTAATCACGTGTGTGAGACCAAAGAGATGAAGATTTGTCTTCGAAATATGTGAGAAATATATTTTCTTTGTATATTCGAGAACCTCCCTTTCAAATTTCTGCAGAGTACCACAAACAATTTCGTATTGAAAGGTAACTCTACAGGCTGCTTTATTTATTTCCACATTTACATCGTTTTTTTCCAAAATATCCATCGAAAATCGCAGAAATTCAAAAAAGAACGCTTTTTAGAAATATTCACAGCGAGTTTTTCCGTAAATAACAACAAACTCATAGTTTCCATGTAACTAACAACAGAGAAATAAGATAAGTCACTTGATAATAATTTTTTTTTGGCTTTAATTTTGAATTTGGTAAATGGGTATTCAATTTTTGTTCATTCTATTTTCGGTTTAACAGTGTTTGTAAATAAAATATTGTATTATACGCATGTTAAAAATGTTTAACACTGACTGACTATAATGGAACTATAACTACTTACTTTACTTTTATTACTTGTTACTTGTTACTTGTACAAGTTTCTGCTTCATGCATTATTTATTTACTAATCTTATAAACCCCGCTTATTTTCAAATCTGAACAACTAATGGCCAAGAGCATCAGATTCAAAATAATAGAATAATGAATTATAAAAGTCGCCTGATATAAACCACTGTTAGAGAACAATATTTTAGCGAATTTTTCATTCTATTTTTAAAGAGATTTAAAATATTTACTTTGAAATCAAGGGTGTTTACTTTAGCAAACATTTTATTTAATTATTAATTTTTTACCTGTCTACGTACCAATTTAGATTTACTTAAGAATCTTTGGGCAATTAAGTACAGTTTTTCAGTGTTTGTGCAATTTTTTTTATCAGTTTAATAATTATACATATTTTTTGTTTGCCTAGTACATATTTAAGCACGTGTGTCCTACAAATACCATTTAAAATACTGTGTGTGTATTATGGTGTGGCTTATATGGGAAGGTAAACTACAGTCCTCTCTGTCAAAATGGCGGATGGACGCCATCTTGTAAAGTAAATTAAATAGGAAGAAGGGTCTTTCGATTCATCACTTTGAAGGTACTATCGAGTATGATGCCTGAATATTGCCTCTGTACTCGCAATAAAAACAGAATGACGGGGTTTTAAAAATTGCATACTACATAACTTGACATAGTATAGTAGGAATTAGAGAGCTTGAGTTTCTTGCATATTTCATGGTGCTCAACTTCAAAATGGCGGATGGGCGTCATCTTGTTAAAAAAAATTGAATAGGAAGTGAGGTCTTGTGATACATCATTCTAAAGATTCTATCGAGTACTTTACGATCCCAGAGTATTATCTTCCTATTTGTTCCCAAAACGAAATGGCGGCTTTTTAAAAATAATATTTACTTTTTGTCTTTTGCTATTTTAGTTCAGATTTTATAACTTTGCTGGCTGATAACACTAATCAATACAAAAATCCTCTTTATAAAAATATCGTGTATTTTGTAACATTTGGACTTAAACTAATATACAACTGACCCTCAAATGTTTATATTGGCCTCAGATTTCTTGGAAGGGTCGAATAGGCCCATTAATAGGTAATAAACGGTCGCCCCATTGTTGTTTGCAGTTTATTTGGATCTATGCTTGAAATATCCCTTTAGTCGTTACTAAATAATCATTTAGTAAACATATATTAATATTTTCGCTTAGATCTACGTGCATGGTAAAACGGTACCAAAAATGTCGATGCGTGTTTGCTTTAATAAAGCCGATACCTTCTGTTATATTTGTGGCGAAGTTACCGCGAAAGCGTACCAAAAACCGATATCTTCATTAGTAAAAAAGGCTTATGAACTGTACTTTGGATGCTATGTTGGCGATGAAGATAGGTCCTGGGCCCCAAAAATGTGTTGCAGTTCGTGCTCGAGAACATTGACTGGATGGCTGAAAGGTACTCATAAATCTATGCCATTCGCAGTTCCAATGGTTTGGAGGGAACCTCGTAATCGCGTAGATGATTGTTATTTTTGCATGACGAATATTAAAGGAATTACTAGCAAAACCAAGCGTAGCATTCAGTACCTCAATATTCCTTCTGCAATGCGACCAGTGCCACCTGAGAGTTACACGTTTGATTCCGAATCAGACTCCGGAAGTATTTCACCAGAAGCCGGACCAAGCTACATCCCTAGTTCTCATGATTTGCCTGATACACCTCATTTAATCACTCAAGGTGAATTAAATGACCTTGTTCGTGACTTGGACCTCCCGAAAACAAAAGCTGAACTTCTCGGATCCCGCCTGCAGCAGTGGAAGCTCTTGAGAAAAGGAGTGAAGGTGTCCATCTACAAGAAAAGGCAATCTACTCTCACAAATTTTTTTGCAGTGGAAGGTGATTTAGTATTTTGCCATGACATACTACCTAATGACCGAACTGAACTTACCATATACTCCCGATAAATGGAGACTGTTCATAAATTCGTCTAAAACAAGTCAAAAAGCTGTTAAACTTTTTAATGGAAACGAGCATCCATCGGTTCCTATAGGTCATTCGGTAAATATGAAAGAAACATATGGCAATCTCAAGATGTTACTAAGATGTGTAAAGTACGAAGATCACAAATGGAACATGTGCAGATTTAAAAGTGGTGTCGTTACTGACAGGACTGCAAGCAGGCTATACAAAATACTGTTGCTTTTTGTGTGAATGGGACAGCCGTGCAAGAGACAAACATTATAAAATTAAGGTTTGGCCTCCACGTGACACAATATTAAAAATTTGACCCGAGAACCATTAGTTCAGAAAGAAAAAATATATTTACCTCCACTTGACATTAAGCTGGGTCTGATCAAAAATGTTGTTAAAGCACTGGATAGAGAAGAAAATGCTTTCAAGTATTTAAAAGACAAATTTCCACGTATTAGTGAGGCCAAAATTAAAGAAGGAATTTTTGTTGGTCCCCAAATTAGTCAATTGTTTAAAGATGCGAACTTCAGGCAAATTTTAAGTGACAATGAAAGGCGGGCATGAAATGCATTTGAACGTATTTGCAACAATTTTCTTGGAAATAATAAATCAGAAAATTATCGTGAACTCTTGGAAGAACTACTCATGGCCTATCATATTTTAGAATGCAACATGTCACTAAAACTTCACTTTCTCCATTCTCATTTGGACTTTTTTCCTGAAAATTTAGGAACAGTATCAGATGAGCATGGAGAACGATTTCACCAAGATATTGCCTCCATAGAGAAAAGGTATACAGGAATGTGGAGCCCGAATATGTTAGCCGACTATGGCTGGACCCTAATACGAGACACATCCAGGAGTTCTTATAAAAGAAAGACGTTAGGGAAGTAAATATTAAATTTTAAATTATTTATAAATGTTTATAATGTACCTAAGCTAACTGTTAATAAAATATATTATAGGTTTTTAATTGTTCAAAGCATATGTCCCTCCCTTATCATTGGAGGCTGATATCGAAAATCTGAGGCCAGATCCGGATTCAGCAGGCCAAAATATATAAAATCCAGCCAAAATCATTCCAGGGAGGAAAAATTATTTTAAAAGTGTTCGTCAGTGTAATCAGCGCTTTATGTCAAGTTGTAAAATCTAAACTAGCCCTTATTTTTAATGCTTAATAGAAAATTATCATAAAATTTGTGAGTTTCTATTTGAAAATATATTTTTTTACATTTTTTCAATTTAACACACAGACTTAGTTGATGATGATGTACGAAATCTGTGTAGAATCTTGCGTAGAATCCAAAAATGTAATAATATGTACCGGTGTTCCATTTAAAATAAGCGAGTTGACTTCCGGTATAACCGGACGTGATAGATATATATGTCAATATATCTTCATTAAAAAGATCAGCATCTTTTAAAGTGAGTACCAATATTTCAAACAAATATCTTTTTAGGTCCCGAAATCTTTTAATAGGCCACCTTGATGACCCTGTATAATTTTTGTAAATAAGCTTCTCTTCTCGACCAAGAATAAATCGTCAGAGACTAAATATGCGTAAACCAAGAAATATAATGTACTATTCGCCTATATAAAAGAGAAAAAAAGTAATTTTTTGCTTATCAATGTTATTACGCTATATTACACACAACTAAAGTTTGCAAAAAATCCTTGTTAAAACAATAGTGGCGACGACGAAGTTTTTTTGCAATTCTCACATTTATTTTGACATTGAAGTTAATAACGATTCTCCAATACGTAGAATCAAACACCATGTAATAATATACAAAGAGCCTATCCATTAATTGGTTTTAATGAAAAGAACGTAGAAACATTAATATAACAATAATAACAAATATGGTAAAAATACGATCTAATAATTGTTTCATAAATATATTTACAGATAGCATGTAACAATCAATCAAATAATATGTAATTAAGTTTAAAATTGAAAAACTTTCGGTCAACACCAAAAGGTTCAGTCCATTTGCGTGCCGGACAGAGTTGTTTTAAATCTGCAAAAAATACACAAGGTCAGCGATGTTGTGGGAATTTGGCAAAATAAAAATTGGATTCAATTAGAAATAATTTTTTATTAGGTACTCTGTATGCAATTATTTCCCTAGTTTTATTAATTTGTCATTGGCGGTACGCCAGTTGAAGGAACTGGATAGTAATAATGCTTTTCTTGTGACGAACGGGATTCAAAGGATCTAGCATAAACGACTTGAGTGCGGGGCCCTGAAAAAAAATTATCAAAACAAACAATCAAATTTTAAAAATATGGGATTTATAACTAAAATTTCCCACCTAAATTTTGGTTATGCACAGCCTAAATTATGAGCGATACAATTTTTATATTACTGGACTTGGACTTCTACTCATTTTAAAATAATTAACAGAAAATTTTAAATTATTATTGACATTTCAATTATTTTTTATATGGTGAAATTTTCTCACCGCATGAAATAGAATAGAATTACAATGGTTTTTGATATTGATATTTGATTTTGTTTCGTAATTCATGAAGTAATCTAATCAATTACCGACCTTAAAAAAATCCAAGAAAATATCATAGAAAAGAAACCTCTAACTAATAATTTAGTAACTGTTAAAATATTTCAGTAAGCTGTTCAAAGAACGAACAACGAAAAAAGTAAGAAACTACATAATCAGGTGTTCAAAATGATTTAAGGTTATTCTCTAAGCACAAATAATATCTTCTAACTGCCACATAACAGTTTTTGTGAGATAAAATAAAACATGCGATAGAATATCAAACTTTTCAGCATTTGTAAATTTATGTTCCATATTTTCTGGAAAATAGAAAACCTCTTAAAACGCTCTCAAACGATCACAATGGGAATGTCAAGTGAAACAAAACACGCATCACCATCTTAATTTTTTTGTTTCAAGCGCCTACTTTTCTTTTAAATCCCGAATCAACAGAAATTTGAAATAATGTTCCTGTATTTTGATCACTTATTTGTGGTTTATTATTAAATTATTTGTTATTTATTGAACTAGTCCAACATAAGTAAAAATTTAGAGCTTACTTATGAGATATTATTTATAAGCATCCTCGAAAACGGGGGGGAATATATATTTGCCGCTGATACTTGAAAAAAAAATCACCCTTTTCAGGGGCGAGTATTGGCCGGTGGAGGGGTTGGAAGGAGCCGGACGCGATATCCAACACCATCACCGTGCTCAGCATCCTCGAGAACGGGGGGAAAGTGTGTTTCTCTGCTGGGAAACCTGTTGAAGCGCGTTTAACCCCTCTGGGGGGTGGTTTTTGGCCATTTTTGAGGGGTTGCGCATCCCAAATGAGAAATTATGACGCCGCCATCGTGTTCAGCATCTTCGAAAACGGAGGGGGGGGGGGGGGGGGGGGAAGGTACTCTTATTCCCGCTGAAAATATTTCGATTTTTCGGGCTTTTTTCCGACTCACAGACGCCACTAATTGAGTCTAAAGCTGAATACATAGTTGGCGTAACGTAATCCGTAAGACGTAACGGTAAGCCGTAAGAAAAATAAACATGTGATAGGCAACAGAACAATTCACAGTACATGAAAATGTAAGCAGTAAGAAAGTAAGAAATCGTTACAGCTCATTTCATATGTTACAGCTTACGGTATCGATTGAGATCGGTCATACTCGTGCAATGCATGCTGCCATGTCGACATCATCAATTTGTAAGTGTTTTAAACGGTTATTTGGTTAATAGCAGCACAACATTGCTCCCGATTTTATATTGATCACTTGTAATCATATTTTACAGTTGTAAATAAACAAACATAATGTCATGTATAAAACAAAACCATAACCTACAAATTCTTAACGGAACTATGAACGGGTATGTCCTTAATGCTTATGTCTTATCGACTACGGCTTAAGTCTTACGGCCTACGTGATGGCAACTATGAAGCTTAAGAGAACCACTTTAATATTTCTAGCGATATAAGATAGATTATAAAATATTACAATGATATTTTATTTTAAAAGCTGAGGACTTTGGAATCATCTTTCATCTTCCTAGCATATTTTAAATTTTATTAAATTTAATAATATGTACACGCTACTGAACTTCTCATTTTTCAAATTGAAATGGCCGATTTGATTTGAAGGTTTTGGCCAATTATTTATGTATATTGGTTATGGTAGGTTGTGCATATTGTGTTCATTTGCGGATGTTAAAACGTATATGCGATGAAAAATGTGTTATTTTTAATCACATCAATGAATCAAAACCATAAAAAATTCTGAATGAACTGGCAAAACCTAAATATAAAGACTTACACTGTACTATGTATGTATACTATTCTAAATTTATATAAAATCGATAGCCATAGCTTTTAAATAATAAATGAACTTTACGCAGCTGCAGTTAAAACTAATTAATAACCACAATATGGTATCTATATTGTATTATGTGTACAATTTGCCAGGCAAATTTAATTTAACTAGTTTTAACATATTATATTTAAACCGGCAATTCCTGAGATAGAGACAAATTGAAGAAAAATACCCTTAAATAGCACTTTCAATTCATTCAGCGGTAAAAATTACCTAACGTCAAACCAGAAAAACACCTGTGTGGTACATGTAAAAAAAAATTTAACGAAAGATGTCTAAATTTTGTAACAACTCGAAGAAAGTCCATCATTTCGTTCTATATGGAGCAGTAAAAAAAATTAAATCTAAAAGTCGTCCGAAACAAAAAAATATAGAGTTTCCGCGAGTTCTAGTGCTATTACAAAACTGTTTTTTCCTTATACATTTTTTTCCTAAAACAGGAATAAACGCTTGGGAAGAAAACTCGTTTACAGGTACTCCGGAATCTTGTTAAACCTTACGGTTTGTGAAATATTTCATATTTTGTAAAAATGTAGTAACAACTTTAATGATTAAATTCTCAACACCTATTCTTTTTTAAACCCAATTTCACACTGGAGTGTACTAACTGATCAAGTTTTGTGTCGCACTTATGAAAAATTCACTAACTTATACAAACAGTACGACTAAATAATTAAAGTTTGAAATGATAATAACTTGTTTAATTTAAATAATGCCGTGTATTATATGTGAGCAGCAGATGTAAAATTTAATTTTCTATCGAAAAATATAAAACTATACCACGTTTTCATGAAAAATGCAAATATTCATAAAACAGGCTGATTATAATCAATTTAATATTAATCAAGTCACCTATAGCATTTTCACAGATCAGAATTGGTTGTAAAAAACAGAGTTTACAGTAAATGTCAATTATTTTTATGTTTCGATGCAAATCGTCATTTAGTTGTTTTTTTATTGTTTTATTTAAAATGATAATCTATCCAAAGGAAGAACGAATTGATATGATTGTTATTCTTGGAGAATGTCTGCTAAACTGCTTACTTGCTTCACGAGTTTACGCTCAATAATTTCCTAACAAGAACCATATGACCAAACCAAAATAGTTTCGAGAGACGAATGACTCAATTTAGACAAACTGGGAGTATCGCGTAGCTTTCCGACATATAAGCCTAGCAGTGTTATCTAATGCCGCCTCCACACCAAACCAACGAAACAAAAACATCCAACAAAACAGAAACACAACAAACTAGCAATGTTCTGGAAACAAACCAAAACGAAAACCTGCGGCCACACTGGCGAGATAAAATGTCAACAAAAGTCTATATAGTAACGTTGTGGTTTCGGTCTTGTTTCGTGTTTCACCAACAAAACACCAACAATTATTTTTCAACAATTCAGCAACAAATCGGAAACATTTTATCAACTTTTATGTTTCACGAAACAAAACCAAAACTACATAGTTGACAATGGCGTAGCCCCAGGGGGCTAAGGGGACGATCTGTAAATGTCAGTTTTTAAATACTTAAATGTGTATTTAAAAATATAAACGCCCCAAAACCAGTTACCTCTCCAAGTATCTTGAAGCATTATCCAAACACCATGTAAATATAACACTTTTATCCTTCGAATATATTTTTTCTACTAGACAGGAAGAAGCGACTAATAGATAGATAAATATAATAAACCCTCGAAAAGAAATTAAAGAACCTAGATAATTTAGGAGCAATGAAAGATTCCTTCCTAAAACTAACAATCCAAAAAGCTACTTGAAGAAGGAGGTGATTTAATTTCATTTTATAAGTCAACAACATTGAGTCTCAATCAAATTAAATACAAATTGAGCATGTATCCAGTGGATTAAATAATAGTGGATTCTGTGAGTCGGGCGAACATACACGGATTTTCTACAGTAACCAGACTACTTCCCTCCCCCGTTTTCGAGGATGCTGAACACGAACACCCCCTCAAATGGGCCAAAAACCACCCCCAAGAGGGAAAATTGAAAATATTTGCATGAAGCTGCCCGATATCGAATTCCTTCCGTTTCCGGGGTCGCGGAGTACTCTCGCACCCTTAAATATTGCACCCGATGCTAAACCACCCCCCCCCTCTCCCAAAGCGATGAAACTACCCTCCAAGGGGGTGCATCGACTGCTGACGGCTTTAAACCAACAAAATCGTCTGACCGCCCGTTTCTGGGGTTGCTGAAGACGATCGCGGCCTCGAAAACGGTCTCCGGTGCCAACCCCCAACAGAGCGATGAAACTACCCTCCAAGGGGGTGAATCGCCTGCGGGCGACTTTAAACGGGAAACATTGTGTGACCGCCCGTTTTCGAGGTCGCTGAAGACGATCGCGGCCTCGAAACCAGTCTCCGGTGCCAAGCCTATAAATCTATGTGTATTTCAGCCTCTCGCCCGACTCACAGAATCCACTAAGTAATGACGGGTTAAACACCAAAGAACACAGAAGGTTACCATGCTTGCCAAGTGGTATTATAATAAAAAATAAAGCTATACTACTATTCTAATACAGTTAGATATTAAATTAATAATTTAAATTGGATAGTACTACCACCAAAGATTTTTTAAATCTCCAGATAGAGAAATGTACATTTGTAGCTTACGCAACGAATACAAAAAGCATTTCCCACCTCTTTCGGTCATTATTGCAGCATAGCCAGATTGTCATATTTATCGCAAAGGTATCTTGCAAAATCGCAATTAAAAATTTCTTAATTGGCAATTACAACTGGTTTAAGGTTAATCTGCAATTGCTCTTAAAATAATTTTGTTTCCCAATAATTTTACTATAAACTGTGAAAAGGCGATGAGAGATTATTTAAAAAAATATTATTAAACTTAAAAGTATCAAACGAATCTGGAACTAATCCGACTGTACTCTGGCAACATCTATTTTTATTTTATTATGCGCTAGGATCCCTAGAGACAAACTATGAATGGCTAAAAATCTGTGAGTATTTATATATTTTGGTTGTTTGTGTTTTTTTGTTTATATTGGTGAAAAATCGTCTTTATTATAAACAATCATGGTGCAATCATGTCTAGTTTGTAAAAGAGTGGATCATTTAAATAAGAATTTATCTTTTCATCGGTAAGTATGGTTATGTTTTAATCGTTAACCATTTGATATAACTATATTTCAACATTGTTGCCATTCAGCGCACACACAATACATGTAGTTCTCTCTTTCACCCATTATTGATTTTCAATAATATTTCACACAATCATAGCGTCACTTTGTGAGTGTTATGAATGGATTATTGGACCTGTGACTACCATGAATACCTTATTATTTAAGCTATTTATCTTCAAGTGGTTAGGAAATGATTTCCATACGAATTTATACGGTTGAATGTATATTGGTTGAATAAAAATTTTTATGATATTAAATTACCTATGAAACAAGCTAGCAATTAAAGGGCTAACATTACAGAACCTAATATATTCATGGCAGGACAGGAAATCCCACTGGCTTTATCTATTAATTTGCTGGGCGTCAATCTGGGAGGAAATATGTCTTGGCATAACCATGTTGCGGCAATCGCCGAGATAGCGAAACTTGGTGTACTCTTCCGAACCCAAAAGTTGTACACACCTCAACAACTTTTGACACTATACAAAGTCCAGATTTGACCATCACTGGAGTACTGCTCTCATGTCTGGAGCTCTGCACCCAAACAAACTCTTCGGCAACTGCATTCCATCGAAAGGAGGACCATTCGTCTGATCGGGGACCACGAGCTGACGAAGAACCTCGCCAGCCTAGAACATCGAAGACAGGTTGGGGATTTGACTATCTTTTACAGATATTTTCATGGAAAGTACTCGGCTAACCTACTCCTCGAACTTCATTATTTAAGAATTCTATGATATGGAGGACTTCATCCTTATGGAACGACCTTCCCGAGGTCGTTTTTTTCAACGATACAAAACCAACGTGAATCGCTTTTTCCACACACGCACCACTCCCAGAGTGAACTAAAGGATTTTTCCTTTAGTGCTTGTGTTTGATGATAAAAAATTGGACACAGGATAGAATATCAACTATACCAAGAATTCCTTATGGTGCCGGTGTAAGATATCTTTAGGTGATTAGGAAATGATCATATATACTTGGCGGGTGTTCGGGAAAAGTGATATAAGTAAAAAAATGAAGTTTTGAGGAAAACGCAAAAAAAGAAATTGCATAACTTTGATATGCTCTTATTACAACTACAAAATATTTCTTAAAATGTGTTCATCAAGTGTGTTTTTAATTAGCATTTTATTAAAATTTAAATCAACTAAGAAAATTTTTGAAAAAATCTCGACATATAACATTTTATACTTTCTTTATTGATTGCAAATAATAAACAAATATTTGATATAACTACCTATTTGGATCTTTTAATCGACAACTAAGAAGAAAAAACTTATAAAACACAAATAAACATGCATCAACTAAAGTTTTCTTCCTTTAATTATTAATGGTTATTTCAATCATTGCCATGACCTTCGCTGTCACTCGCAGTATATTACGAACATCCTGTTTGGTTATAAAATATTTGAAATTTTTATCAAATTCTGTAAATGCATAAGCTAAACTTAGTCTTTTTTCAACATAACAAAAACCCAGTACTACCTTATCTGAATAATCACTCTGGATGGGGGGTTACTCTGTCTCTGTGGGGTTCTTATATTACTTAGCTTGCTGTGAGAGGTTCGTATTGAATAATTGCTAATGTCTTTCAGTCGTCGCACTACCAAGTCTGAGAGGAAGTCAATACGGTAAATTAATACTTTTACATATGTCATATTTGTTTTAAAACTTGTTTTGTATTCAAGAACACCTGGATTTTGTGAAAATGTGAAAATCGTAACCATCTCATTGACCTCTATACTAATTTTTCTTCAATAGTATTAACTTTTCTTTGCATCCAGACAATTTTATGTAAAGAAGGAAACTCATAGAAATATTTTCTGAATATTTCCGTAACTAAAAAATACTTTTTATTTCCACAAAATCTGACTATGTGGCACGGATGTCTCCTGTGCAAATGTTAATATGAAACTTCACAATACCCGTTTGTAAAATGATATATATGTCGTTTGAAGATCATGGGGTAAACACTGCCATGAATCAAAAGTATAAACAACCATTGGAGAATCTTCTAAAGCAGCGTTTTCATATATGCGCTTGACTTCATAAGCATTTGATTCGTCCTTTTGATGCGTTTCAACCAGAGTTTGTTTTTCTTGCCTCTCGTGTTCATTAATGTTCTTTCCAGTATCATGTGAATGTTGTCGCATGTCGCGCAAGTTTGATTTTTATTCCCCAAGAACCGAACCCAAACACAAAATCGTCCACTAAATCTAAAGGGACAAATTAATTTGACGTCAAAATTAATTTGTATTCATTTTCAGTCCATTTTTAAAGGGAATAATGGTTTAATAGGCGACTTATACAAATTTTAATTATTTATATTATAGGGGAAAGAGAGGAATGTAAACATATACCATATTTCCAATGAATTTTCAACATAGGTTTTGGTCTATTTATATCACTGTTCCCAATTGATTTAATCTTTGCTGACAAAATACAAAAAAAAATTATTTATATCACTTTTCCCTAAACACTAATTTGGCTTGCGTACTTGCACATTAAGACACTAAGTAATTGAGTGTAAATTAAATAAATTTATAGCTGTATTCTCTATCGACAGATATGAATTTTTTGAAGTGATTACCATTTTCCCCGCCATTTATACGATTTACCAACACTGGTTGTGAGGGGGTTAAATACGTTATGTCATAATAAACCACACAAGATGATGGCTAATTGGTTGAATACAAATTTGTGTGATATTAAATTGCCTATGAAACAGCTATCAATTAAAGGGCTAAGTTAATTTATCAACCAAAGTTATTATGTATGAGTTTTCCAAAATTATTCTTTCTTTCAATCCACCCAGACATATTTTATGACGGAGGTAAAATAATATCACATAGATTAAATTAAATAATAAATAAAGATGTTTGTTTTACTACCAGTGGGCCAAGGGCTGGAAAACTAGAACACTGGCGATAAAAACAGATATCCGTGTTTATGCAAATTTACGGAAATGGTGTCAAAAAAAATTAAAGCAAGACGAAATTTGCAATTCTCATTTTAACCATAAGATATGACTGCACAAAGGTATTTGAGATATAATATTTATTATCGTTGACAATGACAGATTTGATTATATTTTAAGACATATTTAGGTGTGATGTCCAAATTTACCGGTTTAATTTTTTAAATATTGTTTTTTTGATTCGTAATTACTGATTTACTGTATTTTTATTATTTATTAAAATTATCAATGAAGAAGTACGTCAATCGAATATAAGGGTATTCTATTACCTAAATGCCCTCGATGAACAGTTTCTTTTTGCCAATAGGTATGTTATAATATTAAAATTTGGCTCTTCCCAAATTTCTTCATGTGGGGGTTTTTTAGTCATTTCAATTTATCTAGCAAATTGGCTATCAAAATATGAAGAAGTCAACGTAAGGAAGGGAGGGGAACATTCAGCCATGGGGAACATTCAGCCAGTTAAATTTATTCATACATTTTTCAAAAATCCCGCCAAATGTATACCAAACAGTATTGGTAACATAGTTTCCCACATCTTGAGTAAGTTGAAACGTATTTGTGCAAGTTTTGTAAATTTAAAGTGATAAAATTTGAAATTTGCTGTTTATTGAAATAATTTGAATTAGTTTTCACTCCGACTATAATATGTTCTTAATAGATGTTTTAATGGTGATTTCTAACCTAAAAATTATTCTGTTCAGTTAGAGTAAATTTTATTGTGAGACGGTCATATGGTGAACAATCGGCCGTCTCAGTGTAGGGAACTTTCGGCCGGTGGCCGAATGTAGCGCAAGTGAAAAGAAATCTTACCGACTTGTTTGATTTTGTTTTTCAGATGCTGCAAAAACGTATTTTAAAGACAAATAGAGTGTCTATTGATGAGGCGAATATAAAGCTGAATTTATAAACTCGACGTTGACGGTGTAGTTTGACGTTGACGGTATAGCTTAAACATATTGAAATGCATAAGACCATTTATATTTGATGATAACGGTGCAGTTTGACGGTGGGTGACGGCCGACATGAACCAATTTTATCTTTTGACGGTGGACAGTCGTAGCAACGCTCGTAGCAAGTTTACACAGCCAATCAAAATCGTGTTTGCCTGTCACGTGATATTTAGTAAATATTATTTTATTTTATACTATCTTATTAACCATTTTAAAGTGTACTATTGATAAGTGTTGATAATCATTCAGATCACATAAACACCAAAATTAATATAATCACATAAAAATACAGAAAAGCCGTGAAAAACAGGTTATGTTATCGTCGCCACCGTCAAGTTTATAAATCCAGCTTTTTACGGCACCGTCAAACAGCACCGTCAAACTGAACCGTCAATCGCCACCGTCGAGTTTATAAAATGGCCTTAAGACGCGCAATTATTAACGTTTTTAATGGGACATATTCAGAAAGACGGGCAGCGAGAGTACATGATATAAAAAGATCAACGCTACAAAGCAGGATAAAGAAAGTTTTGAGCAAGCAAACGAAAGAAGAGTATCTAAGACGTAATGGAGAAAGAGCAGACGATTCAGGAAACGATAGTATCGATGAAGAGTTTCCATACTCTAGTAAATACACAGTCAGACAAGTGTTTACTCATGATCAAGAGTTAGAGTTAGTCAAATATATCAAGAGATGCTCTGATATAAACTTTGGGCTTACTTTTCTTGATGTCCAGAAACTGGCATATCAGTATGCCATAGTCATACATAACTCTAATATTCCACCAGAATGGCATGACGCACAACAGACAAAGGACGGGTGGAGGAGAGGATTTATGCAAATGCACCAATCTCTGTCGCTACGTAAACCCGAAAGCACTAGTTTAAGCAGGAGCATTGCTTTCAATAAACATAAAGTGGATCAATTATTTGATAACTATAAATCGGAATTGCACCGATTTAAATTTCCACCGGAAAAAATATTTAACTTGCATGAAACTGGTGTGGCGACTGTGTTGAAACCAGTGAATGAAGTTACAACCTTTTGTTAAAAATCAAGTTTCACACGTTGCTTCCGCAGAAAAGGGCGAATTAGTTACTTTTGTAGGAATAATAAATGCCGCAGGGAAGTCACTACCCCCTATGTACCTCTTTCCTAGAATTAGGAATTTAGATGACTTCATGGTAGGTGCACCAGTTTCAAGCCTAGCATTAGGCAACAAATCAGGCTGGATGACAGCCGAAACATTTCCCTCTGTCCTAAAGCATATATTTACACAAACAAATTGTATCGTAGATAACCCTATTCTAGTTTTGCTTGACAATCATGAATCCGATGTGTCCTTAAATTGTGTTAAGTATTGCAAAGAAAATGGAATATGCATTCTGAGTTTTCCACCACACACCACACACCGACTTCAGCCACTCGATATAGGAATTTATGGACCATTTAAGTCCTACTGCAGTGTCGCTTTTAATGATTGGCTGACGTCGAACCCCGGTAAAACCATTTCGGTCAAAAATATACCTAGCTTAACCAATCTTGCTTACTTGAAAGCTTTTTCTGCGAAAAACATTATCAGCAGTTTTAAAAATCCTGGCATTTGGCCCTTAAACCGTTTAGCGTTTTCAGATGAAGACTTTGCTTCCAGTTATGTTACTGACAAACCTCGGCCAGATAAAGATGTGCGAAATGTGGCAGAAGGAACACAGATGGAGAGTAATAAAACTGAAGATAGGAAGGTACCTAATAGAACAAATAAAGGAAACCACCACCGAAGAAGAAACTACAAATCAAAACTTGGAAGGACAAGTGATGGATATGTCACTCAAAGACATAAATAAAAAATCCGCCATTCTAAGTGATAATTTTAATGGTATAATGACACATATAAAAAATAAAATAACTCCAGAAGCTGTTCCCCCTTAGAGAACAAACAGACTAAAACTAAGAGAGAACCAGGAAAGTCTAGAATTTATACAGATACTCCTGAGGAAGAAAGGCTCGAGGAACTAGAGAAAAGGAAAGCCGTAAAAATAAAAAAAGTAGTCCGTAATATATTAAGTTCTAGTGAGTCAGCTACACTACACAGAAATTCGAAAAAACTCATCAAAAAACCTAGACTTCAACAAATAGAGTTTACTTCGAGCGAATCGGAAATTTCACTCAATGATCCATCGGATGAAGACATTACCGAGGAATTAGAAAGTATTACAGAGTTGAGTGGTGATGAATTGGAAGAACATGATTTTGTACTTGTAAGATTTCCGGTTAAACAGATAATGATACACTTTGTGGGGCAAATTTCAAGTACTACTGATGCCATCCATACTATTAAATTTTTAAGAATATCCTCTACATTTTACTTTCCAATCGTAGAAGACATTAAGTGGATTATGATGATATCGTGGCCAAATTGACATCACCTTTGCGGTGTGGTACTGCAAGAACCTCTTCTTACTTTCAATTTTGCTATAACTTCGGAAATTTGGTAGTAAATTGATTTTGTTAATTAAGTTTGCGAAATGCTAAGAGATATTTTTAAGTTCCTGATGTTTCTGTAAAATTTACTTTGTAACCTTGTTTCCATTTTTGAGCACACATAAAGCATTCAGTTCAAATATTTTTATTTTTCTTTCAATAGTGCTATTTTTACAAAGTGGCCGAATGTACCCCGGTACCTGGCTGAAGGTGCCCCTAGTTGGGGAACATTCGCCGTTTTCCAAAATTTCAGATTTTCTTAATTTTTATTAAATGTAATTAAATTTGATTTGCTGGCTCTATGTATAGTTGCCAATAGTATACCCCATGCCACTGATATGATTTCCAGTTAATTATAAAAATTATCGTAATAAACAACAATCTTTGCTTGGGGGCCGAATGTTCCCCTCCTTCCCCTACTGACTTTATTAAAAATTATTAAAGTGCCTGATCGCAGGCATGCCCCTGGCTAAAAATGCTAGAACATAGATGGATTAATAGATATAATGTTAAATTGAACAATACAGGTCCGTTTGAAAAAAACCGACGGAAATTTGACATTTGTTTTACTCCGTCTATAAACGAAAAATAGACTCTTTAACCTTATTTGGACATTAAGCAAAAACAACCTAACCGATGCGCTAAAAGGTGTGAATTATTTTAAAGATAATATTGCAATTTGGACATTAAGACGGTTTTTACCGTCTCCCCCGGTACCCCCCCCCCCCCCCTATATACCGTGGTGTGTCTGTGGTAAGCGGTCCTTCGAAAACTAGTTCAAATGAGTGATTGCATTTATTGTATTTTTGAAATACATTTTATGTTCACCTCAGTAAGTATGCAAAAAGAAAAATCATGCTTTTTACCAACTCACAGTGCACGTTTTGAATTTGTGTCTGTTATAACTATAATCCTATTTATTACTACGTGTCCTGTTGATACATCAGATGACTAAAAAATACATAAACAGATTATCCCGAATGTAAATAACTTTAAATGCAAATTAAGCCAAGGTGCTTCTCTGGCATTAATTCATTTCTGGTAAATTTTTTAACTGATAAGATATAAAATATTTGCAGCTGTAAAATAATAAAATTATATACTTATATTGTTTCCTAGATGTTCACTGTGGCGTAATTTACGACTATAATATAAAATAATATAAAAAACACTTTATAGGAATTCACCCAACTAGCATTCAGTTTTTACTTAGCAAATATAGGATTTATTTAACACATTAAAATTTTATCGTTTATGGAGATAATATTCACCTGCTGATTTTTATTATAAAAAAGTTACGAAAGAAAAACGTTACCAACAAACAATAATTTCAATATTCCGGAGTACACATCATATGACTACAGATAAATAATGCCAAAGTTGTATTTTAAAAACATGAGATTTTGCTCAAAACGAATATTTCATAAAATAGGTGTAGTTCTTATTGCAATTCAATTTTTTTTCGAAGCAATGTTTTGACTAAACTATATCATACAATAAAATTGTAAAGTGTTTTTGTTATATTATAATCGTTGGTCTATTTTATTCTTTGAAACTGATTATGGGAGTCTGCTGAGTATTTGATCAAGTTGGCGCGGTTTAAAGGTTTATGCGACAGCCACATACGCTATAAATAATGAAATTCTAAATATGTCGTAAATCGTTAATGGCCACAATTTTTTTTCCAATGCGGCTTTTATGAACTATTTACAAGTAGCTATAATTTTGAAAATATTAGTACATTCAAATGTTATACAGAAATCTTACTTCTTGGTATTTAAACGTATAGGGTATAGTTGTTGCAGAATTATACCGTTGACTCTTACTGCCATAAATATACTACCTGATTAAACCCTATTGTATACGCCTCAACCTCTTCAAAGCTCAATAAATGGGATCAGGGCCGGCTTGAAAATGTATACCACACCACATGATTTTTTTTTATAATTTAAAATAAATATAGGTATTTTTGGTTTTAGGTACCTATAATAAATGTAAAATAATGATAACAATTAATGATAATTGAAAATAATATAATTTAAAAGTATAACTATTCGGATAACAAGTACAATAAAAATTAATTAAATTATAAGAAACTATTGATAATTTATTCAAAATTTAACTCTGTATCACTATCACTATCTTCATCTAAGCCTAAACTTATAATTAAGGGTTGAATATTTGTAATCATACAATAAAATTGTAAGAATTTTCCACCTTAAGTACATGCTGTACACAGTTTTTCCAGCTGTCTGCAGAAATTTTTCTTACTTCGTTTTTAATTAATTCTACTACAGATGCATTTAATGTAGGAGAAATATTATTTCTCCTAATATTGGATTTTAATTGGTGCCATATTAGCTCAATAGGATTGAAAATATAATAGTACGGAGGAAGACGCAACACTGTATGTCCATTTTCTGTTTCAAGTTTGTCACACTCGTATTCCTTATTTATTTTAAAAGCTTTTAATACTTCTAGCAGTTCTCGTTTTTTGTTTCCTCAAAATATAAATCATTTTCAATCATAACATTTTGAATTTCTGCTTTGGTATTATTAGAATTGGGAATGATTTTTGCTTGCCGACTATGATAACTAGCATTGTGCATTACAATGACGCTATTTTCAGATATATTTTTAAGGAGTTTATGTTTAAACCAATCTTCAAAAAGTTGTGCGTCGGTATCTTGAAGGTAATCTAAAGAAGAATCTGCTATGTTTTTAGCTGAAAGCAACAGACAATTTGGAACAAACCCGTTCTCTGAACCAGCATGTAATATTGTGATTATTTTGCCTTTATTTGATGGTTGATCGAACCATGTTTCGGCAAGGTAAACAATTGGACGATTTTCTTCTCTAAATTGTTTAACAGCTGTTAAATATTTAAGTCTCCATTCCCGTAAACGTTGAGATTCCATTAATGTTTGTCTTTTATCAATGCTTCGGTATTTAAAACCCATTTTACGCAATATTTTCCTGAGGCTTGAAAGGCTACAAGAGATATTTGCTTCGTCTTTAATCAGCCGCTCTTTGAGGGAAATCAAAATATAATAAATCCATGTCATTTTCGTCAATGCTTCTAAATGTGCCAGAATCACTCCGATTTTTTCTAGGATTAACAGGTTTAAGTGCTATGTCTCTTACCGAAGATAAAGGAGTTTTTGTCAAGGTAGACGTCTCGGCTAAAGCATCCATCGAATTATAATTTCTACTCAACAACGATTGATACACATTTTTAATTATCAGTTTGGCATCGGTAGATAAATGCTTTCTTTTAAAAATGACACTTGAAGATGCCCTCCTATCAGCACAATTCCAAGGATGCCACATTCTACCACTAATAAGCCTAACTAAAAATTAATCGCAGGGAAACCACTAAAGATTAAAATTATTAAAAATCACTTTGTATTTACATATGCATCAGGCATAGGTATAAATTGAATTTGTATACCTGGTCCGGCTCTGCTGGAAAAGGTTGTAAAATTTGGGATTTCCTTATTTATTTTATGGTCGAAGGGATAATGAGGTTTTATTGCAGTCAAAAGATCAACGGTATAACTCTGCAAATACTATATGTAATAAAAGCAATAGACATCGCGCACATGTGCGAAGAGACGAAAAGTCATGGAAAGTCAAAGGTACATATAATAATATTTTTTAAAAATTTCTCGAAACTACGTAAAGGAAATACAGCTAAATCCTACATGCTTCAGTCCACTCATGCAGCACAATTAACTGGATATTTTTTAAACGGAATAATGTTCTTTGAAACTTATTCAGGTGATTCAATAACTCGAATCAATGTATTCTAACAAATATAAGAGCAAATCTGTGGATATATAATCTAAATTAACGATTGTTCAGTAATTTCTTCAGAAAAAAAAACCAAAAATGCGAGCCAAATAAATTTTTACTCACTTTATTTGTTCTATATTTAGCACTTGCATTCAATTAATTAAAGCAATCATTTTGTCGGCAATCTTTTAACACTTTACAAGCTTGTGCTAATGAGCGAAATTAGTACTTTAATAAGTTACAAGCGATAATTTCAAGTTCAGCTGAAATTAATCCGTACAGACCTATAAATGCAAAGTAATAGAAGTAAAATTTCTACTTTAATTAAAATTAAGTACAATTCTTTCGTTTAAAGGTGCATTATTACACGGTATAGTTATAAAATTTTCTATAAAATATAATATTAATTAAATTTTTTAGTAGTAATCCGTACCAACATAATATTTTGGCACATAATTTACAAAAAACTGTAGTTAGGATTTCTAAGAAATTTAGTAAAATCAAGTAACTACTAAAATATATTGTAAATTTTACAACGAACAGCGAATTAGCACGGAACAAACACTATAGTAAAAATAGTAAAGATTTTATTGTACGATTTCCTATAAAATATTGTATTAATTACAATTTTCATTATTAATCCGTACCAAAATAATATTGTATATACACATAATTTCTAAAAAGTACAGTTACAATTTCTAATGAATTTGGTAAAATCAAGTAAATACTAAAATATATTGTAAATTTTAGTAATTATAGTGAAAATAATTTATTTATAACTCCAGTGCTTAGCTAAATAGTTTTAAATATATGGTAGATTTTCTGACGATTATTATTGTACTTTAAGTACCTTTTTATGGTAACAATGACCAAGTTTAAATAAAGTTTTATTAAAATGATTTTTACAAGAATGAAAGAACGAACAAACCCGAAGAACCACATAAGAATGTCCGCTGTACTGGTGCATTTGCCAGAAGACTTGCATTCCGATGCTTGATTGAATATTATGCAACTGCTCATCAAAAAAAAAAAAAAAAGGAATTTCTGGAAAAATTTGCCGATTATTTTGTTAATCAGTGAACGGATGCAGATCCCATATGGATTTGCCAAGCTGATCCCATATGGATATGCCACCGCGAAAAATATCAGACTAAAAACATAGCATTTCAGAACCGCTTTATAAAAAATCAAATCCGAATATTGTGGAATTAACGAAAGATTTACCGGAAGCAATTAAATTCAATGCTGGCCAAAAAGTATGCTGATTTAGATTACAGATTTTTAAACTCTACCCCAGAGATTGGAAATAAAAGCAGCGATAGCTAGTAAAGAAGCTGCCAATCTAAGACGTTCTGGTCGCAAAGCAAAAAGGTGTGCGGAGATTTTATCTTCCGCAAGCGAAACAGAACCTTTAGAGTTTCAAGAAACAGAAGACGACGAAAATCCTCTCTGCATTTATTGCCTAGAGCAATTCAGTTCTTCAAAAGCTAAAGAATGGTGGCTTAAGTGTCAAATTTGTAAAAGGTGGGCACATGCAGAGTGCCTTGGAGTTTTAAAATTTCAAAAAATGTTATTTGTGAATTATGTCTTTAAGTTTTTATTTTTTATTTTTATATTTCTGTGACTTGCTAAAGTTTATTTGTTCATTTTCGTTATCTATTTAGGTATATGCCATCTCACCCACTAATATCGGGTGAGATGGTTTTTGCACTACTTTTCATTTTAATTTTTATTTTCTATTAAATTGCTTAAATTTGAATTTTTTGTGTTTACTTTGATGCTAATAGATATCTATTTGATACTTTTGTCTTAAATGATTATAAATCGGCAATCCTAAGTTATTTATGATTTTTTTTTTCAAAAAGTATGCTATCTCAGACCACCTTCCCCTAACATGGTTTGAATTTTCGTGGGACGGATATGCTTTCGGTAGCGCGGCACCGAAAGGAGATTTTTAATGGATCCTTCTCTTATAGGGTGGCTCATTTAATGAACTCTTTGGAGAATGTCGATCTTAATCATGTGTTTCTTGGATTTTGAACTTTGCCAGATTGGGAGAGTTATTAGGTAGAGTTTTAAAATAACATTATAATAATAAGTCAGGTACCTATTTTTAATAAAATATTGTGTTAATGATATTTTTTGTGTGTACATGTGTGTCTTAGCTCTAACAATGTTTAGTAACCTGCTTTATTTCATTTGGAAACTTTTTTACAAAATTGAACAATTGTTGGCTAAATATGTGCTTTTACATTGTTATTTAGAAGATTTTATTACATTGTACTTTAATGAAGTTTAGGGCCTGAACAGTATCTGGGTAACCAGATGTCTGAAGTACCAAGGCCTATTGTTGGACCAAATTTTATATGAAATTACTTCAAATCAAAAATAAATATATTATTATTATTATTATTATTATTATTATACATTTTTAAATTATTTCATTTAAATATCCACAACTGAACATATCATATTATTTATTTAGGAAATTGACATATAAACCCGTTATTAATGTTATTTCGAGTTGAAACAATATTTCTTTCTTTTGGAACGTCTGGACGCCGGTCTATCGCATAGACTGACTATTACCGACGATGTACGACTAATGCAAATATCTTGTTTCTTCGATATACAGGAAATTTTTTTATAAACATTTATATTTGTACGGTCAATTATATTTTATTTGCTTAGTGTTTTGATCGGTGCGGTTTTAGTAAACACGCTTAAGTGCCTTTTAACCTAAATTGGAATTCCGTCGGAATTTGTAATAATGTTTAATTATTTTTAAAAGATTTATTTCATCTGTTCGTATATTTGTTTAAATTTTAATTGTGATGAAAACGTGCATAAAAAGTGCCAGTAAAAATTTAGTTATTTTGTGTATAACGTTAATGACAATTTTTGAAGCTGAATGTGGTAGGTAAGTATCACCAATGAATTATTTTGAAAATCTAAAGGTGATTTTGGGTCATAAAAGTTTTTGCAACGATAATTTAAGATTATTGTGATCTTATATTATTAACATATTACCGAGTTAAGTAGCAATAAACTTCCCTGGCTTTTCAAATATAATAATATAATATATTAATATTTTTGTTGTGTTTTGTTTAGACTAGCATAACATCATTCATGAAAAATATAAACTTGGAAGTTGAAAATAAAATGGAGTTCAACCATTATAATAAGACAAGTTTTGGTTCGAGAAAATATATTATTTATATATCTCAAAATTGATGCCTGTCTTATGGCCTCAGTGAACTAAGAGCTGCGTTTAATCACAGGTTGCCAAGCATGCACTATTTTATGCGAACGTTTTGCCAAATATACCTAATTTTTTTCTAATCTAAAACTGGATTCGTAAAGTTAAAGGATTGGAAAACGGTATGAAAAAATTGCGATATAAAATATAATGTTATCAGAATAATAATAAAAATATCAAATATGAACAATTTTCAAATTTTTTACACAGATCTTCCTGAAACTTGTCGATACCCCAATCGACATGTCAGGCAATCTAAATATCAATAAATTAACTAAAAAACTTTATTATTAACGGCTAAAACTTCACGAAAAAAAATATTGATCAGCTGATGGCTCTCGTCTTTTTCTAACCTGCCAAAAAGCGGCATATTTTTAAATTAAATTGATGCAACATAGATGGCTCTGATTGCTAATTTGAGATTGTTTGGGATCCTCATCTTAAAGCTGTTTTACATTATCCCATTTCTTGTCCAAGAAATTGTACAATTTCTTGTGCAATAAATAGACACAATATTATTGGGATGGTAAATAGTTTGTAATATTATCTGTTTTAAACTTATCAAATTTATTGTACAATAAATGTCCTAGGATTCTGCGCTTCAAGTCAGTGATTTTAGAGTAATGTTTGTTTTTATGTTGGTAACAACAAAAATGTTTGTAAGGCTTATAACCTAAGTCAATGTGTTTTTAATTTTAACTAAGGTTTTTAATGTTTGTATTATTAATCTGATATTTCAGAACTTTGTTTTAAAACGTGGAAATGGCGACTGGCGAGAAATACGACAAGTGTCAAATGGGCGCAAGCGGAATTGAAAATTGTGTGAAAAATAGGACCTGTTCTATTTTTCGTACAATTTTATAACCCAATACAATTTATGACACAATTTACTGTATGAAACTATACAATTTAAATTGTACAAGAACTTGTACAATTTCTTGGACAAGAAATGGGATAATGTAAAACACGTTTTAAATCACATTTTTTTAGAACACAATAAAAAAAATTTTTTATTAAACCCTTTCATTTTCAAATACACATCACAATTTTGGGTATGCAAATATTTGCATATTACAGGGTGTTATAAATATGATTTATTTTATTGAGTCACTCCTCTTTAGTTGCTTAAACAAAGTTATTCAATATTTGTACTGAAATTAACATTGCAATATTTTTACTAAAATGCAGTACCCATCCGTAGCTATGTACAGGGTGTCCCATTTTCGACAATTTTATAGGATATCTCCGTAATAGTTAGTGCTATCAAAAAAGTAATGTAGGTGTCATGTGCTCTTTTTGACTCAAACTGAGAATGGTAAAATCAAAATTAGAAAATTTTCGCTTGCTTACGAGATATGGGGGAAATTAAAAAATAGAAGATTTCAAAATCACCCTATATTTTCTTAGTTAAAAGAGATACAGAAAAATGCAGAAGTTTCTTTATATTGATTGCTAAATAATCTGCAATCAGAATAAGTATACGAGGTCAGGTAAAAAAGTTAACTAACCTTATTTTTTTAAATGGAACACCCTGTATATTTTAATCTAAAAAGATACTATTTTAAATTCTCCTTTCAAATATATGGATGATTTTGGTTTCTTAGGCGATTTATTAAACTTTATTACTTTAAACCACAGTAGACCATGAAATAAATATCCTAGAAACAACTATGTTGACTATTAACATTTAACGTCAATTTCATTTTTTCATATTCATTTGCGAAAATGACCTATCAACATTTTGAAAAATTTGATATGATATCAGTTTATATTGAAAGTGGAAAAAAACGAAGAAATAGCGCAAAATGTATATTTTGTTCGCATATTCCGAACATTTGCGATGATTTCCGTTATTTTTTACCTTAATCTGAATCTTTTATTTCGTTTCAAAGTAATAAAGTTTAAAGAAATCGTCTAGGAAACCAATTATATATTTAATGGAGAATTTTAAATAATATCTTTCTATATTAAAACATAAAGGGTGTTTAAAACAAAATGAGGTTAAGTCCAATAACTTTTCCACCTGACCCCGTATAGTTATTCTGAAGGCGGCAGATTATTCAACAATCAATATAAAGGAACTTCTGTATAAAACATTTTTCTGTATCTCTTTTAACTAAGAAACTATAGGGTAATTTAGAAATTGTCAATTTTTTGATTTTTCCCCGTACCTCTGAAGCGAGCGAAAATTTTCAAATTTTGATTTTACCATTTTAAATTTGAGCCAAAAAGAGCACATGACACCTACATTACTTTTTTGTTAGCCCTAACAACTACGGAGATGCCATATAAAAGTGTCGAAAATGGGACACCCTGTACATGTCATTGTATGAATATTTTGCTACTTCACTATGCATGGAATTTGTGTAGCGACATCTAATTTTAAGCCTATTTTTTGCGATTCTTTTACTTGATTCGTGTTGCCAAGTTCATCAAAAATAATTTCTTGTTTCGGAGAAGAGCTGGTAAAATTAGTTAGGTGTTATTTTTGGTCCTGTATCCCACCTCCTCCTCATATCAATTTTCTGTTTAGGGCCCTGGCCTTCTCTGAAAAATTAACGAACCCATATTACCATACCTTAGTTATATTTTAAAATACCCCTTCCTTAAACATATTTTTTACATTACAAACATTACAGCCAACTGAACGAATGTAACGAAAATATACATATATGCATTTTTAACATACATTTATTTTTACTGTCAATTCTAGATATCAGTTATATAGCATATCCTATATCAGTCGTTAACTGCTTGCGTTAACACTTTTAACTTTTAAAATAAACAGATTACCTATAAATTATATGAAACTAAATATGAAAAAAAAAAAATTATTATTAGAAGTAGAAAAGAATGACATATAATAATGTATCTTATTTTGTGCCATAGTGAATTAAGTTATTGAATTCACCATTGATTATTTTATTTATCTAATAAATAATTTAAGAGATAATATATTTTACTGACCTGAACGAATGTAATTTCTCTAGAGCTGAAATAACTTTGTTAGAAAAACGCGTTTATTGGAATTTGAAACCATAAGACAACTGTCAAATTACGGAACATCTTGAGTTGGAGTGTGAACTAAACGGCCAATTTTCTAAAGATTTTAAAGTAGTTAAATCAATTAAAAATAAAACTATAGAAAGAAATATTATTTTTACATGCATGAACAGATAAAGAATAGCTCTATATATTCAAAACTCTTGATTTTCTGGATCCTACTAAATTTAAATATTGAGTTTTGACCCGAAATCAATGTTTCAAAATTTAATTTAATCATTAAAGAGGTTTTATAATACCTTAGCCTGTTCCATAACCATGAAAAACATCGATATAGACCAGCAGTTTCTTATGTTATAGTTAGTTAGTTATGTAGTCAAGTTATCCAATAAGCCCTTGAAAAAGATTACTAAGCCCTCTTATTCACAAATAGTTATTTATGATGTGTTCAAAGTGTATCAAAAAAAAAAAGTATTAACACGCGCATAGTACAATATTTTATCTACAAACGCAGTATAACCAGAAAAAAAAATTAATACCTATGGTACCAAATTCACAATTAACACCATAAATACGCAAAATCAAGTGACTTACCTTATTTCTTTCTTGTTACGGGGCAACCAATGTTTATTGTTGTTAGTTACGGAAAAAATCGCTGTCTAACTCAATCAAAATATCCTTATATTTATTTTTAACACTAGTGTTGAAACTAATCCACTTTTAACACTTGTGATATAAAATGACACTTAAACACATACAACAAGTTATTGGAAAAATGTATATTTTTAATAGATAATAGTATATTGTACAAGTGCGTGAAAACGGATTTTTATATACGAGTGAGAAGGTTACAATACGAGCTGTAAGGAAATGTTGTAAACCGAACGAGTATATAAAAGTTGGCTTCACACAAGTGTTGTACACTATACGGCCAAATCTTTAGCTTAAAACAAATAAATATCTAATAAGGGCAGTTGTCATAGCTCGCAAAACTTTAATAAAAATAGGACAAACATAGTCATTCATTTTGAATACATGGGCTCTCATGAAAGTATGCCTTTAGTCTTCTAATAAATCCCATGAGGAATACGTTGTACTTTACCCATTTGATGTTGCCTTTGGTCTTCTAATAAACCCCACGAGTAATACGGTGTACTTTACATATTTGATATTGCCTTTGGTCTTCTAATACATCCCATGAGGAATACGGTATACTTTACACATATTTGATCTTGCCTTTGGTCTACTAACATTTCTTCTTTCAATAGCGGTATTTTTTCTATTAACGACGCCAACTTTGCAGTGTGATTAGATAATCTCGGTTATCTGCCAACCAAACAACCACCAAACAAACCAATATACCAAACAAATCTCGATTTGTAAAATTGAATTAGAAAATCCAGGTTAAGCCAGGAAACGTTGAATACTACCGGGTTGGTTCAATCCTGTCATAAAACACGATATTTTGGAAAGTGTATTTAAATTAAAAGTTCACTTTTAATAAAGATATTTATTGATGATTATGTGCATGGTTGTTTACCTTTCTAAATATATCTCTAAATTTTATTTGTTTTCTCATAGGTTACTTAAAAAAAATTGTTTGCTAATTAATAATAGGCACTAAACAATATAAATGCATATATCCCCGAAAGGGTAACTCTGGGCGACCTGAAATTAGTGTACCTTTTTACGTAATAAATATGAGAAAAGTATTATTTTCATACATACATACATATATAACTTAAATACACGGAGGCACAAAAAAGTTATGACCTAATAAATGTGCAAAAAATGCCGTAGGCAGCGTCCCCACATTGTACAATAAAATTACATCAAAAAATCCTAAACAAAACGATAATTGCCAAATTTTGTAAAAAACCGTTGATTTCTGTCAAAGTTATTGGAGAAAACAAAAATGAAGTTTTAACTTTAACACCCGTTAATATCAACTTTCGGATATAGGTAAGTATAATTAAATCCTAATATTTTTACGTAAGGAGTCTGTGGTTTTTCAATGTCCCATAACTTAGCGGACGACCTGTATACAATAGGATCCTGGAGTTTGATCCATTCCTCCCGACCCTATCCTGTAGTTATTGAATTTTCTTTGATTTAGCTGAGTAATTGTTAAAAGTTTTCTTTAATCATTTAAGATCTTAAACATTACCGCTTGTATATTAATAATAATTTAATAACACCTTTAGTGTAGGGCAGGTATGTATAGAAAGTGGTAAATCAAATTGTAAGAATACTGCATGGATCACACCAGATCAATCTGGTGTGATCCGAATTGTTAAATTTCTACAAACTTATAAATTTTTATTGGCAAGTTGTGCTAATATTAGGTCATAGTCGTTTTAAAGAGATTTTGCGTTATCCTTGTTAATTAATTAATTACTTGTTTATGTTACCGTCTTAAGTCGAGACGTAGTTTTTAGCACAGTATGGAGGTAAAATGTCGCAAGTGTTGAAACGGATTTCCTTTCCTCATTGGTGGCCGCATAACAATTATATAAATATCAAATATGTAAATATTTTACGTGTTAATTAATACACGCCGATGAAACTTTGATCATACTATAATTATACAGGGTTATCCCGATTAAATGTTCGCCAATTGTAACTTTGATTTTATTGAAGATACAAAATTTGATTAAATTTGCAATAGGCTCGAAAATAACACTAAACCATATTTTTGAATATTTAAGAGGAACAATACGATTTTGATAATTGATTTTTTCTTAGAAGATTGTCAAAAGTACAGTTCATCAATATATTTTTGTACAAGTTTTGAACGGTCTTTAGTATGGTCCCACAATCAAGCTATCTTTGATACCATGGTACCAAGAATTTGTCTCTATAAATACAAAAACAAGAAGAAATCGAGTATTGATAAGTCTGGTGGTCGAGGCGGCCACTGAATAGGGACATTTTTATTTCTACATATACAGGGTGTTCATTTGAAAACTTCCCACCACGGAAAACCACTGATTAAAAGATAAAACGCCGAGACACGTCAAAAGATTTGCCAAAGAGGACAACTTTTTAACCAAAAACTACTTCACCCCCTTTTACCCTCTGGCCCCCGGGCTCATCCCCTACAAAATTTTAAATAACAAGGGGTAGCAAGTAATAGCTTGTTTGAAAGGTCTTTCAAAGTACTTTATTTTGACGTTTGATTTTTTTAAATCGGTCGATTCGTTTTCGAGAAAATTAGAAAAAATTTCACCGCCTTCTTTTTATCAACACAGATAACATGGGCGAACTGCTTTTATTCTTATACCTGTTTAGTTTTTTATAATTGCTAAGGGAAAGAAACAATTTAATTTGCTGTCAGTTACCTTTGGGACAATCTTGGGATAGTGAAAATTAATTTATTGATTCAGATTTTACTTCCAAAATGGTTTACACACTAGCGGAAAGAGTGGAAATGATTCTAATTTATGGTGCCCAAAATCAATGTGCTCGGCAAACTGCCGTTACATTTAACGCCAGACATCCGGAAAAGATAACTTCGCATAGGTATGTTTTGGACCTTGTTACTAAATTTACTCAAACTGGATCTGTTGCAAATACAAAACGTAATCATCGTAGAGTTTTGGATGAAGCCGCTCAAGTTGAAGTTTTGGGTCATTTTGCCATAAATCCTAATACTTCATTACGCAAAATTGTTGATGCGACTGGTATTTCATTAGGGTCTGTACACACAGTTACTAAATTACATAAATTTCATCCATTCAAAATGAAAATATTGCAAGAGTTAACCGAAGATGATTTCGATAGCCGAGTTGAGTTTTGTGAACAAATGACTGCAGCGATTAATGATAATACCATTCATGTAAAGAATATCTGCTTCAGTGATGAATGCACATTTTATCTAAATGGATTTGTTAATAAGCATAACTGCAGGTATTGGAGCTCATGCTTTTGTAGAAGGGCATACTCAGTACCCCCAAAAAATTAATGTATCGGCAGGCATTTTAGGAAACAAAGTGATTGGGCCATTGTTTATTAATGGGAATTTAAATGGAGGCATTTATTTAAATATGTTGGAAAATACCATCAATCCGCTTATCACTGAAACCATTGAAAATCAAATCGAAGACGATGGAAACCCTATACTTGATGAGGCTGAAATATATTTCCAGCAAGACGGCGCTCCTCCTCACTATGTTCCTCCGGTTCGGCAATGGCTAGACGACGAGTTTCCAGATAAATGGATAGGGTGAAGAGGACCTACAGAATTGCCTGCTAGATCTCCTGACTTGACGATTAGACTTTTTCTATGGGGATATTTGAAAACTATTGTGTTCACTCCCCAACCTAACAGTTTGGATGAACTTCGTCAACGCATCACCGAAAGCTGCCATGATCTCCCACAACATGTTTTTGAAAATGTCCGTCAGGAATTTGAAAATCGCACTTATTGAAATAAAAAGTGATATTTTCGTATGCTTTTTTTCTATCTGAACAAATTAAGATAAATAAAGATTTTTCTAATTTTCTCGAAAACGAATCGACCGATTTAAAAAAATCAAACGTCAAAATAAAGCACTTTGAAAGACCTTTCAAACAAACTATTTCTTGCTACCCCTTGCCATTTAAAATTTTTAAGGGGATGACCCCGGGGACCAGAGGGTAAAAGGGGGTGAAGTAGTTTTTGGTTAAAAAGTTGTCCCCTTTGTCAAATCTTTTGACGTATCTCGGCGTTTTTTCTTTTAATCAGTGGTTTTCGATAAATCCGTGGTGGGAAGTTTTCAAATGAACATTCTGTATATAGCTTTTAAAGTAGTATTTGCAAGGCGATCAACTATTTTAGGTCTGTTGATTTACAGGAGAGATCATAAAGTTTTTTTTAAAGAGATCCAATATTCCAAATATCTAAAATGCAGGAATGAAAGAAAATAGTGATTGATATGGAAAACAAGTTACACGGGTTATCGATTCTTTGTTATTTACATTTTAACGACAGAAATTAGGCTACCAACGGAAAAACAAATCTTCACTCTGGATCCCTTAACAAAAGCGTTTGAACATATTAGGAATCAATTAACATTTTTTATAATCCTGCGAACAATGCTATATGACAAATTTTCCACGTCCTTGTCTATCTGGTATGGAATTTCCACTGTAGGCTTCAAAATATGCAATAGCTACAATTTCCACGTCCTCGCTTATTTTCAAATTCTTACCATTGTTTGGTGTTGTTGTTAACCCTAACTTCCAAGAAAACCCGAGGTGCTAGATACTTCAAAATATTTTCATTAAAAATATCGGCAACCTTTATAGCAAATACCAATATTTCAAGCAAATATATTTTTTAGTTCCCGAGATCTTTTAATAGACCACTCACCGTTAATGACCATCTATTCGTCTGACTGCCTACAATTGAGAATTGATTTCTTCAGTGTTCGGGACACAAAATATATAAAAATTACATTCTTCTAATTCGATACAGACCACTAAAAAGAAGACAATATAATAAAAATATTTAAATTACATAACAGAACTAATAATATGGCATAACAAAGCAAAGAATACATTTTTCGATAATATAATTATCCAACTTATAAACTCTATCGAACAATTGGTTTTTGAAATATCGCCGTCCGCGAAGGTGTAAGTTTGCTATAGTCTATAATAAGTAGTGAGTTCATTACAATCCTTTTGAAAACTTTGGTTTTCAATTTACATTATTATTACTTGAACTATTTTATTTCTTCGGAACCCTTTCCTTAAAAGAACATTCTCTCTTTCTTCCCATGTGTGTTCATTACAGTCCTTTTAAAAATTTGGGTTTACAATTTACATTATTATTACTTGGACTATTTCTTCGGAACCGTTTCCTTAAAAGAACGTTCTCTCTTTTTTCCCATGTTTAACAATGGCAAATCTTTACTTGCACACTGGACTCCTTTGCTGCGAACTTCTGCCTTAAATAACACTTGAACACCCATATCTTTAAACAGTTTTAACCTATTATCCAGCTCAACGTCATCATTTTCAATAAACATTTCTGAAGTTTCAGGAAGTAACAAGTTGTTAATCAAAGATTGCTGTTCTTTCTTTTGTAAAAACAGTGACGACAGTTTCGATCTGTGGGCCGTAACTCAATTTTTTTTTTTTTTGACAATCAAAAACCTTGGTACTATGATTGGCTTAAGTCTGATTTCCGTTCTTCATTGTTTTTATGTAAGTATGTATATATAATTTTCTATGTCTTCTTGTTGTACCTGAAATAAATATATACAGGGTGATTCACGACGAGCGTGCATTAGAACTTTATGGAGAACTACTGAATATATGTTCCTGAAACTTTGGGGATTTGGGTTTATCGATATGCTCTCTTTAACTAAAACATTGACATGTTCTTGTCATTTCCGGTTATACCGGAAGTAGCTGCCAACTTTCGTTTTTTAAATACAACATGGTAATTTTTATTACATTTTTCGATTAAGCATTAAATACTAAGCATATTTTATAGAAAATGTTTTTGTCAGACTCTATTAGTGTTTGAGATATCTGCACTTTTTGTAATTATTTGGCAAATGCATGACGATGAAATAATCCATATAATTTTTTTACCTTAGCGCTTGGACTAAAAATTTTTTCTCACCGAATAGCTAGAAGATCATCAAGTCTCAAAAACATTTCAAATTCGGCATAAAATGTACAGGGTGGTCACAATTCAAGCCTCATTGTGAAAGAATTCAACCATTAAAAACTTTCTTATTTTAAATGGAACACCCTGTATATGTTTATTTAATTTGATGGCAAATTAGTTGTTCTTTATAAATAGTATTTACTGTCCTATACCTATATCAAAGCGTTTTCTCAAAAAATCCAATTTTATTCCGAAAATACTATTTGTTCAAGTGTGCTATGAAAACAACAGCATAAGGTATAACTTTTTTATTGCTAGTTTTAATATTGTTCTCTCATTAAATATTAATCAACAAAACAACTTTATATTAAAAGAAACTATTTTTTTCGTAAAATTAATAATAAAAAAGTTCTCAATATGCTGCCAACTTAAGTAAACACACTGTAATGTTTGATATCCGAATTTTGCAAAATATTAGACGAAAAGCAATATATATTTATTAGTAAGAAGAACAATATCATTCTTTGAAACATAGCCATAAGTTGATGCAGGTATTGAAATTTATTCTCGGTTCCCCGGCTTCAACGAAATGGCGACGCTGATCGTGAATAAAGTAGCTCTTATATTAATTCAATAATTCAAAACTTTATTTGCAATAATATTAATGTGTTAACATTCGAGATGGAATGTTTTTGGAAATAATCACATTATTTTAATAGATACCATTATATTTGTATAAACCTAATTTTTTTTTTACTTCTGTATGAAAATCTTATAATAATTTAGTTTGTTTCTCTATTTTTATATGCTTTTTGACTATTTAAGGAAGTTTGATTAAGATTTTTGTATGTCAATTAATAAAATTTAAATTAATTGGCTTCTTTGAAAATAATATCTAGTCCGTCCCTGGCAAACTACATAAGCCAAATGGGTTTAAAAGGGAGAATTTTAAGGATACTCATCTAGTAACCGTTATACTAAAAAATTATTAAATTACACCTAGTACTTAAAAAATTATTTAAAAAACAACGATTTCCAGGAACATCCGTTATGGGCTCGTATCTCCGTAGGGGAGAGTGGCGTAACTACGTCAGAAAAACTTGTATTCGGTGACGGTAGACCCCCCCTTACTTTATAGAAAACGACATTTCTAAGCGTAGAACATAAGTTTATTTACAGCCGACAGTCACATTACAGGTTTCATAACATTTAAAAAGATTTTTTCGACTTTTTGCATTAGCAAATGCTGTTACCAAGTTTTGTACATCCATCTTTTTCGCTATATTATTCTCGATTGAAATTAGAGCCAGAGAGCTTAATCGTTTGTGTCCCATCGTATTGCGAAGATAATTTTTTATTATCTTTAATTTCGAAAATGATCTTTCTGCTTTTGCGGTGGTAACTGGGATGGTGAGAAACAGACAACATGCTGTAACAATTTCAGAAAAACTACTGCTTGAGGAGTAATTTTTTAGGAGAATGGCCCCCAAAGATCTGGATTGCTAAAAATGTTATTTTTCATGAATTTTCCGTAATCCACGACACCACAAAGGTGATGGTCACAAAAATTTGTGCAGCTTCCTAAAATTTCCCAAGCTCCAGCCTTGTTCCTGGAACACATGGAACACCGGTAGTTACGCCACTGTCTCCTGTTATTTTAAGTATTCTATCTGAACCCGTGAGATTGCCCACATATTCTGGGACATCCTGTATATATTGAATTGATTCCCGGTGGACACCCTGTAGAACATCTTAGTCAGTATGTGCAATCGATCTATCTGATTTGTCTAAATTCGGTATGCTATTTTTTGTTATTAGTAAATTAATTTAAATATTTATTTGTTTTAATTCATCATATAACCGTAAAATTCATTATAAAATGAATGTTGTATTAACAATTATTGATGGGTATTTGATGAGCTTTTACTAATTTTTTAACAATGCATGTTTTTCGTTTAGCATTGTTATAGATTACCAATCGGTATCCAAAATTACTTAAATTTGTGGAAGGTTAATGACAATGTTTGTTGATTCTCAGAAGTTAAAGCAAATTTCAGTATAAAAAATATCAATTTAAACAACTGAAAATCTGATCCAGCATGTAAGATGCAATAATTCTTTTTCTCTTATATGAGGGGCTTTAGTTCAGGATTTTCCTGATCGTTCCACCCAACTATTTGTGGGGTGTTATCTATATCAAGCTATGGTTCATCGAGTTAGGTAATGTGATGATTTTTTAAAAGTTTTTTACAAATTATTAATAATCAAACTGCCGCTGCCGTGATCGTTGTGCTTCCATTAATATTGGTATCTTATTAATGGTTCAATAATAATATATAAAACATAATATGGATGATAATATTCTCCAGAGGCTTGTAGGAAGTGATGGCTTCATCTTCCGCAAGAAATACAGTCTTCAGCTGCTGTAAGAAATTTTGGCTTCATCTTTAATTAGTCGCTGATTAAATGAAACCGGTACAAAGGTACAAAATTTGATCATATTATAAAGTATACAGGGTGATTCGCTCTTTTTGGGTGAAACTTAAACTGGTAAAATCAAAATTCGAAAATTTTCGCTCGGTTAAGAGATACGGGGGAAAATCAACAAATTGACAATTTCTAAATTACCCTATATTTTCTTAGTTAAAAGAGATACAGAAAAATGTTTAATACAGAAGCTTATTTATAATGATTGCTGAATAATCTGCCGTTTTCAGAATAAGTATACGGGGTCAGGTAAGAAAGTTATCGGACCTAACCTCATTTTTTTAAATGGAACACCCTATATATTTTAATCTAAAAAGATAGCATTTTAAACTCTCTTTTCAATTTTATAGCACACCATGGATGATAGATATCATAAAAATTTTTCAAAATGTTGATAAGTATTTTTCACAAATGAGTATGTAAAAAATGAAATTGACGTTAAATGTTAATAACAACTAGAATGTCAACATATTTGTCTCTAGGATATTAGTTTTTGTTCCATGGTCTACTTTGGTTTAAAGTAATAATGTTTAATAAATCGCCTAGGAAACCAATATCATCCATGGTGTGTTAAATATTTGAAAGGAGAATTTAAAATAGTATATTTTTAGATTAAAATATACAGGGTGTTCCATTTAAAAAAATGAGGATAGGTCCGATAACTTTTTTACCTAACCCCGTATACTTATTCTGAAAACGGCAGATTATACAAGAATCAATATAAAGAAACTTCTGTATAAAACATTTTTCCATATCTCTTTTAACTAAGAAAATATAGGGTAATTTTGAAATTGTCAATTTTCTGATTTTCCCCCGTATCTCTTAAACGAGCGAAAATTTTTAAATTATGATTTTATCATTTTAAGTTTGGCCCAAAAAGAGTACATGACACCTAAATTACTTTTTTGATATCACTAACAGTTACGGAGATACCCTATAAAAGTATCGAAAATGGTACACCCTGTACTATATTTTGGAACAGAATGAAAGGCCTCTGGATATTACCTGACTCCCAGCCAAATTTCAGTGCGTTAATTTATCAGAATTGAAATATATCAGCTCTTCTTGAAAGATATGTTTTCCAAAAAAAAAAGTTAAATTAATTAATATCTCAAGCACGATAACACATAGGTATATGAAAATGTTAAGAAAAGTTATTAAGAAATTAATAAGGATTCAAAAAAAATAACACACTGGCTATTCTATTTAAATTATCAAAGGTGCTATTAATTTTTGAGGAGAAGCGGCCAACACTGCACGGCTAAAGAAGATATTTTCAAAAGTGAGAGCATATCCACGTCTATAAGTAACCAAATTTTCAAAATGATAAGTTGACTAGTTCTTCATAAACGTATAATGGATCATCCACCATCAATCACCCTGTATACTTTGCTACGAATTGAGTAATTATTGCTTTCACAACATTTGCTTTTAGTGATTTTACCAATACTGGATGTGCCAGTAAGGTGTCTGGCTTGGATAGCACCTAAACTATTAAATATAGAAAAAAAAGTTCCATAGAAAAGTTAAAGGGTTTACTAAAATGCATAACCCAAAAATATTTTACAACCTACAGGGCGGTCGCAAAAAGTGGCACTGAATAAATATTGTATATTTTTCCAGAATTTGATTTTGTATAACAAGAGCTTTACAGCCGTATTTAATTCTTTGAACTGAAATCCAGGGTTGTCAGATAATTAATTTTTTTCTTAAATTTTAGTAATTCTTAAGGGTACGATATAAAAGTCATGGCAACCTGTTGACACGGCCTGAACAAATACAATTCACTTTGGAGTTACCCTAAAGTAGCTAATATCGATCTATGCTATTATTTTTTAAATCTCTTATACAAGGCGTTCGTTAGAAATTAGAGAACTCGGTGAGTTTAAATATGCTTTTAATTTAATTTTTTTAAATAGGACTATATATTTTTGGACATATGGATGTATCTTCCGATAACATTCCCTTTTTGCTAAATATGTCCTATACCTAAATTTTATAATTTTTTAAACATTTTAAGTTTTCTCTAAACTCAGGTAAAAATGGGAAGTTCTGATTTCATAATTTAGTCAAGATTGCTTTCGAAGAAAACAAAAATACTTTTTTAATGCAGCTGGTATTATTAAAAAAAAGTTATCGCTTGCGCCTAAAATATAGATCCTAATAACAAATTCCTCTTTTGAAAAATTCATATTTTTCTGTCTCGATAAAGTTAACTGAAGGAGTTCAACTCTAAGCAGTAATAAAGCACAAAACTTTCGAAAAATAATTTAATAATGACAGCTGCGTTAAAGAAACTTATTTATATTTTGTTGCAAAGCAGTCTTGACGGAATCATGTAGTAATCAGAACTTCTAATTTTCCCTGAGTTTAGACATATCTTAAAATATTTCAGAAATTATAAGATTTAGGTATAGTACCTATAGGATATGTTTAACAAAAAATAAAGGTTTCCGGGAGACACTTCCATATGCCTAAAAATATATAGGGTGTAGGTACTATTTACAAAAATTAAATTATAGCATGTTTCAAATCGCTGAATTGTCGAAGTTGTAACGAACGATTTATACAGTATGTCCACGGATGGGGTTTACAAGAGGACAAGTGGACTAAAAATTGAAAGATACGAAAAAAAGTCACTCTTAATAAACGTTTTTGCTTGTCTAGAAAATACAATTTATCATAACAAACCTCAATTTTTTTATACAGGGTGGGTAAAATCTGCAAAAATGTTATTTTGATTAAGAGTAAACATACTTTATTTTGAAAGATACGAAAAAACGTCACTCTTAATAAACGTTCTTACTTGAATAATGAATAGGTGATACTTGTTGTCAGTCTTTATTAAATGAAGTAATTATAATAATAATAATACGAACATTTTTATTAACATGAAAAGAA
Source organism: Barypeithes pellucidus (assembly GCA_963991005.1). NCBI lineage: Eukaryota > Metazoa > Arthropoda > Insecta > Coleoptera > Curculionidae > Barypeithes > Barypeithes pellucidus. Next base: position 33,471,879 of record OZ022562.1, read on the forward strand.
TACGATAACTATTTCATAATTCAAAAACTCCACCCCCATACTCGACACATTTTTGTTGAAAATGTAATTTCATCAGAAAATATGATACATTTATAAAAATCAACATTTCTACTTAAAATTTTGTCTCCTATCCACAGGCAAAAATCAAGTCGTTTCGCGTCGTCTCCCTCTTCCATCTTTGATTAAAGTGCGGTTTATACGGATACAATTTATTTGCTTTAAGGATCTTCTAAATTTGACTTTTTTTCACAACTTCCAACTGAGTAACACGATTTCTAAGGGACGTCATAGGATTTTCTTCAACCGAATGAAGGATTAAGACTGTGACAGCATCATCATGTCGTATTTCTTCTTTTTTTTTGAGGTCCAAAACCGAACCAGTTCTCTTGAACTTTTTATTAACTTGCAGATTGCCATCCTATTTATTGGGATTCCTACAAATTTCTCGGTAAACTGTTCCATGACATAGCGGTATGAAATTTGACCATCCCCATAACATTGTATTATAAAAACTCTTTGTTCAGTAGATAGCATTTCTACTTAAATAATAACTTCATTAAATAAAGACATTGACAACAAGTGCCTATCACCTTAAGTGTCATTATTATTTTAACTAGGTTCACCAGTCAGAGGTGTGCCAGAAAATACTTTTTGGGAAATAATTTTTACATAGGTAAACCTTTTAATGACTTGTTTTACTTCGGTTTGTTGTGTAGAAAATACATTCATTAACAGTGACTTTTTTTCGTATCTTCCAAAATAAAGTATATTTACTTACTTAAGCAAAATATCATTTTTGCAGTTTTAACCCACCCTGTATAAAAAAATTGAAGTTTCTTATGATGAATCGTATTTTCTAGACATGTAAAAACATTTATTAAGAGTGACTTTTTTTCGTATCTTTCAATTTTTAGTCCATTTGTCCTCTTGTAAATCCCATCCGCGGACACACTGTATAAGAGATTTTACAAATAGTATCATAGATCGATATTATATACCTTAGGGTAGCCACAATCCACAATGTAAATTGTATTTGTTCAGGTTGTGTCAACAGGTTGCTACGATTTTTAAATCGTACCCTTAAGTGGATTCCGGAGTACCTCTAAACGAGTTTTCTCCCCAAGCGCTTATTTCTGTTTAAAAACAAAATATTTAAGGAAACCAAACTTTGTAATGCAACTAAAATTGGAGGAAAGTAATTTCTTTTTGTTTCTGAAGATTTTTAGATTCCATGTAGAAAGAAATTATGGACTTATTATTAATAAAATTTAGACATCTTTTGTTCGACATTTTTAAAAAGTATTTCATGAAAAGAGAAAACTCCGTTTTTCAGTGCTAAAATTTAAAGTCTATGCCCCGATCACGTTCCGTCTCTTTCTTCCGATTATGGTTGTTTCTGTCGACGTACCGATCACGGACAGACGCTCGACGTATTGCTCTAACGGCAAGGGAAGATCAAATTCGCCTCGTGCCTACAAGGCGCAAAATGAATAGGGGTCAAATCGGAGATTTCGACTGACTGACTTGACTGACTCAGGCATTCCCTTAACGATTACTAGAGTTTCAGAAAAAAATTAATTACTTGATAACGCTGCATTTCAGTTCAAAAAATTAAATAGGGTTGTAAAGCTCTTGTTTTACTAAATCAAATTCTGGAAAAATATACCGGGTATTCTATTTAAAAAATAATTTTTATTCAATGCCACTCTTTAGGCTGTGGGTTGTGAGATATTTTTGGGTTATGCGTTTTTTGGAAGACCATTTACTCTTGTATGGAACTTTTTTTTCTATCTTTAATAGTTTGGACGCTATCCATTTATTGACACACCATGTATAACTACGTGCTTTTTGTTTTTAATTTGCTTTGCTACTTTTCCTTTAACTGCGGATATGTTGCAGCTGCATTTACGTTAAACCCTCTGTACAATATTAAACAACCTGAATATTTTTTAAAAATTTGCCGGAAAATCGGGCAACACTGTATTTTGTTTAGTCAACAGATGTCCCTATCACTGTCAATACTAGACAGATCTCTTTTAAAGATGATTTTAACACATGACGTACCTATTATTGAATGATTTTTTATGCGGTCTGGTGCAGAATCCTGCATGAAAGTTTCCTATTAATATTATCCCAATTTATAAAAGTATAAACAGGAATGTTTATATTTTTTATTAAAATAAAAGCCAACTGATTCACTGGGACCTTGCCTTAGCGAGCTGTGTAAATTTCGGTGAACATTGGGTGGAATAATAAAATTGGAAATACCATAAGCTTCATTAAGTTTTTTTTAAAGTTGTCTCGATCGTCTTATAGTTTAATCGATTTATCGCTTTATCGATTCTGTTTAAGAGAGCAAAGGTATGTATTATCTGACATATTCAATAAATCTGTGCCATTTCCGATTTTACTGAGAATTATCCCAATAATCGATTTTTGAATAGTACTTCCTACAAATTTTTGAATATTCGTAATCAAGATAATATTCTGAGTTGAACCCTACCACCTTACTGAAAATAGCGCAATTTTATTTATAATCTTTGGGAAAAATACGATACACGTTTCCTAGTTCTTTAAAATATTTGTTTTTAAACCACGGAAAAGGTATAGGTACATATCTTTTTTTCTGAATTTGAATGCATAGCCTAAATTTTAATGCATAATTTGAACATGACAAAAGCGTTAATCAGGATAATAATTAATAGGATTAAAAGTTAATAAATCAAATAAAATAATTAATGTTAATAATTTTTAAAATTCTTATATTTGTATTTATAACGATCGACGGATTAAAGCAATTCTGTTTACGATAAGATTTAAACTTCATAATCCGTAACTACATGTCCTCAATCAATCAATACAAACTCTATTCGACCATACTACAATGCAGTGGTGCAATTTCTAGAACATCTCATACCGCGTCGTCCCGTTCTCTACGGTGAACTTAGCTTGTTAAATAATTTGCTTCCATGTGCATGTTGTACATATATCTCGGGTTTATTCATCTTTAAGGACCACATGTCCTCGCAAAGACTGCTATACTACCATTCACTAAACGAAGACAAATAGGGAACTACAACGACCTAAAAATCTTTGGTGAACGGATAAACACAGTCAGCGAAGTAAAGTATCTGGGATTAACCTTGGACGCCAAACTGACATGGAACCAATAATTAAATAAGAACCTAAACAAAGCAAAAATGTGCCTAATGCGGTGCAGGAGCTTGGTTGAAAAAACCTGGGCACAGTTATCAAACCCCTGATATCATATGGGTCTGTAGTCTGGTGGACAAAAACACAGCAGATTACGACAGCGAACAAACTTAACAGTTTGCAGAGGCTGGCCTGTCTGAGACGATGAGAAGCACCCCCACTGCAGCAATGGAAGTCATACTGGGACTAATAACCCTAGACATTCACATCAGAATGGAGGCTAACTGTAGCGCCTCAAGGATAATCACAAATGGGGAATGGACACAACATCCCGTAAAAATTGGACACACAAGAGCCACGGATCTGATCAAAGATGAGCTCTTGGATATGCAAACTGGTCGTATGAGAGCAACATACTATTTCACAAAGCTTTTCAAGATTGACTGGAACTTTGATAAATGGACGAACAGTGCACCCCGTCATTTAACAAGGGTCTAGTTTGGTACACCGATGGATTAAAAATCGCCAACGGTGTGGGCGCAGGTTTACTTGGGGTTTGTTCGGTTGGACACATCCTATCTACAGTATACCAAGCGGAAGTTCATGCCGTACAAGCATATGTACTGCAAGATCTTGAAAAGGGCTATCACAACCATAAGATTTACATCCTACATCCTGTCAGACAACCAAGCTGCTCTTAAGGCTCTGAACTCCAATCGGTTCACATCAAAACTGGAGTGCCATACCAACCTAAAAGCACTAGTGGCCAGGGGGAACAAGGTAGAGCTCTTGTGGATCCCTGGTCACTCTGGGATATTAAGAAATGAAAAAGCGGATGAACTAGCGAGAGCCGGATCCGCTCAAAGTCTCAGGGGCCCCGAACCGGCATTTGGAATATCAAAAATAGGCAACAAAAACAACATTAGATAGATGGTCGAAAAAACAACACCTATCTCGATGGCAAGGGTTACTTGGTCAAAAGCACCCACGTGCCGCAATTGGAAAACCATCGAAAATACTATCGATTGGGATGCTAATCCTGACGCGGCCCCAGTTGAAACAAGTCTTCAAAGGATAGGTATATATAACGGATCCATTGAATGCAGACTCTGCGAGAGGATGAAACTACCTCACACATAATATACCGCTGCGTAGCACTGTCTCGTAGAAGACAAAATATCTTCGGGAACATACAATGTGGTGACAACCTCCCACATGACAAGCTTGGTAGAAGGTTACTGAATCTCATAGAAGGAACAAACATCTTCTAACAAGATCGGGCTACACAATAAGCCGAAAGGCTGCAGTGATAGATGTGACAATATGAATAAATCATTTCTAGAACTGGCAGAAAGTTTAATGTAATGTACACTGATTTACCACAAATGAACGAAAGGAAGTTTGTACAAATACAGAAAAATTATAAAGTATGTTTAGAGATGGTAAACATATTCAAAATTTATTGAAATAATGTCACTGCCTTGTTGTTTTGAAAATTGAATTCAGCATGTTTTACATATTATTATTATCTCAATGTATTTATTTATTCCCACAAATTCATCATTAAATTTCTCACGTAGTATACAGGGTGCACCCAGTAAAGTGACCTATTAGAAGTATCTCGAGAACTAAATGAGATTTTATTTTGAAAATTTGGCTGTGTCTATAAGAGATGGTTTTCTACGTTCACATAATATTTTGGATGGTGCGGTGTTGCCGGATCATACCGAAAGTGGTAGCAGCTTCGAAATTTTAAATGAATTATCCTATATATTATATTTTGGGTAGGTAAAAGCTAGAACAGTTTTCTTTATTAAAATTATAAATAACATTGTGATTTATTAGCGCCTTTTTTATCGGGATCTGAAAAGAAATTCATATCTTTTTAGCGGTTACAGCTAGAAAGCTGAAATTTTGACAATAGTTTCACAAGACCATCGAAATTTTATAATCTTGAACAGCATTTAATTAGATTTATACATGGCGTCTCGATAACAATACTTCTGAGGGAGATAAATTATTGCAAAAATCTTTTTTTTTAAATTGGACACCCTGTATTTGATATGTTTTGCTAATAAAGGATCGAATTTTCTATTTAATGATATTAGGTGTTAATAAACCTATCATCAATATTTTCGTGTTTATAGCGAAATTTAAAAATTATCTTATACAAATATATTTTTTGGTAGATAGAAACAAAATAAAGAAAAAATCCATTTGACGTTATGTCTGTGTTGTTGTAAAAAAAGTGGTTAACAAATAAGCAATTTATTAATAAATAAATAAACGAAATTAAAATCACGTAACAACACCAATAAAATAACTAACAACTAAATTGTTTAAAATGCCCTCCGTTGGCTCTTAAACATTCATGAATTGTGGAGATAACAAACATGTTCATTTGTCACCTTTTTCATTTCTTCTCCTACTAACAAAAAATATATTTTTATAAGATAATTTTTAAATTTCGCTATAAGTCCGAAAATATTAAAGATAGGTATAGGAACACTTAATATCATTAGGTAGAAAATTCGATCCTCCATTAGCAAAACATATCAAATACAGGGCCTCCCATTTAAAAAAAAAGAAGATTTTTGCAATAATTCATCTCCCTCAGAAATATTGTTATGGAGACCCCCTGTATAAAACTAATTAAATACTGTTCAAAATTATAAAATTTCGATAGTCTTGTGAAACTATTCTCAAAGTTTCAGCTTTCTAGCTGTAACCGTTAAAAAGATATGACTTTCTTTTCAGGTCCCGATACGGCGCTAAAAAAGATTAATTATAATTCAAAAACTTTTAAAGATAGGTATATGATATTATACAGAAAATTGTTCTAGATTTTTACCTAGATTCAAAAAATAATTCATTTTAACTTCCGAAGTTGCTACTACGTTCGGTATGATCCGGCAACACCGCACCATTCAAAATATTTTATGAACGTAGAAAACCATCTCTTATAGCCACAGCCAAATTTTGAAAATAAAATGTCAGTTAGTTCTCGAGATACTTCTAATAGGCCACTTTACTTGGTTTACCCTGTATATTTCAATAAGTATGTCCCTCAACTAATTCTAAATACTTTATTTGGACAATATACCAAGAAGAAATTTTAATTAAAAAAAAACATTAATACTTTGATACAAAGACAAAAAACGTCATCTTTATTTGTTTAAGTAAAGATATCCAAATTATGTGCATTACGTTCATGGGAAGTTCACCTTCCCCCCTCTTAAATTTTGGTTCTTCTTCTCTATAAAGGGTATCTACTAAAGTCCTATATAAGATAGACATAGATTACCAATCATCTTAAAATCTAATCGTAAACAAAATTGCTTTAATCGATCTATCGTTAATGTTCAACTTGTTAAATACAAATATCGTGATTTTATAGAACTAATAAAATAAATCATTTCACTTGATTTATTAATTTTTAATCCGATTGTTACCGCGATTAACGATTTTATATTGTGTATATGCATTAAAATTTAGGCAAATCTAAAAAATAATCCTTAATAAAATACGGCATAATATATGGTGGCGCAAAAAAGTGCATATCCTTTAATAAGAACTTTCATTACTGATGCTGATTTATAACCTGATCAAATTTTGTACGTGCAATAATAGAGCGTGCGTGTATATAACAAATATAACGTACAGAGTGGCAAAAAAATAAGAAAATGTGCTAAAATACGGCATAATATATGGTGGCGCAAAAAAGTGCATATCCTTTAATAAGAACTTTCATTACTGATGCTGATTTATAACCTGATCAAATTTTGTACGTGCAATAATAGAGCGTGCGTGTATATAACAAATATAACGTACAGAGTGGCAAAAAAATAAGAAAATGTGCTAAAATGCTAAGAGTAAAGTAACATTAATTTGCATGGTACAAACAAATTTAGAAAAAAGTTATTAAGAATAATTATATTTAATTTAAAGCTTTAAAATATTGAACCGCAACTGTTAATTCTTATTGGCCTTAAGAAAAAAACCTTCCGAAAATTAACGAAAATAGTTACGCAACTTCTTAAAATCTATTTATTTTAAATACGTTGGGCCACTATTGCTATATCCTAAACGGTAAGAGTTACGACGTCATTTAAACTAGATGACGGTTGCCTTTTTAGTAATCATTTATACTGTGGTTAGAGTGTACAGTGTGCTAAATAGTTTTTAGTTTCAGAGATATTAAAGAAAATTTGAAAATTCATCAATTTGATCAAGAATTGTTTCTTACAAAAAAGTTGTGGTTTTTCATTCTCTACTAAACGCGCTTAACATTTATCTCGTATTTTAAAAACTTTATTAAAAAAACATTTTCAGTTACTTTCATATAAATATCAATTATTATACGATAGTTGAGATCTGATATGTTCCGACTATAAATATTAAATGGCAGAAACGTATTGAGGGCATGTATAAGAAAAGAGATTGATGATGCATTTATAAATCCAAACAGAAAATATACTTGGGTGATATATCGTTGAATAGCAAATTGAATCCTCTTTCGAGATATGGAAAAAAAATTCCAGGTCCGTATTGAATATATCCGAGTTAGTAACAATAACAAACGTCAAGCGTCATTTTAAAAAAACGTTAAGTGCGTTTGGTAACATATCAGATTTCAACTATCGTATAACAATTGATATTTATATGACTTAAAAACAGAAGCAAGTGAAAATAATTTTTTAATAAAGTTTACAAAATGCGAGATAAATGTTAAGCGCGCTTGGTAGGGGATTAAAAACCATAACTTTTTTGTATAATGAAAAAATGTTTGATCAGATCAGTGGTTTTAGAGCTATTCGCATAAAGAATGTTGATGAATTTCTGCAATAAAATCAAGAAAAACTAAGGCATGATTATGAAGGGCAAGTATTGAAATTGGTCCCACAAATTCATAATCACATTTCCTACGGAATATGGGATGCTCCTCAACTAATGACTTTCTGGACCCATATACGGCTTTCGATTAAAGAATGAACATTGATATTCATCAGTATTAATCTATTATTGGGAACACTTAGAGGCTGGGTCGTTCAGGGGTAGAGTGCTCGTTATACCAATTACTTAAACTGAAAATATATTCATTGAAAAAAATGGAAACTGAAAAGAGTTTCTAAAATAGGTCCGATAACGTAATCTTATTATTGGAGACATCTCCAGTATTAATTAAATTTGACATGAATTTCTTTCAATGGTATTATTCCTATAGTTAAAAAAATTGTAGGGGAGAGTAGGCAGACAATGGAAAATGGCAACAGACGTTTTATTTTTTTAAATGAAAAATTGACTCCTATTGTAAGTAACAGCTTGTAGCATTTAAAAATCCCAAGGTACCTATCTTGAGGTAAATGCTACTGTTTTATGATTTAAAAAGGATACAAAACACTTTAGTTCACTTGTGCACTTGATTTTAAACTTTAATAAATAAAAACAAATAGATTCCGATAGAAAGCAACGTCATTTGGGTTTATAACGGCTAGACAAAAGTTCTCCAAATATTGTAAGATAGAAGATAAGTCATTTGAAGGGTTTTCACTAGTACGAACCATAAAAGTCTTATTTCCAAATGGTTTCAGGTGTCAGGGGGCCATATAGAAATTCCATCGAATAACCTAAAAGAACGGAATAAGTGATAAAACACCATACTTAACCTCCATTGTATATTATTTTTAAATTTAATGATTATTTAATTACCTGGTATTGTAGTTTTTCCTTCTAAAACGAGGATTTTTGAGGTTTTGTTTATTTTTCGATTGACAGCCAGAAGTCAACGACTTTTCAGGATTCGTGAAAATCAATAATCAGCTGACTGGCAGCAGTCGAGCAAGGCAGCGAGCACAGAAGAGGATTAGGTGCAAATCCTCCTTTTTATTTCAGGCCTTTGTCACTAATAGGGAGTGACTCAGGATATTTTTGGTTATTTATTAGATTTTCGCTGATGGAGACAGCGGAGGACCGGAAGAGGGTTTTTATAGGTTAGTCGGACGAGAGGAAGTGACGTATTTGGGACCGAGTTTTGCTGAGAAAGAAATATGCAGGGCGAAACCACTTTCTGTCGAGAAGTCCGGAGATGAAGTGCTAAATTTAAATTCTTCGTATAAGTATTATTTTTCTTCGACAATATGGTCGGTATTTTAAGTTAAATAGTTTTTTAAAGTTCATCCGACATGTGTGACCACAATAAGCCATAGGATGCCATGGATTTTGGAGGATTTGTGGGGAAAAGATGTCGTTCATGACGATTTTGTCCCATGCGGTTCCCTCGCGATAGAGGTATGTCATCAGCTATCGTTTGGTTAATTGTTCAAGTTAGCGATGCCTGCTATTACTATCTTTATATGATAGTTGCTGTGAATGAAAATTTATTTTAGGGTTCCAAGTTCCAGTAAAAAGTCCATCACAAGTTCAAGTTCAATTCCAAGTTTAGAATTCTACTACCGAGTTCTACTACCAAGCTCCACTTTGAGACCAAGTTCTACTTCCACTTCCAGATCCAGTTCCAGTACAGAGTCCTAGTATAAGTTCAAGCTGTGAAATTCCACCTCCAAGTTCAGAGGTCCAAATCCAAATCCATTTCAAGTTCGAGTTCGAGTTCCGTAAGCTACGAGACGTTCAGTTAGGGGTCAGCTTAGTGGTCAATCATTTTTCATTCAGAGGCTAGATGTCAATTCCGAAAAGGGGTAACCTCCATCGTAGAAGCTTTCGCTCAACAGTCAATGCAGGGGGTGTCGATTCTACTCACCGTGGAAGCCACCATTGTAGCAAGACAACAGAGCACATTCAAGGAACCGCGCATATCAGTTTGGCTTCAAAACAGGTACGAGTCATGATCAACCTCAGAGGGGCAGTTCGTACCCGGACCAGTGACTCGTGAAGATCAGTCAGTAGGAATCACCTACGCTAGAGGAGGATATAAACTGGTATCATGACCTTTTTTTTATTATCCACATATTGATATTTTTACTTCATTTGAAATTATAAATTTTTCCATTTAAAAATATATTTGTAAAGGACACCACGGTATGATCTCGAGTCAGTATATATATATATTTATCATGCCATAGTGCCAGACATAAAATTCATGAATTTTCCCTGGGAATTTGCGCTAAATAATTTTTCAGTAAAATCACGTTATTTCGGTTAAACATACCAACGTCTTATAATTTATTTTTTTAGACCATATAAAGTGTATCTATAAATGTACCTACATAATATTGAAAAGTGAAATAAGTAAGAATCTAATTTTTATTTTTTTAATAACAGATAAGTGTCATTTGAATTACCGTATTTGAAGAGTGAAATAAAATCACAGTAATTAAATGATTATTTTTGTTTTAATATATTTCTTAGGAAGGTTCTGGTTTCTCCAAAAAAAACCAGTGGCGCCCAAAGTTATTATTGGTAAACACAATGTATTCAAGGCTGAAGGAGAATCTACGAACCTGAGAGCTAGCCTGGGCAAAAATAGGTGAATCTCGCAGGTGCCATCTTAACAAAGTTGACACCTCAGGTTAACCCGTTTTAAGCTAACATATTGTATTATCATATATTGATGCAATTTAGGGAAGGTTTATCATATCATATTATGTAGTTGTTGTCTATACTCTCCTCTTGTCTGGGAGACAGTGGACATATATCGGGGAGACTATGGGCGTAGCAGGATGAGCACTAGTTCCTTATTTTCTTATAATAAGTAGTTCATATCATTTTTATAATATATAATATATTTAAATCGAATAACGAAAACCTATTAAACGGAATGTTTCTTTTAAAGACATGAACTTCGTATCCATTTATAAATGTTTCCTCAACAATTGCCATATATTTTCTAGTTGTCCCCTTAACACTGGACATTGTCCATTCTCTCTCCGAATTACAATATTTTTTTTAAATTTGGCTCCACAAATTATCGGAAAAACCATGAACATAACCTTATTATATGAATAAAAGAGCAATATTTCTAAGAAAATTGACGCAGAAATAAAATTTTGCCGATATAGAGTCTACGGAATGAGAAATATTATACTGTAGGTACTTACCATAAAGTAGGGAAATATTTTGAAAATTTTTTTGCGGCAAGTATAGTAATTAACGTTTACGGTACGAAGACACCTGCATCTTTAGATTTTTACGTTGCACTGTCAATCGTTTTAGATTATTTCGATAAGAAATATATGATGTGACCACTGTCTCTCTGTGTTCATTGTCTACACACTCTCCCCTACCTATGAGTAGCAATAATATTAGTTATAGGTAGTTTGTTCCTGGGTCTCGGCCACTTTTGAAATGAAAATCCAATTTTCAGTCAACGTTTCGGTTCATTTTATTTAAACCATCGTCAGAACTATTTGAACAAAAATAAAAAATTCTTATAAAGAAAATAAAAAGAAGCAACATTCTTTGATGATGTTAAAAGCAAAATTCCTATTTTATGTTAGAGTTAGTCATGTTTAGAATGAAAACAAGAAAACATGACTAACTCTAACATAAAATAGGAATTTTGTTTTTAACACCATCAAAAAATGTGGCTTCTTTTTAATTTTCTTTATACGAATTTTTTATTTTTGTTCAAATAGTTCTGACGATGGTTTAAATAAACAAACAAAGGAACAAACTACCTATAATTTGTTAAAAAACGGGCAAAAAACAGAACTATAGTAATATTAGTGAAGGAAAAAACCGATGATTTAAATAATCGAGTACTTGATACTCGAGCGATTTTAATAATCTAGTGAATCGCTCGAGCGATTAATCACTTGAAATTTTTATGACTAAGAGAATGTGTTGATAAGACACCAGGGGTTGTTTCTCTAAGTTTTAGAAATTTAGTCTAGAGTTTTTATTAAGGAAAAACAGTTGATTCTGATTTTTTTTTAAATTATATCCTTTAATTTTTTTTACAATCGCCGCTGGCTATCCAGTCAAAACAAAACCCATGTCGCGATGAATCAACTAAGGGATTTGGCATACCTTCTTGTATGCACTTTCTCGTTTATGTGCCTTTAATAAAGACGTATGTCGCGTCAGCGCGCGCGCGCGGCGTCGGATATCCAGTGAAAGGCGATGATTTTCGGTTTTTCGCTTGAATATGTAAATAGAGTATTTCCTATCGAGCGAAAAACTATTCGAATATACGAGCAGCGGTACATTTCCGTCGGCGTCAAGCGAAGCTCGGGTATCGAGTGAAAGGTAATAAGTGACAAGCCACGATTTTCGCCTAAATATATAACTCAAGCGGTTTTTTTAATAATCGAGCGATGTCGGTTATTTCAATAATCGAGTAATCAAGCGGTTTTTCGCTCGAGCGATCACCACAGTAAATAATATAGAGCTGTTAAATAACATTTAACTTATGACTTCGTTTAGTATAAATTAATCTGTTGTTTGTGTAAATATGGATTTACCAAAGGGTTATAGTCGTTACTTCGTTGCACATGGATTCTCATAAATAGGAATGTTTATCTAAACATGCTTACCAAAGCATCAAATAATTTACTCAATCGTTCTTGCTATGCTTCATCAAGTATATTTTCAGGGTCACCTTATACGGCATGTACTTGAACCTAGCACAAAAATTAAGTCTAGACATAACAACAAATGTATTTAAAATATTGAATACAAAATCTTTTCATTAGGTACCAAAATACTTAGAGTCAGAAGTAAACAAGTCGGTGTAAACCAGGTCAAAACTAATCGCTGCTGGATTATCCTTCGAGATGGTATTCGCTAGACTGTGCATAATTTAACCGGCAACAATCAATTATTATTAATCCGAATCACTGTATTGAAGTTGGAACGAGTTATCCACGTTCCTTATCTTATTATAAATATATTAAATAAAAATAATCTTGTTTGATTTAATACACAGGACATGGTAAAGAAACTAATCAACATTATAATATTGAATATTGCTTAATTTATCTAAAATCACTCAGATCCGTCAATATACATTTCTCTTAAGAAAAATATCCAAGGTGGATCAAAAATTATACCAATGTTAATATTTTAAACCTATAATATTTTTATATTCTTACAGTGATAATTCTACATGGAAAGAAAAACTCTACTTACAAACACAAGCACTATAGGAAAAATCCTTTAGGGCACTCTGGGAGTGGTGCGTATGCGCAAAAAGCGATTCACGTTGGTTTTGAATCGTTGGAGGTTATATTCGTTGGGAAAACGACCGCGGGAAGGTCGTTCCACAAGGATGTTGTAGTCCTCCAGATGAAAGAATTTTTAAATAATGAAATTCGAGGGGTACTAAGCTTAACCACATATGGATGGGCGGCAGTGGTTCGTCGTGTATTTCTGCTATTCGTCGCTCTGGGCGGAATTAAGAGGGCAAGGTCAGCCGAGCACCTTCCATGAAAATATCTGTGAAAGAGAGTCAAATCCCCAACCTGTCTTCGATGTTCTAGGCTGTCGAGGTTCTTCGTCAGCTCGTGGTCTCCGATCAGACGAATAGCCCTCCTTTCGATGGAATCCAGTAGCCGAAGAGTATGTTTGGGTGCAGAGCTCCAGACATGAGAGCAGTATTCTAGTGATTGTCGAATCTGGGCTTTGTATAGTGTCAAAAGTTATTGCGGTGTGTACAACTTTCTGGTTCGGAAGAGTACTCCAAGCTTCTGAGAAGCTATCTTAGCGATTGCCACAACGTGGTTATGCCAAGACATATTCCTCCCAGATTGACGCCCAGCAAATTAATAGATGAAGCCAGTGGGATTGCGTGTCCGGCCATGACTATTTCCGGTTCTGTAATGTTAACCTTTTTAGAGAAAACTGCTTCCTAGTTTTTAGCGTTAAATTCGACTTGGTTACTGTGACCCCAAGCCAAAATTTCTTCCAGGTCTTTGTTGAGGCGTGATACTTCATGCTGTCTGCGAAGATGTGCGTCGGCAGCCGATGTTTGCGCATTCAAAGAGGAAGATAAGATAAGTGTGCTATCGTCAGCAAAACTAAATATCGGATTTTTAGTTTTCACTATAAGGTCGTTAATGTAGAGTAAGAAGAGAGTGGGAGACAATATGGACCCTTGAGGAACACCGGCATTGATGGTGAACGTGTCTGAGAGAAATCCGTCAATCGCCACTTGCAAAGAGCGGTCCTTAAGAAAGCTAGACAACCATGCAGAGAATCGACTGGGCATACCAAAGGATCGCAGTTTACTTAGAAGCCCCTTATGCCAAACACGATAAAAAGCTTGTGCAACAACCCGAGACTCCCTATGATGTTCGATTGCGTTGTTCCAAATATGGGTGATATAGGCTAAAAGATCTCCAGTTGATCTGGACTTCCGAAAACCATATTGATGCTCGCTGATAATGTTGAAGCCTTCCAGGTACTTTAGAAGATATTGGTTAATAGCTTTCTCCATTACTTTTGATATAACTGAAAGCAATGCGACTGGTCGATAGTTGTTGGCTTGCCTTTCTTTGGAATAGGCTGGACTCGCGCCATCTTCCAGTAAGATGGAAATATTCCTTTTTTGTAGGATAAGTTGAAAAGTCTACAAAATACTGGTGTTAGTTCATCGGCGCATCCCTTGAAAACTATAATAGGAATTTCGTCTGGACCAGTAGCTTTTTTGACGTCGAGTCCTTTCAGGATTCGTTTGACGGGACGCTGACGGAATATGATTTCGGTCATTTCGGATTTAACTGCAGGAATGTTGGGTGGTGTTCTTCCCTGGAGATCTACAGTGGATTGCGAAGAAAATAATTCAAGCAAGTAAGTTTGCTTTGTCTCCGGCTGTGGATGCTAGTGTACCATCGGGACGTGTTAGAGGTGGAATAGTTGATTTGGTAAAATTTTGGCTGACGGTCTTAGCTACTGACCAAAAGGACCTTATATCCGTTTGGACAGTCAAGAAGTTTGTTCTTGATCCTCACGTTATGGGCTTCTTTGCTTTGATCTATTGTTAGCTTACATTGGTTTTGAGCGGTAATAAAGATGGTTAAATTATAAGTTATATAAAAATAGTTAAATTAACCATAATTTATCGTTCTATATGTGAATGGATAACTTTTATTAGGAACTACTATTAAATTATAGCAAAATTATTATAACCTAAATTTTTAATACAAATTACAAAAATATTTAGTGAACTATTTATATGAAAAGTTTTTGTCAAAAATCATCTGTATATAATTTTCTGAAATCTTTTGAAAATTTACTAAAATATTTTGAAAAATTTCCCAAACGGCCATCCATCCATCCATGTTGTAACCACGTCTTATGGCGCTTGACTTTATCGATCGATAGTCTGTTCCCTGTTAAGTTCTACTTCTATTATTTGTTACGAAAGACGAGATCCCAGGAAACCTTTGCATTTCATATATGCTTTTTATTCTTATAAAAATATTTTTAGAACACATCATTTAAACTTGGTTATTATAACAATGAAAGATATTTAAGTAAGAGAAGTAATTAAATGGTTTGCCGTTATTAACAGTCGAGCTGCGAAATGATTACTTGGTCAGCAAGATTTTACAATTGGTCAGTAGAAAGAAACATGTCTAGAAGCAGTTACTTCAGAGGTCCCAGGGCACTGGCACAAAGCAAATATATCTTTTAAGTTATTGAAAATGTTCGTCACTAACTGTCCTACAGCAGACCAATCGAGCTAATAATTTATGTTGGAAATTGCGAACCACCGCCGAATTAATTTAGGTAAACGTCGTGCTTTTTTGATTCACACTGTGTACTCTTTTCTGGAAAAAATGCATTTCAAAATTATAAAATTGAAGGGGCGGAGCGATTTTAGGTAAACAATGCGGTATTTCATAGAATATAATAGTGTTTCCTTAAATACTCGATAGCTTGGCCACATCATTTTGTTATTGGGAATTCCAATATATAGTAATAGACTTTTACTATGTTTGAAGCGATATTTATTTTTTAAATATAGGATTTATATAATATTACTTTGACTGTTCGAAACGAATATCGATGAGTTTTTGACAACAAATTTCTCGAAAATGACATAATTACATCAAACTGTTGCTGACGAAAAACTGCACTTAATAGTAAACCAGGGACGACCAACTTGGCGCACGCGTACCACATTGTGACACGGCCGGTTTTAAGAGTGGCACGCGATGACAAACTTCAAAAATAAAAAAAAAAATAATGTCGTCTTCAGGAACTTTTTCACAATACTTACTCGTACACTACTGAATATAATCGTGCTAGAAAGCATATTATAACGATGCGGTTTTGTCTCGATTTTGGAGAAAACAAATAACAGGTTTCACATTAATGCTGAAACTAGCTACCAAAGCAACAATGCTCCGAACTACGTTATATTTAAATATTTAATATCCATTTTGCAGGATTCATTCTGTGCTAGGTTTGATTTGATTTTCAAGATGATTAAAAAACGCTGTTCTTTTCACAAATCTTTTTCGATTTCTCTGCGAAACGTTACTTGTTATCAACCTGAAATTTAAATTAAAATTATTGACTTACAGCACTGAAAATAAACACACTTGGCTCAACTGCAAGTGATCCAAATTACATTGAATTTTGGAAATTTGTACCAACAAGCAAATTTTCCAAATTTACACTATTTTGCTGTCAGATCATATTGCAGGTTTGGATCAGCGT
Source organism: Barypeithes pellucidus (assembly GCA_963991005.1). Taxonomy (NCBI): domain Eukaryota; kingdom Metazoa; phylum Arthropoda; class Insecta; order Coleoptera; family Curculionidae; genus Barypeithes; species Barypeithes pellucidus. Next base: position 33,488,655 of record OZ022562.1, read on the forward strand.
AATATACAAGGTGTTATGGAAATGACGTATTATATTTAAACCGGCTATTCCTGAGATGAACACAAATTGAAGAAAAATATCCAAAAATGGCGCTTTAATTTAATATGCCCTGTACATGACCTTATGTCAAACCAAAAAGGACAACGTGATGCCCCTGCGAGGAAGGTAAACAAAGCAACATATGGCGAAAAACGTCAATGAATCTTGAACAGTGTTGTCATATCTTCAGGGTAAACTCTTTAGAAAGTCTAACCGTTTGACAGATTCCAAGTTGATTATTATTCAGGGTACATTATTATAAACTTTTACGTTCAGTTCAGTTCACTGGGAAACAATCTCTGATTTATAAACTTGAACTGGCTCGAACAAACCGCCGCGGAGTTTATAATGGTCTGGTATGTTCTCACTTGTTTAATTCGAACGACACCCGTCGGATCTGAATAACTGACATGCCACTTTACCTTTTAGAAGAAAAAAATGCAAATTTATTTACCTTTTCGGCCTTATTTAAAACCAACTTAATTTATAAAAAAACACCAGGTAACCCGAACAAACCCGTCACAATACACCAAAACACCAAAACAAAGTCACATAAATTATCGCGGATCTCATGAACACATCTAAGTACCATTCAACCTGAATTATTATTTTAAAGTGTGTAGACAAAAATACGCCCTTATTGTATAAGATTTTATCAGCTGATGATCTGGGAAATAATATAATTTTTCCACACATTTATTTGATATCTAAAAATGTTGAAACCAAATAACACCTTTGAGCCCGTTCCTGACGTCGTCTGTTAGAGTTTATTATATTAACCTCATCGGTAAAAATACAGCGTTGCCACTTTCGATGTTTTATAAGATATATTCATAAATTGTGGAATTTCCTTTTATAATATTACTTTCCTTTATAATTATAGTCTCGGAAATGGCAACCGCGCTATCAGTTCTCGGAGAAAGAAAGCACCTTGGACTCGACCTTTTATTTCAAAGGGTAGTTCCTATGTCCACATAAGTGTTCCAATTTATGTTTAGTAAAGGGTTAATGGCCCATAGAAATTAGCGTTTTTATTAATTAAGTGCTGTTGCTCTATGTGTGCGATAGTATTATTGTAAAGTGTAATTATGCGTTAGTCTTTAGTGTTTTCGTGTAATCTGATAATAGGTGCTTAGCTTCAAAAAAACTAATTTGAAACTCGTGGGTGTCTGTGTTTCTTTAAGTGATTTAGTGCAATTTGTTGTGTTTCACTATGTGTTTCTTTCTCTCGACGATGGATATGCTGGTTATGTTCCGAGCGATTGGAAAGAATATGCCGAATGGGGATTAGTGGGTATAAGCTTATTATGCAGTTCCACACTATCATCAGAGCACGTGATGAGCATAAAGCTTTTCCCATAGAAAAAAGAACTGAAAATGTCTGGATTTCTTACTCCTGTCAGCGTGGATTTACTTTCTAATTAAGCTAAATATTTATTTTTATCAGAAACTAAAGTTTTACATTTTTACACAGTTTGGCAACATTGCACGTAATACCTGTTTTCTGACATGACGAACAAACGCCGGATGAGGTGTGGGTTTATGGGGCTGGACCCCACTTTCAAAACGGTCGATTAAAAAAAAAATATGTAGCGCTTCTCTATGACACCCAAGGAGTGAGTCACCCATTTAAATATAATAACTCATTTTCATAAAACCCTATATATGTGAACAAATATTTTCTATTATGAACGGAACATAATAAAATCAAAATATTGTTCACGATTTAGTACAGTGAAATCCCTTTTAGGCGGACATCTACGGGACTGTCTGAATGTGGCCGCCTAATAGAGGTGTCCGCCCATGGGAAATTTGTTATTAATCAATATGTAAATGCAAAATTATTACTATGTATAGTATGTACAAATAAACATTTATTAAACATCACAAAAATACACTAGTTTTATGTAGGATCTAGTATTAAAAAAATCAAATAACGTATTCCACAACGTCAATTTTCTCTTTCAGACTCAAAACCCGACGTTCTTCTGCCATTTTTTACGATTTTAACAATACAACTCACAAATAAACGGCGGACTGATTTCGGGGAATCACACATACTTTCATACGGCGAAGTCCCTGCCACGCATTCGCGATTGGTTGCCGATCTGTCTTCGTCTTCCAAATACTTTTAAAATTATTTTGTCCGTTTAAAGGAGATTTTTCGCACTCTTTGTTTGAAAACAGCCTGTCCGCCCAAAGGAGAGTCCGCCCAAAAGAGGTTGATTTCATGGAATTTCATATACCTAGTTCCGGACTATGAAAAAATGTCCGCTTAATAGAGATGTCCGCTTATCGGAGGTGTCCGTTATGAGAGGTTTTACTGTATTCAATTAAAACGCCTAATATTGTTAGCACCGACAAGAGCTAATTGTAATATTGACTTAATAAAAAAAACTACAAATTCAAGTCACATTAATTAAGTACCTACTGACTGTTAAATAATTATTTAGAACATGTGTTATCTGTGTAAAAATCCCATAATAAGCCTATAAATAACATTTTTTTAACATTTTTATATTTTTTAGTATATTGGAAAAGTACGCATAATTTTGTTTGTTAGTTAGTGGCACCCTTCCCAAGAAGGTTGGCCACTTCTGTAGTAACCTGTAAACTGGTTGGAATAAAATTAATCAGAAAGGTATGAAAAGTCGGTATTTAGGTTTTATTATCCACCAGTTTTATGTTGAAAAACAAAATAATGAGAGGAAAACAGCAAACACCCATCAATATGATTAGGTTGGATGAAATAGAAAACTTAATGTCTAGGTTTGGTATTTTTTTTAAACGAAATGCTAACTACAATATTTTTTCTCTAGAAATATCTGCTTAAAAAGTTAAGAATATGTTTTTTAAATTTATGGTTCTTCCTACAAATCAAAATTATCCTGTTCTGGAGACATTGCCGCCTTGTGGATTTTTAAACAATAAAAAACCACAGACTTCTTACGTAAAAATATTAGGATTTAATTATACTTACCTATATCCGAAAGTTGATATTAACTGAGATACAGGGTATTAAAGTTATGGTTTTTTTAGGACCAGAAATTTATTATTTTGTGAAATCTTGATGTACAATGTAGGCGGCGCTGTCTGCGCCTTTTTTCGAATTTTAATTAGGTCATATCTTTTTTGTGCCTCAGTGTATTTCAGTTTTTAATGAAAATAAATTTATTAAGTAAAAACTATATACTACGTTCAGGTCACCCAGAGTTGCCGTTTCGGAGGTATTTGCATTTAAATTATTTAGTGCACCCTGCCCAATTACTATTAATTTGCAAGCAATTTTTTTTTTCTTAAAGTAACCTATGAGAAAACAAATTAAATTTCCGAATATCGTCTCTAGGCACCTCGTCAATTAAAATTTTCCTGCGCATATACACACAGCATATCCCGCATTTCTGCGTTTGAAAACAAATTGTGTCTCGGCATTGTTATGATAAACTCAAAAATAAAACAATTTCTGACAAAGCTATCTTACAATAATCAACAAACAAATAACAAAATGGAGGTTTCATAGCAACTGTATCTCTAAATTTCATTTGTTTTCTCATAGGTTACTTTAAGAAGAAAATTTTGTTTGCAAATTAATATTAATATTAAACAATTTAAATACAAATATCTCCGAAACGGTAACTCTGGGCGACCTGAACTTAGTATACCTTTTTTACGTAATAAATATGAGAAAAGTATTATTTTTATTAAAAACTTAAATACATTGAGGAACAAAAAAGTTATGACCTAATAAAATGCGAAAAATGCCGCAGACAGCGCCCCCTACATTGTACATTAAATTTTCACAAAAAAATCAATTTCCCATCCTAAAAAACCACAATTGCCCAATTTTGTAAAAAAACGTTTGTTTCTCTCAAAGATATCAGAGAAAAACAAAAATTAAGTTTTAACTTTAACACCCTGTATCTCAGTTAATATCAACTTTCGGATATAGGTACCTAAGTATAATTAAATCCTATTTTTACGTAAGGAGTCTGTGGTTTTTCCATGTACCATTAATTAGCGGACACCCTGTATAATATATATATTTTTTTTATGATCAAACACAAGCACTATAGGAAAAATCCTTAAGGGCACTCTGGGAGTGGTGCGTGTGCGCAAAAAGCGATTCATGTTGGCTTTGAATCGTTGGAGGTTATATATAACATATCCTACAAATTACAGGAATACTGTAGGACAGTTAGAATAATGTTTAATGCAAAGTTACGTCACTATTTTCTTCTCATTTCTTCGTAATTTTTTCGATGTAACTACATTCTTTCCTATAAAATAATTTCTACATAATTCTTATTCTAATTTATATCAAAAGATTGTCATACGGAAAAAGCCTATTGTACAATTAATATAGTAAATATTTTATTGTAATATTTCCTATAAAATATAGTATTTATTAAAATTTTTGTAATAATCCCTACCAACATAATATTATACACATAATTTATAAAAAATTGTAATTAGTATTTCTAATAAATTTAGTACAAGCAAGTAAATACCTACTAAAATAAATTGTAAAATATATAATGAATGTAAGTGCACGGACTAAACACTAAAGTGAAATTATTATAGTAAAGATTTTATTGTACGATTTCTTATACAGTATTATTTACATTTTTCATTAATAATCCGTACGTTGAAATGGAAGATGTTGGCCCACCCGGCATCGCCCGGTGAGATACCATTGCATCGGTTTAGGTGGCGTGAAGTTTGCTCCTTGAATTAACTTTTGCTCATTGAGTTGACGTTTCGTCGATGTGCCGATGTTTCCGGTTACCAGGGTGGGACCCCCCCCCAAAAAAATAGCATGATGGAAGCTCCAGGCCCAAAATACTCCGGAGGTAAACTCGCCCCCCATTCGGATCTCCGGGCGGGGGCTGGACTTGAGGCCCCATCAAGCGAAGTTTATTAAACAACAACCATTTCAGACAATTTACTGGGATCTAACAACAGTCAACGAGGAAATGGTGTGGCACCTGCAGTTGCTAACCAACTCAGAACTAGCAACGTCAAAATTGATTTCTGCAATATTAGAGGGCTTAACACGAACATCAATTCAGTCCACCAGCACTTACAATCTTCCAAGCCTCACGTACTCGCACTGAAAGAGACAAAGGTTAGATCGTCAACAAACACCGTGAGCTATTTATACCCTGGATACGATTTTCATTTCCGATTCCGACGCAACTTCGGCGTATGTCTTTTTATTCGAGATGATCTCTACTGCCAACGAGAACCTACACTGGAACCGAAAGACTTTGATGTAATGTGGTTTAAAATATCAACGCCGAAAATCACCAAGTTTATCTGCTGCCTTTACCGTCCTCCAAGTGATACCCATTACAGAGACCTTTTCTCATCACTAGCCAATACAATCGACTTCTTGCAAACCAAGCATCCAAATGCCGAGATTGCTATCTTTAGCGATTTTAACGTCCAGAATGTCAACTGGCTTAAATATTCAAATACATACAATGAGCAGGACCGCGAGGCCGAATCCTTCGCGATCAGTTCTGGTCTAACTCAACTCGTAGAAGAACCAACGCCAACCAGACAGAAATGGAGATTTTGCTCTTTTCTTAACGTCAAATCCCGATCTATATACAGTCACCGTACAGCCTCCGTTAGGATCTTCCGATCACAAACTTATTTCAACTCTAAGCGAACTACCAATTAATTCACAATAACCTCCTAAACCTCGCAAGATATGGCATTACAGATCGGCCAAGTGGGAAGACCTGAAAGACCATTTTCGGACTTTTCCTTGGATGAGCGTATGCTTCTCTTCTGATGATCCATCCGTCTGTGCTGGGGAGGTATCCGACGTTATTCTAACGAGCATGGAAGCATTTATCCCCTCCTCGCAAAAACGCCTTTCCAACGGCAAGCCCTGGTTTAGCAAGGATTGTGAGTGTGCTGTCAAATCAGAAGATCTGGCTTACCGACAGTGGCGTAAAAACCCTACCACTGAGAATCGTACCATCTTTATTACCGCTCGAAACCAATGTAAGCTAACAATACATCAAAGCAAAGAAGCCCATAACGTGAGGATCAAAAACAAACTTCTGTCCAAACGGATCAAGGTCCTTTTGGTCAGTCGCTAAGGCCGTCAGCCAAAATTATACCAAATCAACTATTCCACCACTAACACGTCCCGATGGTACAATAGCATCCACAGCCGGACACAAAGCAAACTTACTTGCTAAACTATTTTCTTCGAAATTCCATTGTGGATTTCCAGGGAAGAACACCACCCGACATTCCTGCAGTTGAATCCGAAATGACCGAAATCGTATTCCGTCAGCGTCCCGTCAAACGAATCCTGAAAGGACTCGACGTCAAAAAAGCTACTGGTCCAGACGAAATTCCTATTATAGTTCTCAAGAGATGCGCCGATGAACTAACACCAGTATTTTGTAGGCTTTTCAACTTATCCTACAAAAAAGGAATACTCCCATCTTGCTGGAAGACGGCGCGAGTCCAGCCTATTCCGAAGAAAGGTAAGAGAACCCTGCCTAACAACTATCGACCAGTCGCATTGCTTTCAGTTATATCAAAAGTAATGGAGAAAGCTATTAACCAACATCTTCTAAAGTACCTGGAAGGCTTCAACATTATCTGCGATCATCAATATGGTTTTCGGAAGTTCAGATCAACTGGAGATCTTCTAGCCTATGTCACCCATATTTGGAACAACGCAATCGAACATCATGAGGAGTCTCGAGTTGTTGCATTGGATATTTCTAAAGCTTTTGATCGTGTTTGGCATAAGGGGCTTCTAAGTAAACTGCGATTCTATGGTATGCCCAGTCGATTCTGTGCATGGTTGTCTAGCTTTCTTAAGGACCACTCTCTGCAAGTGGCGATTGACGGATTTCTCTCAGACACCTTCACCATCAATGCCGGTGTTCCTGAAGGATCCATATTGTCTCCCACTCTCTTCTTACTCTACATTAACGACCTTCTAGTGAAAACTAAAAATCCGATATTTAGTTTTGCCGACGATAGCACACTTATCTCATGTTTCTCTTTGAATGCGCAAACATCGGCTGCCGACGCACATCTTCGCAGACAGCATGAAGTATCACGCCTCAACAAAGACCTGGAAGAAATTTTGGCTTGGGTTTGTTCAGTAACCAAGTCGAATTTAACGCTAAAAAACCCAGGCAGCAGTTTTCTCTAAAAAGGTCAACATTGCAGAACCGGAAATAGTCATGGCCGGACACGCAATCCCACTGGCTTCATCTATTAATTTGCTGGGCGTCAATCTGGTATAACAACGTTGTGGCAATCGCCAAGATAGCTTCTCAGAAGCTTGGGGTACTCTTCCGAACCAGAAAGTTGTACACACCTCAACAACTTTTGACACTATACAAAGCCCAGATTCGACCATCACTAGAATACTGCTCTCATGTCTGGAGCTCTGCACCCAAACATACTCTTCGGCTACTGGATTCCATCGAAAGGAGGGCTATTCGTCTGATCGGAGGAGACCACGAGCTGATGAAGAACCTCGACAGTCTAGAACATCGAAGACAGGTTGGGGATTTGACTCTCTTTTACAGATATTTTCATGGAAGGTGCTCGGCTGACCTTGCCCTCTGAATTCCGCCCAGAGCGACGAATAGCAGAAATACACGACGAACCACTGCCGCCCATCCATATGTGGTTAAGCTTAGTACTCCTCGAACTTCATTATTTAAGAACTCTTTCTTCTGGAGGACTACATCCTTGTGGAACGACCTTCCCGAGGTCGTTTCTCCCAACGAATATAACCTCCAACGATTCAAATCCAACGTGCATCGCTTTTTCCGCACACGCACCACTCCCAGAGTGCCCTAAAGGATTTTTCCTATAGAGCTTGTGTTTGATCATAAAAAAAAAAAAAAAAAAACCCAAAATAATATTATAGATATGTATAATTTATAAAAAGGTATATTTCTAATAAATTTAGTGCAATCAAGTAAATACTAAATTATATTTTAAACTTTACAACGAAGTGAAAATAATTTATTTTTAACTACTCCAGTAGTTAAATATTTAAAAATGTATAGTACATTTTACCGACTACTATTATTGTACTTTAAGTATTTTTATTGTAACAATGACCCAGTTTAAATGAAGCGTTGTAAGATTTTTTTATTAAAATAAAAAGTTTAATCTCGATCTTCGTAAAATAATAAGTGACGTACTTATACAGGAAATATATCATCGATCGAAGAAGTCTAACTACACAACGAGAGGTTACCACTTGTGAGATCGCGTGTGTTCTCCTCTTTACAAAACATTTTGGTAAATTTTACAACAGATTTCAGTTAGATTTACAAAAACTTTTCATATGATCCATAAATTATAGTTAGTCTTATTATTCTTATAGTAGATTTAACCAAGTTTTTCTTCCTGTGTATAAAAAAATGACGCAACAAGGTAAAAACTGTCTATGAATACTATTTAAATGTAATGTTAAAGTGTCCCAAAAATGCTACCTCGTGAAATTGGTGTATGAGCCCACGGCAAGATCCTTGCATTGCAAAAACGGTTAGTCAAATGTTTTCGAGGACTCCTCGTCCTCTATTGAATACTTACTTCCCGTCACTATCTAAATCACATATAAGTCTATCGAATAAAACAATAATTGTAAATAGATCTATGTAACTTACAAATAAATATTTTTGACAAATAAAACGAATTCGAGTAAACAAAACGATGTAAACATAATCAATTCTTATCACCCCGGATTATCCTGCGAGACGGTACTCCTTATCTTCTTCGCAGAGCTTTCCTTTAACGTCACCTTCTGCAGCACGTGAACCGACCGCCTAAAAGCTTCTCTTGCGGGATCCAACAACCACTCTCTCAGTACCCATACAACGTCTGTACGTAGTGCATACCAGTACTTCTGCTTGGTGAGAGCATACCAATCATATAGCAGCAGAGGGTACTCTTCTATAGCAGGTATCTGAGCCGGTGAATCTACCCGTGCGCGCATATATTTCCTTTTCGGAATTTCCGTATCGCAAACTGGGTCCTAAAGTGGATCTAGGTCTGGAAATCGTGGTGGTTGTCAAAGTGAGTGAGTTGGAACTATTAAGTGCTCCCTGGGACTTTCTGAACGAGAAGTTTACTAAGTCTAGGTGTCCCGGAAGGAAAAAGAAAAACAGCCGATTCTGCTGAGTGCGTTAAGCAGTTGAGTTAGGAGTTGAGGGAGAATTTTTAAGTCTTTTAGGTAAGTGACAGTGAAAGGGCTTTATCATCAAAAATAAATTTAATATTAATTAGTATATAATTAATAGTTACCAAAATCTACAATTGCTTAAGTTTACTATATTTCAGCTTATAGAAATCAATTTTCATGAAACACATAGTATTAATACTAGTGAAGTATCACATGGATTTTGTACATTTTATTATAATTATATAGTTAGCTCCATTCTAATGAAATAAATTTTTATATTCTCCTAATTACAACTGGTTTTTTGGTAAAAAAATTGGCATGAATTAGGATTTTACTACTAAAAAAAACTGTTAGTCTATTAAAAATAATTTTTTTATTCAAATTACCTTCACTTGACAGAATTCTTTTTAATTTCATGTACCTATAGCTTTAAACAAAATCGACATATCGTACTTTCAGCGCTCATTAGTATTTATATATATAAATTATTCAGAAATAAATATATATAATAATTAGGCCATATTTAGCCGACACGAGGTATTCTTGCATGTTATATCCCATAGGTATATACATACAGGGTGTCCCATAACTCATGGGGCATAGGGTAACTTGAGATACTAAATATCAAACTAAACACGATTAAGTCGTATAAGTTCTTTCGAAATGTTTCTCGTTCCAAAAATACTGGGTGTTGAAAGTAGAAGTTTATTTTCGAAAATAATTTGAATGGGTTCAATGTATCGGATTGTGTGTGGTGATGATTGTGAGTAAGAAATGAGAATTTATAGAAATTTAGAGGGCGGTAGTTCCTTACATTGACTTGAGAAAAAATAAATTCTTATTTCTTACTCACAATACATCATACCGCTAAGTTTCAGTCCGATAAATCGAATCGTTTTCAAATTATGGCTTCTTTTCGAAAACAAACTTTTACTTTCAACACCCTGTATTTCTAGAACGATAGACATTTCGAAAAACTTATATGACTTAATTGGTTTAGTTTCATGTTTAATATCTCCAGTTATGGGAAACCATGTATAGTTCTACAATAAAAAATACAATAAATAAAAAAAAGATATAAATTAACTATTAGACTATATCATAATGCTATAAAGAATTTAACATATCCTGAAATATGTAATAAAAGTACCTATAACAACTTAATTAACCAGAGCAGGAAGCTCTTAAGGAGAACCATTCATTCAAAATTAAGAAACATTATCAAGCTTATGTAACAAATTTTTTTTAGAAAGGCATAGAAAAATAGAATTTATCAATAATTAATACTTTACATTAGGTAAGCCTAAAAATAAACAGAAGAATAATTATATTGATGTATTACAATAAAAAAAAATATTTGGTTAAAAATGCGGATATAGGGGCATCTTTCCATATTATTATAAACTGTAAATAAGCAATTATTTTTTAATTAAATGCTCGATTAAAACTAATTTTACATGATAAACTGAAGTTATCGAATATTTATATTCATGGGTAAACCTATATTGTGATTTAAAAACTCTGCATGATAAACTTTATGACCTTTTTAGATGACATTTATATAATTTTATATTATAGTTGACAGGATAATATAACAATTGATATGAACAATACAGGAAGCTCTGATTTTATTTGTGGCAATAACAATAGAAAAATATTCGTGTAAAATTGCTGATGTTCAAATATTTATTCCGTTCGTAAGGTTTTTCTATACAGGGTGGCCGTTTACTGCAAGCCCAATTGCTCCGTTTTAATTATAAATACACAAAAAATATTAATACAGAAATTTAATATGAATATTTTGAAAAATTATGTTTGATTCTACAGGGTTCTTAACGTTATTCGAGACGACATATTATAACTAAGTTATTTGTTTCGGATAAAAAATTTTTAGGGTGGATAGGGATCTATTGAAGGCACATTTTAAATTACTATACCTAAACCTTACGGTTTGTGAAATATTTCATATTGTATGAAAATGTAATATCAATTTTTATGATTAACTGCTCAACATGTATGTATTTGCTTTTTGAAACCCATACAATGTGTCCAATAAATTTTCTTAATATATTATTTTACGTAGAATCTAGTGATGATTTTTTTAAATGAGTCGCCCTATATATTTTTTAATAATGCAATTCAATTTTTAACAAGCTTCTCATAAATATATAAGACTTTATTTTTTATCTTAATATTATGCCCGAAATTTACATATTTTAAAAGAATATACAAACAATTCTTTTGAGTAGGCCATGATGGATATTAAGAAAAAAAACAATAGAATACTGTGTCAATTGTGTTATAAAGAAAAGTTCTTTCGTTTCGCCGGGTAAAATAATTTTTCACGGATAAAATCAAATTTAATAGATCAAGGTTAATTTTCAAAACCTCGGCTTAAAATCTACCATAAGGAAAATCGCAGGACTGAAATAAATGTAGGTACTTTTGCTTCAATTGAAACAAATCCTATAGTAACTATGGGTCAAATATGTCTATGGCATAATGGAAAACAATTTGAGAAATATTTATCAGAAAGTTTCATAAAGGTGCCATTTTTGTTTCTTATATTTAATTGCATCAGTAATTGTCTTTTTTTTAATATCCGTCATGGTTTGCTAAACAAATTGTATATTTTTTGAAAAACGTAAATTTCAAGCATAATATTAAGACTAAACTGAATTCTGCGTAAAAACTACAAAGAGAGTATTTTATTTATTTTCGATAACTTACCAGATAACCGAAATATGGAGGGTGTCTCAAAATGTAAAATTCTCAAAAAAATCACGTATATCAAAACCGAGGAAGCCTAAAAAAATTCTAATTGGGGCATCTTTTATTTCACAAAAAAGTAGTGCAAGAACCACATCCTTCCATCATTACTAATAACAGAGATACCCCTTAAAACCACCGTACTCTACGGTACTAAACGGTCATCCTATAACTACAAAATTTTTAATAATTTATAATATTTAAAAAATTATAAAAATTATTCTTACAAAAGTTTTGTGTAAATTGTACAATTCTTGGATTTAGAAGTTGACATTTTTAGGAAGTTTTAGTAAAAAAAATAAAATATGCATAGTCATACAAAAATAAACTGTGCTTAACTTAAAGAAAAGCTAATAAACGTTAACATAGGTATATGGAAAAAATACTCTTACTACTTAATGGATAGGATTCATTAATTTTTTATAACAAATATTTTGAAATCGCGGACGATACCCAGGATAAAATATATCGCTAAATTAAACATATGAAATCCCATGTAATTTTTGAAGTCGCTGAATATTGACTCCCCTATACATATTATAGAAAAACTGCATATAAGTGCTTGAAGAGGCCGACAACCCGATATGCCGCGTTTGAATACATTTTGGTGAGCCAATCCGAAACTATTCAATTAAACGCGATGACAATATTACGGAACTCTCATAGATCAGGTAATATAGCAAACACTAGCATATTAAATTTTGATATTTACAATACGAAAATTAGTGTCAGTGACAATATTTTCATTATTCGTGTTCAGTGTTATGTCAATTTTTGGCAATAGCGTCATAGAAATTATTTGATGGTGTTTGTTGTATTATCTGAACTATGAGAGTTTTGTGGTTTTGTCATCACGTTTAATTCAATTATTTAAGATTGGCTCACCAAAATGTATTCAAACTCGACACATCTAAGCAATTGTTAGTGCTATAAAAAAATTAATGCATGTGTCATGTGGTCTTTTACCAAACCTAAAATGGTAAAATCAAAATTTGAAAATTTTTGCTCGCTTAGGAGATACGGGGGAAAATCAAAAAATTGACAATTTTAAAATTACCCTATATTTTCTTAGTTAAAATAGATGCAGAAAAATGCTTTATACAGAAGTTTCTTAATAATGATTTTTGAATAATCCTGCCGTTTTCAGAATAAGTATACGGGGTCTGGTAAAGAATTTCTCGGACCTAACCTCATGTTTTTAAATGGAACACCCTGTATATTTTAATCTAGAAAGGTAGCATTTTAAATTCTCCTTTCAAATATATAACACACCATGGATGATATTGGTTTCCTAAGCGATTTATTTAAACTTTATTACTTCAAACCACAGTAGGCCATGTAACAAAATCTAATATCTTAGAAACAACTATTTTGGCATTCTAGTTGTTATTAACATTTAACGTCAATTTTATTTTTACATATTCATTTGTGAAAATGACTTATCAACCTTTTTGAAAAATTCGATATGATATCAGTTTATATGAAAATGAAAAAAAACGAAGAAATGGCGTAAAGTTTATATTTTGTTCGCTATCCGGAAAGACGGCAACCATTTAAGGACATATTCCGACGACTGGAACATAATTTTAAAATATACGGCTCTTACGATGCCGAGATCAAAAACGTATAATAAAGAAACCCAGGAAAATGAAAATAAGCTTAAATAAATTGCATAGGAAACCAATGTAATCCATGGTGTGTTATATATTTGAAAAGAGAATTTAAAATGCTATAATTTTAGATTAAAATATACAGGGTGTTCTATTTTAAAAAAATTAGATTAGGACTGATAACTTTTTTACCTGACCCCGTATACTCATTCTGAAAACGGCAGATTATTCAGCAATCATTATAAAGAAACTTAAAATAGTTTTTGGATCTTTTAACTAAGAAAATATAGGGTCATTTTGAAATTGTCAATTTTTTGTTTTTCCCCCGTATCTCTTAAGCGAGCGAAAATTTTCAAATTTTGGTTATACCATTTTAAGTTTGACCCAAAAAGAGTACATGACACCTACATTATTTTTTTGATTACACTAACAATTCGAAGATACCCTATAAAAGTGTCGAAAATGGGACACACACATCAAATATTACATGAGATTTCCTAGTTTCAACGCAAAGTATATTTTTATATTAATAACTATTTTTTCCTGATTTCTAAATAAATCTATTTAACATACGTTCACTAAATTTGGAATAAATTCGTTTCGCAGGTTTTGAGTTATTCTGCGGATAAAACAGATTTGTCAACGCTGCTGGCGACGTAGAGGGTACAATTTATTTCATATCAAGCCGAGTAAGTAATTTTTATTACTACAGGCGGATGAGCAAAATATCTTCGCTATAAGGTTTCCGTTTCTTATGGAAAACAAAAAATTATTATATGACGATTTAAAATATACAAGGTGAGTTTTTTAAAGTGTTACAAGGCAATATCACGCAAACGGTTTAAAATATTTTCTTGAAATTTTAATGAGGTAATAGTGAGATGGGGGGGGGACATATTTAAACATATTTTTGTTCTCTCTATCTACCCCCTTTCCCCATTTTGAGGGGTGGGGGGTAACTTTGAAATTTTAAATGGGAATATGTACTTTTGTTTATTAAATTCGGATCTACGTAAAAAACTACGTATTTGTACAAAAAAAATTTTTGGTTAGCTCCACTGGTTACCGAATTATAATTAATTAGGTTATAAAAATTTAAAAAATATTATTTACCCTTTATCACCTGTCATGTTTCAGAAGATGTTCGAAATGTCTCCCTTCAACTTCCAAACACTTTCTCACTCTTTTTTTAAACGAAATTCGTACCTGCTCTAACATTTCAGGTGTCACTAATAAGCAGGCAAAGCGGATTCGGTCTTTCATATTGTCTATAGTTGTAGGTGCAGTCGCCATCACTTTGTCTTTTATAAATCCCCAGAAGAAAAAGTCAAGAGGGGTCAAATCCGGAGACCTAGCAGGCCAATTGACCGGACCAGCTCGACCAATCCACCTGTTTTCAAACAATTCGTTTAAATGATTACGGGCCTGTATTGCATAATGCGGTGGAGCTCCATCCTGTTGAAACCACATGTCAGGATTTATGTTTTGGTTTATTTAATAATAGTGGTAATTCGTTCCTTAAAAAAACTGTATACATTTCTCCATTTAAATGGCGTTCAATAACCCTATGTCCAATTATACCATACCAGACATTAACTGACCAAGGATGTTGATTTGGCACAGTAACTTAAAATCCTACCTGGCCACAATTCTGGAAACTAGCTTCATCAGAAAAAAACAACATTCTTTAGAAACCTGTTATTTCCTTGCATTTGCCCTGTTGCCCAATTGCAAAATGTAACGCGATTTTCAAAGTCTTGCCCAAAGCTCTTGGTGGAGTGTAATGTGGTATGGATGAAATTTGTACATATGCAATATGGTCACAACCGATTTTTGGCTTATTCCAGCATCTGCAGCAAGCCGTCTGGAACCTACATGCGGGTTAATAGCTACCATTCCTAAAACTCCAACTGCCCTATCTGCATCTCTTTTAGTTCACTTCCGAAATCGTGGTTTTTACTTCAGGCTGCCAGTAGTGCGACATCTAGTTTCCAGCCTTTTAAATGCCATGTGAGATTTCAGGTTGTTAGGAAACCTTTCCGCCCACCTTAGTGAAGCTTGTCTGTAGTTTCTTCTGCACTCCCCCAACATTAACAACATATCAACTTGCACACTAAAATTCGCTTTCATGTTCAATTGACCAAGCTGAGAAATAATCGTTGATATGTAAAAATTCTCAACTGACTGAAGTCAAAACAACGCCTTTCCATGTAAACGAATAATAATTTTGAAATTAGTAAACTTGATTTATTTTAAATTTAGTTATTTTTTAAATCCAATAGAAATTTAATAATAAATTAATTATACTTCGGTAACCAGTGGAGCTAACCAAAAATTTTTTTGTACAAATACGTAGTTTTTTACGTAGATCCGAATTTAATAAACAAAAGTACATATTCCCATTTAAAATTTCAAAGTTACCCTCCCCACCCCTCAAAATGGGGAAAGGGGGTAGATAACAAAAATATGTTTAAATATATCCCCCCATCTCACTATTACCTCATTAAAATTTCAAGAAAATATTTTAAACCGTTTGCGAGATATCGCCTTGTAACACTTTAAAAAACTCACCCTGTATATTGCGTCGAGAACTGTTTAAGTACTGTTTTTCACTGGTGACATGGATTAGTTCATATTTCATTGGGTCAGCACGAAAAATGATTCGTTGTGGCAAGTTGGGCTAAGTTGCAGAATTACTTTAAGAATAATACACTTATACAGGGTGTCCGATAATTAATGGTACATTGAAAATCAACAGACTCCTTACGTAAAAATATTAGGATTTAATTATACTTACCTCTATCCGAAAGTTGATATTAACTTCATTTTTGTTTTTCGCTAATATTTTTTTAATTTGGGAATTATGGTTTTTTAGGACGTGCAACTGATTTTGTTGTAAAATTTGGATGTACAAAATAGCGCTATCTGCGGCACTATTCGCACATTTATTAGGTCATAACTTTCTTGTGCCTCAATGTATTTAAGTTTTTAATGAAAATAATAATACTTTCCTCATAATTATTACGTAAAAAAGGTATGCTAAGTTCAGGTCGCCCAGAGTTACCGTTTCGGAGATATTTGCATTTAAATTGTTTAGTGCACCCTGCCCAATTATTATTTGTTTGCAAACAAAATTTTTTTTTTTAAATATATGAAATTTAGAGATGCAGTTGCTATGAAACCGCCATGTTATTATTTGTTTGTTGATTATTGTAAGATAGCTTTGTCAGAAAATGTTTCATTTTTGAGTTTATCGTAGGTTTGTATTTTCATTGCTGTTGTTTTCTTTCGGCACGATATTTTCTAGGGTTAAAGTTATTTTAATTAAAGTAAGTTAAAGAACAATCCAATTGTTGCATTTATTATTCCCAATTATCATTACTAGAACATTAATTATCATGTAAAAGTTAATTGGTAAGAAGTAACAAAATATTATTTGCTTGCCTGAGCTAACGCACTAAACAATTTAAATGCAAAAATCTCCGAAACGGTAACTCTGAGCGACCTGAATTTAGTATACCTTTTTATGTAATAAATATGAGAAGAGTGTTATTTTCATTCAAAACTTAAATACACCAAGGCACAAAAAAGTTATGACCTAATAAAAGTGCAAAAAATGCCACACATTGTACATTAAAATGTCCCAAAAAAATCAATTTCTCGTCCTAAAAACCTTAATTACCAAATTTTGTAAAAAAACGCTGGTTCCTCTCACAGTTATTAGAGAGAAACAAAACTGAATTTTAACTTCAACACCCTGTATCTCAGTTAATATCAACTTTTGGATATAGGTAAGTATAATTAAATCCTAATATTTGTATACGTAAGGAGTCTGTGGTTTTTCCATGTACCATTAATTAGCGGACACCCTGTATATAGGTACGTTAAAGTTACAACTTTTATAGCTATTTTAGAAAATATGAATGGAAGTTAATAAAATCCTTCCTTTTAGTTAAATAGCAATAATTGGTTAATATTTAATGAATGAACATTTAGCAGTCTCTATCATATAAAATTTGAGCTTGACAAGGAATGCGGGCAAAAAGGAATCGCTTATTTTTTATTAATAAAGGCTGGCATTTTTTATTATAATAGATATTTTTTTGCAATTAGACATAGACAATTACAAAGTTGTAAACAGGGTTTGTTCATTTGAATAATTCATCAGGCTGTGGCGCACACATTTTTTTTAGGGGGGGGGGGGGGAGGAGGGGGGAGTTTTAACAAAATAGGCACCGAATCTGTACAAGCAGGATCGCTATAAATAAAGTTCGGTGATTAAACAGCTTCCGAGTGAAAGTTTCGAATGATAGGCGTAAATCGAAAAAAAACACTAACGACCCCAGCAATAATGGACTCTAGTGTTACTGATCTAGTATGTCGTATTGGCTGTGAAAAATCATAACAAGGTGCTTCGGACGGAAATTTTAACTAGATATTCTAGAGGCTAATATAAAAAAATGGCATATAAATACGGCAATCCAAAAAAAGCTCAAGAAAGCATTTTCCTTTAATTCCTCGATGTAACGATTTAGGGTATATATATATATGGGTATGCACTATAGTGGCATGAAAATACGTTCCTTAAAATATTTCCTTTTCGTCCAACACACTATATAGACAAATATTCGAAATATCTCTAATAGTAGGTACTTATTAATATCATAATCTTAATTATTAAGGTTATCATTGTTTCAGTGTGACTAATGTTATTTCTTTTAGAAAAGCATTATCCTAAAGGCGGAAAACCCAGAACCAAAGTAATATTTAAAACTAAAAACACTTAAAATTTATATAATTCAAGTATCTACCTCTTGAACATCATTGTATAAAGGTATTATTGGAAATTATTATTATTATAACCCGTCTATTTTTAGCACCGCAATAACTATTTCTTTGTTTTGGAATTTCTCAAATATATTTTTAAACTATTTTTAATTACTGGTAGTATCTAAGACAAATATTTGCTAGAAATATTTACCTACAATCTAAAAATGTCCCCCAAATAATATATACCGGGTGTTTTTTCCGTGTTAATATCTCAGAGTGTGATTTCTTTGGTAATTTTATAAAGAAAAAAGTTCATGGGAATATTATACATATACAGATCGACAAGTTTATCTGTAGCTACGAAAGGAATGCGGGCAAGAAAGTTTCTTGGGCTAACAATTTACCCATTTAAAGTAAATAGTCATAACTAAGTATATAAGAAATTAATATTCTATTATAGTTCCAATGTTCTTAAACCTTTCATTTCATACTATTTATTTTAATATTCAAATGTAAAAAAACATTTTTTGATTAAAGTACTTCAAATCTACAAATAGGGCAACATAGTGCAATAACAACGGTAACTATGGGTAACAGGTGGCTAGGGCTAATTTGATAGGTTATATCCCAGGCAGAGGATGACGACACGCGTCTGATGACCCGCCCATTGTGCCGGCGTGGTTGTTCGGCAATGTCCGACCGATATGCTTCATCCAGTTGCGTAGTGAGAGGAAGGGCAAAAGTTATTATATTGTGTAAATTGCGTTTTTAAAAAGTGTTCTTTGTTTTTAAACTGTGATAATGAAAAAATATACTAGTGATAAAACCCTTCATACTCAAACCCGTGAAGCCAATGTGTACAGGGTGTGTGAAGAGGAATCATAAATTAAAGCATTTAAATTGCCTCTTAAGCGATAGCTAGGAAGAGTAGCAATTTATGCGGGAGTAATCGTGGGCATAGTAAAAAACATTCATAAAGAAGATACTGAAAGGAAAGAAAGGATCCGGATTGGATCCATTGTTTTCATCTCCTTCGACTTTGGAATTGCTACAAAGCTAAGAAGTGACATAAACTTTCCATTTTCCTGTGAAACTTTGAGGTGCATGGTGAGATCAAATGGACGAAAATGAGAAATCGTCATTAATCGATTAACTATGTCGCTGTTTTTTCCATGCTGAAAGAATGGTATCTTGTAAAACGTAATTATTTAAACCTTGCTAAAAATAATTACCTACCTTCAAACATAAAATACAATTATTGAAGAATTTCCTATTTTTATTACATTTATGAAATAATAATAGCACGCCCATGACTCGACCATGTTTTAACAGATATTGCTTTCCCCTTACCGATACGTCGGAGACATAAGTCGATCTGTAGTATCCGCAACGGCTTATTTTTTGGCACAAAGTGTTGATTGTTTTCTTTTAAATAGTTATTTTTTATATCTCTGAAATATATTATTTTCAAATTTGGTACAATTAATAGGATACATAATACAACATATTTTATTTAAAAGTTAGTTAGTTAGCTAAAACTCATTATTACCATTGATAATGATGAATTTTATTTTATAAAATCTTTGTGAATAATAACGAGATTCAATTTGAATTTAATTTTTTTTAATTAAGAAAATTGACCAGGCTATCAGAAATATTATCCATATAAAAAAATGTCACTGGCGTATTTCTTGTGAAAAAAATATCATAGGACATGTTTACAGGGATAACACTGAGGGATCGATATAATAGCTTCTAAATATGTGGTTTTATATAGTGTTGGGAAAAATCGATGATTTTAATAATCGAGTATATGATACTCGAGCGATTTTAACAATCGAGTGAAACGCTCGAGCGATTAATCACTTGAAATTTGTATGACTAAGAACAACGTGTTGATAAAACACCAGGGGTTGTGTTTGTATGTTTTAGAAGTTTAGTCTCGAGTTTTTATTAAGGAAGAACAGTTGATTCTGATTTTTTTTAAAATTATATCCTTTAATTTTTGAAAAATTTACAATCGCCGCTGGCTAGCCAGTTCCAGTCAAAACAGAACCCATGTTGCGACGAATCCACTAAGGGATTTGGTATACTCTGTTTATGCACCTTCTCGTTTATGTGCCTTTAACAAATACGTGTGTCGTGTCAGCCTTCTGAGCGTCAAACTTGAACGTCGCCGATTGACACATTAAGGGTGGAGCGGCGCGAGCCGCAGTTATTTACCTCGAGCGATCACACTGCCAAGCAGCACATTTCGGTCGGCGTCAACCGAAGGGCGGGTATCAAGTAAAAGGTAATAAGTAACAAGCGACGATTTTCGCTTGAATTTATAAATTCTAAAAAAATGGTTTGTTTTTGAAAAACATATATTTCGGGCCTAATACTAATACTAAAAATAAAGTGTTATATATTTTTGAGACGCTTGTTACAAACTAAATTATATTATTAAAAAATATATAGGATGAAGAAAATGTGTTTATTTTCCTTGAAAACGATTGAATGTCGAAAAAATCTGAGTGCGTCACTGAATTCTACGTAAAAAAAACACAAAATGAACATTTTTTTTTTTGATCCGTTACGGGGTAACCGAGATATGGGGGAGGTGTTCCAAAATGCAAAATTCTCAAAAACATCCCGTATATCAAAAACAAAGCGGCCTAGAAAAATTCTGATTACGGCATCTTTTGTTTGACAAGAAAGTAGCAAAGTGCTGCGAAAACCGCATCCTTCTATATTTACTAATAACGGAGATACCCCGTAAAACTACCCAAAACCCTGTACTATTAGAAGTTTACTTTTCTAATATTATCTCTATAGTATATGTGGTTGATATTTTATTCTCTGATCGAATTCCAATGCAAATAAAAATCCTATCCTAATCTTATGTATTACTTTGTGCGAGCAGATGAAGAAAAAATCGACGACCTCGTAAAATAATTAGATCGATGCCGCCATGGCGGTGTCGGACGTGATCGGACTGTAAAGAAGCCGTCGCCGGCAAAAAATAATATTTAAAATAAATCATTTAAGAGATGATTTTTATTTCCATTGGACTCGATCAGAGAATAAAATATCAACAATAACAATTTCTTCCTCCGCCACATGTTTTTCTCAGGGGCAGGCTCTATCAATTATCTTTATAAGCGGTTGAATAAATATTGAAAATTAGAAACCTGTAAAATTTTGGTGCGTCATCTTATCCATTTATAAAGAACCAACAATTTTGTAGGAAAAAAAGAAGCTAAACTTAATTCGGTTTACTTTCAAAAAATGCTTATATCCGATGGGGGGGATTGCGCGAGCCTTAGGGCCGATATTTGAAGTTAGACCTTAGCTAAGGTAGCCTTAACGTTAATGTAAGGGTCAATTGACGCGTCAAGTCTAAGATTACCACGTTCTTAAAGGTCTATTCCTTTAGATGAGAGTTAAAAAGAATAATATACTGTCAAACTAGAGTTAAGGATGACATGTCATTTTGTACCTTTGGTTGGTTGGTTAAAGGCGGGGGTCGATTTAAAGGCCCGAACTTCTGTCACTGCAGCCTACCGGCTTATTGTGTACCCCGATCTTGTTAGAAGATGTTTGTTCCTTCTATGAGGTCCAGTAACCTTCTACCAAGCTTGTCATGTGGGAGGTTGTCACCACGTTCTATGTTCCCGAAGATATTTTGTCTTCTACGAGACAATGCTACACAGCGGTATGTTATGTTAGGCGGTTTCATCCTCTTCGGCCCAGGGTTTGCATTCAATGGATCCGTTGTTTATACCTATCCGTTGAAGGTGTTTTCGCAAGTGGCAGTGGCCTGTTAGCAGACCCATCACTTGTTTCAACTGAGGCCGCGTCAGGGTTAGCATCCCATTCGATAGTATTTTCGAAGGTTTTCCAATTACGGCCCGTGCGTGTATTTGACCAGGTAAACCTTGCCATCGAGATAAGTGTTGTTTTTCGACCATCTATCAATGTTGTTTTTGTTGCCTGTTTTGATATTCCAAAGGCCGGTTCGGGGCCCCTGAGACTTTGAGCGGACCCGGCTCTCGCTGTACCTAAGGTGACATGGAAATATCGGCCTTACATATAGGATTTAAAAAATACGTTTCAATCTCTTTACGGCGAACAAACCCTGGACGGTCTTCGGTCATCGAGATTCTCGGTATTCGAACCTGGCGACCTTTTGATCAATGCCAGAATAAATATTACAGAATTTCATAGAGAATAAATCAACTTTAAGCCAATATGCAATATTTGCATGCTAATAGATATTGTAATTATGATTATAATTACATGGAAATTATATCGTTGATACAACAATGAGCCCTAACCATTAATTATGTAATTTTGTCTGGGTCTACGTCACTAGAAACATGATTTTATTAATTTTATGTTTAACCGAATACATTATAAAAAATAAATAATAATATTATTTGTAGAGATTTGAACTAAATTTCTCGTAATGTTGTAAAATCCGGTAAAATATTGTAGGCTCAGTTTTAATTGAACGTTCTCGTATAAAGGGGCGAAGGGAGAAAAATTACAAAAAACCATGATCCAAAATGTCTTACCATAGGAGTGCTAAAACAATAATTCTTTAAGTGGAAAATAAATAAATATACACTGTGTTGATTGCGCTGTTAGATTCTTCCTGAAAAAAATTGTCCTGACTAGTATTATCATTTAATTACCAGTCCCCTCTTCTTTACATACGTTGTAAATATTTGCCACCATTTTGCTTGCCTCGTCAATTATTTATTTCTAATTGATCCATCACTGAATTGACAGAAAAAAATATTAGCAACGTGCCAACGCCTGTATAATAAACAAATACTAAATTTCCTCCCCGCGTTTCACGCCACTGTAGCTACAAATTTCTGTGCGTTTTAACGTCACTACGAAGAACAAAACTGCTGTAATGTAGGATTTCATAAAACAAATTTACTGATATATATTATGAAATGTATAATGAGTAGTATAACAAATTATCTTGAGTTTATATGCAATAGCAGTGGCGTATATGGAAGCGGGGCAGAGGGAACCCCCCCCCCCCCACCCGTGTAATGTTTTAATTCAAAGATGAATACGCTAGGAAAAATAAATATAAATCTTATTTTAACTAGTTGTTTGTTTTTTGTAGAAGATTGTTTTGCTCGTTGTTGTTTAAACGCTCAGTATATTTCTTGTTCAGTTAATAATTAATTCAGCGCTAGTGACACATTCATCATTTTGTTTTTCGATTAATATTTTTGATACTATTTCGTTTTATCCTAAAAGCGGTTAATTTCCTGTTTCTAGGAACCAATTACGAAATTTTTTTTATTTTTAAATTAATGGAAGCAAGCAACGAAATTTTGTCAACTTGCACAAATTTCATTTCCTGCACAAATTTTCTTAATTGATCCCCTCAAACGAGTGTTTTCGGATAAAACTAAAAAGAAACGAAAAATATTGATCAAAAGACGAAAAGGAGAAAGCGTCACTATACTATACTACAAACCCGAACGAACCCCCCCGAAATAAATTCCTATTTACGCCACTGTGCACTAGAGTCAATTTTAATATTATTTCTTGTTAGCTTAATGAGAAAAATCTTTCATGGTTTCGCCCATTAGCAAAATACAGACCGTGGCTACAGCATTGCCATTATCTGAAGACAATGATGTATTAGATATAGAGATATATTTTATTCAGTTAAATATTGTCGTAAATGATAATTTTTTACACATCTTCACGTTTGTCTAGGTTAATTCGATAACACTATGCATAATTATATTAAAATTTATTATATTACTGGCAAGTTCAGCTGTTCTAATTGGAAATTACATGATTCGTTTCTGTTAACGATTTTTACGACTAAACTAACGGCAGTATAGCGTAATTTTTTGCTCGCATTCTTTCCGATGTTTAGATACGGTTTGGTATAAAACATATGATCTCGAAGTAAGATAAGGCTGAGTGGACGTATCATATGAGAGAAAATATGAGTTTCAAAACTTGCAAACCATATGCCGTATTATTTTCAATGATAATGGCTATGACATGTATTTCTATTTCATATAGATACTAAAACAGCTGGTCGGGTTTGTTGTAGCATTATCTATAAGTTTTAATTTAATTCCACCATTGCATTAAGATCTTACTTAATCAGAACAAACATATCTTCCGCATCTGTTATATTAGGATAACATTTGAAAAAAAAATACGTTTTGCGCCTATTCTCTTGTGTACGAGTTTCAAACTGGATGTTGCTTCTTGTCTCCGTGCACGGGTACAAATAAACCTTCAACTGACAAATTTGAGAATTGCCTTCTTAACTTAACCTACAACTATTCTTGCTCATTTCTGCTTAGTTTAGAGGTAGCAATTCTTTTGGAATGGATAATTAAAGAATGATGGAAAGTGAGTTTAACCAAAACATGCAAATACTAAAGAAAATAGTACAACCTGCTAAAAAAACAAGTTAGAAGTAACTAAACCCATAATTCCGCACCAGTATGCGGATTATTCTGACGGTTACAAATTAGTTGATAATCGATGCATTTTTGCTCTACAAACACCGAATTTTTAGTCAGCGGTCTCAGACCGATGCCTTGGGCAATTTGTAACTATTTCTGACTTTACATTTTTAGACAAATCAGTACATACGTATTTAAAAGTGCCTAAGTATTCAAAATTATCTTTATCAGAAGATCCTTTGAGTTATTTAACAAATAATATTATAGCTAACCAAACTATCATATTCCTTGGCTTAAAAGATATTTTTTACTTGCTGCAAATTGATACTAAACGGATCCATAAGCTACCAGTGCCAGTGTTGCCAATGTGAAAGTTCAGAATCATCAGTTCTGAATCAAAATTAATAATCGGTCATCTATCAATAATTTGGAGTCGGATGAAGAATGTCGAGGCGGGGAGGTATGTTTGACAAGTCTGCAGCTTGGTATATCCCCTGCAACCTGCAATGATATTTTCGGGTTTATTATAGTGTATGAAATGCATGAAATTGTAATTAGATTAACAGTGGCATACCCAGAAATTCGGTCGGAGGAAACCGATGAATAAAATTGCGGAATTTTTTTTATCAGCAATTATATAAAAATAGAAAAAAATGTACTAGACCTTCAAATAGAATACATATACCCGGTGATGCATCATTAAGTTGAACATAGATAGAGTCCCATGTAATTTTTTAGGTGGCTTCAAAATGAAAGAGCCTATTAAATAACTATGAACCATACCACATTACACGTTTATCAAAAATTTGTGCTGAAATATAAAATTTATATTTAATTATAATAAGAAAATGTAAAAAAACAGATTCATGGATAAGCAGCACCCTCTAGAAGGTGGACTATGAACTAGCGATCACGACCACAGTAGGAGGTTTATAGCAGGAAAATTATCTTTAAAACGAGCGAGAAAGTTGATTAAATTTGGATGACGGGTATGGAAGCAATTTTCAAAATATTTTTTTACAACCTTACCAAGCAACCAACCTTGTTATCGTCTATACGGAAAAAGTTCCAGGAACATACTTTCGCAAAAATTAACAACCTTTTTAATGCGGTATTAAATGAAAACCTTAACAGTGATAATTTGAATGAAAAAAAGAAAGTTTCATCAATTTTTCTTTAATTTTTTTCTCTCAAAGACATAAGGTTTATGGCTTCATAATATCGTACCTCGCCGACCTTAGTGGGACACCCTGTATACGTGAAAATAATATAAATAAATCAAATACCCGTCGATTTGTTTCCCAAGTTATACCTATAGCGTAATTAGAAAATTTGGAGTGTATTTTCAGCACAAATTTTCAATATTTCAATTTCAATTTCAATTTCAATTTCAATTTCAATTTCAATTTCAATTTCAATTTCAATTTCAATTTCAATTTCAATTTCAATTTCAATTTCAATTTCAATTTCAATTTCAATTTCAATTTCAATTTCAATTTCAATTTCAATTTCAATTTCAAATTCAATATTTAATAGGCCCTTCTATTTTGGAGAATCGCCTCACGAGAGACCAGTATTTAAATTAATCTCAAGGAGTACTCGAGCATGTTGCTGTAAACATCACACTGCAACTGTATTATCAGCACGATGGAGCTCCTCCAAATTTCGCTCATCAGGTCCAGCAATATTTGGCCGAAAGGTTTCACTAGACTTTTGTTTATGTAGCTGGTTTA
Source organism: Barypeithes pellucidus (assembly GCA_963991005.1). NCBI lineage: Eukaryota > Metazoa > Arthropoda > Insecta > Coleoptera > Curculionidae > Barypeithes > Barypeithes pellucidus. Next base: position 33,515,206 of record OZ022562.1, read on the forward strand.
ATAAATGATATTTACAAAATAAAAATTGGTACTCGGTATGCACTGATTCGGCGTATTAGAAATACTGCAGCCGATACTAAAGAAAGGCATGAAGCAATCAGGAGAGCGCAATAGTCACCCTCCGTCGACTAAAAATAATTAAACAAATAAGATGTTATTATTGCATAAGGATCTATGTTCAGATAATTAGGAACAAATATTTATGTATGCATATATTTATAGTATAAAATCGAAGAGAGCGGTATGAAGAAGTGGAGCCAACGGTATCACTTTCTGTTGATATCGAGATGATAGGATGGATGATATAGATAATTAATTTCCAAACATCGATAATATTGATATTCATGATAACATTTTTGGAAGAAAAAATCAATAATATATAAATAATATTTCCTTACAGCACAACACTAATATGCAAAAATAAATATGCGAAATTTGTAAACTAAATAAACGGAACAACTTTTCTCGAAAACAATTTTTATTTTTAATAATTTCTACACATAAAACACATTATGAAATTAATTGCTCGTTAGATTTACAGTTATTTAACAATTACTACAAAAATTGAACATTGTAAGAATATGGGCACTACTCCTAGTGGAATTATTTAAGTTTGAGAATTCAATATTACTTTGTTTTCATAACAAATATTTCTTGCCATCATTTATTTCTGAATGACATTAATAATAATTATTTCAAAATTTTAAAAGTTGATTGTAATAATTTAATTATGTCCTTCGAATAATTTTCGATTTTATGTATATCTAGTAGGAGAAGCCGGAATTCCGGGCTCTGTATTCCCAGTTTTCGGAAGCCTGGGAATGTTCAGCTTTTCCTACTAGGTATACAATATAGGTACTGTTTTGAATCTTTGACAGGCAACATCATCATATTTCTGATGGAATCATTTAATGAAAAACTTTTTAATAAAAAAATTATTTAAAAATAGCGACTGGATTATCCATTTCTTAGACATATTAGTCTGAAGTTCCAATACTTTGGCGACTATTTTCTATAAAAATATATCTACTAGTTCATAGATTTTGTAATGTAAAAATGAAATAGTCATATTCTACAACAGAGCTAAAAGTAAAAGTTTTAAATGCATATCTTGATAAATAGCCACATCTAATTAGCTGTTAGAATTAAATTGGGAAATTAATTGTTAGATTATTATTAAAGACGATTAAATATTGCGAAATGATGATGTTTATCAACATTTTTGCTACAATTGTAAGTGAGATCGTTGAAGGAAAAGTTACACTGCGCAACATGTCCACACGATTTGTGTTATTTTGTGATTGTACAAGATTTTCAGTATTAAACGTCTAGACTACTTAAGGATCTAACATAATTACTTATCACTGGTCTAGACTAGCCAATAATCAGAAAAAGGGAATTAAATTCCAAAATCATTAGGACAGTGAATTTACATATTCAGATTTCATGTTAAGAATAAAATGATTAAACTCAAAGATTAATTAATGAAATGGTGAACATGTCCCTATCCTTGTCGTGGAAGAGAGCTGCTCTATTCCACAATTTTCCCGCTTCCGGGAGTCATGTGACACATCGCGGATCCAGTGTTCTCCAAGTGCTTAAATATCACTGATTTAAAAAAGCCGTGGATAGCATTATGGCCAATTGCCGTGTAATTGCACTATTTTCGTGTTATCCAAGCTGATATCATTTAAATATATATTAACGTGTATGATTTTTGTGTAACACCGTGTAATTAATTCTACCTAACATTAATTTTTTTGAATAAAACGGTTATTTGTCAATAACTTGAGAAGGAATAACGATATCGGAATACGGTTCGGGCCAAAATGTAGCTATTTTTGTGCTCTTTAAGCTCAGTAATATTTTTATTTAATATTTTAGATCTTAATGCGCCCCCCGTAGCGGTCATTTTGGCAACGTGAAAATATTTTCTATCAATTTTTCTCGGTCGATTTAGTCAATGACATTTTCCCCCAAAGATATAATGTTTATGGCTTATATTATATCGTACCTCGCCGTCCTTAGTGGGATACCCTGTCCAATACGCTCCTGATTCACCCAGTATAAAAGAGAACAAATTGACTTGACTACTGAAGTTTATATTTCAAAATAATTTCAAAACATAATAATATCTTACCTTTCAAACCTTTTGCATGTTCTATACCGGGTGTTTCAGGAGGAACACTCACCCCTATAACTTTTTATTGTTTAAAGAAATAAAATTTGGTGGGCTTGTATGTGATATTATTTTGCATTTTATGACTTGGCAGATTCCATTTTGTCACTTCCGGTTTAACAGGAAATGTCCTTAACTTTGGATTTTTAAATGGAACACCCAGTATATTTTGGGTTATATCGATTCAGAACACCATTCCAAACTCAACGACCCCTCACAAATCACTTTTTGCCACTCATTTTACTTTTTCTCCCTAAAATAGTTTACTTCTAGCCAAATTATGGCTGATTTTAAATTTATAGTTTATTTGTTTTTTAACATTATTGCGTCATGAGTACCTAAATAAATGCAAACCGTTTGCGTTACTTGTATTTTTTGTCATGAAATAGTATTTTTAATAAATTATGTCTTCTCTTTTAACTTGACATAAGGGTGTGTAATATCAAATTGTTGGAAAAAAGTAATCTGTCTTTTTGCCCGAGTGACCCAATATACTTCCATTTAAAAAAATTGAGTTTTCTGGGATAAAGATTTCTTAAAAAGTAAAAAAGTGTTTAAGAAATTTAGAACACAATAAAACTTGAAAATTGCATTTTTATCAAGAATTTGGTTCGAAGAAAACCATTTTAGAAAGTTCATAACAATCTAGATGAAAAATGTGTCAAAATGTGACGTATGGGGTGACGTTGAATTTGGAATGGTATTCTGAATTCGTTGGAAACAAAAATATACTGGGTGTTCGATTTAAAAATTCAAAATTGAGGCCATTTCCGGTTAAACCGGACATGACAAAATAGAGTCCGTCATGTCATAAAATGCAAAAAATATCCACCAAATTTTATTTCTTTAATTTAAACATAAAAAGTTTCAGGGGCGAGCGTTCCTCCTAAAACACCGGGTATATAATTTTTTATATTATAACATAATTAGGACACTATGTATGTATCAACTAGTAATTATACTCAGTAGTTCCAATAGGAGGATTTTGCAGTGAATGAAGGAATGTTATTCTGCTCCAATTATTCAAGTTTTTACCTCGCCAGCCTTCATTAACCTTTCATTTTATGTTTTCTTTATTGAACTTGTAACATTACCTACCCAGACATTGAATGTCCAAAGTGCGAAAGTAATGTGTAGCTATAGTTTAATTAAAATAATATAAACTATAATTAAATTGTTTATAAATTCATTTTCTTATTAGGTATATGGTATTACGACTTTCATACTGGGTGGGCATGGTTATAAATAAACTTGAATTGAAGGTGTAAAATAATAAAGTATTATCGATGTGGATATGAATACAGCATGACGAAATACTATACAGTGTGTCCCCGGATAGACGAATGAATAGTTGAAAATACTAAAAAAATTTGAGTTGAAAGTTCATATCAAATACCAATGTATGGAAAAATTATTATTCCCCCAGACTACCCGAGGATACCTTATACAATAAGGGCGTATTTTTGTCTACACAGTAGCACTTTCAAATACTAATTCAATTCAATTGAATGGTACTACCAAGAAGCCTTCTCCAGTGATCGGATATCATCACCTGCAGACCGGTCTGGGAAAATAATACTTTTTCTAATTGGTATTTGATATTAATACCACCTGAAAAATAAATAGACTTTTTATTTTTGATTTATTCAAATAACATCTATTTAGATGGGGGATGAGGGACTGCTAAGAGATGGCACTCTTTTTCTTCACGTGCCATCTCCGCGACGAAGGTTGGCAATCATCATGGCTATTCTAATTTTGGAGACGGCTGCTCTGACATTCTTCTCCTTCCTACATTTCACCTTCCCTGGATCTTTCCCTGCAGAATCAACTGCGGCATGGCTTATCTCTCACCTCGTGTGACGCGTTGTGTTTTCTCGACTTCCGTTAATAATACAGCGTGAAGTATAGAGTCTTCTCTGATGTACACCTACCCTGTACTGACGAGAACAAAAGAGTTCGAAACCGGTCTGCAGGTGGTGACATCCTATCAATGGAGAAGGCTTCCTTTTCTTGGTACATAGTGCCATTCAATCTGAATTAGTATTTTAAAGTGCTTCTGTGTAGACAAGAATACGCCCTTATTGTATGTATAAGGTATCATCGGGTGGTCTGGAAAAATAATCATTTTTCCATACATTGGTATTTGATATTAATACCACCTGAAAAATAAATATACTTTACTTTTTAAAACTTCACATATTCTGGGGTTTAGCCCTGCTTGGATAGAAACTAATTTGTGCATCATTGTAATTTAAAAAAATCAAATATTCCTTGGAAATTTGCAAAAACTGAGTATGAGTACAAAATTTTAAAGTCCTATATGTAATTTGATATTTTGCATTATTTTCATTCCACCTTCCCAATTTAAGATATTATAAAAATATTAAATGACCTAAATGTCTAATAGACGTATAAAAATAAATCGATCATATCATTTTGAACAACTTTTGTTATAGAACTTTTTTTTTAGGGAGGGTGACATGAAAAGAAGACAAAATATCTATAGATAAATAGGCATAGGACTTTAAAATGTTGTACTCGCACTCAGTTTTTTCTCTGAACATTTTTTCTTTATAACATTTTGTCGTATCTCCTAGATAAGATGCACTTTACTATTTTGGAAAAAAGTTCTTAGTAAATTTCCCAGGCATACTTGCTGCTGAAAAAACATATTAAAGCTATCAGCTTCAACTTTTTATAAAGAAGCCTTTCGCGATTTCTTGACAAGTTTTCATTTCTAATCACAAGATGGCGCTGTGTCTAAATGAACTAATCGAGTTATTAATTCATTCCCCATAATACTTTCATCTATCGATCAACTTTGAGTCTTAACACATTCTAAATAATGGATCCATACCTGATTGTCCGATTTAATTACAAACTAACAATATACAGAACAACTTACATATTTACATAACGAAATATTTTATCTATAAGAGTTAACACACGTGCTAGACTTCAAAATTTATGGCCAATGGCTTGTAATATCAAGGGAAAATTCTGATATGACTAAATCAAAGAAATTCCAATTACCTACTCACAATGGTATATATTCAGTGTTTCGAACTTATCAGTAATTAGAACAGAGCCGTCTGGAAAACATATGTTAGAGTATAATATAACGGTCAAGTGCGAGTAAGATTCACGTTATTTGCCGTAATTATAATTTTTTAAATGTGGACATAATTAACGCTTCTTTGAATTATTGCAGGTTTTTTACTATTAAATAATACATGGTTGGAAAAACGATGAACATTTATACATGTTAATATAATATGGTACAATTTTTTATTTTTTATCTAGAAACACTATTAAAAGTAGACGTTCTCACGCTTGTTGTCATTATCTAAAATGCCATATTATGATATACAGTGAAACCTCTCATAACAGACACCTCTATTCAGCGGACATCACTATTAAAGGGACGTTTTTCCATAGTCCGGAACTAGGTACAGTGAAACCTCTGATGACGGACACCTCTAATAAGCGGACATCTCTATTAAGCGAACTTTTTCTATAGTCCGGAACTAGGTATATGAAATTCCATGAAAATCTTGGGCGGACGCGGACACGCTGTTTTCATACAAAGAGTGCGAAAACCCTCCTTTAAACGGACAAACATTTTTTAAAGTATTTGGGAGACGAATAAGTACGATGCAAAAACTCTCTGAAGACAGACCGGCAACCAATCGCGTATGAGTGACAGCGCGAAAAGTCTTCGCCAAATGAAAGCATGTGTGATTTCCCGACAGCAGTCCGCCGTTTATTTGTGAGTTGTAAGGTTAAAATCGTAAACAATGGCAGAAAAATGTCGCGTTTTGAGTTTGAATGAGAATATTGATGTTGTGGAAGTTTGTAATTTAAAAACAATGAGTTGAGCGAGTTCATTAACATTGATAGCAATGTTCTATTAGAAGATGATAGTGACCCCATTCCTACCGATTATGTAGCCCGAACTGAAACCACATTACTATCTGACGACTCTAATAAAGAAGTTGAATGCAGTAATCAAACAAATGTCACCAATTATCACAAGCCATTAAAGGAATTATAAGAGTATGAAAAGAATAGAGGTGACTCTACAGCAATGGAATTTTTATCAGACTTGGAATTACATTTTCTAAATTGCAATTTTTAAAGCGCAAACACGTCAAACTACGTTATTAGATTTTTTTAGTACTATATTCTAATTAAAACTAGTCTATTTTTGTTATGTTATGTTTATTTGTACATACATAAACATAGTAATAATTTTGCATTTACATATTACCTAATAAAAAATTTCCAATGGGCGGACACCTCTCTTAGGCAGACACATTTAGACGGCCTCGTAGGTGTCCGCCCAAGAGAGGTTTCACTGTACATATTTGTGTTAAATGTGGATTAGTTTTAACACTAGTGTTAGAAATAAATTCAAGGATCGTTTGATTAAGTTATTGACAGCGATCTTCTCATTAACTAATAAGTATTGGTTAACATGTAACTAACAACAAAGAAATAAGATAAGTCGCTTGATTTTGGATTTCTAAAGCTTTAATTTTGTTAGGATAGGTATTGCTTTTAATTTCAAAGTACAATAACATAATAAAGAGTTATCTAGAAGTGAAAAGTGATCGTATATGAAATTTGACAAAATAACGTCATAGTCAACTTACTAATATAATACTACTGTAGTAACTTGAATGATAGAAAAGTTTTGGACTTGCATTGTCCTTATTTGTTATTAATCACAACGTTTCAACTGATAAGTATCTCCAGTCACCTTCAGGTGAATACTAAACAGACACTACTGTAGTAACTTTTTATGAAATACTACACTGATCTTCAACATGACCAACATTTTTTTTCCATAGAAGGGCATGCATGTATGTATATCATGAGAATTCACCCACTGTATTTCTAATGATCCGAGGGGAATTATTGAACACATTCGTTGATAATTCTCTGTAAAAGATGTATGTTTTCGAAAGATTGGAGGGAACTACACTTTTTCTTTTTTCTTTTTGTCCATAAGAAAAATTCTAGCGGAGTAATATCTTGGAACCTTTAGTACCAATGCACGAAAACCAGTAACCATATAATGTAAATGTGTAGATACTTGCTAGCTGTAGTAGTAGTAGATATAGGTAGGTGAGTAGGAACAAATATTGACCAACTTTAGTATTCTAGACAAAGTCGAGAAGCTTGGCTATTTTACAACTGTTCATCTAACTAATTGACTCATTGCAAATTACATCCACACAAGCGAGGATTCAGGAGGGTCATGGGGGTGATGACCCTCCCCAAACCAACAAGGGAACACGAAAAATTACCTATATACCGCGTTGACTAACGCGGTAACATATTACTTTTCGTAACTTTTCCTTTCGAACAACCCGTTTGCATAGGAAGCGAAATCTCCGTTTTTCAGCGAAGAAAATTGAAGTAGAGACCCCGATCATGTGCAGTCTCTTTCTTCCGATTAGCATTGTTCCTGTCGGCGTACCGATTACTGGCGGATGCTCGACGTATTGTTCTAACTGCAAGGGAATATCCAATTCGCCTCGTTCCTTCAAAGCGTGAAAGGAACAGGGGTCAAATCGGAGATTTCGACTAACTCCGGCATCCTCTTAAGGGTGGGAAGATTTCAAATTGTTATACTTAACAAACTGTAACTCACAGAAAGAAATATTAATTTAAATTAATAATATCTCTGAGGGAAAGGCGAAATAGGCACCAAGTCGTTGTAATTCTGTATAATATCTGGCAGGATGCAATAACATCAAACGGAACCTCCTTGGTTATCTTCACCTATCGACCTTTTTTGGATAAGGTACACGGAAAAAACAATATAGTAAAATTATTATAGTAAAGATTTTATTGTACGATTATCTATGAAATATAGTACTAATTACATTTTTCTTTAATGATTAATATTTATATAGTATATAGTATATTTCTAATAAATCAAAATCTAAATATTAAAATATATTTTAAATTTTACAATAAATGTAAGTGAAAATAATTTATTTAAGACTCCAGAAGTTAAAATTTATGGTACATACTGACTATTATTGTACTTTCAATATGCTTTATTGTAAAAGAGGCCTAATTTGAATGAAGTATGCTTTTTACAAGAATAAAATACTTAAATCAGATGCAACGGATTCCTGTAACTTCAATATTCGTAATAGATGATTGATAGTGTTAGACTTGGACGTGTAACCACTTGGGTATAACGTGTAATTTTTACAATAGATTTTAGTAAATTTTACAAAACTTTAGTAAACTTTACAAGATATTTTAGTAAGTTTTACAAAAGGTTTAAGTAAATTTTACAGGAAATTTTGGTGAACTTCACAAAAACCTTTCATATAAATAGCTTACTAAATATTTTTGCAATTATTACTAAAACTAGGTTAAAATTTTACTATACTTTAATGGCATTTATTAATAAAAGATATTCCAGTCACATATATTATGGTTAGTTTTACTATTTTTATGGTAAATAGTTTTTCTTTCCGTGTAGACACTAGAAAAAAAACATCACTTCGATTTCGAATGTAGTCCGGTCCTGAGATGGAACTAGTCCAGTAGGTGGTTTAATTGGTAATTGTTATTTGTAATAACAGTATGCAATAATTGTGTTAGTTTCTTAATGTTGAATAAAATACAAAGTTTATGCAAGCCGGTGTTGTTTTCGTGTCTATTAACTATTTAATTTCGTTTCTTTATAAAATCGTGTCGATAATATACGCGTTTTTCATCTGTTCTGTGCCTAATCTTACCGGTAAAATTCGTTCCAAGCAATGGACTATGTGATTTGTTTTAGAAACCATAGTAAATATTTTAGAAACATTAATTTTAACGTATTACTCCAAGGTCCCAATCGCCAACTGTCACTATGTTTTTAAGTGAATTTTAAATTATCAGGAAGGAATAATATTAGGTAAGATATTTTTAACAAAAAAAATTTACAATACTATTAATGGCAAAATGCGTTGTTATTTTTTATTAAATATGTTCTAGTAAGCTGGGCTTTATCATTATTTTCTTCAGAACAAAGGAAATTCATTTAAAGTAAAATGATTCCAAGAGCATCTACTACCTTTGTTTAACTAATCTAATTAGAGAGAGATTACTGCTAACTGATGTCGGTGGCTTCGCCATATTATATTTAAATTACTACTATATTACTATTAAAACACTTCCGAGGCATTTGAATCTATTTGATACTAGGCGATTCCGAAACTCTTGCACACATGAAAAGTTATATGTCCAACTTTTAGGTATCGCACCACATCATCATTTAGATTCTTATCAAAGGTAATTGAATTGAAAAATGTGTATTATCCCCCCCATCATCATTTAAATATGTATGAAAAAACGTGAAGAGACCCTGCATCCAGAGCTCCGATAATTTAGTCGATTGTAAATATTATTGTTTCAAAGAAGACTCCAGCATGCACTTGATTTTTTAAGGAATTACTAATATAGGGCACAGCCTACCAAATATTATATATTAAATGCATACATGGCCTCTTTTCAATTGAACTGCGTTCCAAAAATGGACTGATTCATGTAATTTTTTAGGCGGTGACGTTTCCCCTGGTAAAAAATTGGAAACGGTGTCACCCAGAGTGACTACCTACTGACGCCAATCATATACTGAGCGAGGAGTTTTTTCAAATAATAACCTAAAAACCTCAAATTTTAATTGTACAGGTAACTTCTAGTTACGTCTATTTTTTAGACCAAACGCTACTATTCAAAAAATAATAAATTATGATATTATTTAAAAAACATTTAAAATTATGTAATATCTGATCCACCCTTTAAACCACGAACGCTTCAAATATACTTGAAAAGCATCCCCCTTCACAATAAAATTGGCGTGTCTTTCCGATTTTTAATATTATTTACTGGAAGCCAGATATTAAGGGTGGAAAGTTTTTAAATCGACACCCTGTATGAGCTAGTGTATTTATTTTTCCAACATTATTTAGGTTCATTTCCATCTGTGTCTCCGACGTATCCGTAAGCAGAAAGCAATATCGTTTATATAGTCACAGTCTAGTCTATTATTATTTTAAATAATGTGATAAAACGAGAAAATTCTTCAGTAATTGCATTTCATGTTTGAAGGTAGGTAACTATTTTTATCGAGGTTTAAAAAATTTCTTTCTACAAGATGTAAATTTTTAAACATGGAAAAAACAGCTACATGATTAATTGATTAATGATGATCAGTTTTGGTCGTATTAATGTCCCTTCCTAGCTTCCGCTTAAGTAGCAATTTAAATACATCGATTTGTGATTCCTCTTCACATACCCTATCCACATTTTCAAACGCTTCACGGGTCTGACCGTAAAGGTTTTTACCAGGAGAATACTCATTATCACAAAGTTTTTAAATAAAAAAAAAATTTTAATATAACAACCTAAAACACAATGAACACTTATTTATAAAACATAATTTAACACAATACAATAACCATTGCCCTTCTTATCACTACGCAACGGGTGGGTACATCCACGTCTCACGAGACACATGCGCTATCAACAATTTGAGATATAACCAATCAAATTAGCACTAGCTAACTGTAACAATTGACAACGGAGATATTTTTAGATTAATTTTTAATTTAATCAAAAAAATATATTATTTTGCATTTAAATATCAAAAATAAATAGTTTGTAAAGAAGGTTTTAATAATATTGAAACTATAAATAGCATATTGGTTTCTTATATACCTATTATACCTATTACAATTTATTTTAAATGTGTAAATGTAAATTTATGTTTTCCTCGGCAAGAGATTATTAAATTAAAATTTAATATATGTGGCAACATGGCTACCCCAGAAATTTTTGCCCGCATTCCTTTCGTACCTATAGATAAACTTGTCGACCTGTACATCTACACGAATTAAATTATGCTTACTTTATACCCTTCCGGCATAAAAAAACTGTTTGGTAACTTTATTGTTCAAAGTCGTATTCATCTTGCCGTACTGGCTAAATAAGAAGATTATGGCAATTAATGCAATCTGTTTCTGTGTAATTTTTATTAATAATTACTTTTATGCATTAGCGGATATTATTATTCACATTAAAGTCAAATGATACTAGTTATATTATGTTTAGTTCCGCTATCGAACATTTTAATAGTTTTAACTCTGCTGTACCATTTTATTTAAATTAACTATACAGAGTTATGATAATGGAACGTATCGCCTTTATACATGGTGTTCCATAACTTATGGGCCATAGAGCAGCTGAAGATACTCAACAAGGTCGTATGTTCTCAATAAGTATTTTTGAGCTAAAGGGACTTATATTATTGGAAAATTTCAAAGTAGATATAATGAAAATAAATTGAAGAAAAATAACCATAAATGGCGCTGTGAATTAATAAGCGAAATCTGAAAATTTCCGTGGCCGCTCATGAGGACCTTCGCAATCAATAGTTTATTGAGGCAGTCTCGAGGTTCAAAAGAGGTTATCGCATTATAGGCAGTGTTGTCATATTGCAACACAGAACACGTGTTCAGTTTTTGACAACAAGACGTATTTGACACGCGTTATCACTTATTTTTCAAACTTTTTAGAAAAAAAAACTACAATTTTAAGGTACATACTCTCTTACCTTCGATCTTATTTTAAAATAATCCGTTTTATAATTAAATCCCATAAAAAAATAAAACACAAAAAGTATGTTTTTCAACAGCTCAACAATAGATAATATCACACAAATTTGAAATCGCATCACAACATTTATTATTATGAATTATTTCCCAACAGAAAAAAATCGGGTACTGCTACAACTAACAAAACGTTTAAAATTCGTATACGTCAAACACCTGGAACCCTCGACAGCATCACTCCACCCCCGAGTCTTGAAACATACTGAAGCAACGGTAGTGGCGCGCGGTCGGTATCCAAGCAAGGGCGAGACACGCGGTGTGATCGGCCAACACGGTTAGTATACTCTAGTGACCCACATTGTTGCTAAGTGAATCCAGATGGAACGGCGCGACAGTATGTGGGTAAGAAGGGTTTTTACCTTAGCATTTAGATATTCGATTAAAAAGAAAAGTATGTAGACTTTCTCTAGGACACCCAAGGAGTCACCAATTTAAATATAATAAGTCATTTCCAAACACCCTGTATAACTATTTTGATTTTCGGTTTATTATAAAGAGTTATATTTTTAACATTGCGCTTGTCAAAAAAAATTGTTTGATGAAGATATTGTGAAAAAATAATTCACATACGACGTTTTATAAATAAAAGTGAAGTTTGTTATTTACGACTTTATGCAAAACATGGATTTTTTATAAAAGGGGTGTTTTTATTACAAAAAATCATAGAAATTGGATGTGAAAATTAGAAAAATGAATAAAATAGTATATTACATACCGAGGTGGAAAGTGTTTAATTTTTGAGAAAAGGATGTCGGTTGAATCGTTTCTGGAGACAGGAATGAAAGTTTTCACCGAGGATTGTATGCTATTTTATTTACCCATACCTTTTAAATAATTCAAATGATGCTTTTTGTGACAAATATAATTATGTGAGAAATTAACAAAGTAAAACCCCTAAATAACGACGAGCTTCGCCACGACCCGCAAATAAAAAGTCACGTCATCAAGGCTATTTGGTAATTCAATCAATGTTAACATTTATCTGGATGGAAAGTGACTTTTACCCAGGTGGAAAGTAATCACTTTCAAATGTCAACTTTTACAAACTTAAAAAGCAACGAATACTTATAACCAGGAAGAAGACAAACTGCCGTGTTAAATAATCGAAGCAGGCATGATACGGCGACATCCATTATGCCTGGCGCGCACGTGCTTTTCAAATGTCACTTTTGTCCAAATTTTTATTACTGTCAATATTTTAAAGTGACATTCAAGCAAAGAAAACATCAAAACCCTTTTATTTGGTTTACTAAGTAGAGAAAATTAAATATTAGGATTTTGATATATGTTTTCAGCTGTTAATATCGCTTTAAAATTGTCCTTACATACTTATTATTATTGAACTAGTAACGAAACTAGAAATAAAGAATTCAGAGATTGAAGGTTGTAATTAGTTTTATTAAAAAATAGGAAATAAATCATAATTTACATAAAATATATTTTACCATCTTCAACTTCAAACAAATCAAGGTAAATACAATACTATATGTACAGCTACTAACCAAGTAAATATATGCACCATCATTATGATTATGGGCTTCCAATTTGTTTGTTTCGTAGCATACTCCTGGCAACATTAGTGATCGAAGTCCTCTTTAATGTTCAGTCATTATGGGATTCTCAATTAAACTATGAAAAGAAATAATTATTATAATAATATATTACCGGACTTATCAAAATTCTGGCTACGGGTTAATATAATTAAGCTGTAATTATTATGTTGTAGCTTTTGACTTCTGGATTGTAAAATTTAAGTAAAATTCTTTAAAAATGTGTTTGTTGCTAGTTTGCGTGACAAGTTTGGGACAATTTTATAATGTAAAATAACAATAACGAGTAAAAATTTGTAAAAAAATATTTCAATCATAAATTACTTACCTGCAACAAAACGAGAAGGTCCGTTTTCGTGAAAAGAATAGAAAATTAAAAATTATTTTAGAATTTAATGACGCTTCCTCCACCATTTTCAATCACATTATAAATCATATGTTACTTGATTTTATCCCCTTCCAGACGAAGGATGTTCGGTTGTGAAATAATTTAAGAACGTGTGCTGCTCGCATTCTATGTCTGTCTCTGTCTGCATCAACCTTCTCCGATTCAATAAAGGGAGACAAATATGGCCTAGATTAAATCGAACAAACCCAAAGTCTGATATTGACACAGAACGATCGACACAAAAGGATAAACGTATGGAGTAACCTGCCTGGCTGTGACGTCACTTGCACGGCCTACTTATATGCTTCGATCCCCGCCATAAGCGGTCTCACCGGGCTGTTAAAAAGTCTGAAATGTCAACATTAAATACATACATCATAGTTGTAAATAAAAATACGAGTGAATCTTAGAGAGCATAAATAATATTTCTAATTAAAAATGTAAGTTTATTTTATCTTTGATTTCAATAATTCGTTTGCAAGGCTTGGAATAACTATAATAATAAGCTTTAATCTTATTATGTTGACACAAGGCTGTAAGTAGACACATTCTTTTTCGAAATATTTCTCGTTCTACAAATACTTGAAAGTGAAAATTTATTTTCGAAAATAACCATATTATGACGGTTCAATGTATCGGATTGAAAGTTGGCATGAGTAAGAAATAAGGATTTATACAATTTTTTAGTTGCATATTAGAGGGTGCTAGTTACATACACTAGGTTTAATAAATCTACGATTTCTATGCTTTTTTTTCTTATCTGTTATTAAGTACAGGGTGTCCCATTTCGACACTTTTATATCCGTAATTCTTAGTGCTATCAAAAAAGAAATTTAGGTGTCATGTGCTCTTTTTGGTCCAAAATTAAAATGGTAAAATCAAAATGTGAAAATTTTCGGTCGCTTAAGAGATACGGGAGAAAATAAAAAATTGACAATTTCAAAATTACCCTATATTTTCTTAGTTAAAAGAGATACAGGAAAATGTTTTATACAGAAGTTTCTTCATATTGATTAATGAATAATCTGCCATTTTCAGAATAAGAATACGGGATCAGGTAAAAAAGTTATCGTACTTATCCTCATTTTTTTAAATGGAACACCATGTATATGTTAATCTAAAATATACTATTTTAAATTCTCCTTTCAAATATATAACACACCATGGATGATACTGGTTTCCTAGGCGATTTATTTAAACTTTATTACTTTGATCCGAAGAAATAAAAGATTCAGATTAAGGTAAAAAATAACGGAAATCATTTCTCCGTTTCTCCACTTTCAATAAAAACTGATATCATATCAAATTTTTCAAAATGTTGATCACTTTCGCAAATGAATATGTCACCATAGTTGTTTCTAGGATATTAGCTTCTGTTTCATGGTCTACTGTGGTTTAAAGTAATAAAGTTTAATAAACCGCCTAGGAGACCAATATCATCCATGGTGTGTTATATATTTGAAAGGAGAATTTAAAATAGTATCTTTTTAGATTAAAATATACAGGGTGTTCCATTTTTAAAAAATGAGGTTAGGTCCGATAACTTACCTTACCCAGTATATTTATTCTGAAAACTGCAGATTATTCAACAATCAATATAAACAAGCTTCTGTATAAAATATTTTTCTGTATCTATTTTAACTTAGAAGATATATGGTAATTTTGAAATTATCAAGTTTTTGGTGAGCGAAAATTTTCAAATTTTGATTTTACCATTTTAAGTTTGGACCAAAAAGAGCTCATGACACATACATTACTTTTTTGATAGCACTAAGAATTACGGAGATACTCTATAAAAGTGTCGAAAATGAGACTACCAGTACTTTTAACTCAAAGAAGGTCAATTTCTAAACTAAAAAAGTATACTTGCTCGATCTTAAATCTCTAACCGTTTTTGAGATATGTCCATTTTTACTTTGATTTTTTGGTGCGTTAGTATGTTTAAATGGGAAGATCGAGAAAGTATACCTTTTTAGTTTAGAAATTGCCCTTCTATGAAAATCTTGGATTAGCAAACTGTGTTGTATAAACTGGGTTTATACAATAAAAAATCACCATAAATAATCAAAAAATTAAGAAACAAATAGGGAAATCAACACGCGGTATTGATTTGGGTTTTGTTAAATAGAAGGTGAAATGATATTTCATAATAGGAAGGTATAAAGTCTATTTGTCTGAAAGATTTAAAAGTCTGCATAGCAAAATAGATTTCATAGAACCATAAATAAATAATTTTATGTAATAGAATATCTAAATATCGCGCCTTGTTGTATAAACCGGGTTTATACAATAAAAACCACCAGAAATAATAAAAAAATTAAGAAACAAATATGGTAATCAACACGCGGTATTGATTTGGGTTTTGTTAAATAGAAGGTGAAATGATATTTCATAATAGGAAGGTATAAAGTCTCTTTGTCTGAAAGATTTAAAAGTCTGCATAGCAAAATAGATTTCATAGAGCCATAAATAAATAATTTTATGTAATACAATATCTAGATATCTCGCCTTTCAAAGGGCCCAGAAATCTAGCAGCGTTCACTCGCCCGTCCGTCCGTTCAGACCCAGTCTTAAAAATCGGGGCGTGGCCAAGCGCTGCTGCGGCACGTGGCGCGAAGAAAAAACTCGATGCAGGGTAATAATGTTTCAATTACAAAACAAAATACAAATTAAAGATTAGTAAATTTTGATAATATGATAGGCAGTATTATTACCTACAGTTCGAGGTATGATTTATTATTTTAGGACTGACCATTAGTTAGAAAATCTCATTTTGAAAATTGTCGTCATCCTGAATTTTACGCAAAGAGCTGTAAGGTTATTCTGGCCAATCAGAAAGCTTTTGCGGTCCATAAATACCCCGGTGATGGAAATTACAGGCAAGTTTAGTGAGAGCCCTCGACAGGTTAAGTTGTAAGATACAGGACACGGTTCCCTCTTGACAATTAACTGAAAAACGCTCCCTCGTTTTTAGGCTTCGGTCAGGAGACCCCCTAAAGCGACCCCGGAGTGGTGATACGGTGTTAGCTCTCAACTATTCTGAATTCCACTTTGTTTTGAAAGTAGCAACCACTTGCACAAAGGTTGTGAAATCGAAAGAAAGGCTAGTCCAAAAGTCGAATAACCTAATCTCCAATAAATTACGAAATTAGGGGACTTCGGCCAATGGTGAACAATTGTGAAAGTTTTTACTCAACCGCGTTTAGGGTGAACGTGCTTGCACGGCGTGTATTGTCAGTGGGGGAGGTATAAATGAGACTATCTGTTTACGAAGCTCGTTTGTAAGTAAGGCTGGTTTCTGTCGTCAGCCAAAAAGCTTAGACAGTTAAAAGAAATTCGTGCCCCCTGACAAACCGCCATAGTTTATAACCGCAGATAGACGAAAACTATAGATATTGTTCAAGTTCAAATCTATAGTGAGTAACTATATAGAACTTTACTTAACAAAAACTTTGACCTTTAAGATTCTGTCGGGAGTTTATAAAACTTTGTGTGTCAGTAGTAACAACTATTCAAGTAATACGTTTGGACTATTTAGTATGATAGGGCGTACGAAGTGTCCGCTGGGGACACTATCCTTTTATTAGGGATTTTTACGATTTGTGAATTCTTGGAAGAAGTATAAAGTTTTTGCCGTCCATAGAAACTGTCTAGTGATTGTTTCTTGGGCTACTTATTCAAATTTTTTGTTTTAGTGTTCCGCAGGAACAAGATTTGTTGTGAAACAAAAGGGACTTTCTTTTGTTTTTTGTTTGTGAATTTATTATCCTTGGAAGAAGTATAAAGTTTTTGCCGTCCATAGAAACTGTCTAGTGATTGTTTCTTGGGCTACTTATTCAAAATTTTTGTTTTAGTGTTCCGCAGGAACAAGATTTGTTGCGAAACAAAAGAGACTTTCTTTTGGTTTTTGTTGGTTGAATTTTTATAGACGACAGCGTCGATAAAATTATTTATGATAATTTTGGGGATCTGTATTAAAGTTATAAGCTTTACTTATAAAAAATTTTGTAAGGATTAGACATAAGTAAATTTAAGAAATCTTTTGTAATTCGGATCCGAAAAAAACTCCAACTACCCCGATGTGTAAATCAAACTTAAAGGCAGGCCGTAGAAATATTTTTTCGGTTTTCTTTTAAATAAGTAAAAACAAAATTGTGAGAGAAATAAGAAGTTTTCTTTTTAAAATAAAAGCTACAGGGAGTAGTTTCAAAATAAAAGGCCATTACCTATTCAAATAAATTTTAATGTTTTAAAAAATTTATTTTTATATTATCACCCGTTGTGATAATAAAAGAATTTATTTAATTTCAATAAATAAATTTAAAAGTCAACTAATCTCTGAAAATGTCTGACTCCTCAAGTCATAGTCAAGTTGAGGCGTCAGATCTGACAAGTCTGGCGGGTGGCAAGGTGGGTCCTCACAGGCCTCCTTCAGGGGCCGTGCTTGATAACTTGTTTGACGAAATTATTGCCAGTCCTAATTACATGTGGGACAAGGTAAATAACTCTGATACTTTAAAAAAGTCAAACAGCCCCTACCCTGACAGTATTAGCTCAGGTGGGGAATCCAGCATTATATTCAACGCAAAAAGGCCTCTCCCGTCTGAAAAACTTTTTATGAATAACCAAAATCCAGAAGTTGTAGGCATAGTTAGGGGATATAATCTTATTGACTTAGGTAATAGGGATCGCTTAGATTCTAATTCTGATCTAGGCGACGCGACAATGGATTTCCGCCATCCCCCAAACAACATGCTTTTACAAAATGGCATCCCTGGTGGGGAAGAATTAAATTTAAAAAATAAGAGCTTAATAATACAAAATGATAACCCTGGTGGGGAACAAAAATTAAATTTAGGGAATGAGAACTCGCTAAATGTAAATGACAACATGATTTTGAAAAATGAGATTTTGCACGAGGAGTTATTTAAACTCAAAATGGAAAACAAAAAATTATTAGAAGCGCAGACTTATTTGCTAAATAAAACTCATTGCAGTAACGAAAACACGCCACGGGACACTTACGCGGATATTCAAAGCCGTGAAAACACGGAAAAAGATAAATTTAAAATAAACACTGAATTATTAACTCAGCTCGAAATCGCGAAAACATTACAAACATTAGCACGCGGTATTGAAAACCAAACCCAATCTAAAAAAAACCCCATTGCGCGTAAAATTCGCAGGGCTGGAACACGAAGACCCTATACAATTCATACATGACTTAAACAGTTGGTTCGACGCGAATAAAATCGATAACGAAGACAAAATATATTACGCTATAGAAAGGTTAGAGGGAAACGCGAAGAAGTGGTTCGAGCCCTATAGATGTTACGTAAAAACCTATTATGAACTTGCACAAAAGCTTAGAGACAAGTTTGATAGCGTAGAAAACATGGTAGAGCTTCAAGTATCGCTTTTCGGAAAAAAACAAACTAACTCGGAAAATATCGAAGATTTTATCATAAGAAAGAGGGCATTATTCTCTAGAGTACAGCCTTTAGGGCATGAAAACGACTTTTTACAGCTTGTAGTAACGTTAGTTAAACCAGAGATCAGATCTAGATTAAGGGCGGCGCACCTCCCGACACTTGAGCGTTTAGTTACCGTGGCTGGCTGTATTGAACGTGACCTAAAGGAAGAACACACGGTTCCTCAAAAGAACCTGGCATCCCTGGACAGAAATTCGGTAAATAATAATAACACTAATTTTGGGCGAAACCCGCCACGAAATTTTAATTATCAACTTAGAGATGAAAATAAAAAACAAAATACACCGCAGGTGATCGTTAAAGCAATAGAAGACGCGCCACCCCCAAAAAAGAATTTCAAAAACTTTAGGCCTTGTAGGCATTGTCAGGGCAATCATATGGACTACGACTGTCCTAAACCTTCCGAAAATAAAAAATTTAACCAAATAGGTTTATCAGATGACCCTGATAATGAACAAACCGCGTCTTCCAGTACAAAACCTGAGATAAAAACGGTTAATGACGATAAACATAAACTTAAACTAATCAACAAAAAGTTTGAGTCAAAAAACTTGCACAGGACCGACAGGGCGGAACAATAAATAAAACTAAAAATCTTGTCGGTCAAATAAATAAAAAAATATTTTCATTAAATAATGACTCGCCTCTGACCCCCACAATACGCGGATATTATAACGGGTTAGAATACGACATGTTATTCGATACGGGGGCGGCATACAATTTAATATCTTCATACATCGCACCCGAGAAATTAGGTCCCGCCACGATCCCGTCAATGCAGTTAGCATGTGTTGACAGGAATGCTCAAGTCCTTGGGTCGTGCGTTGTTTCAATTAATATTAAAGGTGTTGATTACAATGTTTTTTGTTGGGTCCTGAAAAATCTGGACACCCCAATAATTCTTGGTTCTCCATTTCTGACTAAAGAGCGCGTAGTTTTAGACTATAGCCGACAGTGCCTTTATATAGGCCGTGAAAAACGACAGACCGTCTTTTGGGCGAGAGAAACTTTTATACCGGAAGGTCAAATAATTTTACCGGTTGCCAAGGCTGACACCCCAAAAGAAATAATGAACCTTGTCCAAGAATTCAAAGAGTTATTCCAAATAGGACCAGTACAACCAACTACGAGGGACACCCAACACATTATAAATATTACAAGCAATAAAATCATACATGAAAGGTGCTTTCCTATGAATCCTAGAAAAAAGAAACTTTTGTATGATATAGTATAAGATCTACTTAACACGGGCGTTATATCACCTTCCACCTCTGCGTACAGCACATCCCCTATCATAGTCGAGAAGCCGGATAAGAAGCCTCGGCTATGTATGAATTTCCAGAGCATCAACGCTATGACCACTGATGAATCCGCGGTGTTGCCACGCATACAAGATGCCCTAAAAGACCTCACGCAGGCAAAGTATTTTACGACTTTAGATCTAAAATCTGGCTACTGGCAGATCCCTATGGATCCTGCATCCAAAAAGTATACAGCCTTTTCGACGCCGGACGGAGCCAGTTACGAGTACAATGTTATGCCGTTTGGGCTCAAAAATGCGCCTGGGTCCTTCCAGAAATTGATGACCGCAGAAGTACTGGTTGGTTTCATCCAACAATTCGTTATAGTATATCTGGATGATATTGTTATTTATAGCGACAATTTAGAAGAACATTATGAGCACGTCAGACTCGTGTTTGAGAGACTGGCTATGCATAATTTGAAAATTGCAGGATAAAAATGTCAGTTAGCGACAACAGATATAGAATATCTGGGCTATCATATAAAGGGAGAGGAAACGGTACCCCTCAGCAAACACAAGATACAAATAAAAAATTTTACAATGCCTCAAAATAAAAAACAAGTTCAATCGTTTTTAGGCATCTGCAATTGGCTACGAGAATACATACCCAGACTTGCTGAGCTGACAGCTCCCTTATCTGACTTGTTGAAAAAAGATTCAAAATTCAAATTAACAGAAAAACAATTCGAAGCCTTTGAAAACACCAAAATTGCAGTTGAAAATAGCACACCTCTCCATAGACCTGATTACAGTAAAAAATTCATTTTACAAACTGATTCAAGCGGCATTGGCATGGCTGCTTTATTATATCAACAACAGGGTGAACAAAAACATATAATCGCCCATGCCAGTGCCAAATTTTCCAAAACTACACAAAAATACCACATAAACGAGCAGGAGTGTTTAGCCATAGTCTGGGCTATAAAGATGTTTAGAGGGTACTTAGAGGACAAACCGTTTACTGTACGTACCGACAGTAAGGCGTTAACGTGGCTTGCGAAGTTTAAGGATCATAGATCCAAACTAATGCGATGGGCACTCCTATTACAGGAATTTTCTTTTGAGGTGGAACACATTCCAGGCAGGGAAAATCAATTGTGTGATTATCTAAGCCGAAATCCGGCCCTGTGCCCGTATGAGGAATTCACTGATGAAGATAGAATGTTAGCGCCTGCCAATATAAATATTATAAATAAAGACAAATTGCTGGATCAAATTCAGAAGGTACAGCAATCCACAGAACATATTAGACGTACAGTACGGATGTTAGAGAATTTAGAAACAGAAATGAACTTAGGCCAAGGGCCAACCACCAAACAGGAAAAAAGACTACATAAAACATTATGTTTCAAAAATGGATTGCTGTGCAAAATTTCACCAGAAGGTGAAAGGATTATTGTACCACGTAAATTACAAGACAGGGTAATCTACTTATACCACGACGAAGAAAATGCGGCACACCCAGGTATAGACGAGACGTACAATAAGATCCGGAAACAATTTTATTGGGGTTACCAGAAAAACAGTATCGCGGACTATATAAGAAAGTGCAAAATTTGCGGCGTTTGCAAAACGCAACAAAAACAGGAGACGGCTCCTTTACGCGCGAATAATCCCAAATATCCTTTTCAGGTAATCTCGATGGATATTTTAGGTCCGTATACACCGGCTGCGGATAAAACCGACGCGAAGTATATTTTAGTGTGCGAGGATATTTTTTCCAAGTGGGTTGAAGCAAAAGCGTTAAAGAACGTCTACGCTAAAGACGTGACACTATTTTTACAGAATGAAATAATTGCGAGATATGGCAACCCAGAAATTTTGATTACTGATAACGGGGGAGCCTTTAAAGGTAATATTTTAAAGAAATTCTGTGAAAACCAAAATATTACTCAGCAATTCACTGCTATTCATCACCAACAAGCTAACCCTGTAGAGAGGCGAATACAGGAGTTAAAGAAAGTCTTAAGAGTCTTGACTTATAAAAAGCGTGCTAATTCCTGGGAGGAATATTTGCCTAGGGCACTTCAAACACTAAGAAGCAGAATATGTAGGGCAACGGGACAGTCCCCTGCTGCTATAATCCTTGGGTATGAGCTACCCCCTCCTGGTGAATGGACAGAGAAATGGCCACTTGTACGTGAAAATTTAACAAAAGAAGAGAGACAAAAGAAAAACAAAGCTATCACAAGAAAACAAAGTAAATACATAAATAATGAAATAAATAATGAGTCGGAACCAAAAGTAGAACTCGACGTCGGAGATATGGTAAATATACGTGCATGGCAAAAGAACAAGGGTCCTTTTTCTCCAGCATGGAATGGAAGCCATGAAATAGTTAAGAAAATCAATGACGTCGTTTATGAAGTTTTAGTAAACGATAAACAAGTCCCGGTACATATTAACGACATGAGACTAGAGCCAACAGGGAATTTTGTAAATTTCGATTCAGATTACGAAAATACGGAGGACGAACTATCAGAACCCGAATTCCCTGATGAGTACCAAAGATGCGAAACCGTATCAAATTATTCCGACGAAGACAGTTTTGCAGGACTAATAACGCAAAATAATCAACCGGTAAATTTACAAAATAATATCCCTGAGATCACAATAGATGAACAAGACGTTATACCAGAACATCTCGAGAATTTACTAAATGATTATGAGGGGAATATTTCGCAAGTAACCGAAATCCCGTTATACAGTAGGTATTTTTATAATTCCGCTTATCACAATAAATAAACGGATAAAAGCGCTACGAAGAGAATATTTGGGATTTTCGCATTTAAAGAGAGGGGGGTGTTGTATAAACTGGGTTTATACAATAAAAAATCACCATAAATAATCAAAAAATTAAGAAACAAATAGGGAAATCAACACGCGGTATTGATTTGGGTTTTGTTAAATAGAAGGTGAAATGATATTTCATAATAGGAAGGTATAAAGTCTATTTGTCTGAAAGATTTAAAAGTCTGCATAGCAAAATAGATTTCATAGAACCATAAATAAATAATTTTATGTAATAGAATATCTAAATATCGCGCCTTGTTGTATAAACCGGGTTTATACAATAAAAACCACCAGAAATAATAAAAAAATTAAGAAACAAATATGGTAATCAACACGCGGTATTGATTTGGGTTTTGTTAAATAGAAGGTGAAATGATATTTCATAATAGGAAGGTATAAAGTCTCTTTGTCTGAAAGATTTAAAAGTCTGCATAGCAAAATAGATTTCATAGAGCCATAAATAAATAATTTTATGTAATACAATATCTAGATATCTCGCCTTTCAAAGGGCCCAGAAATCTAGCAGCGTTCACTCGCCCGTCCGTCCGTTCAGACCCAGTCTTAAAAATCGGGGCGTGGCCAAGCGCTGCTGCGGCACGTGGCGCGAAGAAAAAACTCGATGCAGGGTAATAATGTTTCAATTACAAAACAAAATACAAATTAAAGATTAGTAAATTTTGATAATATGATAGGCAGTATTATTACCTACAGTTCGAGGTATGATTTATTATTTTAGGACTGACCATTAGTTAGAAAATCTCATTTTGAAAATTGTCGTCATCCTGAATTTTACGCAAAGAGCTGTAAGGTTATTCTGGCCAATCAGAAAGCTTTTGCGGTCCATAAATACCCCGGTGATGGAAATTACAGGCAAGTTTAGTGAGAGCCCTCGACAGGTTAAGTTGTAAGATACAGGACACGGTTCCCTCTTGACAATTAACTGAAAAACGCTCCCTCGTTTTTAGGCTTCGGTCAGGAGACCCCCTAAAGCGACCCCGGAGTGGTGATACGGTGTTAGCTCTCAACTATTCTGAATTCCACTTTGTTTTGAAAGTAGCAACCACTTGCACAAAGGTTGTGAAATCGAAAGAAAGGCTAGTCCAAAAGTCGAATAACCTAATCTCCAATAAATTACGAAATTAGGGGACTTCGGCCAATGGTGAACAATTGTGAAAGTTTTTACTCAACCGCGTTTAGGGTGAACGTGCTTGCACGGCGTGTATTGTCAGTGGGGGAGGTATAAATGAGACTATCTGTTTACGAAGCTCGTTTGTAAGTAAGGCTGGTTTCTGTCGTCAGCCAAAAAGCTTAGACAGTTAAAAGAAATTCGTGCCCCCTGACAAACCGCCATAGTTTATAACCGCAGATAGACGAAAACTATAGATATTGTTCAAGTTCAAATCTATAGTGAGTAACTATATAGAACTTTACTTAACAAAAACTTTGACCTTTAAGATTCTGTCGGGAGTTTATAAAACTTTGTGTGTCAGTAGTAACAACTATTCAAGTAATACGTTTGGACTATTTAGTATGATAGGGCGTACGAAGTGTCCGCTGGGGACACTATCCTTTTATTAGGGATTTTTACGATTTGTGAATTCTTGGAAGAAGTATAAAGTTTTTGCCGTCCATAGAAACTGTCTAGTGATTGTTTCTTGGGCTACTTATTCAAATTTTTTGTTTTAGTGTTCCGCAGGAACAAGATTTGTTGTGAAACAAAAGGGACTTTCTTTTGTTTTTTGTTTGTGAATTTATTATCCTTGGAAGAAGTATAAAGTTTTTGCCGTCCATAGAAACTGTCTAGTGATTGTTTCTTGGGCTACTTATTCAAAATTTTTGTTTTAGTGTTCCGCAGGAACAAGATTTGTTGCGAAACAAAAGAGACTTTCTTTTGGTTTTTGTTGGTTGAATTTTTATAGACGACAGCGTCGATAAAATTATTTATGATAATTTTGGGGATCTGTATTAAAGTTATAAGCTTTACTTATAAAAAATTTTGTAAGGATTAGACATAAGTAAATTTAAGAAATCTTTTGTAATTCGGATCCGAAAAAAACTCCAACTACCCCGATGTGTAAATCAAACTTAAAGGCAGGCCGTAGAAATATTTTTTCGGTTTTCTTTTAAATAAGTAAAAACAAAATTGTGAGAGAAATAAGAAGTTTTCTTTTTAAAATAAAAGCTACAGGGAGTAGTTTCAAAATAAAAGGCCATTACCTATTCAAATAAATTTTAATGTTTTAAAAAATTTATTTTTATATTATCACCCGTTGTGATAATAAAAGAATTTATTTAATTTCAATAAATAAATTTAAAAGTCAACTAATCTCTGAAAATGTCTGACTCCTCAAGTCATAGTCAAGTTGAGGCGTCAGATCTGACAAGTCTGGCGGGTGGCAAGGTGGGTCCTCACAGGCCTCCTTCAGGGGCCGTGCTTGATAACTTGTTTGACGAAATTATTGCCAGTCCTAATTACATGTGGGACAAGGTAAATAACTCTGATACTTTAAAAAAGTCAAACAGCCCCTACCCTGACAGTATTAGCTCAGGTGGGGAATCCAGCATTATATTCAACGCAAAAAGGCCTCTCCCGTCTGAAAAACTTTTTATGAATAACCAAAATCCAGAAGTTGTAGGCATAGTTAGGGGATATAATCTTATTGACTTAGGTAATAGGGATCGCTTAGATTCTAATTCTGATCTAGGCGACGCGACAATGGATTTCCGCCATCCCCCAAACAACATGCTTTTACAAAAACTGATGTATTAAACCCAATTCATGTAACTAGCGCCCTCTAATGTGAAACTTAAAAATTTCTACAAATTCTCATTTCCTACTCATAAAAACATCATACCGCCAACTTTCAATGCGATACATTGAACCTATATTTGATAATAAGTTTTCACCTTCAACGCCCTATATTTCTATAACTAGAAACATTTCGAAAAAATTGCCTTCTTGCTTCCTTAACCGCTTTTTCAAATTAAAGGTGTCTCGGGTTTCGGTCACTTTGAAATCCAAGTATTCAGTTTACGTTTCGGTTTATTTACTAAACCATCATCAATCTCAGTCACAAAACATTTGGTTACATCTAGAATTTTTCTTGATGGATGACGAGTTATGAACGAGTGCAAGTTCACATCAATCAAAAAAACTAAATGTGACCAAAATTAGTGTGAGTGAGACAAATTCTGACGATGATTATTTAATAAAATGAACCGAAACGTAAACTGAATACTTCATTCATTTCATTTCAAAATGACTGAAAATACATACTATCTATTATTTCGAAAAAACTTATATGACTTAATCATACGCAAACATCAGCTGCCAATGCACATCTTCGCAGACAGCATGAAGTATCACGCCTTAACAAAGAGCTGGAAGAAATTTTGGCTTGGGGTGACAGTAACCAAATCGAATTTAACGCTAAAAAACAGGAAGCAGTTTTCTCTAAAATGGTTAACATTACAGAACCGGATATAGTCATGACAGAACATGCAATCCCACTGGCTTCATCTATTAATTTGCTGGGCGTCAATCTGGGAGGAAATATGTCTTGGTATAACCATCACTAGATTACTGCTCTCATGTTTGGAGCTCTGCATCCAAACATACTCTTCGGATACTGGATTCGATCGAAGTGAGGGCCATTCGTCTGATTGGAGACCACTAGCTGACGAAACCTCGAGAGCCTAGAACATCGACGACTGGGGATTTGACTCTCTTTTACAGATATTTTCATGGAAAGTGCTCGTCTGACCTTGTCCTCTAATTCAGCCCAGACGGCGCATAACAGAAATACTCCACGATAAACTGCCGCCCATTCATATGTGGTTTAGTTTAGTACTCCTCGAACTTCCTTATTTAAGAATTATTTCATCTGGAAGACTTCATCCTTATCCCGAGGTCGTATTTCCTAACGAATATAACCTCCAACGATTGAAAACCAACGTGAATCGCTTTATTCGCACACGCACCACTCCCAGAGTGCCCTAAAGGATTTTTCCTCTAGTGCTTGTGTTTGATCATAAAAAAAAATCGGCCCATAAGTTATGGGATATATGGAATAATACCTCTTAATTTATCTAAAATCGTCCTACAATGTCAATTTAATTTTTTTGAAATGCATTTCTTTCAAGAAAAAAATTATTATACCAACAGGGTAGATCAGAAAAGTCCTCCCTATACAGGGTTCGTAACTTTTATTTAAAACGAATAACAGAATCCAGAAAAAAGTTTAAGTTATAATGATTTTTCTAATGGACAGCTAAACCAACTTATGTTCATAACTGTACTTACAGATGAGTTGCAAAGGTCCCCTCATGAAAAGTGACAGGTTATAGAATTGACTTTTTACTACCTACCTTTAAATAATAAAATGACAATCAACTAAATGCTAACAGCGGCGTCGGCTCGTGGCTCACGTATACAGAAGGTTGGCGAAAATAGTTAGTAATGTGACTATTTATTTTTCTGTAATACGCATTTGTTCGGGTTTATTTGCACTTGCTATTTCGTTTTTTTTTAATATTTTTTTATATCCTAAATGATAAGAGCCTGAAAGGAAATTTTATAAATTTGACGAAATTTCGTTTCAAACAAATATTAATTTCTTAAATCAAAAAAATAAATTGCCAATGCATCACTTGTCCTAAAGCAGAATTATAACAAAGCAATTAGCCACAAGCAATGTTGCCAGAATTATTTGATTAAAAGCAATAGTTCGACGGTTCGAAACATAATAGAATAGAAAATACGTCAGAGTAAGAAGAACTGTGTGTCTGTGAAAAGTAATGGAATTACTTGCTTCGCCTAAAAAGTGGCTACAAACTATATATTAGAGGGCAATTCGTGACTAGTGAGTGAAGGGACTTGTGCGTTAAAAATCGATTCGTAAACAGTGCGGTTCGCTATATCGCAGTAATACTACGAATTATTGAAGAACGGAACGAACCACGCATCGCGAATCACGAATAGTGAATCGACGCATATTCTGTAGACACTTTATGCGAGGCTGTGGGCGAGGCGAGGTGCAGTGCGAACGCGAAGTGTGGTACGCCGTTATGGACACACACTAATCGTAATGCAATATGCAATACGTTATATCTTATCGCTCCTGCAGTGAGAGTTCAATAATTAATGCGTCCAAATAGTAACCGACGGCATCTGTTCTACATGTGACGATAAATTATAAGCTATTTCTCCTTTATATCGTGATGACTAGGAAAAAGATTTCAGACGTTTTGTACGAATCCACTTAAAAAAACAAATTATATATTAAATTTATTTTATCAACACCTGTATTTCATTTAGCGCTAGCCGACACTGATGCATTCAAATAATTGCAACGGTACAAGAAAGCATCATAACCATAAAATAAAACATTAAACCAAACCAACTAATAATTTTATAGGAATATTTAATATTACAATAAATCTTTACTTTAAATGTACAGGGTGTTTGTTAATAACATGCTAATATGTAACGAGGTTATTCTTGGTATATTTTCAGAAAAAAGCTTCATATGAACATATGTCCTAAAGGCCGTATCTTTTTAGATACAGGCTGTTCAAGATTTTCAAAAAATCTCCTTTCTTATTACACTGGGGAACAGCAAAAATGTTTCCGAGACCAAAATAGCAAAATCTTACTTATTTTATTATACTAATTAACAATCTGTCTTGCAAAAGGCTCAGTTGGCTCCGGTTTTATAGATCCATCCCAATTATGATAATTTACCTACCTGCCCTTAATATATGGGAAAATTTCACCATTAAATGAGAAATACCTGGATTTATTATAACAGGTGTACTTTATAAGGGGTTTAAATACATATAATATAAATCCTAAATTGTTAGTTAGTTGTATTTCAACCACCAGTTGATCGAGAGCTGTTCGTATTTGAGAAATTAGAGAGTTTTGAGCAACATGTCGCGAGTTTGTGTAAATAAGCCGGATCATTTTTGTTATATATGTGGTGAAATGACTTTTGTGAAACAAAAACGTACGCTTAGCCCTTTAATAAAAAAGGCTTACCACTTGTATTTTGGCTGCAAAGTTGGAGACCAGGATAAAAATTGGGCTCCCCATATCTGCTGCTACAAATGTGCGTCCAACATTCGCGGCTGGCTAAGTGGAAAAAACCGTAAGATGCCCTTCGCTGTTCCTATGATCTGGCGAGAACCGAAAGACCACGTTACTGACTGTTACTTTTGTTTGACACCTCCCATCAAAAAAGGCTTTTCAGAGAAAAAAAGGTCTGCGATACAGTATCCAAATTTACAATCCGCCATACGCCCGGTGCCTCATAGTGACGAGTTGCCTATACCTAATCCACCTCAGGAATATACCCTTCATTCTGATGATGATCAAGAGGATTCAAACGGTAGTGTACCGGAAAATGTCGCCGGCCCATCAATCTCGCAAGACTCCGATTTTGTCTGTGAACTTCCAAGTAAAAAGCCTCACAAAATAAGTCAAAGTGAATTAAGTGACCTTATAAGGGATTTGGAACTGCCCAAGACAAAAGCAGAACTATTGGCCTCTCGATTGCAACAATGGAATTTACTTGAAGATGAAGTAAAAGTTTCTGTGTACCGAAGCCGTCAGAAAAACCTAACACCATTTTTTAACATGGATAACAATTTGGTAGCCTGTAGGGACATTGAGGGATTAATGGCAGCTTTAAATCTGGACTATGATCCAAAAGACTGGAGACTTTTCATTGATTCCTCAAAAGTAAGTCTTAAAGCTGTGTTACTCCATAATGGAAACAAATTGCCTTCAGTCCCAATTGGTCATGCAGTCCATATGAAAGAAACATATAGCAATTTGAAATTGTTACTTGAGACCATACAATATGAAAGATATAAATGGCAAATTTGTGGGGATTTAAAAGTTGTGGCGATCTTGCTTGGAATGCAGCTAGGTTATACCAAATACTGCTGCTTCCTCTGCGAATGGGACAGTCGAGCACGATCGGATCACTACAGAAAGAAAATTTGGCCACCGAGAGAGTCTTTTGAGCCAGGAAAGAAAAATGTGACCAGCGCGCCATTAGTTGCCCCAGAAAAGATTTTACTACCGCCACTTCATATAAAATTGGGACTTATGAAAAATTTTGTGAAGGCAATGGACAAAGAAGGCCGTGCTTTTAGTTATTTAAAAGAAAAGTTCCCTAGAATCAGTGACGCTAAAATTAAAGAGGGAATATTTGTGGGTCCCCAGATTAGGAAACTTTTCGGAGATGCGCAATTCGATTCCATACTTGAAGGCAAGGAAAAAGACGCTTGGGATGCCTTTAAAATGGTTGCAAAAAATTTCTTGGGAAACATAAAAGCAGAAAATTATAAAGACCTGGTTGCCCAACTTCTTTTGTGTTACCAAAACCTAAGGTGTAATATGTCG
The DNA here is from genome assembly GCA_963991005.1 of Barypeithes pellucidus. NCBI lineage: Eukaryota > Metazoa > Arthropoda > Insecta > Coleoptera > Curculionidae > Barypeithes > Barypeithes pellucidus. Next base: position 33,546,011 of record OZ022562.1, read on the forward strand.
TTGAAAATTCATTTCCTGGATTCTCATCTGGATTACTTTCCGGAAAATTGTGGTGCTGTAAGTGACGAACACGGTGAGAGGTTCCACCAGGATATTTCGAACATGGAAAGAAGATATCAGGGAAAATGGAACTGTGAGATGTTAGCCGACTACTGCTGGACTATTACGAGAGATGCCCCAGAGGCTGCTTTCAAAAGGCAAGCTAAGAAGCGCAAAATGAGTGTCTAAACTTTGGATTCAATGATAAAAATGTGCTATTTAGTTGCTTTTGTTGAACCAACAATATATTGTTATCTGTATTTTGTATGTCCATTGTATATGCCTATGAATTAAAATTTTGTAACAAATAATTGAGATTTTTTTTTTGCGAGCCAACTAAAATCTTTAATAGGTATTTTTTAGTTACTTGGGTACAGTTGAATCCAAAAAAATAGGTTTTGTTCAGGAAACAAAAAAAAAGTTGAAATTTGTTTCCCAGTGTTATTAATATCTGTGATTCGGCTCTAGATATTTTTGTGAAATTTGGTACACATTGGGCATTTTATGATGTGTTAGATGTTTTTTACTCGAGCCAGTGGCATTCATGCGATTATTGCCTTCGGTATTTTTGAAGAAAATAATGGTACGCCACTTTTTGAAATAAAATTTTTTTAAATTTTCTTGTGGTCTCTTAATATTTTGTCGTTTGACGTACAGTTTTCGTATAAAAAAATGAAATCCATTCATTTGCACTCTGTGTTATGAAATTAGGTATTAACAAAGATTAAAAAGGATCTAGTAGGTAAGAAGCAGATTGTAAACATTCAACAACAAAATTCTGGATTCCATCGAAAGGAGGGCTATTCGTCTGATCGGAGACCACGAGCTAACGAAGAACCTCGACAGCCTAGAACATCGAAGACAGGTTGGGGATTTGACTCTCTTTTACAGATATTTTCATGGAAAGTGCTCGGCTGACCTTGCCCTCTTAATTCGGTCCAGAGCGACGATTAGCAGAAATACACGACGAACCACTGCCGCCCATCCATATGTGGTTAAGCTTAGTACTCCTCGAACTTCATTATTTAAGAATTCTTTCATCCGGAGGACTACATCTTTGTGGAACGACCTTCCCGAGGTCGTTTCTCCGAACGAACCAACGTGAATCGCTTTTTGTGCACACGCACCACTCCCAGAGTGCACTAAAGGATTTTTCCTATAGTGCTTGTGTTTGATCATAAAAAAAAGAAAAAGAAAAAATATTGACATTTTTCTACCTAGTCTAGTTTTCACGTATTTAAGTCATTGACCTTAACAAATTATTAAAAAAAACTAAAAATCTGTAACACTCTGTATCTCAAAAGGTAAGACGTTTAGATCATATGTTCATATGAATTTTGTTCTGAAAATGAACCAAAGAATAAACTCCTTAAATATTAGCCTGTTATTAAGAATTATTAATGTAATATTAATAATTAAATGAAACAAAAAAAATCAAATCGCAAAACTTATTCTAAAGGACGACTTTGTTCTCATTATAACATTTCTTAAAAGACGGATTTTTTAGGTACTACTATTATTATATTATTTCTTCTTAATATGTTCCTATTCGTTCGTCCGATAAGGTCATTCTTTAGGTGACGTACAGCTTAACCAGGGCTCCGAACCACAATTCTCGGTCATACAATACGCCCCCAAGGGCTATCAACCCTTGGTTTCTCATTTTGCGGTATGACCTACCGATTTGGGAGTGCGTATGAGATTTCCGATTTGATCCGGCCTGTTTACCGGCATAAATATTGTAGAGCATGATACATGTTTCCCTCTTCCCTAATTTTGAGTTGAGTTGACCTACCGTAGGGTTTGAACCTACGAGCTTCCGTCCTAGAATTCACCGTGACTGCCGCTTTAACCACAGCCGTTACATGTTTTTTAAACTAATCATTTTGTGAATAATTATTATGATAGTAATATTGCAGGGAAAATACTTTTTATAAAATAATTAGGTAACTACAGCCAGATACTGAATTGAATATACATCTCTACGCGTGAATATTTCAGTAGGTATATAATTAGGTATATAGTATAATATGAACACGTGTAGCTAAAATAGTTCCGTCCAATTCAGTGACGTTCCCATAAAAAGTTTACTCAATGAGAATTTAGAATCTGAAATAAGTTTTAAAAATAATTTTATTTTTGTTTTTCTTTATGATCAAACACAAGCACTATAGGAAAAATCCTTTAGGGAACTTTATGTCATACCAGTGCATTATTGTGTTTTTATACCTTAGATACCATCTACATAATGGATTATTTTATACCCGTGCGGGCATAAAGTACACATTATGGCCCGCGCTGGCATTAAGGCGCAAAAAATAGTTTTCGATTAACTTATTCTTTATTAACAAAATAACAAAATATAAATTTACGTTCATATATTCCCTATTTGGTTGTATTTACATAGAACTGGCAACTCTGGAAGGTTCCGCTGAGCTAAATTTCCTGCAGCAAAGGTTGACTAATGATTCATTGTCTTGGTCTCTATTTTCTGTAAGGAAATGCGAGATCCAGCTGGTACGCCTGCCAACATCCTTGAAACCTTATTTTTTAAGGATATGCTATCCTCTAAATATCCTTCAGCAACTATGGTACTCTTCCATCTACTCTGGCGCTTCAGCGTAGTCATACTTGCTCCAGCTTCTGCTAAAAGAGTTGCCAACGTTGGACGTAAACAATGGCCAGTGTACTTTCTGGCAATTCTGGAAGGTTCCGCTGAGCTAAATTTCCTGCAGCAAAGGTTGAATAATGATTCATTATCTGGGTCTCTAGTTTCTGTAAGGAAATGCGAGATCTATATGGTACGCCTGCCATCATCCTTGAAACCTTATTTTTTGAGGATATACTATCCTCTTAATCATTCAGCAACTGTGATACTCCATCCACCATGGCGCTTCAGCATAGTCATACTTGCTCCAGCCTCTGCTAAAGGAGTTGCCGACATTGGACGTAAACAATGACCTGTGTACTTTTCGGGGCTGTTCAAACCCAAATATTTTGCAATAATACAGGGAATATTTACAGGTTTTGCATTGCCTTTTCAGCCTTCCTTTCAATTTCGTCGAGAATTTCAAAACCTTGTTAAATTTTTGATTTTTGACTTTGATACATTAAACATTTAAATACTTATCTCCCTAACAACAGAACCGAAGGCTATAATAACGTCAAGGTAATGTCGCAGGTAAAAATAAAAAATTGGTAAATCAAATTAAATTTAAAAAAAATATTTATTATTTAAAACGAACTGGTATGACATAAAGGTTTGTATACACTACGGGAACTAATAGATATATATCCTCGGATTTGTTCGGGTTTGCTCGGGCCAGAGGCCTTCGGCTTTGTAAGACTGTCGCCCACAGGGCATAATCATCTATTAGTACACTTGATACATAAATAACTATTTTACCACACATGATGTGCTATAATTTTATTTAATTAGTTATTTACCTATGTATATCTTCTACCAACAATTTTTATTATCTACAAAAATAATATTATTTTAAACAATTTTTCAGCCTATTTGCAGTTTCTAATATCCTTCCTTATTCAGGGTGTTTCAAAAAGCATGTGTCTTCGCTCATTGTGTGATTCCTTACACAAAAATAAGACAAAAAATGTCAAGATACAGACACATTAATTTTTAATTTTTTCGGTATTTTTAAGATATTTCAGACAGAAAATATAAGATATTTTATCAATTTTTTTTAACAAAATATGTTTACCAGAAGCTTCAATAATTCTTAACAAAAAATAATTACAACACGAGCTTTTCCGCATTTTGCACAGTTTATTAGAAATTTAATTGATGAAAAAATATCTCTTAAAATTTATTTGAAGTCAGCTTCGTTTCTTCTTCTGGTGCATATCCACTAATGGATGTTCGCGATAATATTTTCCATTGCTTCCCTGTCTCTTGCGGTATGTATCAGCGACTGAACATCGTGTATCCCTGTCCATTGCCTGATGTTTCTCAGCCAAGACATCTTCTTCTATCTGATCCCTCTTTTGCCTTCAATCTTGCCCTCGATCATCAGCTGTAAGAATCGGTATTTTTCACTCCACATGATATGTCCCAGATATGCTGTTTTCCTCCTCTTAATTGTCTCAAACAGTTCGCGTTCCCTGTTGACTCGTCTAAGAACTTCCTCATTTGTCACTCTGGCCGTCCAGGATATCTTAAATGTTCTGCGATATAGCCACATCTCCAAAGCTTCCAATTTGTTAATTGTATTCGCTTTCAGCGTCCAACCCTCCATACCATAAAGAAGTATCGACCAACCGTAGCACTTGACGAACCTCAGTCTCAAGTAAAGGTCAAATTCGGAGCAGATAAGCACCCTTCCAACTTCAAAAATGTCAGTCGAGCTTGATCAATGCGACATTTTACTTCGTTGTCCGATGTCCAGTCTTCGAACAGCTAGATTCCAAGATACTTGAACTTGTCCACTCTTTCTATGGGCATTGCGTTAAAAGTTATGCTGGAGTTTTCAAATGTATTCAGATTTCTGGAGATAATCATGAATTTTGTCCTCTTGGTGTTGATATTTAAACCCATTGATTTACTCTGTTCTCCTACCATATTGACCAGTTGTTGTAGGTCGTGTCAGCGATTAAGACCGCATCATCAGCATAGCGAATATTGTTTATCTGTAATCCATTGACTTTTATTCCCATTTCCACGTCTTCCAAAGCTTCTTGGAAAATTGCTTCTGAGTATAAATTAAATAAGAGCGGAGACAGCACACATCCCTGCCGCACACCCCTTCTAATCCGTATAGTGTTGGATATGTTATTGTCTAATTTTATTTGTACCGTTTGGTGCCAATATAAGTTCTCGATACATCGGATGTCTTTCTCGTCTATATCAAGTTTTTTTAGGAGCTGCATTAATTTGTGGTGTTTTATTCGATCGAATGCTTTTTCGTAATCTATAAAACATAGGCAGGCATCCTTTCCCTGGTCATAGCAATTCTGGACAAGCACTTGCGTTGCGACTATCGCCTCTTGTACCCAACCCCTGTTTAAAACCAAATTGTGAGTCGCTTATGTCTCTTTCGCACTTTTTGTATATTCTTTGGTGTAATATTTTAAGGAATATTTTTAATGTGTGACTCATCAGACTAATGAGCCTATGATCTTCGCATTTCCTTGCATTGGTCTTCTTAGGTAAGGGGATAAAAGTAGAGCATAACCATTGTTCAGGTTAGTGACCAGTATCATATATAATTTGAACACTTTATGAAGCTTCGTTTACAAGATAAATAATATTTTATTAGGTAGCGTATGTGGGCAGCGTGTGGAACAAACACGATTTAGCAAATTGGTTATTTCAAATTCCAGTAAATGTAATTGCCACAGTTCTATCATTACAACCATTCAACTTTCTACCGACAGATCTTCTCACTCTGACACAAATACGAAGATTTTGCCCGACCTCTGACATTATTTCGGCGTCTGATAGCACGGACGTCCCTGATAATTAAACCTCCTCACACATTCTTCATTCATTACAGGTATATGTTATATTTTAGGTATTTTTTGGTACTTTTCATAACTCAAATTTTTACTAAAATTACTAAGCCGTTTCGGAAATATCTTGATAAAAACCGGAAAAAATTTAACACTCCATCTCTTACAAGCAAATCATCTGTAGGACCAATGTTAAGGAACTAATTGTTGTCTTATATTTGGGTAAGGAAACACAAGCGGAGGCACATGTTTTTTGAAAGAACCTGTATATTTATAAACTTACAGTGTATGACGGAAGCAAACATACAATCGCCGCCAGGACTAACACCGCTTTGCCGATACGCCGACATTCTCAACTCATAATATTATAGTTAATGCAAAATGTAATTGACAATAAATAATATTATCAAAAACTTGTAATTATAGTAATTAGCACATTTTATGTGTGCATAAAACGCCTTAATATCTTAATTATCATCCTTATGTTTACTGACTCATCATGAAAATAGGGACTTCTTGTAACTGACGTCAATCATCTTGGAAACTTAACAATATCCAAAATCCATATGATTATATAATTTTATAGTCCCGAATTTTATACAGGGTGTCCCAGAATATGTGGGCAATGTCCCGGGTTCAGATAGAACAATTAAAAATAACAGGAGAAGTTCTTATAATTTTTTCTTCCTATACGGCCTCCCCTACGTAGATACGGGCCCCATAACGGACGTCCCTGGAAATCGTTGTTTTTTAAATAATTTATTAAATATAGGTGTAATTTAATAATTTTTTAGTATATTTGTTAGTACACGAGTTCCTTAAAATTCGGCCTTTTAAACACATTTGGCTTATTTAGTTTGCCAGGGACGGACTAGACGTAACACAAAAAAAAATTTATACACCTTGTATGATGAAGGAACGACAATAATATTTTTGTATACTCTAAACCTAAAGCTGGAAAAAAGGTACTCATAATCAATGTCGATAAAGTGAACTGTTTTCGAAAAAAAAAATTTTTTGTTTAATATGATTTTTTGTATTAGTTATTCCCTTATTGTTGTTAGGGTTTTTTCACATGTACCGATTTAAATAAGAATGTTTATGCCAGTGTCAGTTTATGGTATGTCTTGAAATTTGCGGTTTGTCTCCTTTCTCTTATTAATTATTATTAACTTAGTAATGGAATGTACGTATACTGAATATAAATCATATTGATGTTTTGATTTTTTTTTCGAAAACAGTTCATTTTATCGACATTGATCAAAAGTACCTTTTTTCAGCTTTAGGTTTAGAGATCCAAAAATATTATTGTCCTTCCTTCATCATACAAGGTGAACAAATAAGAAGCATTTTTGTGTTACGTCTAGTCCGTCCCTGGCAAACTAAATAAGCCAAATGTGTTTAAAAGGCCGAATTTTAAGGAGACTCATTATACTAAAAAATTATTAAATTACACCAGACACAAATTATTTAAAAAACAACGATTTCCAGGGAGGTCCGTTATGAGCCCGTATCTCCTTAGGCGAGGCCGTAGGAAGAAAAATTAGGTACTTCTATTGTTATTTTTAAATCATCTATCTGAACCCGAGAGATTGCCCACATATTCTGGACAAAATCCTGCCCAATCTATACTTTTTAAGCGATAGTTAAATCTAGCTTTAGAAGCTAAACAATTTTTTGATTTTGCTCATATCTACACCATTAGCGGAATTATGTTCCTATTTAAAATAGAAATAAAAAGTTGAAGACGTAAACAATGACACGAAGGGTGAAGAAAAAGAACAAGGATTGTCACATTGTCTTTATTTTGAGATATTTAGATTTTTACTAATTGGCTTAATTTGACAATCTGGATCCGCATGGCTCGTCCCTTTAATTTTACCTTTTTCAATTTTTTTCAGTGATTTATTTAATTTATTAATGTAACTTTCATAAATAATTTTTTTTTCTGCTAGAAAAGGTAAAATACTTTTCTCTTCGCCCTTAATTTTCTGAACTGTCAGTAAACCTTTTTAATATTTCCAAAATTATAATTTTCTTCTGTCCATTAAAAAATGCCTAAATATATTTTTCCACTTAACAGAGTCAAAAGTTTCTGCTTATGTATAATATAAAATTAAATATATAATTTATAATTTTTATGAAACTAGTGGAGCAGACAATGAGTTTCTTTTCCTCTTCATAATTTCACTCCACTGAGAAATGGACTATTTAATAAAAAAAATACAGACACAGGTGCTCCCGGGCCTTTGCCGAGGCCCTGTCCGTTTTCTTCGCACATCTGGAACACCGGTAGATACGCCACTGTACAGGGTTAGTCAACGATTGCGCGGAGTAAGTTTATGCATTGAAGATAAGATTTGTCGATAATGAGCTATTGTGTTGAGGTGTGGTTGTATATTCTGCACATTTTAAAAATATTTTCAATTTTATTATACAGGGTGCGTTCAAAAAGTAGGGTGGCAGAAAGTTGTATTTTTTTAAATGGGACACCCAGTATTTTATTGTATATTTAGGTTCGTATTAGTACCCTCTATAAATATCTAAAATATTATTTAATTTGCTTGGGTAGTTTAAGAGCAATAAATTAAAAACTAAAGAAAAAAAGTTTTGTAGTCCAGTAAAGAAAAATCAAAAAAACATTCTAAAATTACTTTTTTAACCACAGGATTGGGTGAGGTTTATAACAAGGGGTCTAGAGATACTATCCAATTAATAGTGTTTATGAATTTTATACAGTGTGTTCATAATAAGGTTCCAAAAACGAAACATTTCAAAATCATTTTTCTCAACATTTTCAAATGAAACACCCTGTATATTTTTATGCCATCTTATAGCTAGTATAATATTCTTCAACTTTTGTAGGAAGTATCCAATTCCTATCTCTAATGGTTTTCGAACTATTTTGGTTTTTCTGGTTTTAACCATTTTAAATAATTTGTCAATCGAACGAGGTAGCCATGGAAAACAAATTGAAAAATGTAAATGTCACTTTAATCAGTTTTCAAAATATTTTGATTTTTTTGGTTAACACACTATTTTTGTTACTTTAACATTCCAAGAAACAATCAGCTTCTTCTTCTTAATAAATGTTCGAATATATGTCCTTGTTCAATACACATGTCACTTCTTTTAATGATATTTTCTCGGACATTAGATAACATGCCTGGGGTTATTGTTTGACATATATCCCTAATAATAAAATTATTCATGCCCTGCTTTGTCGTAGGAGGTGTAACATATACCCTATCCTTTACGTAGCCCCATAGAAAAAAAATCTACCGGGGTAAGATCACAAGACCTTGGTGGCCATGCAACAAAACCGCCGCGGCCAATCCATCTTTGAGGATAGTGCTGATCCAAATATTCTCTCGGTTCACGATAAAAGTGGGAGGGAGCACCATCTTGTTGGAGCCACATATTTTGCCGTTCATCTAAATCTACTTCTATTAATAGCCTTGGCAACTGCTGTTGCAAAAAAACTAAATAAGTACGTCCGTTTAATGGTTCATTAAAAAAATATGGACCTATAATTCTGTTGTGGAGTATGCCGCACCACACATTAACCGACCAATGGTTTTGGGTTTGTTCGGGTTTGGACCTCACGGACCCAGTGTGGGTTCTCCGTTGCATAGTAATGCATATTGTGTCTATTGACAGTACCATTACTTCTAAATGTAGCCTCATCTGAATACATTATACGGTTTATAAAGTTTTGGTTAAATTCAATTTGGGCACGTAACCATTGGCAGTAAGTTACGCGCCTTTGAAAATCGTCGCCGTGAAGTTCTTGATGTAACTCAATATGGTAAGGGTGGTATTTATACTTGCGCGTTGTTCTATTTGCCGTTGATTGTGAGGTATCACACATGGAAGCTATGGCTACTAACTGGGGGGGTTCTCCTGAACAAGTAACAGTATTTCGAGTTCTTTTTCATCATTAGTAGCTATTCTATTAACAACTTTACGTTTAGATTTTTCCACACTGCCGGTTGAATCGAATCGTTCCATTAAATTATGAAAACACCGAGGACTGGGTGTTCGCCGCTCTGGATATTTCATCTTGTATAATCTTTCGGCGAAAAGACTATTTCTATCTGCCTCGCCCAAAACATTAATCATATCAATTAATTCATTTTTCGAAAAATTCATTTTTCAAGAGAAGTAACTGGATAATAAACTTTACAGTAGAAACCCTTGACTTTGAAACCGATCTAATTATGATTCTTGATGTTATGCACTGATTAAAGTGACATTTACATTTTTCAATTTGTTTTCCATGGCTACCTCGTTCGATTGACAAATTATTTAAAATGGTAAAAACCAAAATAGTTTGAAAACCATTAGAGATAGGAATTGGATACTTCCTACAAAAGTTGAAGAATATTATACTAGCTATAAGATGGCATAAAAATATACAGGGTGTTCCATTTGAAAATGTTGAGAAAAATGATTTTGAAATGTTTCGTTTTTGGAACCTTATTATGAACACACTGTATAAAATTCATAAACACTATTAATTGCATAGTATCTCTAGATCCCTTGTTATAAACCTCACCCAATCCTGTGGTTAAAAAAATAATTTTAGAATTTTTTTTTGATTTTTCTTTACTGGACTACAAAACTTTTTTTTTTCTTTAGTTTTTAATTTATTGCTCTTAAACTACCCAAGCAAATTAAATAATATTTTAGATATTTATAGAGGGCACTAATATGAACCTAAATATACAATAAAATACTGGGTGTCCCATTTAAAAAATACAACTTTCTGCCACCCTACTTTTTGAACGCACCCTGTATAATTGAAAATATTTTTAAAATGTTCAGAATATACAACCATACCTCAACACAATAGCTCATTATCGACAAATCTTATCTTCAATGCATAAACTTACTCCGCGCAATCGTTGACTAGCCCTGTACAATTAGGTATTTAATAAAAAAATCTTAATTTCGCCATGCATACGTAATTTCAAATTGGGTAATAAATAAATATTGTCCGACTAATATCTTAATTAATTTCGAGTTCATTGTTACTTCTGAATGTAAGAATATATTTCACTAATGACATTATAATTGTATAAACTTACAGTGCCTAGTAATTATAATCTAGAGGGTATATTATAGGTCTATGAATGCAACTAACAATAACAACAATAAATTATTTATATTATATAATATACAGGGTCATTCACGGTGAGTGGCCTATAAAAAATCTCGGGAACTAAACAATATATTTGTGTGAAATATTGATACTCGCGATAAACAATGCTAATCTTTTTAATGAAGAAATTTTGACATATCTATCACTTCCGGTTATACCGGAAGTCGATGTAAATCTGCTTAATTTAAATCTAATACTCTATGTTTTATTACATGTCCAAAAATGACGTTTGCTGATGTTGAAATAATTATTAATTCTTCCTATAAGGAAGGCTTTATTATTTAATATTGGTCGGATTCCTTATTGAAAAGGGCATGCTTTAATTGATTTGTTATAATTCTTTTAAACTATTAATACAAGAATTCAAAAAATCAGATTAAAAATGAAATTGATAAAACTGCAAAAAATCTTTTTTTCATCAAATGGAAACCCCTAAATTTTATAACTATTTTCTATTTAAAAATAAGGGTAAGTTTCTATAAGATTTAATCCGAAAATTTGTAGTTTGCGGGATATTGCCAATTTAATGTTTTTATATGGTGATTTTTCTGCTGATTTTAAGTTCATTTCTGTAATTTACAAATGGTAGCAACATTTCTTCAGCATTTGGCTGTTTTTCAACGCTATCCTAGTCACCTAGGATTAACTGAACTTAAAATCCACAGCAATATCGCCATATAAAAATATTAAATTGGCAATATGTATTTCGAAAACAACAAATTTTTGGATTATAAATCCTTACCTACCCTTATTTTTAAAGTTAAATAGAAAATAATTATAAAATTGGGGGTTTCCATTTGAAATGTAGATTTTTACAGTTTTCTCAACTTCATTTCTCTTTTAATTTTTTGAACACCCTATATTAACAGTGTAAAAATATTATAAAAAATCTATTAAAGCAGGTCCCTTTCAACAAGAAACCCGACCCAAATTAAATAATAAAGACTTCCTATAGGAAAATTTAATAATTTTAAGATCATCAAACGTCATTTTATACATAAAACCTTAAATATGCCAAACATGCTTAGATTTCGGTATAGGGCTTGATATATGAAATCTGCCTAGAATTCAATCTAAAGATATAGGGTGTTCTATTTAAAGTACGCAAGATGGACTGGCTTCCGCTATGACCGGAAGTGATTGATACGTCCAAACATCTTTATTAAAAAGATCAACATCTTTTATATCGAGTACCAATGTCTCACACAAATATATTTTTTAGTTTCCGAGATCATTTAATAGGCTTGACCCTGTATATATAATCTCTGCTGTACAAGATGGAAAAGACATTTATGTATATTAGAATTTCCCACGAAGACAATATTGTCGAAAATAACAGAACAAGCATTGTCTCTCAATTTTTCGTAAAATCGAGCAATTCTGAGAGCACCATAAGTACTTGACTACTTTTAAGTTGTATACAAGAGATGTCGTATTAAGTTTTTTTCATTTATAATAGATGCGTTAATTAGGATATTCTACCACTTACAATTTCATACTGTCCGTGATTATACAGGGTGCCTAAGATAAGGAGGGCAGATACAACTTCGATTAAATGGGAAAAAGTATCGGAGTCAAAGGACTAACAGTATGTCATACAAAACGTTTTAGTAAGATTTTAAAGTTTTTTTTTGAGTTATTTAAAAAAACTGAAATTTTGTAATTTCGATTCTATTTTTTTCCGGCGTTAATATTAACATTAGAGCAAAAATGACAAAACGTTCTCACGGCAAGCAGTAATAAACCCAACGATTACAATTTTTTTTATACGACGTTTTGTTTTCAAGGAATCATCATTAACTTTTTCTAATACGGCTCTGAATTTATAATGTAAAATTTTAAGAGCCATTTTGATTCTAAATTCAATTCAACACATTATCGTTAATTTCTTTATAAAAATAGGCTTTAAATCAGCTTTTCATTTAAAATTTTGCAGCTTGCACCAGAAATGAGATAATGAATCAAAAGACGAAATGTTTAGAATACATCAAAGATTACTAGAAACAGTATGTAAATAAAATTATCCACCTCAATTTCCCTACAGGCTGTTTCGAAATTACGACAAAAACAACAGTTTGATTTACTCCTCTATAATATGGCCTAATCAAAAAATGTTACTTTATAAAATAATTCAGGAACAACACAATAAATGGATCGACAAACTGATAATAAAATCATGAAAATCGCATAGAAAACAAATATCAAACTTGGTATGATATATAATACCCTGTATCAAACTTTAAACCAAATATAATAGATCTGAATGGTAAATGTATTATAATATATCAAACGACGAATAAAAAAAATTAACAAATACTGCTAAATCAAGGCTAAATATTTTTAATTTAATAAAACAAAAATTGTATTTGGGATAAGAATGTGCTTAATATGCGAATGTGGTGCCGTGTAATGGAGTAAGAAAGAACTCGTGTGTGCTGTTTTCGTACATTGACGATTAATTAAGAAATTGTTGGTACATCATATTTTGGCCAAGGCAATATTTGAACACAAATATTTTGATCAGGGGGTAGGGGCCACTCGTTGGGTGCCCAAAACAATAAAACTGTCTATAGGAGTTTTTCAAAAGTGAGATTCAGTACAAGTAAGATACTTTATATGCTATTTAGCTTTACTGACGTTAGCACACTTGTCTCATCTTTCTCTTTGAATGTACAAACATTGGCTGTCGATGCACATCTTCGCAGACAGCATGAAGTATCACGCTGCAACAAAGACCTGGAAGAAATTTTGGGTTGCGGTGACAGTAACCAAGTCGAATTTAACGCTAAGAAAACCTAGGAACAGTTTTCTCAAAAAAGGTTAACATTACAGAGCCGGATATAGTAATGGCAGGACACTCAATTTCACTGGTTTCTTCTATTAATTTGCTAGGCGTCAATCTGGGGATATACCTTGGCATACCCACGTTATGGCAATCGCCAAGATAGCTTCGCAGAAACTTGGGGTACTCTTCCGAACCAAAAAGTTGTACACACCTCAACAACTTTTGACACTATACAAAGCTCAGATTCGAGCATCAATAGCGTACTGCTCTCATGTCTGGAGCTCTGCATCCAAACATACTCTTCGTCTACTGGATTCCATCGGAAGGAGAGCCATTCGTCTGATCGGAGACTACGAGCTGACGAATAGCCTCGACAGTCTAGAACGTCGAAGACAGGTTGGTGATTTGTTTTCTTCTACAAATATTTCCATGGAAACTGCTCGGCTGACCTTGCCCTCTTAATTTCGCTCAGAAAGACGAATAGCACAAATACACAACGACCCACTGCCGGCCATCCATATGTGGTTCAGCTTAGTACTCCTCGAACTTCGTTATTCAAGAGTTCTTTAATCTGAAGGACTTCATCATTATGGAACGATCTTCCGGATGTCGTGTTTCCCAACAAATATAACCTCCTACGATTCAAAGCCAATGTGAATCGCTTTATTCGCATACGCACCACTCCCAGAGTGCCTTTAAGGATTTTTGCTAGTGCTTGCGTTTGTTCCTAAAAAAAACGCAATCAAACAAGTAAAATAATAATATCGGGTGTATATTTTTATCGAATAGATAATATATAATCATTTTTGAGCTAATCCGATTTAATTTTATGCAATTTTCAGGAATTTGCGCGGTATAAAAAAAACAAAATAACAATGAAGTGTTTTACAGTTAAAAAAAACCTCAGATTTTAATGCCCCTTTTGAAATCCTGCACAAAATATTATTAAAATTAGACTATTTTCTAATGTAGTTTCTTAAGAAAATAACTTGATAAAGTAATATTATTTTATGGATATAAGTATAGGCTTTAATTATAATACTTAACTTACACTATTTATTTACACAACGCTTTTTATGTCTGTACAAGAAGCACCATCAATTTATATTATGGAAATTATGGAAATATTACCGACATTATAAAGTTTACAATGAACCTACATATTATTAGGAAACTGCACCATGCCAATTAATTATCGAATATTGAAAAAGTCATCTACTGTGTAAATTTTTTTGTAATGTATTGAAAATTATATGTTTATTTTGAACATATATTAAAATATGCTTGGGTCGTAGGAAGAAGAAGGGGTCAGTGAGTTAGTGGGAGTATTGTTAACAGTTTAGTTGAGGTTAGTGCTTGTTTTGGCTGCTAATTTTATAATATTATCGATTTTAGTCCTAAATTGATTACTTTAATAGTGAATTCGTTACATGATATTGTGATGTCCCTTGTGAAAATGTATTTTTCAATGCACAATGAATGAAGAGGAAGAGCCGGAAATTATTTGATGCGGAAGGCTTATTCTTCGATAAGTACTCTTAAAAAAGACTTTAGGAAGGCCGGAGGACAATGCTTGGAGGTTTCCAAGTTCTTGGTATGAAACTCATATCTGGACCGGGATTTGCGGATATCTCTACAACAGCGATTATGTTGTGGGCCGTGCTTACAATTGGGAAAAACGTGTAGACTTTCGATGAATACGTTGGTTTTAAAAAATTTTCTAGAGCTGTGAACTTTGATTTATTATGGTATGTGGGGACTATAAAATCCTACAAGATAAAAGTAAAAATGTTATGGGGCAGATATAAATAACATGTTGATAACATAACATCCGAGGAATCGCCTCAGCACATCTAACGGTCGCGAGTCGCCACTGGAAGAAATCCTGTATGAGTGCAATAGAAAACTTGAAAAATTGACTAGGTATATTGTTTCCTCCTTTAAGAAATATTTCTCGTAGAGAATAGTAAAAGCGTCACTAACAGCAATGACACTATTTAAAAAACATTTTAACACACAACTGACAATTATAGTTGCGTTCTTTAGAAGAAGCGGAACTTGTATGTGATAATAGAATATAATTATTCTGTTTAAAAGTTATGTAACAATAATTACAAATTACCAATAATTAAAAGACATGTAAGGTATGAAAAACCACATAATAATTATTTCATCATATAGGTTAATACACGATATTCATACAATTTCATTGCATAATAGAGTGATGGCTTTTTAATGGCACAAAACCACAAGTAAAACAATAATTTATTGATACCAAACGACAACAAAGATTGATTCGTATTCATTTATTGTTGCGGATTGGGAAATAGTATGAAATAAATACATTGTTTCTAAAATTTATAAAAATCGCTACATGTTCTGAAAGAAATATAAACACTTTTAATCACCGAGTGCTGCAACATTTTTGGCCGGATCCCCGATCGGAACCGGATCCTGTATTTTCAACAAAACTAGGGGCGCCAATTCCTAAATCCCGGGATCTCGAGGAACAATCTTAATTAATTATTTTTATTATTAAGCTCTCAAATCTCGGGATAAATTATGTAAAGAGTTCTTGTTTTTAAAATTTTTATTTTAAAACTAACAATTTTATTTTAATTATATTTCATTAATAAATCCCTCACTTAGCAACATCTTTCGATATCCCCTAATACAAATATATAATTTACCAAATAATGTAGTATTTGAGCGCCTATTTTCAGAGATGATTAAAAAAGAGGATTAATTAACGTCGAACCATTTTCCCCTGGCTTTTAATAGTGCCATTATACGCAGCAAAAACCCAGGCAGCAGTTTTCTCTAAGAAGGTTAACATTACAGAACCGGAAATAGTCATGGCCGGACACGCAATCCCACTGGCTTCATCTATTAATTTGCTAGGCGTCAATCTGGGAGGAAATATTTCTTGGGATAACCACGTTGTAGCCATCGCCAAGATAGCTTTTCAGAAGCTTGAGATATTCTTTCGAACCAAAAAGTTGTACACACCTCAACAACTTTTGATGCTATACAAAGCCCAGATTCGACCATCACTAGAGTATTGCTCTCATGTCTGGAGCTCTGCACCCAAACATACTCTTCGGCTACTGGATTCCATCGAAAGGAGAGCTATTCGTCTGATCGGAGACCACGAGCTGACGAAGAACCTCGACAGCCTAGAACATAGAAGACAGGTTGAAGATTTGACTCTATTTTACAGATATTTTCATGGAAGGTGCTTGGCGGACCCTGCTTTCCTAATTCCGCCCAGAGCGACGAATAGCAGAAATACACGACGAACCACTGCCGCCCATCCATATGTGGTTAAGCTTAGTACTCCTCGAACTTCATTATTTAAGAATTATTTCATCTGGAGGACTTCATCCTTGTGGAACGACCTTCCCGAGGTCGTTTTTCCCAACGAATATAACCTCCAACGATTCAAAACCAACGTGAATCGCTTTTTGCGCACACGCACCACTCCCAGAGTGCTCTAAAGGATTTTTCCTATAGTGCTTGTGTTTGATCATAAAAAAAAAATGCAACCGACATCGCTCGATTATTTAAAAAACCGCTCGACTTATCTATTCAGGCGAAAACCGTCGTTCGTCACTTATTATATTTCACTCGATACCCGAGCTTCGCTTGACGGCGGCGGAAATGTACCGTTTTAGTGTGATTGAGTTAAAAAACTGCTCGTATATTTGAACAGTTTTTCGCTCGATAGGAAATACTCTAGATATAAATTCAGGCGAAAAACCGAAAAATATCGCCTGTCACTTGATACACGAGCTTCGGTCTAAGCGCCGCGCCATCCGATTGGCGACGTTCGAGTTTGACGCTGAGCAGGTACAAGACATACGTCTTTCTTAAAGCCACATAAACGAGAAAGTGCATATAAAAAAGTATGCCAAATTCCCTAGCGAAGTCATCGCGACATGGGTTTTGTACAGTTGTGTTTTAACTGGCTAGCCAGCGGCGTAGTTTAGGTCTCCGATTGTAAATAATAAAAAATTAAAGGATATAATTTTTAAATTTGTATTTACTATAAACTCGAGAAAACCTCTCAAAAATAACATAATAATAGAAATTGTAAATAAAAATAACGAGACGAACAAAATGGTTAACAAAATATATAGAGAAATTCGTTGGTAATCTTATAGTAAACATTTTTAAATCTAAACAGGAACTTTTTATTATCAAACTCAAGAAGACTTCTTAAAAATGACATACATTATAGAAAATGTTAATGGTAATTAAATAAGAAAACGAGCAAAATAGTTAATAAAACATAGGTATCGACAAATTTTTTGGTAGCCAAAAGTAAACATTCTTAAATTTAAACAGGAACTTTTAGGTAACTATAAACATGAATTTTAAAAAATAATCACTAATAATAACTAAGCCTACATTTTTGAAGGGCACACAGTGGAGTGGGCACCTGATAATTTAAAGTGGAAGAATTTGACAAGTCATTTTAAATATCTACTTATTTTATGCTCGTAGATTGAGAAAGATGTGTAGAAAAATAACTCTTGGCAATACTTTTGTTTTAAAAAGAATAAACCCCGAACAATAAATACATATTTGGGTGATTTTTTGCAGTTTTTTTGTTTGGTATCGAGACCCGTGGTAAAAATTCATTATTCACAAATAAATAAATTTCTGCAATTTTTTTGATGGCTACTACAATTTTTTAGCTAAACCTGTGCCCGCCCTTAGTTACGTGCCTGCTAAATACCCTACCTGATCACATGTAAACGACTAGGCTGCCGGTCGAGCAGTCGGCGACGTCATCGCTTGGTGATTTGGAATTTCAAGCGATTCACTCGATTATTAAAATCGCTCGAGTATCAAGTACTCGATTATTAAAATCATCGGTTTTTCCCAACACTAATTATAAGCCTAGGGACTAAAAGGACACTTTGGTCACGTGATTCATGTACTATTTTATTCACTTTAAGATAGAGAAAATTGAGTTCTAAATAATTATTAAAAAAATTAAGTTTCATCTAATGGTCAAAAAATATACTTTTGAGGGATTAAATTTCATCAAAATCCCTCAAGGACTAAATTTTTATTCCTTAAGAATTAAATGCTTTTAGTCCCTTATTTTGAAGGTTTAATTGAAGAAACAGAACGCTGCTTCTCGTCGTTATACTTGCAATAAGTTACGATCAAGTTTAGGACGCGACAAACTGGACGCACTGATTTTTTACGTTTAATATTTTTAGACATTTTTAAAAGATTTCTATTTAGTGTATTTAGTAGAGGTGTAGAACTATCGATAGCAACTATCGATAGTTCTATCACTATCCAAACAAATTATGGTACTATCTATAGTAATTTTGGCTAATATAATGACTTTTTCTTGGGTTTTGTTGAAAATTTTTTAAATAATAAACAAATGGAAGCAACATATAAAGTTTTGTAAATTTTTCCAAATTTCGTTTCCTGCTTCCATTAATCTTTTAATCACATATTTTTAACTTTTAAGATAATTGTTCCCCTAAAACGGGTGTTTTTCGATTAAAATGAAATAAAAAAATTGAATGCCGAAAGCATAACCAAGCATAAAAGAAAATAATTGTATCGATTGAAGACACATATTACGTTTGTGTGTACCTACATTACATATCTATAACAAACCGCTAGAAAATGCTAGACATTCTCAATGACCACGAGGCAACAAGACAAGGTGCTTAAAATGCCGGTAAATGTGTACACATTGTAGGGCAAAGAACTTATTGCATTAATTTGCATGCGTTACGATAGGCTGTTAATTAGTCAGTGGCGTTACCACTATGGGCTTATTTCCTGATCAATGGGTTGTACATCAATGTGACTAAGTAAGCATTTTTTTATAAGTTCCTGTATTTTAATTTTTGACTTGGCGTCACACAATCTAAAAAATCGTTACTTGATCTGAATATTATGGATGGGCATAAACTACAATTTACGGATATAAAGCTAGTACTTGGGCAAGCTTATAATATTTCGCTATGTTGCTTCTTAAGCAACCCATCTTAAAAAACTCAAGTTGTTCCAACGAGAACGGTCGTCCATAAACAATAGGTAGAATTATTGCTTGTGGCGCGATTTTCTCTGAATGATTTAGTGCTTTTTGTTGTAGCAATATTACGAATTGAATTTTCTTTGCCATGATTGTTTTTATGACGTTCACTGTTATGGTTTATATACGGTCCTCCTCCGATATCTCACAATATGCGGAAAACTCTTTACATGCGCACAACAATGACAACGGCAGCAAACGCCTCAACAAGGACCTGGAAGAAATTGTCTGGTAGCCTTGAATGCTGAGAGAACCCAGGCAACAGTTTTCTCTAAAAAGGCTAACATTGCATTGGATATACCTAGACATGGCAGGACACGCAATTCCATTGACTTTGTCTATTAAATTGAAGTGCGTCAATCTGGGTGGAAATATGTCTTGACATAAGCACTTCGTGGCAATCCCCAAGGTAGCTTCGCAGAAATGTCGTGTACTTTTCCGGACCAAAAAGTTGTATACTATACATTTGTAATCTAAGGTGTACCTCAACAACTTTTGACACTCTATAAACGCAGATTAGTCCATAACTAGAAAATTGTCTGGAGTTCTGCACCCAAGTATACTCGGCTATTGGATTCCATCGAAAGGAGGGCCATTCGTCTGATCGGAGACCACGAGTTGAAGAAGAGCCTCGATAGCCTAGAACATCGAAGACAGGTTGGTAATTTGACTCTCTTTTACAGATATTTCCATGATAAATGTTTCACTGATATTTCCCGCTTAATTCCACATAAAGCGACTAATAGCAGAGATACAGTCCCATAAACAATAGGCTAGTGGTGTGAGGTCTGGAGATCTTGGAGGAATAAATCACTCGCACTGATACAGACACCCTATCGGAATAAGAAAATGGTTCAAACGATTTTGAGCTTCGAATGGATTAGTTCAGATAGCCGGTACGTCATAATATGGGATAAGAAACGAGAATACTTCTTATGTAGAACGTACCTGTCCCTTTAATTACTCTATAACTTGAAAACAAATGATAATCGGATAAGGACATATGAGTTTATAACATTGTTTTCACGTTTACAATAGGCTCCTGGAGTTTTATCCGTTCTTCCCGACTCACCCTATCGTATACAGTATGTCCACGGATTGAGTTAACCATAAGAAAAAATTTTTTTATTTTGCACTTTTCAACAAACTGCTATTCTTCATACAATTGGTTGCTTGTAATAAAAATAAGATTGGTATCGACCAATTTTAATTTCACACAGGATGTCCCAAAAAAGGAAAAATTAAAAAATTTAAAAAACACACCACAGCCATATGGAAGATATTTTTTATTGAATACCCTTTGAACGGTTAAAAAGAAAAAATTAGTCGAAAAGATGTCCACAAACTTTGACAAATATTTTCAAAAAAATATGGCCATATTATTCCATTAAATTAAACGGCAATACAAACAGTTTTTTTTTTCTAAAATAGTCATTTTTGGATTTGTTCTGCTTTTAGACTGATGAAACTCAAATTAGACGACGCCATTCATATTTTTAATGCAATCAAGAATTTTTATGAAGGATAACATTTTGTTGAAAAGTTCAAAATAAAAAAGTTTTTCCTCTTGTTAACTCAATTCATGGACACACTGTATATTTGTTTTGTAGTATTTCTGCATGAAAATAACTTACTCATGTCCGCATAAATATCATCTTCCAATCTGTGTAAAAAACACAAACATATTCTGTTTTATTTTTTTGTAATTTGTGTGAAAAAACCGACTAAATATTTTTAGCTCATACATTGACACTTGACAACACTTGATCACAATCTGACTTCAAAAAATAGTAACTTAAAAGAAATAAATACATATTAAGGATTCAGTAACTCAAACTCTATATTATATTTGTATTAATCATAAAAATTTTAAAAATGAAGCATTTGATTTTGATGTTTATTGCCCTAATGTACCTATTTTTTGTACCTAAATTCTTTTAGACCTTGAGACTAAAATTTGTCAGTATTTCATCTTCACATTAAATAGATTCTTGGCCCACCACTGAATTTAGCAATCAATAAATCTTCACTACTTAATTATAAATTTCGACCTGTATTTCATTGGTTAGCAGATCACATCATTAATCCGTGCTACGCCTTAAAATTACTTAAAACATTAGCTTACTACTCACAGACACTTTCTAATCAAGAACAATATTTCGTCGATGTTTTAATTATTGTTGTAGAATTATTAATTAACCATGTAAATTATTATCACTATCTATCTCATAACTGTCCAATAATTTCTTCTAATTGAGCTAATTCAAAAAAACCCTGTTGATGTGATGGAAATAAGCATTATTTTTATTAGTTCGAATCTGGGCCATCAAGAATCAGTTGCAAGGAAAACAGTTATGTTTTACCGAAATTGTTTTACTGTAGACCTTCAAAATATGCCTCAATAATCTCTTAAAATTGGTTAAAGTCAACAGGAATGTTCAGAGACCTTCAAACAACATATCTTACATGACTCAAGTCTCCAAATTGCATTTCAATTTCAAATACATTTTTAAAAATCAAATTGTTAAAAAATTTAAACTACAGCCAACGTAACAACACTGGCTGTATTACCAAAGAAACAACGCCAATCAATTGATGCACATTTGGGTCTATACCAACTTTTTTTTTTTTGACATGCGAGGAGAATCTGCAAACAGACACGATGCACCCGAAGTGCAAAGTAGTGTCGGGCTGCCTCTATTTCTCTAATGGAGAAAACATGTCTCTCTGAGGGAGACCAATGATTCTGAATGAATGACGCCGACGGACTAAACTCCCCGCGATATTGTGATAGCGCCGTTAAGCACTCTTTCACGCCTGAGGTTGAGTGTTGATATCTACAAAAAGCCATTTCTGGCTTTTGGAGACCAGAGGGTTCGTGGGAGTTACTTTGTATTGTAATGGGTTTAAGGGAGCAGTGTTATGTTGGCGGAGCGTTTAGGCTCCTGTGTAATTTTTTATTGGGGTCAGGGTTCGGGTTTTTGGGGAAGTTGTCACGAATTATTGGATTGGGATGGAACTGCAGTTTTCTGAAGAAACTCGGCGTGTCTTCCATTGAGGAATTCGCGCATGGGCTGTACGTCAAGGTCGCGGTATCTATGCCAACAGGTTCACGGGGCATATTTTCAATAATCGTTACGCTAAAAAAGTGACATTACAGTTTTAAAGTTATTGTTAATGTAGTTGTTCGCTAAAAATTAGTTTGTATTAAATTTCTGACACATGGTTTGACAAATATAAAATATAAAATTCGTTCTTTAATAAGCTTTCCAAAAAGGCACCATAAATGGTGTCTTCCAATTTGAAAATAAAAATGTAGTTAGGGCTGCGCCTCCTAACTTGATCATTTCACGTTTCAGTTAAAAACAAACATATTTTCCTTATGCATTCCCTAAAATACCTTGTCATGTACCAAATTCATTTGATTCGGCCTATTCGCCTTTGACGTAGCATGAATAATTATATAATGTAGATGACATATTTCAAAATAATTATTGAAATCGCATTAAAGGGGAACTAGATAGATAGATTGATCGAAATGAATACTATAAGACTTCTTGGCGATTAAATTTCTCTTAAATAATTATAGGAAGTTTTAATAAATTATTATCATAGATCGGTTTAACCTGAAAGGCTTACTAAAACTAATTTCCCCAATAATATTTTGAAAAATTGCAAATTTCAAAAAATATATTAATAAAATCTAATTTTGGTGTTTTGGTTCTTGTCTCCAGAGTCATCAGTCTGACTGAAAATGCTATGTCAGTTTTTGCCCAGTTCCAGACAGTTTTCTCAACTGCCTCTGACCTTGGCGGGGAGCCTTGCCCCCTGTCCAGCCTCACGGCCTCGTCTTTGGCCGAACCCTTTTAGTATTGTAAGTTTTTTAGTAAAAAATACCTTATACTTTAATTGCTTCTTAGTATTTAAATTCTAGTTAGGCCATGCGTGTATAACTATAGGCAAAGTAAAATAAGGAAAGTTATTAAGAAATTATAAAAATTCTAAAAAAAAATAATACACAGCTAATAGATGCGGCGGTGATGGCGGAAAATATTTTTAAAAGAGAGAGCATGTCTACTTATATATGCTACCAAATTTTCAAAGTGATCCGTTGACTAGTTCTTCATATACTTCATAGGCCATTATCCATCATCAATCGCCATATATGTCGATTTTACAGGAATGACATTGCGGAGTCAATCTGGGGGGAGCACCCGGGCGTCAAGCGTTAAGAGGCGGCAGTAATCAGTAAAAGAAATATCTTCTTATTAAGTATAATTTTTATTTCCATCCGGCGGCAAAAACAATTGGCATTTGCTCTATGCTTAGTTATTCAAGTTATTAATCAAACCATATTATTATTTGTCTAGTTGCAGTATGATAAAATTCTTCTTTTTATTAATATCTTCGAACTCTTTATAATAAAACCGCACCATCATTATACGTTTCTATAACTTCAACGTATATTTAAATATTGTCCTTGTGAATATATTTGCCAATAAAATGTTTTGATAAACCTTAAACTTCGTGTGAAATTGTGTATTACACACTTTTTAACGTCCCAATATTAAGTAGTTACTTATATGAATGAACAAATTATGAATACGGAGGCTAAAATTCTTATTGTTAGAACACATGTTCTCTAGCTGATTGCGAGTCAATTTTTCAAGTGCTTACTGTATGGAATTTTTTTTTGTTGTTTATTTTCTATTCGACCTCCACCAGTTCTTAAATAGTTTTAATGTTTGTATTCATAATTATTATTTACTTGGTTATCGTCATATCTTCTTGCCCTTAGACATTACCTTTTTCTTATGGAAAATTTTTATGACTAATTGATTGAGTAATTTGCATTTCATTTCACAGTCTTGTTGAATTATATTCCCCTTCATGTCAAGAACAAATGTTTCTTCGAATTATTTTTAATGTTGTTGTTTATACAGTGTGCACCGAGTTCAAGCATCTATACAGGGTAATTGATAGTGTATGGCCTAGTAGAAATAACTAGTCAACGTATGACTTAAACAATTTGGTATCTTATATAAGAGGACATGCTCGATATTTTAAACATATTATCAGCCATGTAGTGCTGCCGTTTCTACTAGAAAATATTAGCAACTTTAATAATTTAAATGGAACACCCTGTGTATTAATTTTTTTAGGATCCCTAGTAATTTATGAGTACATTTGCCTATACCTATCTGTTATCCTTCTCAAGACAATAATTAATTTAGCTATTTTTTTGGGACAAGATATCCCTCAAAAATGGCTAATATTTTTTAACTCTGGCAAATTCGCGCACTGAAATTTGTTTGGGAGTCTGACCGTATCTAGAAGAGTTTCATTCTATTTCCAGTTATAGTATTACAAGGTGTTTCCTTTTTTTATGATGAAACACAAGCACTATATGAAAAATCCTTAAAGGCACTCTGGGGGTGGTGAGTGTGCGAATACGTTGGATTTGAATCGTTGGAGGTTATATTCGTTGAGAAAAACGACCTCGGGAAGGTCGTTCCATAAAGATGAAGTCCTCCAGATGAAAGAATTCTTAAATAATTAAGTTTGATTATTACTAAGTTTAACCACATATGGATAGGCGGCAGTGGTTCGTCGTTTATTTCTGCTATTCGCCGCTCTGGCGAAATTAAGATTGCAAGGTCAGCCGAGCACATTCCATGAAAATATCTGTAAAAGAGAGTGAAATCCCCCAACCTCTCTTCGATGTTCTAGGCTGTCGAGGCTCTTCGTCAGCTCGTGGTCTCCGATCAGATGAATGGCCGTCCTTTCAATAGAATCCAGTAGCCGAAGAGTACGATTGGGTGCAGTTCTCCAAACATGAGAGCAGTACTCTAGTGATGGTCGAATCTCGGCTTTATATAGTATCAAAAGTTGTTGAGGTGTGTACAACTTTATGGTTCGGAAAAGTACACCAAGTTTCTGAGAAGCTAGCTTGGAGATTGCCACAACGTGGTTTTGCCAAAACATATTTCTTCCCAGATTGACGCCCCGCAAATTAATAGATAAAGCCAGTGGAATTACATGTCCTGCCATGACCATATCCGGTTCTGTAATGTTGCCTGGGTTTCTTGGCGTTAAATTCGACTTGGTTACTGGCATCACAAGCCAAAATTTCTTCCAGGTCTTTGTTGGGGCGTGATACTTCATGCTGTCTGCGAAGATGTGCGTCGGCAGGCGATGTTTGTGCATTCAAAGAGGAAGATGAGACCATATAATGACCCTGTACAGTGGCAGACACGATTTTATTGTTCCATTGTCTGTCATTCTTAATGTATTAAAAAACATGTTAGTTTTTCTAAAGATTTGCAATATTCCAGATTTTAACATCCTGTAAATTACCTGTTATAAAAACTAGTAATATTGTAATTTTAAAATATAATATTGGTTTAATTACCATTTTACCCGCCTTACCTAGCACAAAACAATACATGTTTTATAGCGAAAAAATTTTTAAAAATATGCAAATGTATATTACTTTATTTTTTATGATACTAAGAAAACCTTTTAAAATGGCCGTCTCGTTAAAGAAAATTAAATAAAAAGAGGAGTCTTGTGATACATCATTTTGAAGGTACTATCGAGTACTTTACGATGCCAGAATATTAATTCTCTATTAGCAATAATAAGAAAATGACGGCATTTTAAAATTGCAGAGTTACCTAATAGTGCTTTATTACCGTTTATTTCTTTTATGATATTAGAAAACTAAATACAACTTGGCATACTGTAGTAAGAATCAGAAAGCTATACTTTCTTGCATATTTCATTGTGCTCAAATTCAAAATGGCGGATGAGGGCCTAGTTGATTAAAAAAATTTAATAGGAAGTGGGGTCTTGCGATACACCATTTTAAAGGTCTTATCGAGTACTTTAATATGCTAAATCGTATCCAAAATAATATGGCGTCTTTATAAAAAATAATATTTTCTATTTCTTTTTTTTGCTATTTTAATTTAGATTTTACAACTTTGTGGAAAGTCAACTTATCAACTCGCTGATGCTCACAGCTTTATGCCAAATTCTAAAATCTAAATTAAAATAGCAAAAGAAAAAAACTAATAAATATTATTTTTTAGAAGCCGCAATTCTGTTTTGAGTCCGAATAAGGAACATAATATTCTGGGATCGTAAGGTTCTCGATAGGACCTTTAATATGATGTATCGCACTATGTACCCACTTCTTGTTCCAAATTTCTTTATCAAGATGTTGCCCATCCGCCATTTTGAATTTGAGCGCCATGAAATATGCAAGAAAGTGTAGCTCCCTGATTCCTGCTACACTATGCCAAGTTGTATTTATTTTTCGACGGTAAATGAAATAAAGAATAATAAAAAAATAATAACTATGCAATTTTAAAACGCCACCATTCTCGTTGCACCTTCAAAAGTAATATTCTGGTATCGTAAAGTAATCGATAGTACCTTCAAAGCGATATCGCAAGACCCCTCTTCCTATTTAATATCCTCTACCAAGTTGGGGCCCATCCGCCGTTTTAACAGTTACTGTTATTATTCCGTCAAAAAGTAGTTTACCTTCCCCTATAAGCCACACCCAAATTAAAAATAGCCGGTCGAAAGTTTTTAAGCCGTTTCCAGACTATATACACACACTGTATGTCTATGTTGTATACGTATATTTTTGTTTATGCCTATCATAAATAATAATATTTCTCTAGGAATACATATAATTTAACAATTGGATTAGGAAAGCATAATATTTAAATACCCCATGCACTCCATAAATCAAATTGTTCATGAAACCATGAACCATGGAATGAATGCTTATTATATTTTATTGTTTTCGTGGTACATACATACAGCTTTGCAAAAAAAATGATTTATGGCATTTCCGATAAACTGACTAATCTGAATATGTATACGTAACTAAGGCAACCTTCAATGTGGGTCAAATTAAATTTAATCATTCTACAAGCTAATTTTTTTTTGTTTGTTAATTACATTTTTCTAATTAAATTTTACTTTACATTTTCATTTATTATTTTTACCTTTTTTTCTAATTCAACATCAAAGCATCAATACTCAAACTTCTCTTCATATCTCCGCGTGTATGGACGCCTTTAAAGGTTCAGTACTACACCACGGCGATGCATAGGGAGAAAGAGTCGAGTTAATACAGTGAATCCGACCGGACGTTTTCGGTAGTATAATTTTTATCCCCCATCATCCCCACGCTAGAAATAACCGAATCAGAAGTCTCCACCAAAAGCAGGCCTGTTGGAAGCCTTTCCCGAGTATCAAGATAAGGACTTTTAACGGCCCGTTTTTCAAATATCATTATTTGGAGTGTCTATTTTTCTCTCCAATTGAGTATCGAAGGTTTTATTTTATTACTCCTTGCTCTGCATAAATCATTTCCGGTTATACCGGAAGTCGGTGAGAAATTGCTTATTTTAAATGAAACATCCTATAGATTATTACTCTTTTGGATTCTACGCAAGATTCTAGGCCGGTCTTGTATATCACGTCATATACCTAAGTATAATCGTATTTCATGTATTTAAGGTCTTGCGGACATTAAAATAATTATTAATTTTTCCTATAGGGAAGCTCTTATTATTTAATTTGGTTTGGATTCCTTGGTGAACCTTCTGTAATGGGGTATTTCTAATATTTTGGTAGCTATTAATACAGGGTGTTCAAACAACAAGATTAAAAATTAAAAACCCGACAAACCCGAACAAACCCCAAATTTTATAATTTTTTTCTAAGTAAGTAAATAAGTTTGTCTATTCCGAAAATTTGTAGTTTTCGAAATATTGCCAATTTAATATTTTCATATGGCGATTTTGCTGCGAATTTTCAGTTCAGTTAGTCCTAGTTGGCTATGACGGCGTTTAAAAATAGTCAAAGCTTGAGCTATAAAAAAATAATTTAGAAATTATTTATTGTTTATCATTACATTACCTAAAATATATAAATAATTATGTTAAAAACAGATAAATAAAAAGATATGAACAATTTAGGAATCGAAATAACTTATATTGCTTGTCCTGTAAAATTTCCTTTTTTTGAGTTAACACACTTTTGTTCATCTGCGATGTAGCTATAAATATTAATTTTTCTATAACACAAAAATTATAATCAGGCGGATGAGATTATAACAAAATTATTTAAATTTCTTGCTTTAAAATAAACTAAACGATTGCCTAAGTTATGCGATATTTATTAAATCGCAACAGGAAAAGATAAAAAATATTTAAAATATTTATGGAAATTAATCTTCATTGTCAACAACATTGTCATTCTCTGGCAGTCATTTTTGATTAAGTTGAGTCAAAGAATAATGTTTTTACTTTGCGAAGCTACAGGAGAAACTAAATGCGAGTTGATGAGGAAACAATAGAATTTTTATAAATTTATTTTTTCCCACTGCATCTTTTAACGTTTTAAAAATATGTGAAGGTCAATTATTGCAATGAGCTGAAATACAGTGTTTCACAAGAAGTATTGATATACGCTGGTTAATTTAAAAACGTAAAGGAGGGTTTTTCTGAATCACCCTGTACGCCTGTGCATGTAAAATGAGGTTCGAAATGCCGGGACCATAAAACTGTTAAGTACATATTTCCTATTTAATGCTAAAAGGTTAATAATTAAAATGAATATTAAATTTATACTTTATTTATGGAATTATTATTAGATATGTATATGTTGGCGTCAATTAGTGAAATCCGTCATTCCCTGAAATGCCTAGTCATGTCATGTATTGCCGGCAAATACTGTAACTCTACGTTTGATACACCGTTTGCCTAAGAGTATCAGGCATTCCCTGTAATGACGGAATTCTTTCAGGCAAAAGCTGTACTTTACTTAATGATTTAACCCTGTTTGCCGGTTTTAGTCGATTATTGCAATTAGGACAGTGTTGCCAGTAGTGCACGAAAATAAGATATTTTACATTAAAAGGTTTGTAAATAACTAATTATTATCAGGAATTTCCTTAAAATTGGATGCATTTTTTCACCCCCTCTCACTTTTTCATTCCTTATGTTTAAAAAAAAACCGTAATTTTTTGGCAATTAATACCCCCCTTTACCACCACCCTTTGAGAATTTTATTGTACAATTAAAATGGGACCTAATTGAAAATATTCCCTCTCCAACAAAAAAAAATTTAAATTGGTTCATAACTGGCGGAGTTCTGAGGTCACAACATAAAAAATACAACCGAATTGAGAACCTCTCATTTTTCGAAGTTGAGTAATTAAAATCTATATGCTCAAAAACCAATAAAAAGGCACAAAATGAAATCACTTCTTCAAGCATATGAATTATAAAACAGTGTTAAACGTGACAACAGTGTACGAATTTGAAATGATTTTGTAGGTTGAAGTAGTTTGAGGTTATGTTCGAAATCCTAAAGAATTTTCTTACTGCGTTTGACTGGAAGAATTCCGTCATTACAGGGAATGCCTGATACCCTTAGGCAAACGGTGTACCAAACGTAGAGTTACACTATTTGCCGACAATATGTGAAATGACTAGGCATATCAGGAAATGACGGATTTCACTAATTGACGCCGACATATATACAAAAAAAAAATAAACAACTTAGAATTTTTTTAATTATTTTCAGAATAAATATTTTATAATAGAAATCAGTGAGGGGGATCGCTCTTCTACGGTTGGATAGAGTATTTGGTCAACTTTGATATGATTCTAATTTATCATTGAAAAAGGCTATGTTTCTGTGTTATACGGGGTGTTTTCGAAAGCAGCGCAAATTTTAAAAATGTGCTACAAAATTTGATAATATGATTTGTTCGGGAAGTTTTCAGCTGTTGTGCCTTAAGTGTTCAACTAATGGGAAAAAATATTTTTGTAAATATTCAACATTCAACATACTTCATTTTCAATCAGGTTCAAGTCTGAAAAATATGGTGGTAATTGTAAATGATTTTTGTAGCACATAAAAGATATTTGGAATTTGCAATGCTTTCTAAAACTACCTGTACAACACAGAACATAGCCTTTTTAATGATTAATTCGGGTCATATCAAAGTCGACAAAATTATCTCTTGACGTTTTAATTGATAACCTTCTTCTACCTTACTATTCCTATTTTCCTTACAATTGGGTGTATGCGACCGGGAAGAAACGAAGGTACAATTGTTCATTAATTACACTTTTATTTGCGATACTATAAAAACTTGCGAGGCTGAAACTGGTTAATTCTCAGTAGTAAGGGAATCAAAGTAGGTACTGTGAATTTATAGTATTTCTAACGTATGATGGATAAGAACATCCCATATTTCGATTTTGACAGCTTTATAGCAAGTATAGTAATTTATAAAATCTAGACTAAATAATATAAATATGTAATTCATAATAATATTTTAGAAACAATAATTACATATACACACATAACCGGATCAAAAAACGTACTACAAAAAATCAGATTGAGCAAAAAATTTCTTGCATACATCTGGCGAAAACCTGCTATTATACCTACAACTTTGACTTATTCTTGAGGCAAGTGACTTGGTAAAGTCTATTGTGTGGTAATTAAGAATTCCATGAATTAATAAACCTTGCAATTTATCAACATTGGATTATAATAAATAATAAGATACCAGTTTAGAATTTAGCGTTGCTTGCCCTCTGGCGATCAGAATGGGTTTGGCAAAATCGCCTTTATATGCTGGGTAGTTACTAAGTAGAAATAGTAAACTTATATGATTGAATTTGAACACGGATCTCTATTTATTAAGTACGATCGATATACTGTGAAACGATGTCCGATATGCTTCTTCCAGTTGCCTAGTGATAGGGTTGTTTTAAAACTGTGATAATGAATGAATATACCCTGGTAAAACCCTACATAGTCAAACCTGTGAAGTAATTGCCAATGTGTACAGGGTGTGTGAAGAGGAATCACAAACTAATACATTTAAATGGCCAGTTAAGCGAAAGCTAGAAAGGGTCGCAATGTATACGGAAGTAAGCGTGGGTGCAGTATAAAACATTCACAAAGGAGATACTGGAAGGAAAGAAAATAACCCGGATCAATTGTTGTCATCTCCTGTCAAAAAAGGGCCCGTCTCTCTGCTGTCGGAAAAATCGAAGGCTTCGACTTTGGCATTGTTAGGAGAACAATACAAAAGTTTTATTTGGAACTAAAAGTGGTTCCAACCTTAAAAAAGTTGCTACAACAGCTGAGAAGTGACATAAACTCTCCGTTTTCCCGTGAAACTTTGAAGTGCATGTTGAAATCAAATGAATTTTATTGGCGAAAATGCCAAAATAAGCGAAAAATATTAATGGAAAGGCCTAATATATTGCACTGGTGATACAAATATATTCATGCCATGAAAAATATATATTATTACATTATTCAGATAATAATAGCACGCCCATGACTCGGACATGTTTTAAAAGATATTGCTTCCCCCTTACCGATACCGCGTAGCTATAGACTCGCTTGTCGAGCTGTAGTTTGACATATTTGCGTTTTATACTTGCAATCTAGAAAATGTAATTCCAAGTCTGATAACAATTCCATTGCTGTAGAGTCACCTCTATTCTTTGCATACTCTTATAATACCTTTACCATACTACTAATGACTTGTTGATAATTGGTGACATTTGTTTGATTACTGCATTCAACTTCTTCATCAGAGTCGTCAGATAGTGATGTGGTCTCAGTTTGGACTACATAATCGGTAGGAATGGGGTCACTATCATCTTCTAATAGCACATGGCTATCAATGTTAATGAACTCGCCCAAATTATTGTTATCAAATTACAAACTTTCACAACATCAATATTCTCTTTCAGACTCAAAACGCGACATTTTTGTGCCATTGTTTACGATTTTAACCTTACAAATAAACGGCAGACTGCTATCGGGGAATCACGTATACTTTCATTCGGCGAAGTCATTTCGCGCTACCACGCATACGCGATTGGTTGCCGGTCTGTCTTCAGAGAGTTTTTGCACCGTACTTATTCGTCTCCCAAATACTT
Source organism: Barypeithes pellucidus (assembly GCA_963991005.1). Taxonomy (NCBI): domain Eukaryota; kingdom Metazoa; phylum Arthropoda; class Insecta; order Coleoptera; family Curculionidae; genus Barypeithes; species Barypeithes pellucidus. The sequence continues at coordinate 33,578,545 of OZ022562.1, forward strand.
TAAAAAGTTGTTTGTTCGTTTAAATGAGGGTTTCCGCACTATTTGTATGAAAACAGCCTGCTGTCCGCGTCCGCCCAAAGGAGAGTCCGCCCAAGAGAGGTTGATTTTAATATACCTAGTTCCGAACTATGAAAAAATGTCCGTTTATTAGAGGTTGAGAGGTTTCACTGTATTTATGAGAGGTTTCACTGTATTTAAAAGTTTACATTAGTTCCCCTCTCCCTCTCTATCCGACATATGTATTTAAATATAACCTAGTAATTATGCATCTTTTATTCACAATAATTTTTACTGATCATAGTTGTAAAATCACAGAAGTTGTCGCGCATTCAACGATCCTGCGAGAATCATTACCATGCACATTCGACTCGCCTAGCTTGTCGGTGACACCTGTTGTTCCGAATTCTTTTACTCTTGCTGAGTCCCCGAACTACTGTGAGTTTTACTCGATTGTTGTCCCGGTTTATTGGCTTTCTCCAGAGGGCTCAGACCCCAGAAATTTTGACTGACATTATAGTCAGCTTTAAAAAGAGAAATAGCTCGAGAATTCTTGAATTTAAAAAAAGTTCGTATTTGGGGAAGTCCCTAAATTTAACTTCCATTTAACCTAACCTTAACAGTGATAATTGGAAGAAATTTGTATTTTTAGTTATATAATAGTAATTGCGCCCCCTAGCGGTCATTTTGGAAAGGTGAAAATATTTTCCATCAATTTTCCTTCGTCACTGAAATTTTTTTTTTAAAGACAAGGTTTATGTCTTCCATAATATCCATTACATAGTACCTCGCCGACCTTAATAGAACACCCTGTATAAGGTATCTTCAGGCAGTTAGGAAATGATTCTTCCATATATGATTATTAATTAACTATTAATTTATAAACCAAACAACTTTGAATGTGAATATGAATAATTTCTGCCCATGATATTAATTTAACGCTCTTGCCTGCTTAGTTTATTATTGTTTAAAATATTTTTGCAACCCACCATAAATGTCTTTTTATAAGATTTTCTTACAAATTGGTCAAATAGAAATAAATTTAGTTTGCACGTGTCCTGCAACCTATTGCCGCGTTCTACCAACGGTCGTGATACCCAATCGACCGATACCGACGGCGGTGAAATTAAAAGGTTATGACTTAGAAATAACAATTTGTGTTTCGTATATTTTATTACTTCTTTGGCGGTATTTCTTGTATGTTACGTAAATCTATGGTAAAGTCGCCATTATAGTATAAGATAACACTAAACTTGAATGTCGACTTAAATAACTCGAACACCCAAAGGTGTTTTATAAAAAAACAATTTATTATTTAACTTTTACAATTTAAAGACATCGACTGTATTGAACAGAATCTGGCCAAAGAATAATCTTAATAACTAAAATAAAGTCGCATCTCGGCATGAAATGCAAGTCGAGGTTTCTAGAAATGATGAGCCTAGGAACTGCTGAGTATGCGGAACCAGTGCATGTAACTCCTCCCTTCCTAAGCTGTCAAAATCGGGGACTGATTTTGAAAGTTCTCAATTTCTTTCGTTTTCCTGGGTTGATTGGTTATTTTCTGGAACCATTGGCTAAAATATTGCCTCTTCTTAACCAGAATCCATACTAATAGCAGTAAGAGGAATGTCAATAGGCTGTAAGTGATTGGGCCTACGGTTGATTGATTGATTTCTTGTATTGGTGAGTCGGTACATTTCTTCCAAATTTATTTCGGTGTATTTGGTGTTCGGTGCAACTGAGTTGTGTTCGTGGTGATTAATTCGACAGTCGGTAGTAATAGCGGTTTTCCATGTTGTATTCTGACGTCATGGATAAACTTCCTGTTTTTATATTGAATACTGCAGGAATTCGGGATGTTAATCAATGTTGGATATTCTATTTCTAAATATTGATAAGCTTTACATTGTGCAAAAATTCTTTCCTTTTTTGACGGTAGGACAAGAATTTCTTTGGATGTAACTTGTTCCAGGATTGATTCTGCAATATTTATTTCCATGATTTCACAACCATTGGTGGAGTTGCTTTCCATTAGCTGAAGAGTACAACTGTCTGATGGATGGAATTTCTCATTGCAGTAGGAAGTTTTCTCCAATGATGGACAAATGCTTTCTTCGAACTGGACTTCTTTAAGGGTTTGTGCCAAATAAGGGTATTTTGGGATACAAACTTTACCTTTTTGGATCACAGGATATAAATGGGAAAAGGTATAGGTTTCAGGCTTAATGATATTTACATGTATAGCAAAAATTAATGTTGTTTTTGAGAAAATAACTTGAGTGCCAAAAATTTGATAATATGAAAGAACATTTTTGAAATTCGCAATCTGATTTTCAATAATATCATTTTCAAATAGTTAATCATTTGCTCTAGCTCATAACTGGATATTATGGAGTTATGCAGCGTATTTAACTTATCAAACATTATTGCATCCTCTAGGTTGTCGATGAAAGTAATTAAATTTTGACAATCTAGATTTATCTGAGATATGACACCTTGAAATGTAATATAATTATTCAAGTCATTAATATAGTTTTGTACTATTGCCTGAAAAATACTTAAACTACGTTCCAGTTCTTTCTGATTTTTATTGAGAGTTGATATTGTTTTATTGTAGTTGTCAATCAAATTTTTTGATAAGGACATTTGTAAATTAAGCTCTTTTATTATATTTTTCTGGTTTTGTCTTAGATTTAAGATTGCTTCGTTGTAACGTTTACCATCGTCAGCATCTAAAGTACCGAAAAGCCATTTTTGGATTTTAACGACTTTTCACATTCACAGTGAGCAACTACTATTTAGTTGCAGGGACAGAAACCACGCGCACTAAGAGACAAAAGAGTTTTTTTTTTGTTGGTGGGATAGCGCACTACGCAACTAAACTGTTGGTAGTAGGGATGTTACAAACCAATATTTTTTGGTAACAGGTATGTGCTGTTCCTGTTCCAAAGCCTTGCCTGTTCCAAATACATGTTACCAAAATACCTGTTACTGCTACTAAAATTAATATATTATTAAATTATTTATATTGGTGCAGAGTCCGATTATGAACGGTTTGTTAGCGTCAAACCATTCTAAAAATTATAGCAACAAATGTTATTTTTTAACGTCAATGCTCAATTTTTTAAGTAGTGAGATTTGAAGTTTCTTGTTTAGTTTCGGTATGCTTCTTTTGTTTTATATAATTTGTTTAACATTGTGTTAATAGTTGTTATTGCATTTTGTATATATTATCTCTAAAACAACCACGTTTTGCGTTGAATAATTATTACTATAAATAGTAAAATAACTTTTATTCTTGTTCTCATGATTATTCACTATGTCACAATTTTATCACATACTAAATAAGACTATGTTTAGTATGTGAATATATTAGTTTTCATTACTCATTGAGCTACAACATACGGTATAATAGGCAGCCTAAACTACGACACTACAAATCTGTTCTATAATATAATAGTACGTATGTACAAGTAACAATACTCTTACTACTTTAAATACTTTAATAACAGTCGGTAGGTATCCGTAACAGATACCAGAATAATATTCGTCACGGTAAATACTAGGTTCACACAGCGTAACAGGTAAATTTCAAATCGTGTACCTATTATGAACTATTCCAGGCGTATATCTGTGACCAAATAATTGTGACAGGTATTTTGTAGCATCCTTAGTTGGCAGACCAAGGGTCAGTTTCATGGACGGGTTCGCGGTGGCTTCCGGTCCGGTCTCTAAGCATTATATTATCTGAACATTTTACACACAGTATTGTCATCTCTATTAATATTTAAAACACTGACATAACTAACCTTAAAAACTAAACAATAACATTGCGATAACAGAACTTAACAACTAAGCAATAAGTTTGCACTAGATATAGTTTTATAAATTTTTTTAAAAGGGAATATGTAGTTAAATAATCATTTATGGCTAACAGCTAAAAACCTTAAGTTCCTTTATTGAATTTTTTTATAAAATTTGAATTTATTTGAAAATATAGGGAAGAATAAAAAATGTGTCATACCCCATCCCTACCCCATGCACGCCGGTAACTGGGCCGGATATGATCGGATATCTCGTGAGGTACGGAGGACGCTATACACTCCATAATCGGTATATCATATCGCACTGCGAGGAACCAAGGGTTGAGAAATAGAAATTTATAATACTTATTGATTTAACCTTACGATCGCTTTTAATGTAAATTAAATTGAAATATATCGATGTAATAATCAGTTCCAATATTTTTATTTACAAAGTGCAGAGATGTACGGATAATCTTTTACTATAAGCGCTAGACATATGTAAGACAAGGGGGTCAACGTCTTGGAACAAAAACCCATTATTCTTTGTGATAATTTCAATAATTAATCATTTGTTCTTACTTGTTATATCACTTTTAAAATAACAGTTAGTAATTAATTTAATTGTTTACAGTTTTAAACATATGGTCAATTAGAGAGTTTACAAATTATCATTTTTAAGTTTCTAAGTAATGCTCGGAATCGCTGATAAACTTATAGACTTTTGGAAATTATTAGGCTAGAAATGCTAAAACAGCTTCAGGAGTGCCATAAACATGGATATTTGGAAATTAATTATTATACTAGAAATGCTGGGACTATAAACCTGGAGTGACACATAACAAACAACAAACCTATCGACATTTGAAAATTATTAGATAGCATTATAGCTTCAGAGGTGGCATAAAGATCGCTGGTAAGTCATGTGACATTAATGGTTATTTTAAGTTTGTAGGTTGGCATGAGTTTGACATAAATTCCAGGACCGGACTTAGAAATTACACATTTCCAACGTTCATTTACTTTAAACCTTAAAAATTATATATTATAAATTATTTGTCTTCTTTTAAATATTGTCAAAAATTGTTAGTTTCAATATTCTGATTGTCAAAATATATCATGATATAAATGTAAAATTATATTGTTTAAAATCTTCCTGCAACAACATATTTCCAAATATTTTTCATTATTTTTTCAACTATTTTCAGCAACATTGCTTGCAGAGCGGTCTTAAATTTAAAACTAATTTGCAAAATAATGTTTCTTTACTTGGCGGATTATAATATTTTTGTCTTGATTAAAATCTGAATGTATTCAATAAATATAATGAATATAATCAATATAAGTAATATAATCAATATAATTCATATAATCAATATAATCAATATAATTCATATAATCAATATCATCAATATAATCAATATAATCAATATAATCAATATAATCAATATAATCAATATTATCAATATAATCAATATTATCAATATAATCAATATAATCAATATAATCAATATAATCAATATAATCAATATAATCAATATAATCAATATAATCAATATAATCAATATAATCAATATAATCAATATAATCAATATAATCAATATAATCAATATAATCAATATAATCAATATAATCAATATAATCAATATAATCAATATAATCAATATAATCAATATAATCAATATAATCAATATAATTAATATAATCAATATACCTAATCAATATAATCAATATAGACAATTTAATCAATATAGACAATTTAATCAATATAGTAATCAATATATTCAAATTCAATATATATTAACTAATACATAATAACAATTTTATAATCAGTGTTAAAATTAAATAAAAGTGCCTACTATTAGCTTTTCAAAAATGTAACCATGAACAGATTTTTGGTTTATAAGGTTTAAAATTTAGTACCGACTCCTCACCATAATATGTTGTTATCATATTTGGAAAATCGGTCTTCCAATTTCCTAGGTTTTCTTATGACACCGGATAACAATTGCGACTGACAAAAGTAGCAGTATTTTATTGATATATGTTCAAGAAAATTATTTCCTCTTGAACATGCCTTATACAATCAATATTTATATATATTTTGAACAGAATTTTCATCCCTATTTAATTCGATCGAAGAATAAAGATTTAACTTTACCACCCCAGATAGTGTTCTGAACACTTCTGTGTTCTTAAGTACGCGTTGATTTAAGAAATAACATACCTTTCCGATCTTTCCTTTCGGCTTAAGTAAATTGTATGTTTAATATATAATTTTTACAAGGTCGAGAGAGTACTATAACAAGAATAAGATATTTAGAATTACATAAAATGTTAAGTTATGCCCAAGGCAACAATATAAAGCTTTATATTTTAATATCTTTTTAAACGTTTCAGTAATGACTTACACTTTTACAAATTACCAGTTACTTTTACTAGTATCTTTGTATTTCACTCAGATAGATATCGGTGCAAAAATCTAGATTTTTACACGTTCTTTTCTTTTTATGCACTGATAATTTTTCGCAATCTAATAGGCACTTTTCCGTTTGCATGACTTTTTCGTTATGCAAAACTTCCTCGAGCAAAGTTATTTGACAGATGACGGTAACGTCTGGCTTATCGTCGCTGCCTAGATGAACGGGGTTTTTACTATAATTTTTAAAACTCTCTCTCTCTCTCTCTCTCTCTCTCTCTCTCTCTCTAAGGGTGTGCCTTAATGACGTGCTAAAATTTCAGGGTGTGATTCCTTAAGGTTATTTTATAAAGAAAAGTTCATATGAACATATGCCCGCAACGGCTTAAATTTCTTGCTACAGGGTGTTGAATTTTTATTTTTTCAAAGGTTATTTTCTAATATCTCCGAAAGTACTTTAGATATTATTTTCAATATTGGTATGTGTTAATAGGATATAGAACCACAAATTTTAGTTAGAAAAGTTATTCAATTGTTCCACCAGTGGCGTTCCTGCAAACATATCCTCTGTTATATTTTACAAAGAAGATGGTACGCCACTGACATATTCCATGTGGATATTTTTTCTGATTAGCCTGGTCAATTCTGCATGAAAACGGTCTCTTGAGTTTTTCTCGACAGAAGCACTCTCCTTGATTAAAATCACTAAATTCCTATTGAAACTCATTATTATTAACATTGATAAAATATTAATGATAAATTTTGTTTTATAAAGGTTTCAATATTAGAACGATTCGATGCGAAGACGGGCGAAAGTATGCCTTTTAAGTGAAGATGGCCATTTCCAACAATTTAAAACAAAATTTATCATTAATATTTTATCAATGTTAATAATAATGAGCTTCAATATGAATTTAGTGTCTTTAATCAAGTACGGATTTGTTCGGGTTTGTGTTTGACGGGTTTGTGTCTGACGAGAAAAATTCACGAGACCGTTTTCATGTAGAATTGACCAGGCTAATCAGTAAGTACGTAAAGCTTAGGTCAATATCTCAAAACAAGTTTGGCAGTGCGCAGCGGTAAAAGTTATAGATGTTAAAAAATTTAACCTTTTTTTTAAATTCATCATCAGAAAGTAACAATCTATGCCCTTGTATACTCATATTCTAAACATTATTCATTGTTTATTATTGAATAATGTTTAGAAATAACCATTCAATTGATACCGGATATATGACCAAAAAAACAGAATGGAAAAAAACTTACTTAATGAAAAACATTTGTACAAGAAATTTAGTCATATGACTATTTTAAAATCATCATATTAGAAATGCCGTACTTACTTGCTATAGAACTTGTCGCCTCTCCAAAATATTACTTATACATATTAGTATTTTTTAAAATTTTGAAAACATAATTTTAAGATATCAAATTTGTTCCTAACTTTCCCCATATAGTTTAAACGTTAATAAAAGGATTACATTTAGGACTTTTTATTAAGCTTATAGTTCAAGGTAGTGGCGTATTCTTCCATGATGAACGCATTCTGATTGGGACATCCTGTTTCAATTAAATAAAACACTGCCAAACTTGTTTTGTGATATTTGCCTAAGGTTTAAAAGGCTGTTTTACTTTTACGTGAATATTTTTTAACAGATTGCCAACGAGTCAAAATTCTTGTTTTTCGCATCACTTTATTTTTTGCCTTGTATAACATTGAAAAGCCGCTCTTGGTCAAAAATGTTCAGCGCCACTCAATCCGCACAAAACCACGTTTCATAATCAGAAAACTTTATGCAATTGGGTTGAGCCTCCTTCGAGCTGTAAAGTTTTAAAAATCCGTTTGTCGATCCGTTTATTGTCCAGTCCAAAATTAATATTTAGTAAATTTAGTGAATTAAGTATTTCCTTTGCCAGTCGAGCAGTGGATATAAGTAATGTCATTATTAATGATGATATGCTATAGATATTTTGCTTTCAATAACGGTTAGATTTTAAATTTCAAAAATAATTGAAGGAAGAGGAAGCTATAAAAGTAAACAAGCTAGAAGTTGTAGAAAACCTGCAATATCCGACTGGGATGGTCTGAAGATCCGGATATCAATAACATCTTTTTTTGCAGAATACACATTCTCTCTTATAGCTCTTTTTACAAAAAAAAATATATGAATTCATGAGTAATTTAAAATGTGTAAAATTGAAGAAGAATTAAGCAGTAGTGATAGAAAACTTTTAGAAGCCATGAACTTATCAAGTAATGTGATAATTATTAATGGTCATGTAGAGTTACTTATTAGATTTCGAAATAGGTTTCTCCATTAATTCATGAAATTGAATATGTGGAATGTTGCAATCGTTAAAAAATGTAGTTTTGTAGCAAACATATTATGGTATAAGGTAAAAAAAGTTTGTATAGGATAATTCACGAAAAGTGGCCTATTTAAAAAATCTCGGTAGCTGAAAGAGATATTTGTTTCAAATGTTGGTACTTCCTATAAAATATGTCTATCTTTTTAATTAAAATATTTTGCAATATCCATGACTTAGTTAGGTTTAACATTATTATTTGACATTAATTTGTAACTAATGCAGTTAAAGATTAAAAAATTTAAAAAGTTTTCATATCATAAAAATACTACACTTTTATACTGGGTATTTTAAAAATTATATCTTTATGGTATAATATAAAAAATATTCGGAAATCAATTTTTTTTAAATGGAACACCTTGTATTTTAATTTATCATTGTGTGTAGAATTATATTATTTATCTAATTGGTCAGTACATATAATCATGTTTTCATCTGACACCTGAAAAAAATGTCTTGTCGTTTTATGAAATAAAAATACCGTCTCTAAAATTTGTCAAATTTTTTTATCTTTTATTGCATTAGTCATAAAATAGGTCAAATTACCTTTGACATGTCCTTTTTATCCTTGAAATGAATGTTATCTCAGAAACGGTGTGAGATGGTTTGTTAATAAGTTACTTGGATTTTTACGTAGAATTCGAAAAATTCTAAAATATGCAGAGCATTATATTTAACATCAAAATGTTAAGCCCAACTTCCGGTATAACCGGAAGACAAAATATCTTCATTAAAACGATCGACATCTTTCATAGCGAGTACCAAAATTTCAAGGAAATATATTTTTTAGTTCCCGAGATCTTTTAAGAGGCCACTCACAGGGTATCACCCTGTATATTAACGAGAAGAAATAATTATAATTAGTCATGCAGATTATATCCAAGCTAATTAATATCTGACTGAAACTCTGGAGGATCTAATTGGGAAAACCCGCTAATTTGCATTTTACATGTTTTACAGTCATTGATCAGACTACTTAGGGAATGCCTGAGACAAATAACAATCAAAATATAAAAAACTATTGTTATTCGTACAATTATTAACCAGTGGCAGCATCATGAATTATTGTATGTAAATCATTTAAAATTAAGATGAAATGGGTTTAAAATTAAGATTAAGATATTCTATTTTACCATAACTACATTTATTTTTAAATTTTGCTTTTAAATCAATTTAAAATATAAATATATAAATAAACGATATTACCGCAGACGAAGCCGCGGATACCAGACAATTATATGCCTTCGTTCAGCATTGTTATCATATTTTCTTGAACTCACTCGAAAGTCACTTTACACAGGGTGATTGATGGTGGATGGCCTATTAGACGTTCATGAAGAACAAGTCAACAGATTACCTTGAACATTTGATAGCTTATATAAGTGGTTAGTAAAAAATATTTTCAGCACTGCAGTGCTGCTGCTTCTACTAGAGAGTATTAGGAACTTTGATCATTTAAATGGGTGTATTATTTTTTTAGAATCCCTGATAATTTATTTTCTTAATAACTTTTCTTAACATTTTTCTATATCTATCTGTTATCGTTCTCGAGATACCAATTAATTTAACTTCTTGTTGTGGAAAACATATCCTTCTAAATGGGCTAATATTTTTGACATTTGACTAATTAGCGCTCTGAAATTTGGTTGGGAATCAGATAATATCCAGAGGCCTTCTACTTTGTTTCCAAATATTAGTTATAATAGTACAGGGTGTTTCAAAACAAATATTTTAATTCTGAAAAATGATAAAAAAATTGTTTTTTAAATGAAACACCCTGTATTTTATCTATGGCCCTACAAGCTAATGAAATTATCTCTTTCTGTGTGCAATGTTCCCGACCGATCTCTAACAGTTTTTGACATGAATATTAATTTAGCTAAATTATTTATTACAGATCACAATCACAAATCAATTCGTTAAAACTTAAGGTTACTTAACCAAATAAAAGTTATAGCCTAAAAAGCGGCACATAAATCTTTTTTTTTTACGGCTTTCAAAATTATCAGAAGTTCGTAAAAAAATATTTAATTCTACATAATAATATAATGAATTATGCTAAATAAATGCTCATAAGTCAAATACTGTTCGAAATAGGTATAGCAATATTATACCTAGAAATATAGACAATTTCAGAAGCTTTTAGGATCACAGATAAAATACAGGGTGTTTCATTTTAAAAAAATATACTTTTTATCATTTTTACAAACAAAATATTTGTATTTTGAATCACCATGTACTTCATTTTGGAATATAGCGCGAACCCTCTTGGTATTACCTCGCTACAAACCAAATTTCAGTGCGCTAGTTTGTCAGAGTTAAAAAATATCAGCACTTTTTGAAGAATATGCTTTCAAAAAAACCTTAAATTAACTGTTATCCCAAGAACGATTGATACTTTCTAGTAGACGTGGCAGCACTTCACGGCTGAAAATATTTTTAAAAGAGAGAGTTCACTCCTCTTCCACTTATTGTCATGTGGACTGACGGTTCTATTCTCAAATTTAGTTTTGGCATAATTTATTCCAACTGCGAACCACCACTGTTATTAATTTATTTATCTTGAAGAAGCGAAAATGATCGTGGTCATTCGAGTAAATCGAATCTATGAATGAAACAAGCTCTAAAATTCCCATAATTAAACGACAAGCTAGAAACGTTCTTGTGGTTGTTCAACACTTAATTTTAGCAAATTAATATATAATTTATTTCATCTATCAATTAAATCATGCATTTATTGGATGAGTGGTTTTTAATGAATTAAAGTTAATAGAGCCGCAATTACCGACGTTTTATTTTTCTATTGACTTTTAATGCAGGAAATGGTTGTTTACGGTATATCAGTCTAAATCTTGTATTGCAGTATTTAAATGTTGCTTATTATCTTTAGACTTGCGAAAGGCATTTCATACTGTGCATCACGAAATTTTAGTCTTTTCAATATTGGTATTAGAGGAAATATTTACAATTAGTTTAAAAATTATTTATATAACAGAAAACAGTACGTTTAAATTGACGATTGCTGAAGTTCTCAACAAAATATTATTTGCGGTGTTCCTAAAGGATCAATTTTTGGACCAACTTTATTCCTTATATATATAAATTCAATTTCTAATTTAAATCTAAAAGGTAAAATCAAATTGTTTGCGGATGATACTACAATTTTATGATTTGGCGAGTCTTTTTCAAATATTCAAACTGATATTACTAATGATTTGAAATTTATACTTTCTTGGCTGCAATCCTATAAACTTTCGTTAAACTTTGAAAAGTTATCTTTCACGTTTATTTCTAAATGTGCAATTGGGAACAATATTTCACCAATAATTTTTAATGGAAAGAAATTAAGTACGCAAAATCCGTAAAGTTTTTAGGCTTATATATAGACGAAAATTTAAATTTGGAGAAAAAACGTTGAATACCTTCCAAAAAGCGTATCACCACTCATTAGAATATTATTTAAAATTAGAGATTATATACCTTTAATACATTTAAATAATATTTATTATTCAATAGTTTATTCAAAATTTCAATATTTAATATCAGTTTGGGATTCTGCATGTGCCACAATATTAAACCCTTTAGAAAGACTATAAAACAAAATTATGAAATGTATTCATAAACTAAATTTTTTGGAAACGACAACAAATTTATATAAACCAAGAGGATATCTAGATCTGAATAGTTTATATAAATTAAAAATCAGTATACTAATTCATGCAATTAATAATCAACATAAAAAATTTTGTATAAAATTTGTAAAATTAACTGATATTTATACACAATCATAATACCAGAAATATTGACCATTTAAAAAAAAAAAAAACAAGTAAAAGTAGCATAGGGATAAAATCTATTTTATTTGATGGAATAAATATTTATAATACGTTACCTAAAGTATTAAAAAAAATTTTAATTTAAAATTGTTTAAAAAAATGCAAAGAAATTTTTTCTGGAAAATATACAAATTACTTAAATAATAACATTTATAATAATTTTTATTTTTAATTTTTATATTGATTAATTACTTATTTATGTTCTATGTTATAATATTCCCTGTAACGGACTAAAATAGCTCGTTGGGAATAAATATTATTATTATTATTAAAATCTAATATAATACTACAACATTTCCAATTGCATCATTTTAATATTACAATATCTCAATCTGTCTAATAGTTCAGATAATCTTTTTTATGGAACAATGGATACCAGCCCAAAAAATTAAATAAATTTGTACCAGCTGCCTGCTGTTAACATTAACAATACTGAAGAAGCTCAAGCTAGAAAATCTTTGCTAGGATTATTTTAGCTGGGATCGAATGTTTCCTACCTGTAACAGCAACAAGGATTTCTTTCTTTAAAAATATTATTTTCTGTCGTTAATCTTGGAAAAACCAAAATACGACTACAAAACTAAAAATATTAGGATTTAATTATATTTACCTATATCCGAAAGTTGATATTAACTGAGGTACAGGGTGTTAAAGTTATAATTTCATTATTCTATCTCTCTAATAACTTTGCGAGAAACTAACGTTTTTTTATAAAATTTGGTAATTATGGTTTTTTAGGAAGAGAAATTGAGTTTTTTATAAAATTTTAATGTACTATATAGAGGGAGCTGTCTGCAACATTATTTGCACATTTATTAGGTCATAACTTTATAAGTTTTTAATGAAAATATTACTTTTCTCATATTTACATTTATTAAAAAAGGTATACTAAGTTCAGGTCGGCCAGAGTTAGCGTTTCGGACATATTTACATTTAAATTGTTTAGTGCACCCTGTCCAATTATTATTAATTTGCAAACAACATTTTTTTCTTAAAATAACCTGAGAAAACAAATAAAATTTAAAGATGCAGTTGCTATGAAGCATCCATGTTGTTATTTGTTTGTTGATTTTTGTAAGGTAGCTTTGTCAGAAAATGTTTCATTTTTGAGTTTTCATTGCTGTGGGTTTCTTTCGACACGATATTTTCTAGGGTCAAAGTTATTTTAATTAAAGTAAGTTAAAGAACAATCTAATTGTTGTATTTATTATTATCAATTACCATTACTAGAACATTAATTATCATGTAAAAGTGAATTGATAAGAAGTAACAAAATATTATTTGCTTACATGAGCCAACGCACTAAATAATTTAAATATCTCCGAAACGGTAACTCTTGGCGACCTGAACTTAGTATAACTTTTTTACCTAATAATATGAGAAAAGCATTATTTTTATTAAAATCTTAAATACACTGAGGAACAAAAAAGTTATGACCTTATGAATGTGCGAAAAATGCAAATGCAAGTTCATTTTTTTCACAAAGAAATCAATTTCTCGTCCTAAGAAAACCATAATTGAGGGGTCCAATGCATAAACCAGTCAAGTCCATTTATTTGGCAAAATGAGTTAAGCGCTTATTTATGCACAGTTTTAAATTCGGAATCTTCCACTGCATAAAACAGCTATATAGGATTAAAAATGACGAAACTGAAGCGTATAACTGGTTGTCTGGGTTTTAATACTTTGCATAAACCGGCCAAGTCCAGGACTTGGCTGGTTTCTGCACAGTAGTATTATTAAGGTTTATAACGTTTTGTTGTCGATATTGTGCTGCTATTTTTGTGTGTTTAACGACTTCGAGTGGAGAAGTCTTTTACAAAATTCAACTTTGGGTGTACAACTTTTGTATCTACGTGGGAAGTACCGGAAAAAGTTTTTTTTATGTTTATGACGAGAAGACATTAGCTGCAAAAGGACAAAATGATGTAGCAAGTATGCTTTTACATTTTTTAAATAACCATATTAATGAAGAAGTAACCGATGTGTACATATTTTCTGATAACTGTTCCTCTCAGAATAAAAATTATGTATTAGTCCAATTTTTTATACGTTGATGACAACTTCTGGAAAGTTTAAATTGATACAGCACAGGTACCCGGAACCTGGTCACAGTTTTCTCGCCTGTCACAGAAGCTTTGGGGCAATAGAAATACAAAAGAGAAAGAACGACAAAATATATTTACCTCAGGAATACTCAAACATTATTGAAAATACAAGCAAACATTTTAAAGTTATTAATGTAACCCAGGCTATGTTTTTAAATTTTAAGGACCATTTGCAGAAAAAATAACAAATTCACCATTTCGAGATACGAAAAATTAGATACGGGAATAGTCTTTAAATGTAGCGAAACAGTATCATCCTTAAACCTATTTACTGCTTTTGAAATAAGAGATAAGAGAAATTTACAAGCCCTGACCTTACCAAATGCTGCAAATTTGTTGTATAGTGAAAGACGAAAGCTTAAAAAGAATAAATTCGATCATGTTATGTCTCTGGCAAAATATTATGTGCCACAATGTGATCAATGGTTTTATGAAGACATCGAAAAATATCATCGAAGCTTCCTGCCAGAAAATGAGGAAATTTCTGCATCAGAATTTAGTGATGACGAATGAGTTAAAAATATTGTAACTTTGCATTAATTTTTTAGTTGCACTATGCTTTTTTGAATTTTTTCTGTACTTCATTTAAATAAACATTTTTAATATTAAATTTTGTTATTTTTGAAATTTTCATCCCCAAAAAAATGAAAATACTTTGCATAAATCAGTCAAGTCCATTAGTTTTTTCCTTGTATCTCCCTTATTTATTCGCTTAATAAGGTGCGTTTTTTACAAATACAATAATATAATTTTCTGCAAATAAATAAATATACAAAAATCATCAAGAGCTTATAATTTCTTTCAAAAAAGTTTTTTGCCTTTCCTCAACATTTTGCCCAATGTGACTTGACTGGTTTATGCATTGGACCCCTCAATTGTCAAATTTTGTAAAAAAAAACGTTAGTTTCTCTCAAAGTTATTAGAGAAAAACAAAAAGGGTGTTTTAACTTTAATACCCTGTATCTCAGTTCATATCAACTTTCGGATATAGGTAAGTATAATTAAATCCTAATATTTTTATGTAAGGAGTCTGTGGTTTCTCCATGTACCATTAATTAGCGGACATCCTGTATATTTTGGGAAAGGAATGCACTTGAGTTACTGTGATTAAAGAGAATAAACTTAATAAGAATTTCTTCTTCTATAATTTTTTGTTACAGTCACGATAAATAATGGTCAAAGACTTTAAACTATTAATTTACATTACAAATACCGATTACAGCATATAAATATCAATGTCTTTCAGTAATTTACTTTTTAGGTGACTCCACGTATTAAAAGTCCCACTTGAATATTTTAATCTAATAAACGGTTATCCAAATAACCAGTTTTGAGTTTTATGAAGTAACCGAATAATCTGAAACCGGTTAACTGAATATCCATACATCCGGTTGCAATTCCCAGCGCCAGTTTCCAGAAAACCCCAAAATAGTGCATTACGTAATGAGTGTTGTAAATAGCATATTACGCGTGAATGGAAAAGTTACGTATGAAGCCGCGTAGCTGCGAGTTGCATTAAAACTCGAATTACGTACTATACTTTACCTACGGATCATATTTATTAAAACTAAAAAGAAAATATATTTTTACGACTCTCTTTTTCTTCTTTAATAAACTCAAGTGCCCATATTAGGAGGAAAGCAATATGTAATGTTGTTAAAAATAAATAAGTCGTAAAGTTCGTAAAAATTAACTTACTTAGATAGTAGGTTGTATGTTTTTTGCTAATTACGATAAGTGAGCGAGTGCCTTTGTAAGCATGAGAACGTTGCTGGGTGCAAGCAATCTTTATTGTACCAGCAAAGTATCTTTTTAATCGGTGGTAACTGGCTTTGCAAGAATAAGACTTTCATTTGCTATAACAGCAGGATAGTATTTATAAAGCTACTTTACTACTACAGCAAGCGAAACCAAGTTTACTGTCACAGTTATTTTTTTTATTGTCCCCAGTGTAAGTACTTTTTTTTGCTGCAGAGTTAACATTTTATAACGGTAGTAAAAATATTCCCGCAGTGTAGTAGAGATTCATGTTATGAAATTAAAACAGTAAGAGAGAAGAATAAGATATGGTAATGACTAAAATATGTTTAGTCAAAACTAGAATTAACTGAGAAGGTTTGTTAATGCTAGTTTTAATAAGTTGGATCTAGAATTTACTAAAATGAGTTTAGTCGAAACTAGAATTAAATGGAAATGTTGGCAAATTCTAGTTTTAACTAGCTAAATCTGGAATTTACGAGGAAGAATAGATAAAACTAGTTTTCCTAGGAAAATCGGGCTTTTACGGTAATATTTTAAAAATTCGATCAGATTGTTATCCGAGTTCATAACGTTGCTATGTCGAGAAACATATTAATGGTGCATACAAGCATTAAAGTATTAATATTTCGTAAACGGTTGAAGATAGATTCCATTTAAAAAGCTAAAGTTGCAATAAGTAGCATTTCTATGATCCACTCTGTATAATATATTTTTTCTAAAAAAAATGCATTTCAAAAACAAACCCAAGCGATTCTTGATTAAGTGGGAGATATTCTATATAAGAGCCTGATATGCTTCTTTATTATAACCCTGTATATATATATTGTGGTGATTCCGGCATTCAAAAGATATATTATACCCAGGAAATTGCATAAAACTAAACAATGTTAGGAAAGATAATAATTGATCATTGTTAGTAAATACCAACATCTTTTATTGGCTCCTTAATTATGGACAGTCATATCTATATTTAGTGTTGTCAGCAAAACTATGACATATTTTTGTCTTGTGTATAATTATTAATAACATTGACATTAGGTACTGATTTTTAGAAAAAAGATGGTACTTTAATTAAAGCTATTTAAAATTATAAAATAATATTATTTAAAAAATGTGGCAATATAATTATAATAACCAAAAATTAACTCACTAGTTTCTTATGACAATAAGTTTTGTCGACGTAATGGAAACATTGTAAAGCAGTATAATATATCAATTAATTTTGTACCTACATAAAAAATATTAATTTATTTACACAAAGAAACTATAATAAACAAAATAAATAAAAACTACAACAATAGCATATATAGAGAGATCATTACAATTAAGGGAAAACGGGGGAATATGTAATAAATAGAAAAAAAAATAAACAAATTTATAAATCTTTCGATGTTTTATCCAGAATACATACCTGCTCAATCGTTCTAAATTATTTTCAGTGTTGCGGCGTTGCCGCTCTTACTGTTTCCGAGTTAAAAACATTATTCTTCTCATTATTTTTCTCAATATTTTCCTCTTCGCTGGCTGTCAGCTCCATTCCCGAGGGGACCTACAGCTTAACATGGGATTCGAGAATCTTAAATCAAGGAGGATTGGTTCATAGTATTTGAAGAATAGATAAATTACATTCTTAAGTAGGTTGTAAACAACTTTTCAGAAAAACAATCAGGGAGCTCTGAAAATTAGTATAATTTATCTTTGCCGTTTTCTGTTAATTAGACAAAGACATTATGTCGCCTTTCAGCGTTCGGAACGTACTTTGGAAGGCCCTTATTAGAACAATTATTCTTTCATACATGTTTTCACGTTCGATACTACCGGATTAACAACTGTCATATTTGTCGTTATTATTAAATAAAATTCTTTGTTGTTTTTCACTGTTTTGTGTGTTAAATTTAAGTATTGTTTATGGAAAAATAGTAATTCTTAACTCAATATGGTAAGACTGTGCCAGGTCGTCTGCGGTAAACTGGTTAAAAATATACACATCACTTTCGTAGATTGTTTCTTTTTCCTAACCAAACCGATCACCCGTTAGAATGAAAACAGAAATAGACAGAAGATAAAAAGAGATGGGGATTCTACAGATAGAATTCCCATCTCTTTTTTGTTGTGTTTATTTTGATAATAAGAGGCGTCACATGGACGAATACAAAGCAGATAGAAATACCGGGTCCATGCTTGTCTCAAGTCGATGATGAATCCGAATCACGATCCTCGGTTATACCCGCCCTCAAGGGCTATCAACCCTTGGTTTCTCGCATTGCAGTATGACCTACCGATTGGACTTATACCACTAAAATCCACCGAGTGAACCTCCGAACTCCTGGCGTTACTAGTGACTGCCGTTTTAAACACGGAGCCACCAGAGCCATTTAGTGATAGTTAAGGAAACCCAATATATTCAATTCCCAGAGAAAAATCGATTCGAAATTATACAGGGGACGCTAAAATAGAATCATTTCCGTTACTTCTAAAATGCGGTCCCTGTATATTATTTTAAAAATTAAAATATGGTTAAAGAAGGTTAAATTTGCTTTCAAACGGTATATCATATTCCTATAACTAAACCTAATTAAATAAACATTATTATTATTATTATTATTATTATTATTATAAAACCTTCAGGTTTCCTCAATGGAGCCAGTTTTTGAAAAATTATCATCTTTTGAGGTATGTTATATGCAGCCATAGTTAAGCCTAAATAAGGAACTAAAATAATAATTATTTAATACACATTATAAGGAACAATAATTATTCGAAAATATCGTCACCAACTTCAACTTGTTGCTGTTTTTCTCTCAAATTATAATTTTTTGTACTCGAATCTATTAGACACCCTGTATGTTGACACTTAAATTAGTCGACGCCATTCCTATTTTTATTTCAAGGAAAAAATGTTGAGCAAATAACATTTTCTCGAAAAATACAAAATAAAAAAATTCTCTTCTTACTCAATCCGTGGACATACTGTATAGTATAGGGAGGATGGAATGAAAATAATGTAGTGGCATAGAGTTTTAAAATATTGCATTTTACTCAGTTTTTCTTCCGGAATATATTTTCTTAATAACAATTTTTCGTATCTCCTAAAGAAAAAGAACTTTACTTTTACTAGTGGGAAAAAATTAATATTTTTGTAAATTTCCAAGACATACTTCTTTCTCAATCGCGTTAAAGTCTGGAGAATATGGTGGCAATGGCAAATTATCTAACTCTAAGTTGTTAATTCATTTCCGTGGGAACGGTCATTGTTGAATACTATATGACACAACAGCTGAAAAATTATTTGGTTTAATTTAAAAATTAATATCTAAGACGTGACTTACAGAATAAATCGGCAATTCCAAAAACTTTTGAGCAGAACCCAGTAAGCTTTCCAAAAAATACCCTAGAATAAGTCAGAAATCATATTATATATCATATACTAATTTTATAGCACACAAAATTCTCTATCTAACATTGAACACTGAAAGAGCGACCCCCCTCACTGATTTCTACTATAAATTATTTATTTTTTCAGTAGTTTAACAGATTATTTATCTTTTCCTTAAATTTATTCTGTTGAGTTCTTTAATAAAGTATATCATTCTGAGCAGATCTCCCCTACTTTACAACTTAATTTAAACCTTAAACGATACGTTTCACCAGATCTTCCTATGCGCTTCCAAATAAAACATTTACCGGAATTTTCCAAACATTAAATAAATTTTGTATTACTTATTCCAAATCGAATATTTAAGTGATTGAGTAATAGAACAATGAACCGACATTTGATACATCAATGTTAGTAAACAAACTTTGAAATTTATTTTTAAACTTGATTTGCATCTCTGTCAGCATAGCATAGGAAATACAGGTATTTTAAGCCTTGTTTCCCAATAGATAAAATCAATATCTTTAATGATGTTTAATTTGATCTTTAGGCCCATAGTCATAAATCTTAATATGGAAAATTACTTTAATTATAAATAGATATGATTAGGATGTAGGGGAGAGTAGTGAAATAGCGGTTTATTGCTATTTTGTAAATTTAGTACCTCCTGTAACTCATAATAAATACAGTGTCACATAAAGTCAACATCGATGCGAAATCTTTCGTTAATTATTGGTTAAGAAAATTTTTAACTATTTTAGTTTCTGCTTTAAAAATGATTACAAATAATATGCACATGCACATGAGCAGAGGTGACTTTTTAATTGGCAAATTTGACATTTTTTGCTAAAATTATAAAATCATATTATTTTTCACAATTTTGAAATATCTTTTCACAAATATGAAAAAGTTGTTTGATTTTTCAATCTTTACTTCTGAAGTATTTTTTAATTATCTTGTATAATTAATTTATTTGCGGCCTTTAGATGTGACACTAGATGCAAGAATTGTAACGACATTTTTAGAAGTATTAAGAGCAATGTTTTCTTTAAAAAGTACTATCAAGAGATCGCATTATGTCAAATTTTTTCTAAGAAATATGGTAAGTAAGTTATACACAACCAATTCTTATTGCCTACATACTTTGAATTTTGAACTGTAAAAAAGGCGAATAATATCCAACGTGGTATGTCTGAGATAAACGGAAATCCATGTAAACCGAGCGTTCGCCTTCAAATATAAGTTGTCAGATTTTTACAATGAGCCGATTTTCCTTAACGTTCCATATTCAAAGGTACGTGTCTTTGGTATATTATTATATGTTTATTATATAAAACGTACTAACTTGGTTCTATAATTAATTATATTATTAATTATATAATAAATTATTATAAGCCAGTTGTATATACTATCTAATCTGCTGCTAGATTTTCGAAATAAATTTATTCATATCATTATTGTGCCTACTTAATTATTGTCATTTCTATGGCAGATATATTTTTTAATGGATAATTGGATAATTTTAAATGGATTTAAATGTATTACGCTTATACGATCTAATTATATGATAAAATAATATAAATGACGTAAAGATTATTTCACGAAAAATGGATATATCTTAATGATTGCAGTAAAAGTTCCTGGGCCCATCCCATTATTTATGACCGTTTGTTATTATTATGTGGAAAGGACCGGATTATAATAATTATAATTAAATATAGGCACATCAGGTAGGTTAGGTTGCTTAATTTTAAATATCTTTTTGTGGAAAAATTTGTTAGTTTTTGAGTAATGGTTCAAGAATTGTCTTTTACCAAACATTCCTCAGAATAGCGTGATAGTAATGGACAATGCGAGCTATCACAGTCGTCGCCAATTACATAAAGCTCCACGCTCAAATAATACAAAATTGGAGATTCAGAACTACATGGCGGCGAATGATATATATTTTGAAGAAAATTATAAAAAAGTGATCTTCTAGAAGTTTTAAAGACATTTTGTATAAAAAAAGTATATGTTTGTGACACATTGGCAGAAGAAATTGGACATAGAACGGCTCCCACCCTATTATTGCATTTTTAATCCCATAGAGCATATGTGGCACCAGTTAAAATCACTGGTTAGGTCTGAAAATATTTCTCCGACTTTAAGTTCTAGTGTTGTAGAATTAATACGAAAATGCTTTAATGATATTCCCCCAGGTAGTTGGAAAAATTCAGTCCGTCACGTAATAACTGTAGAAAATTCGTATATTAGTCTGGATCGTATAATTAATCCAATTATAATTAATTTTGATGAGGATAGCGATAGCGAAACAGAACTATCTATAGAATGACATTATAAATGTAAATAAATATGACTAGTAATATTTTTGAAAAAATGGTATTTCATTTGATTACATTAATATAATCATATCATTACTTGTTTTCCTTAGTCCGTCCCTTCATACTTCACTTGTTTATTGCCAAGCTCTTGTCGACACAATGGAATAAAAAGCTTGACTTAACAAAACAAACAAAATAGTTTTAAAACTAATTTAATTTGAATACCAAAAAGCTATATAGTAAATATAATAGTTTTTTTATTTCTTAATATACAGTGTGAATCGGGAGGTCCGGGCCAAACACCAAGAGCGTATCGTATACGTGAAAATAATGTAAAAAAATTCATATAACCGATTTAATTTGTTCGCAAATTATAGCGATTGCTTGTGCGCACAAAGCTATTGTCAATAGATTCTAAATATACTACTCAAAATGACGCAAAAAAATTTCAGTTTTTGCATCATTTTGAGGATAAATATTTTATAGAAGAAATCAGTGAGGGGGATCTGTGTTTTTTCAGTGTTTGATAGAGGACTTTGATATGGCCCTGATGTATGATTAAAAAAGGCTATGTTACTGTGTTATACAGAGTATTTTAGGAAGCATTTAAAATTTAAAAAATCTTTTATGTACTACAAAATTTGGTAATGTGATTTCTATAATAAGTCAGAAATGATATTACCAAATTTTGTAGCACAAAAAGGATTGCAATTCGTTCTAAAACACCCTGTATAACACAAAAACATAGCCTTTTAATATAACAAATTAGGGCCATGTCAAAGTCGACAAAATTATCTATCGAACCCTAGAAGAGCGATCCCCTCACTAATTTCTACTACAGAAATATGTATCCTCAAAATGAAAAAATGAAACATTTTCAGTTGTTTATTCATTTTTGAGTAATTCAAAACATGGGGATGGTGGCTAAAACTTATGAACCTTACTATCTACCCCTTACATAATTATAAATCGTCCAGTTAATTTAAAATCTAGAGCCCTAGTTACTATTAAAATGTAACGTGGAAATTATAGCTGAATAATTTTTTCTACCACACCTGTATGTTTAATACACACTGTAAAACTTAATCTCCGATGCCAAAAAGGTTAAAATCATACTTGTTTGGATTAAAATAGATTGAATTAAACCTAAAACAGCCTGACTAAAGCAATAATATATATTTATTTATTCGGCATTTGCAAAATTATGATACATGAGTTATTTACGCGAAAATCGCATGCAGTGTAGCGTTATTTTTAACACAATAAATCCCTACTATTACACTTTTGGCACCGTTCAGCTTTAAACCAGTTTGATCCAAGAGATCTTAAGAATCTAATTAACAAAATAATATAGAGACTCGTGTTTGTTTTCATCGATCGTGTCATTACGGTGTAAACCTTTGTACGGGCAACAAGTGTTTTCCGAAGTATTAGTGTCTTTTTTGGCGCTAAAGTTAATGCATTTATCTAGATTTTCTAGAAGAAAAAAGCACCGGCGAGTTAAATTCAGACTTTTGGAAGTACTTTTCTACGAAGGTAAAGTTTATTTTTCTTTTATTAAATAATGTTAATGTTAATGTGAAATAATCGGCGACTTTTCGCATTTTTCGAAATGCTTCAAAGGTAAACACGACATTGTTTATATTTTTTACGAAAATCAAAGTTATATGTGTAAAGAAAATAATTAGGTCAAATAACAACCAATAATATAATCACATTATTTCGGCACTAATCAATGTAGCAACTAATTGTTTTGCAGGAAGCCCTTTCTTATAACTTTTTAAAAAGTTCTATTTGTTTGATTTGACTGTTACGCAATTTATATTTAGATTTGTATATAAATACTATGGTTTCATTGTGTTTTTGAAATGTTTTCTAAGATTTAATTTAAAAAAAAAACAGTACAATTTTAATGACAAATGTAAGATTTTTTTATTGCAATGATTTGCCGTTGATTATGTTCCTTCCTGTCAAATAATAAAGTTATCTTTCTAGACCAGTTAGAGAGTAGTTTGTAAAATGTAGTTTCTTCTTGTAAATAGATAGAAAGTTGAGGAACAAATAAGCCGTAAATTGTTGAAATAACTAACGACTAAAAGTTTTTTTTAGAAATTTTCTAATTACCTGCAGTGTATTTTAGTCATGTTATGACTGTCTCAGTGTTTATTTTTAAAAATTTGTTGTGGATTTGGCAATTGTTTTGAAAACTTTCCCTCAAGGATTTTGCTTCTTATATCGTTTTCAATCAGACGTCCCATTAGAATTAAATGCTTTGAACTAATAACAAGCGATTCCAAAATAATATTTTTTTTGGGCTAAGATTAATACCCATATTACGATTATCCCGAATTATCGACGTTAGAATTAGAACTCCAGACGTAAAATTAATATTTTTTATTATTATGACTTTAAACTATTAGAAAAACAAACCCGTTTCAACAACATTTCTAGAGTTCTTAAAAATACTTAATATTAAACAAATATACAGGGTGTCCCGAAATATGTAGGCAATCTGCGGATTCAGATAGAACACTTAAAAATAATAGGAGAAGTTCCTATATATTTTTCTTCCTACGGCCTCCCCTACGGAGATACGGGCCCATAACGGACGTCCCTGGAAATCGTTGTTTTTTAAATAATTTTTTAAGTGTAATTTAATAATTTTTTAGTATAATGGTTACTAGATGAGTCTCCTTTAAATTCTCCCTTTTAAGCACATTTGGCTTATTTAGTTTGCCAGGGACGAACACAAAAATGTTGGAACGACAATAATATTTTTGGATACTCTAAACCTTAAGCTGAAGAAACTCTTGATCAATGTCGATAATATGAACTGTTTTCGAGAAATAAATATTTTTAAATTACATTAAATGCATGTTGGCATATTCAGTATACGTAAATTCCATTACTAAGTTAGTAACTAATAAGACAAAGGAGAAAAACTGCAAATTTTAAGACACTACCATAAACTCACACTGGCATAAATAGTCTTATTTAAATCGTTACATGTTTGAAAATCCATAGCAATAATGAGGGAATGAATATAAAACAACAACCAATATTGAACAAAAATATATTGTTTTCGAAAACAGTTCATTTTATTGACATTGATCAAGAGTACCTTTTATTCAGCTTAAGGTTTAGAGTATCCAAAAATATTATTGTCGTTCCTTTATCATACAGGTTGTTAAAAAACATCTTCTTTGTGTTACGTTTAGTCCGTCCCAGGCAAACTAAATAAGCTAAATGTGTTTAGAAGGGAAAATTTTAAGGAAACTCATCTAGTAACCATTATACTAAAAAATTATTAAATTACACCTAGTACCTAAAAAATTATTTAAAAAAACAACGATTTCCAGGGACGTCCGTTATCTCCGTAGGGGAGGCTGTAGGGAAAAGAATTATAGGAACTTCTCCTGTTATTTTTAAGTGTTCTATCTGAAACCAGGAGATTGCCCACATATTCTGGGACACCTTGTATAGATACTATTAATAAGAATTCGAAACATGATAATTCTTTAATTTGTCAAGATGTTAAAAATGCCAACTATATCAAAATAGGAATCGCGTTATCACAAATTAGGACCTTATAATCCAGAACATTAAGTAAATGTTTATATCTGCTACATATAATTTCGCTCTTATCAATTGAAAATTTTTCTTTATAATTTTTCTTTATAATTTTTCTTTAAAATATAAAATAATTAGACTAATTTTTTGTAAGTGCTATTTAATATGTATTTTTGTATTTTAAGTTATATTGTAAGTCTTGCTTTGATAGAATATTGATTTTTATTGTGCAGAATTTTAGTTTGCAATTATTTATTATTTCTATTCCTTGTCCACCCCAAATCAAACTGGTCTATTTGGTTATAGTAAAATTATTTTAGTTTATGTAAGTGCTAGGACTATCTTCATACCGGGAGATGCATCGTTGAATTGGACATAGGAAATCTCATGTAATTTTTGAGGTAGCTGAATATTGGCTCGCCTGTACATTTTATAGAAAAACTTAATAACTTCGTGAAGAGCCCGAAATGGTAAACCATATGCTGAGTTTGAATACATTTTGGTGAGCCAATCCTAATCTATTCAATTAAATGTGATGACAAAAAATCACGAAACTCTCATAGTTCAGTAATACAGCAAACACCAGCAAATAATTTATATGGCACTATTGCCAAAAATTGACGTAAAGCTGAATATAATGACTAATGAAAATATTGTTACTAATACTGATTTTCGTTTCGTCAATGTAAAATTTTAATTTGCTGTTATTTTCTGTAGTACCTGAACTATGGAATTTCCGTGGTTTTGCCATCACGTTTAATTGAATAACTTAGGATTGGCTCACCAAAATGTATTCAAGCTCGGCACATGGGTTTACCATGACGACCTCTTCAGGAAGTTATAGTGTAGTTTTTTTATAAAATTTACAAGGAAGCCTATAGTCCGCCACCTTAAAAAATAACACGAGATACCCTATGTTCAACTTAACGATGTATCGCCTGGTATATAAACATCCAGTCAAAACATATGTTCGCGGTAAAATCTTTATACTGCTGACAAACCTATTTAATAGCACGTGCCAAATTTTTTGTAGACTGTAACTGTAAAATATTTTATACCTTTGTGCAACATTAATTCTCTAAGACTCCACTAGAATTACCGAAATAATGCCGTATGCTTGCCAAAAAAATGCAATAACAAAAATAACATTGTTCAGGCATTCCAATTTAAAAATTTTCCATTCAATCAGGAGCCAAGTTATTCAGCATCGACTTGGCTTCAGAAGATTAAAAGCTGACTGCTATAAATGATAATTAATGAAATAACAATATAAAAACTGCTTTAATTTAATTTTACTTGTTAGAACACACCTATACTATTTGACAAAAAACAACAAAGCCAAAAAATGTTAATCAACGTTAAGGTTAAATTCATTTAATATAGACCGTTTTGAATAAAAAATTTTTTTAGATGATATTACAAGCCATATTTAAGATTTAACATTTATTTTTTAACATTTTAACATTTTTAATATATAATGAATAGCAAAAACCAATCGAAATTTAGACATATGTATATTATTATTTTATATTTTTATTTATATTATCTATATTATAATTCTATCTGATACACGTTACAGAGACATGCCCACCATCCTTATTGATTTAGTAAATTACTGAAAAAGTATTGAAAATTTTTCTGTATTCCGGTAAACATGCTGATTACACTTTTTACTAAAAGTTTTTATATTTATTATTATATTATCTGGGAGTAAATGTAATGATTTTGGTGCTAAGTAATCCATAAACTTTCTATTAGGGGTAGTCAAATTTTTTGATAATTTAAATTTGTTATTAGATTTAGTCATTGTTTCGGTAGAGTGATCTACATAGTTTAGCTTGGTCTTACACCGATAAACAAAATATATAGCTAATATATAAAGTTCTGATATTTACAGTATCCTCCGAAAACAATAAATTTGTTGGAAATCTTTTATTTTTTTTTAATATAATTTTAAGAATATATCCTTGTGTTATATTTAACTTATTAAGTACTGTGCCATAGGCACTACCCCAGACAGGTATTCTGTATCGTATTAGCGGCTCCACAATTCCCTTAATATATAAAATTTGTGTATGAGTCTAAGTATTTTATTAGAATCACAGTCAATATGAGGACTCCACTTCATAAATTAGTCAACCAGCACACCAAGATATTTTGTGTGGGTTATTTCAGCAATTCTATCATTTTCGATAGTAATATCTGTAAAATTGGGATGACCAGCCCTTCTTAATGAAGAAGCTATGTTTTATTTAGATTACTTGATAGTTTATAAGTTTCCAACCAACTCTTAACCAATTTAAAACCTTCTATTGTCTTCAGTGGCGGAACTTCAAAATTTGGGTTTGTTGTATTTATTAGGCCCCCTCTAAAATGATTTAAAAAGTGACCACACTAGTCTTTTCTGAATAACTTTATTGTTTAAACTTACTTTTAAACCAAATTTCCAGGAAATATTTACAAAAGTATAAGTTCTCGTAAAATTAATTTAAAAATACATAATAAGATCGAAGAATTAGATATCATACAGGGCAGGTTAAAATCCTTTAAACAAGTCGCAAAAAAAGTTTTTTCTTTCCTCAAATAATTTAGACTCACAATGATATTTGAATAAAAGGAATGTATTTCAGCTTACTACTAATAATAATCTACAAAAAAAAATTTTTGAAAAATTGTTCAATGCATTTCTGTAAATATATTTTTCCTAAATTGAACCATTGACCAACTTTTCAATTAATTTTATTTGTAGATTAGTATATTACTAGTAAGTTATTCTTTTGATGTTTATAATTCTCAGTAAGAAATAATTCTTTGAAAACTTAGCACCGCCATACCGCCAAATAAGTATAAAAAATATTATTTATAAATAACAAGTGCTGTATTTAGACCAGTTTGCTGTCGCTCCGAACATTATCCAGGACCTATTTTCCTGCTAAGCCCGGTGGGTCTAGGCCTGGGGCCCCACTTTCAGAGGAGCTCAGCACTTGGCTTGCGCGACACTAAATTATTCAACACAAACAAGACAAAAACTTAAATTATTTGCAAAACGAATAGGTACCTATGCTTTTTTATTAGAAAAAAAAATTGTAAAGGTTCTTACAATCTAAGGCGATCGACAGATGTGTGGGAACTCCTTTTCTTGCTGATAGTATAATATCATAATAAATTAGTGTTGCGTAAGAAAAATACACTTTTTGAAGTGGCGAAGGGCCTCGCATTCCGTAACGGGAGGCCACTTTGGGCCGAGGGCCCCCTGGACTCCTGGGCCCCCCTGCGTTGTATGGTCTTGCTGCATAGTAGTTCCGCGCCTGATTGTCTTATTTGTAACTTCGTCCCAATCTTTACCAGTAAATATTATAGCCGTGTCATCAACATAAGATATAACTGTACATCCTATATTTTCTGTTAAAGGAGCATTAAGATAAATGATGAAGAGGATCGGGCTCAAAACCGTTCCCTCAATAACACCAATTTTGATCACCCGTCTCTCACTCAATGTATTATTGATTTTAACCATTTATAGTTTTGAAATTTTAGAAAATATGATTGATTTTATACCACGGAGAACAAAATATCACTTTTTTATTTTCATTTTGAAACGCACAGTTTTTCAAATCCTGTTCTCTGATTTATGCCCATCGTATTATTCTCGAGACGATACAAATTCTTAGGACGAATTCTTACGAATTCTTAAAAATATAGAGGATTTTTTTACGTTTGACGCCTTGAGTCGTCACAAGTGCTTTATTTTAAAACAAAAGTTATTTTTTATTATATTTTTTATGAAAAATAAGGAGGAAATTTCAGCTCACAGCATTACACTTCCTCCTGTGTCCAAAATCCAACAGATATATATATTATACCCTTTATGGGCACTGAGTACTTGTTCTATCTTTCCTCGGGAGTATGGGAGTCCTTAAGTCCTTATACCCACTAAAAACCACCCTCGATGTTCACCCAGTTGCGCTTCACGGAACCATCATAATTGACATCTCCTTCGCGAAGGCAACATGTGTCCTTTTCTTCCTCCTCTCTATCTCCTGTTTCATTCTGTCATATTACCCACTTTTTCTGCCTTAGGTCTGGTTTTGAATTTCGCCCTCTCTGTTCTGTTTATTTCTCTCTTCGCGTTCCTTAGTTTCTTGTATCATTTTCAGAAATTTTTGGATTTCATTCCAGTTTTCCCTTGATAAAACCATAATGTCTACTATGTTGTCCGGTATTATTTCAGTGTTTACTCTGGTTTCCGTTTCTTCCCTTAACTTCCTCCATCATTTGCAAGTGAAGATTGTATGTTGCGGTGTGTCAGCCACAGTGCAGATTGTACAGTTTTCTTCCATGTCTTTTCCAAAACGCTTTGCATATGTCCTATACATCCCGTGTCCCGAGATAGCCTGGGTAACATAGTAGTCAACCTTCCTATGCTCACATTTAATCCATTTCTTGATGTCAGGGATTAGTCTTTTGGTCCATTGTCCCTTATATGAATTGTTGTTCTATCTCTCCTGCCATTTCTTCAACGTCCTGTCCTATACTTCTATGTACGTCTCTTTTATATATTTCCTTCCTTTCTTCTGCTATCAAGTCTATGGGGGGTATGCCGGCGATCACCTGCAGCGCTGCTGATGAGACAGTTTTGTAGGCAGCCGCCACCCTGATTAAAGCCTTGCGTTGGCATCTCCATTAATATATAGTTCCTCCTTGTCTTTAACGTAAATACAACAGATATTGGAATAAAGGAAAAAAACAAATTGTTGTCAATAATCCCAATAATTTGCTATCCTATCCACCTGCTAAGAGTATAGTATAGTGTATAGTTGTTGCTTAAAATTCATCGCTCCCAATGCCCGGAGAATAACAGTTAAGCATCGTCTATTTCTTATTTACAAGGTATCCTCATATCCTCAGATGGTTAGGAAATTGTTTTTCCATACATATGTACTTATATGATCTTACCACTGATATTACATCTGACAAGCATAGTAGACGAAGAAAGTATATAATTGAATTTTAATCAGATTTTTGAATATGCCATAATTATATAATATTATATAAAATATACCTATAAAACACACTTAAATATTCAAGTGTTTCTTCTACAAGACCTGTACTTGACTGAAGTTTATTTGACCGTCGATACTTTATTTTAAAATTGTTTGTTTAGTATCCTATCTGATTTTTATTAAGAGAAGTAATTAAATGGAAAAAAGGAAATCGGCTACAAAAGGTGTAGCGGGGCGGGTTTTCACTTGTTTTCCCAGGGCACTATCACGATGCAGAAATGTTTGCTATCCATAAGTTGCTAACCAACTAGCCATTTTGGCTGACCGATTACATTTTTCTGTTCGCAAAAATAAGAATATTTTGCTAACCAGTTAAATACTAACGCTATTATTTGTGCAGCAAAATAATACCTATTTGTCACTGTCATTTTCATCTACATTAATAATAAATGTACTTTTTATCGTTAATTTGCTTTATCAGAATATCTTTAACTACAGACAAGCGAGGTTTCGTTAATAAAGACTTTACTGCTCCAGCTGCATTTATGTTAAATCCCCTATGCAATGAAACATTATACACAGTTTTAACAATTAACTTGGTATCGTGCGTTAAATATATTTTTTTTAACTTAACATTACCGGAGGTATTATCAATGCCGCCCCATTCTTTAGCACGTTCGGAATAATAAAAAATACGATCGAAATTATAGAACAACTACAGAACGGATAGGAACTGAACTTTAGATTATTTCGATATTAGTTGATTGCAAGTAAAAAGTCAAAAAAGTGGCAATAAATATAATTCACCTACCTCGAATGCACATTCATTGTGTTTTCCTTTATCTTCAACTGTGCTTCCGTTACAATAATCATGTCGCTAAAAAAAGTTTGTTCTGGTTTGTTCAAACGAAATTTATCTAAAATTTTAATTCATATGCTCATTCATTTTGTAGATTTGGTTGTTTTTGATGTTTCGCTATACTGGCACTTCATCAAGTGAAAAATATGTACGAGTAGTGTCAGTGCTACAGTGTAGCGAAGCATATAGTGTTTTTCATGTAATAAATTGGAAATTTTGTAGTAAAAAGTGTTTCACATTCCGAACGAAAGATCTTAAACAATCTTTCGCGGTAATTAATTGTTTTGTACACCGGTGTCGCCATTGAGGTGCCCATTTGGCTTTTATGATAAACCAGTAGTAGTGTCAGTGCTACCGTGTAGCGAAGCATATAGAGTTTTTCATGTAATAAATTGGAAATTTTGTAGTATAAAGTGTTTTACATCATTCCGAACTCTATTATTAATAAAAAAAGATCTTAAACAATCTTTCGCGGTAATTAATTGTTTTGTACAGCGGTGTCGCCATTGAGGTGCCCATTTGGCTTTTATGATGAACCAGGAGTAGTGTCAGTGCTACCGTGTAGCGAAGCATATAGTGTTTTTCATGTAATAAATTGGAAATTTTGTAGTAAAAAGTATTTTACATCATTCCGAAATCTATTATTAATACAAAAAGATCTTAAACAATCTTTTGCGGTAATTAATTGTTTTGTACAGCGGTGTCGCCATTGAGGTGCCCATTTGGCTTTTATGATAAACCAGTAGTAGTGTCAGTGCTACCATGTAGCGAAGCATATAGAGTTTTTCATGTAATAAATTGGAAATTTTGTAGTAAAAAGTGTTTTACATCATTCCGAAATCTATTATTAATAAAGAAAGATCTTAAACAACCTTTCGCGGTAATTAATTGTTTTGTACAGCAGTGTCGCCATTGAGGTGCACATTTGGCTTTTATGATAAACCAGAAATAGCTTGTTTGGCTTTTCTTTAATTGTTGCAATTTAAGCAAATAAAATATCTCTAATGTTGCAATACCCGGTGAATATCAGTTAAATTACTGAAACATGATCTGGAAATTATCTTCAATTGACCATGTCGCTAAGAAAACAACAAACAAATTGATATTATTGTGGAAATTAAAAAGTCCTATATCAGTAATAAAAAGTTAGGTATTAGTATTAGTATTAGAGACACAAGCTAACAAAATTATAAAAAAAAGTTGGACGAAGCTGTTTGCAGAAGATTCTATTCCAAATCAAAAGAAGAAGTTTTCCGAAACTGAGACATTACCCATTGATCAAGTACTTTGCAGTTGGTGTTGTACAGCTAAAGATAGGAGTAGATGGCTACAATTTTTATGGAAGACTTATCGTAAACTTTGAAACAATTTATGGCCAAATCAGCTGGTATTGACCTGGATAGTGTTGAAGCATGTGAAATAAAGCTACAAGTAATATTTTCCAACTAAACTATAGCATGCTGAAAAAACGATACTTTTAATCTTGCAATGTCCATCAAAACGTTGGCGACGATAAATTGTCGTGACTCTCCCAATAACGGACACGCCTCCATCAGTTATTTTACAATAATTTTTATGGCCACTGTTTACAGAGCTCACTATTATTAGGCAACTCTTCCCTCATAATTTATGCCTTTGTTAAACTTGTTTTCAGGTGATAAGGGCCAAAAAGTTATCTATAATAAATATATATCTTAATTTTTCCATTTGTGGAAAATTTTATATTCCATTAGGTGATACAAGGTAAGAACAAAATAAACAAATTTGGTTCAAAGAAATAGTAGAATTTTTAGTATAATTTTAGAAGTGAACCACTCAACAGTGTGTTTTGTGATTAAAAGCCCATTATTATTTTAATACCTAAAATCATTAATAATTGGTTTCCTTGATGAAACATGGGTATGAAAGTACCCAGTTTATTTTTAAATTTAAAACTGCTGAATAAAAATCATTTTATTTTGTTAAAATTTACATAAGTTAAAAATTAAAAGTGAGTATCAGATGCCAAGAGGTTTAAGTAACAATTATTCTTAAATTGACTTGGGTTGTTTGTGGTTGGTTGTTGCGATTTTAACAATTTTGAAGTAAAACATTTTTTGTATATATTTTATTATTTAGTTTTTTTTACACGACTTATAGCATGGATTCAAAAATACACATTTAATTATATATATTCATTATTCCATATCATGCAACTTCATTATTATTATAATATTTTAGAATACATTTAAATTTTTTTAATAAATTATAATATACTTACTACTTACAGTGAGTTTTTCTTAAAGCACACTATATGGATTCCAGCCCAAGTTGAGTTTTAACCTCATTTTAGGCCCAGTTCTAATAGAGTACTAGGTCGCCTTAGCGACCGACCCGAAGTCTTAACTTAACGCCGGGAAATTTTACTGTTTAGGATGAAATTAATTCATCAATGAATAAAATTTGAAAATGTACTTGAAAATAACGCACATATTCTTTGAAAACTAGTAATTTTTTACATCCCTAGTAAAATTTGAATATCAACATTTAAAATGAATTTAAAAATTAGTGTTGTTTAGTTGAGTGTGCCATTGGTTTAGTTTTAAGATTCCAAAATTTCACCTAAGTCAAGTTACAGGTTTGTTCGGGTTCTATATATATTAGTTTATTAGAACAGATTGGTATTGCCAGGTTACGAGATATATTTTTTCACACTTCCATATGAAAATATTAGCATAACATGTAAAAATCTTACCGAAATACTAGGTGTCCCAGATAATAATGAAATCTATAGGGATCTCGTTGGATATACAGA
Organism: Barypeithes pellucidus; assembly: GCA_963991005.1. Taxonomy (NCBI): domain Eukaryota; kingdom Metazoa; phylum Arthropoda; class Insecta; order Coleoptera; family Curculionidae; genus Barypeithes; species Barypeithes pellucidus. Next base: position 33,612,765 of record OZ022562.1, read on the forward strand.
AACTATCAAATTAGACAAAAGTTGCAAAACAGTGAGTTCTGCAAAGTAATGTTTTCAAATTTAAAAAAATCCGAAGATATTTCAGCAAAACTGAGTTTCTACGGTTTTCGTTCTTTTTGTTTTCCGATTCTATTTGAAGAGATGTATACGTGAAAATAAATTTTCCATTGTCATTGCCACTTTTTCCCTTCTATAAGATAATTTAATTGAATTTTTAATACGACGTTTCGTTTTTTCGCACCATCATCAACTATGTTTTTTTAAATAGTAGTAACATTTTACTTTATGCTTTATGAACTCATTCCGAATTCCAGATAAATCACACCTATTATTTATTGTTATTATTTTGCGTTCGAAAATGATTGGGGTTTGAAAATTAAAAATAATTTATGTTATATTATTGTTGTAAATAATGTCAAATATACAAATTGTTTCTAATGCCAACTAGTATAAGTATAACTGAAATATTAATCAATACTAATAAGATGATTATTTGCATTGAAGAAGGGTTTTTAGTCTTATGTTATATTATTGTTGTAAATAATGTCAAATATACAAATTGTTTCTAATGCCAACTAGTATAAGTATAACTGAAATATTAATCAATACTAATAAGATGATTATTTGCATTGAAGAAGGGTTTTTAGTCCAAAACGTCTAATACATAAACATATGTGAGATATCGTTGCATTCAGAATATAAAGCGGATAAGCATAAAATAAAATATTACTACTATTTAAAAAACGGTTGATGATGGTAGCGAAAAAATAAAATGTCCGATTGAAAATTAAATTGTCTTATAGAGAAAAAAGTGTGACAATGAAAACGTAAAATTTATTTTCACATATCTCTTAATATATTATTTATGTATGTCATGTAGAAAGCATTCTTATCTGAGACATCCTGTATATCGTATTTCGTATTTTTATTTAGTTTCTTTATTTATAATAAAAAGAAGTTTATTGCCTGGCTACTCATGCAACAATAAGATTTGAAATAAAACTTGCTAAACGTATCAATTATCACTTTATTATTACTTTGTTTGCCCAGCTCGTAATGTTTGTCTTTTTCGAAAGTAGTTGTAGTCTTTTTCAATATGTGTTAAATTCTAATATATATAAAAGATACAAAGTTGATTAAGTGCTTAAAATACATTCAGTTTCAATTTTTTAACTTTCAAAAGTCCCGACTTATTAACTTAATCTAATCAAATTAAAAAATAAGAAATTTATTTACTCATTATACATTATGTAAACTAGAGTTCTAGAATATTTTAAAAATTGCCCGATGAATAAAGAAATTGTTATTAAGATCTACCACACTTAAAATAAATATACACGTAATCTTAATTTAATCTTACAATTCCTCATATATATGTAAGTAGTACGTCTTGAATTTCAAGTATTTGGTAACGTTTTGGTTTATTCTACTAATCATCGTCAGAACTATTTGTTAGAAATAAAAAAGGGCGTATAGGTAGAATAGAAAGAAACAACATTTCTTAGGATGTCAGTGATATATTTCTAATTTTATGTTAGTATTAATTATGTATAAAATGAAATGAAAAAAAATATAAAAGAAGTTACCTTTTACAAGTCTCACTTATACAAATTTTAGTTACATTTTATATTTTTGTTTGATGTTGAGTTTTTAACGAACGTAAACTAATTTAGTTATACCATTTGGCAGTAAAGTAAGTTATACATTGAATATAATAAAAGAAACGGTATGCATATTTAATATTATTCACATTTTCGGGTACTGGGATTGTTTATATTTTTTCAAAGGTGTTTAAAGGAAGGGTTCGTGAATTCCTTATATTAAAACTATAAACAAATCCAGTACCCGAAAATGTAAATAACTTTAAATATGCATACCTTTTCTTTTATTATATTTAATGTATAAGCTACCTTACTGCTAAATGGTATAACTAAATTAGTTCGCGTTCGTTAAAAGCTCAACATCAAGAAATATGAGAATCAAAATTAGTATAAGTGAGACTTGTACAAGGTATGTTCTTTCATATTTTTTCATTTCATTTTATACATAATTAATATTAACATAAAATCACAAATTTGTCACTAAGGACCGATATTTGAATGTTACCTTAAGTTAGACCTAAGTTAAGGTAGCCTTAAGGTTAAAGTGAATCTTAAAGAAGCTATCTTATAAATTAATTTAAAAGTCAATAATTTAGATGAGAAAACTTTAAAATACTGTCAAGCATGCGTTAAGGATACGCCCTTTTCTATTTCTAACAAATAGTTCTGACGATGGTTTAGTACAAAAAGTCAAAACGTAAACCAAATACTTGAATTTCATTTCAAAGTGACCGAAACCCAGACGTACTACTAAATACTTATAAATTGAAAGAACGGTCAAGGAAGCAAAATAGTAATTCCTTATAAAGATGTAAATATTACAAATTAAATTTATATATGAACATTGAGGGCCCTTGCCAATTCTCTTGGATTATTTTCTGCATGAAAATAACTGCAGGACCACATAAATACAAGATTTCTGTGTAAAGAAAGAGAAGAAAAAAACCGCTGAAAGCGGATAGATTTTAGGCGTCGTCGAATCCTTTTGATGCTGATAGTCCATTCCAACATTAAGTCCTTATTCATAACTAATAATTTATAGAAATAACATTGTAGAGTAAATTTATACTATGTTATTATATAACTAGGTATAACCTTGTTGTATGCACACATGCATACATGTAAATTAGAATAAGAGGTTGTATAATAAATAAAATACCTGTAGTAGTAACATTAGTTACAAAACACAACAATATTTTTTAGCCTTTAATGCTTGCATGAGTTTCTCTTAGCATTGAGAAAGTGCCTATCCGATGTCATTATATATATATTATTGGGTGATTATTTAATAATTAAATTAATAAATCTTATAACCAAGGTCTATATACCTAATTGTCATTATTGAGGTGGACTTATTTACTGATTCCGATTTGTTATCTCACCAATGGAGTGATGTGTTTTTTAAATTATATATGTATTTATGTTTATTTGTAGGAACTCTTCTATGATGCGTATACCAGTGTCAGATTTAGGTAAAATTTCACTTCAATAAAGACCAAAAATGATATATTGTTAACAGTAAAATTTGACATATTGAAAAATATCATTTATTGATTGAATTTTAAAATTTTTATTTGGATAAGTTGTTTGGATTGTAACTTTATGCCCACATGCCAAAGAATTACTTGGAATGATTGCTTCCTATCTATTTTCGGCCAATATACAGGGTGTTATGGAAATGACGTATTATATTTAAATGGGTGACTCCTAGGGTGTCCTAGAGAAGCGCTACATATTGTTTTAAATCGAACGTTTAAAAGTGGGGTAATTTACCCATAAACTCACAGGTCACGCCGCGGCAAAATCATATATGATCATATTACATTACGCAGCTGTGTAATCAACAGATGTTCAGGCATAGTGTTGCCAAACTGTGTAAAAAATGTAAAACTTTAGATTCTTATAAAAATAATATTTAGTTTACCTAGTATCCAAATAGAACGGAATCCAGGTGTCAGTACACCAGCATCTAGGGCTCAGACATCTTCAGGTTTTTTTTTTTTTATTGGAGAAGCTTTATGCTCATCACGTGCCCTGAAGATAGTGTGGAACTGCATAATAAGCTTATACCCACTAAACTCCATTCGGCCTCTTTTTTCCAATCTCTCGGAACAACCGGCATATCGTCGATAAAAAAAACATATAGTAAAACACAACAAATTGCACTAAATCACTTAAAGAAACACACAGACACCCACGAGTTTCAAATTAGCTTTTTGAAGATAGGCACACAACATCACTACACACTAATGCATTACTTTATAAAAAACACACAAATAGGAGATAGGACACAAATTGACCCTTGCTGGCAGGATATGTGCCTCCAGGCACAAACATATCAGTTGTTTTAGAGACACTATCAGATTATTAGGTTTTATTACACAGGTCACAGGTTTCGCGAACAAAGGTCAGAGGTTTCGCGAGCAAAAGCACATTTCAACACGATATTTGGCAATACTTAGTAGATGCACATAATAAAAACGCTGATTCTGTACAATAGACATTTGACAAGCCAAACGACATAACTGTTGAATTTTAAAAGATTAAATTGAACACTTTTATAAACATTTTATTTAGTAAAAGCGTAAGTAACAACCTGGCCTTCTCTGCGTTTCTTAAAGACACTTTTTTATACATGTTTACGCATGGCGTCCTCTATTAAAACATATCAATTACTACAGAAACTAATATAAAATTATACATTTCGTCTTACTTCTTTAAGTTGCCGTATGATGGCGCTACCTTAATTACTACCGAGTAAAGATGGGTCAAATCTGTTTGCTGTCGATTTATTTTTTTTTAACGTCTCGAATGAAAAGGAGCAGCAAAGCAGCGAATAAAAAGTTTTTTAATCTTTATTGGTACCTACAGCAGTGAAAGAGAATAATAAATTGTTAATTTTTATTTTTTTTTAACGTCTCGAATGAAAAGGAGCAGCAAAGCAGCGAATAAAAAGTTTTTTAATCTTTATTGGTACCTACAGCAGTGAAAGAGAATAATAAATTGTTATTTGTTGTAGATTGTTATTTATTTCAACCTTTTTGATGAATGCGCGGGTCACAGGTTAAAATGCAGGAAAAACACCTTCGTTCGTATCGACTATTAAATATTTCCCATCTCTACTCTTTAGTTCCACGTTAGTTCGTTCGATTCGGTCATGTCATGTAATTTTTAATTCGAAGAAATCCTATAAAAAATGTGTCTTTTTAAGTCAGTTCAGAACAAAATGCATACAAATCTACGCAAGAAAAAAGATATTAATAAAAACGACGCCCCATCTGAATTCATGCAGTGCGGCCAGTGTTTTTGAGTTAAGTAGGTTATGTGCCGGTGTTGTTACTAAAACGTTTTGGTAATTTATAGACATTGTGACACTAATTTTTAAATAAAACCGACAAGGTAAGTGTGTGTGTGCTTAAATAAAATTACATTAAAAAATACACAATGAGGAATCACTCAAATGTCAAAAGGTCATTGACATTTGACCTAGTTACGTAAGTGGGCATTTTAAGCTTGTTTAAAACTATTATTTGATCTTTTTAATGAAAAAAGCATTGTATATAGTAAGTTTTCTTAAATTAATTGTACAAAAATCTATTACAGAATGGAAAACTGTTTAAATTATTGTATTTTGTCTAAAGAGTTTAAGGTTTACATATGACAACACTGGTTAGACTTCGTTATTTGTCTACATGTATCGCCGTGCAACACGGGTGTTTTTCTGGTTTAACATCAGGTCATTTTTACCGCTGAATGCGCCATTTAAGAATATTTTTCTTCAATTTTTTTTTTTTTTTTTTTTTTTTTTTTATTTATTAACGGGTTACAACCCATTTCGGAAAATTTAAGTACAAAGACTTAAAAACTAACAAAAATTAAAATTAAAATTTTAAAATTAAAAATTACAAGAGTACTACAATCAAAAACATTACAAAAAAATTCCAAAAACCTGACATTCAAAAACTAACTTAACATTCAACACACATAAAACACATCTCAGCCTATAATTATAGGAGTAGTAAAATTTAGTCTCAGATGTCTTTGAAATTCAGAATAGGAAACGCCAGCAAACTCCAGGCCACACTTCGCAACTGAAAGATTTGCCAATCTCAACATTCGGGACATGGAAGCATGATAAGCGTAATTTGTCCTATGGAATGGCAAATGAAACAGTGTTCCAGCTCTTGTGTTTCTGATGGGTACATGCAGATTTATCCTTGAAAGCAAGTAAGAGCAGTCCGTTCTGTAATTGAGAAGGTTGTAAATGAACCTAAGGTCTCTATGCTGACGTCTGGTTTCAAGGGATAGCAAGTTTAATTGGGACTGTAAGATCTGGTAATCTGGCACAAGATTGCTCTTAAAGGAAATATAACGTAAGAATTTGTGCTGTACACTTTCAAGACTACGAATGTGGACTGTATAAGAAGGAGACCATACACTAGAGCAGTACTCCAAACAGGGCCTGACCAGCGCACAGTACAACAGTCTAATTGAGTTCGTGTCACGAAAGTCGTGAGTGGCTCTCTTCACAAAACCCAGCATCTGCAAGGCCTTACTGACTATGTTGCTAACATGTGGGATGAAAGAAAGAGAACTGTCAAGAGTGACACCCAAATCCCTAACAGTGTCCCTGGATTCCAGCTGAACCCCATTGAGGCAATAAGGAAATCTTACAGGATGTCTGAGGCGATAAAAACGCATAACATGACACTTTCGAACATTTAAATCCATTCCGTTATGCTCACACCACGCGACAAGGGCATCAAGTTGTGCCTGCAGGTTCAAGGCGTCATCCATTGAGGATACCTTGGTGTAGATCTTCATGTCGTCGGCAAACAAGAGGCCTCTACAGGACAGGGATTTCATGATGTCATTAATAAAAACATTAAATAACAGGGGACCCAAATGGGATCCCTGGGGTACACCGGATGATACCTCGAGCCCCCTCGACAGAATGCCCCTCACCCGCACTGTCTGGACTCGACCACTGAGATAGCACCGAAGCCACTGCAACAGCGGCCCATGCAAACCCAAAGCCCCCAACTTATAAATAAGCAGCTCATGATTCACCCTATCAAACGCCTTGGAAAAATCAGTATAAATGCAGTCAACCTGACTACCCACCTCCACGGCGCCTGACAAAAAGTCAACAAAGGACACCAGGTTGAGCTCAGTCGATCTACCCGCCCGAAACCCAAACTGCTCATCAATGATGAGGCCAGAGAGCATTGGAGTCAAGAAATCGGTAACAAAGTTCTCAAACAGCTTTGGTATGGTACTCAATATGGAAATGGGACGATAATTCTGAACGTTACTTCTTGATCCTGATTTAAAAATGGGAGTGATGTAGCTTAGTTTCCAGCAATCTGGAAATCGACCAGTCGACAGGGACTTATTAAATATGTAGTAAAGAGGACGCGCCAGGACAAAGCTGCAGCCCTTAAGGAGAATAGGTGGCAGTCCGTCAGGACCAGGCCCCTTATTTATGTCTAATGACGCCAATCCGTCATACACCCGAGAAATAGGAATGTGAAGACAAGACACATTTACAGCATCCCCCGTAAAAGAAATGTCGGGTGTGACATAGGCGGTTCTGGAATATACTGATGAAAAATACTGGGCAAAAAGGTTCGCAATGTCAGGTCCATCACAAGCAGAGATATTGTTCAGAGACAATCTTTCGGGAATGGAATTATCGGTTCGGGTGCTATTTACAAAGTTCCAGAATGATTTCAAATTGGTACGCAATGACAGTTCAGTAGAATGGACAAACTGACTATAACAATTCTTAGATAATTCTTTACATCTGGATCTCAACGCCGAAAATTCTGCATAATCAGCTGGTGAATGAGTCCGCTTGAAACGCCTGTGCGCAACCTTTTTCAGAGCAATAAGATTTTTGAGTTCAGGAGAAACCCAACGGGGAAACTTACCAGATGCATACCGCTTAACAGGGACAAATAGCTCAACCGCCGTGTACATCACATCATAGAACAGGTTAGTCATTTCATCCAGGGATAACATGCTAAACAAGGCGTCCCAGTCCACAGCACCAAGATATTGGTTCATAGAGAACAAATCCGCGGCTCTAAAATTGTAGTAATACCCATCAGACATGAGCCTGGCGTTGTTGGAGCGCGACCCGAGTTCCAGTAACGTATTCAACGGCGGATGATATCCATCAATAGGCAACAATACATCATCTGAGACTGAAACAGTACTATGGAGACTATGTGAAAGAACCAAATCAAGTATTACATCATTAGAATTCGTTATATTATTAATCTGAAAAAAGTTGTTAAAGGAACACAGATTTGATAAAACCTGGGTGGCTTCTGTTTCGCTACGCGAGGCCCCAGGACTCGCAACAGCCGTGGATCCATGATTCTCCGTGGTCCATTCAACATTAGGTAGGTTAAAGTCACCATACATGTGCATCTGTGCTTGGGGATACCTCTCAACTATAGTATCGATCGTGTCGCTTAAAACTGTGTAGGGTTCCAGAGTTGACTTTGGGTTAATGTAGACTGATCCAAAAATTACCATATCACTGCCACAGCGCACTAGGACAAACAATTGCTCGATGCACTGCGCACACTCTATCTGTTCGCTGTCAAACATTTTATGAACTGCAATAAGGGTACCACCCCCTCGACTAAAAGGACTTGTTGCATGTGAACGATCTTTTCTATAGACATTATAATTGCTAAAACCCAGCTCCGAATTGTGAAATTCATCTGTCAGCCAAGATTCTGTGAAGACGACTATGTCAAATGTGCAAGCTGGTAAATTGCATCTGAGTTCATTTAATTTTGTTCGCAACCCCCGTACGTTTTGATAATAAACTGATAAGAATTTATCGTGTGAGGGGGAAGTGGATGTTGGAGTTAGTTTTTTTGTGGCTTCTTGAGTAGTGTTGGTTCTCCATTGATATATTTTATAAACAGATCCTTCTCACCTTCCGACTGGCGCCGCTTGAGTTCATCATTGAGGCCATTGAGATGTGTTCGCTGTTGGTTGGTAAGATCAGGGCTAATGTAAATCTTTTTACTTGCATCTAGCTTTCTTTTGTTCATGATCAGGTGGAGTGCATCATGGGCATTGGCCAACGTAACACGTACAGATCGAGCTCCATTTTTGTTCTTTTTACCAATTCTTTCAACCTTCTTAACATCGACCTGTTGGTTGGTGATACCCTTTATAACCGATTGAACCATATCGTTGTCAGAATCCGATTCCGCGAGGTTAAAAATCATAATATTAGTGATTCGTTTCTGTCGCTCGTAGACCTCATTCATATCCAAGATGGGGGTGTTCGGTGGAGGGGCAGTAATCGTTGGTTGTTGCTGAGTAGTTTTGAGAAGTTCAATTTGAGTGAGGAATTCATCTCGCAATTCTTTCAACTCTTTACGTAGTTGGGGAACCTGTCTAAGTCCATCACAACAATCAACACAAAAAAACTTCATTACTCGGACAGTCTTGAGATCTATAACCTTAAGTTCCGACGCAGTTAGTTTAGAACAAGCGAATTTTCTGTGGATATATCGACCACAGCTATCACAATTGAGCACAGCCGCTAGATCGCTTTCGGTTTCTTTACAAAATAAGCACTGCATGGTTTTATAGGTTAGGAATTAAAATCCAATAATATTTCTATCATCCACATATATTTCGGAGATTTCTTCAATTGTATCGCTATAAAGGCATCCAATAAGCCCAAGCAGAGAAATATCTTCAACCTTAAGACAGTTTCACAATCAAAAAAGAACCGATTGAAAATTTTTGTTACTCTTGTTATTATTATAACCTTACTCATTTGTCTTCATCTCAGGAATTGCCGGTTTAAATATTATACGTCATTTCCATAACACCCTGTATATTTTCGTTAAAAATGAAAGTCGACTGTACCACCGTAAATCTATTTATTTATACAATACTCATCGTCTAAATTCATTCCTTATACTAAAAATTAAACCAAAACATTCATTTTCCTCAAAAAATTAAATTCCAGTTTAAAAATGTTGCCATCTGTGGAGTAAACTCCTCATAACTTTAAAGATTTAATCAACGAAGAGGAGAGTCTTGTTTTTTAAATAATAATTACGCTGAAAAAAATGAATGGTTGTTTATAATTACAGTAGTTGGGTCGATTTCCGTTTTCAATGAAAATATAAATTGGTCAATAATAAATAGGAAACAAAAATGATCTTAAGTGATTCAAATTTTGTATGTGGTCATAAAATTATAATACAAACAACTTCTACCAAATAATATTCTTCTTCTTAAATTCGATCAATAAATGCCATTTTTCGACATTTTGTTGAGAAAATGTAAAATTTTGCAGTTAACAAAAGCCGTATGGTCCCATTTTTCGGCTTTATTGAAGAAAAAACTTTTAGTACATTTAAATTTTATCTAAATCGAAAAGTAAATATTTTCTCCATATGGTTCCAACTTTAATGGTGACATTGTATAACTTAATTCGTTTTAAACGTCCTTAGCCTCCACATGATCGTTTGAGGTCCACAACGTACCCATATTGTACAATATTTAAAAAATAAATAAGAAAACAGAAGAGCTCAATATAATTATTTTTTAAATTTAGGTAGTAAATTGTCTAACGTTGCGTCTTATCGAATTTGAAAATTAAGATATTTAGCACAGAATGGCATGAATATTGGCATGATAATGATTATTTTAATTTATTTTTATTTGCACCTCCCAATCAAAAATTACAAAACAGTTAAAAATTAGTAAATAATTTAAAAAACAGAAATCCCGACCGTAAAAAAATAAAATTTATCCGCAAGTGCAATTAACACCACATTGATTTATGTCATGCCCAGTTTATTATCCGATGAATCAGTAACCATGACGATCAGGTACATATACAGTGTGGTTGATTAAGTATGCAACATATTGGAAATTCTTTTATTATGGCTTCAAGTCAAACAGCATACAGGGTATGGAAAAAAATTTGCAAACCGCTCACAAGTAAAATAACCTTAAACACGATAGTTTAAAAATATACCCCTTCGGGTTGTTACAAATCTTAGTTTTCTGTATCCCTAGTCACAAAGGGTTTCATTTAATTTCCGGGTTTAGTACGCCCGCAGTAAATTAATACACTTTTCCTATTTCTGTAAAATATAACATCTCTTTTTCCAGAACTGTTTTATTAAACAGCATAATTGAAATGCATTTACTGTTTCTATTATCATGTCAATTATACCTTCAATGCATACCGTCATATTCCAAAGTAGCTGAGTCGTGCTCTGTCCTGTTTTGAACTTCTGGAGAGAGAAGAGAGACCCCTCGCTTGATTTTGCTGGTGGAATCTTAAAGGACTAGTCTTGCTAAAATTACGTAATCACCTGCCCACTTCGAGGGCTCTGAACACTAGATATAGAGATGTCAGATAGTCACATTTTAATTTTTGTTTAAGACTTTTAGCAAGATATATTTAATACATTTAACCGCAGATTTTTTAATATTGAATACATTAATTTAATACATTTAAGCGTAGATTTCTTAATAGTAAATACATTAATTCTAGTAAACAATGTAAAAAATACGGTAAACACATGTTCAACATGTGTCCACTATAAATAACCTGGTCACAACAAATAATACAATCCTCCAATTGCGCCAATAATATGTTAAGGACAAGGTAAACTATTAGAATATACACTAGAGAGTTTCAGGTCCACCTATTTGGACACGCTTAGCAGTTAACGTTCCGCTAAGTACGTGCAATTTGAAGAGCCCTATCTGGGATAGCTAATGATCTACAGATCGCTTAGTCCGTTCCGATTGAGGTAAAAATAGGATTGTGCAATTGCGTGGGCCTGATTACGTTCCATTAAAATAATGAATGAAACATTTTATTTATTATTTCTATAGGTCAGAATTTAAGAACAATATTATCTTATTAAAATTGGTTATTGAATATTTATAATGCTTAAATTTGTTTCCGTCATTCATGCTCCCTAATTATGATTACTGCAAATAAACGTTTTTTTCTCAATATCTTCCTCTACGTTTGCCTGGGTGATTGCCGAGGGAACTGACAGCTTAACGTGGGCTCCGAAACGATCTAGTGGATACTGGATACTGGCGTGAACAAGATCTTCCATATTCCTGTCCCTATCCCTATTACGCCTTTACTTATACCCATAATTCACCGATTACCAGGAATTTGAATCTATAAAGTCTCGTCCTAGAGTTCGCAGTGACTGACTCTATAAACACGAAGCAAAAAATCGGATTTTTATAACTAACCTTATACCCTATTCATTTTACCAATTCAGGAGAATAAACAAACATCAGCGCGTGCTCGATGCATAAACTTATTGATATTGGTCAAGCGGCGATATAACTTCCAATTCCGGCGAGCTGCATTTCTACAGGGTCGTACTTAGTTCAGTGTAGGCTATAATTTCAAGTCAATTACTTTAACAAAGTTGATAAATGACTTATTTTCATACCCCACATTTTAGGTTATTATTATTCTGTTATAAAAGTCAGCTGTTGAATGGCCGCCATTTTGGTTGTGTTTATTACGTCGTTAATTTGTTTCAGTCGATTTTTATTTGTGCCAAAAGTAAGGTAATTGAATTGATGACGTCAGTACAAACCCCCGTGAAACTAACCATACCCATTCATGTATATAGAACCTTAAAGGTATAATGTCTTGTTTATAAGTCACCTCGTATACTTAGTAATCACAATAAATAATATTAATTAACATATTGAACGTATATTTATAGCCCTGCACGTTTCAGATAAACAATGTATTGATTATTAACATTAATTAAGTTATAAAATTGAAATTAAACTATTAATAATAGTATTTAATTCATTTTCCCAGAGTTTCTGATGTAGGAAAATTATTAAACATTAAGTTATGAGGATGGAGACTAATCATCTCCCAAAATATCATGATTGTGGCTATCTTTAATAACAACTTGTATAATATGTATTAATATTTATTATTATAGTAATAGCCTAGGTAATTACTATTCTTACCATAAATTAAATTTAAATATATTTTTTCTTTCCAGGTAAGTTCTATTCCACCAGTCCACTTAAAGAGGCGGTTTTTATCTGTAAGTAATTGTTTATTAAGAACTATTAATTTCTGGTTGAATCAGATATTTCAATCAAAAATACAATTATCGTTCTCTCTTATAAGAATACCGTTAAATAATCCAACACTTTAGGGTTTGTTCAGTTGGATTCCCAATAGTTGTTACACTTATAACCGGAAGCAAGATATTTATACTTTTAATTTGTGCATCTCTTCTTGCACTGACAGCGCACATAACCTTAACCCTTAAACCGGTTACTGACAATTTTCTTGCACACAATAACTTGTAATAAACATAACCTCGCTTTTCTAATAAATTAACCAACGAGGATTGGTTAGTTTACATACTAACCAACGAGTTGGTTATTACATATTACTAGCAACATTACGTTCACACTTTATCCAACTAGTATGGATAGTTGGTAAACTAGCTGGCTATTATAGCAACCAACCAATATTCGTACCTATTTTAGTAGAAATATGATTTTCCATCAAAATAACCTGACATTTGGATAGTTTATATATTTTCCAGCAATTCTATAAACTAGCCAAACACTCTAACCGTAACATATACAATCCCATATCCAAGTTAAGCGGTTTTTTAATTTTAATATTTTTTTCACCTTTTTAGATTTAATATAAACTCACAGCCAAAATAATCGATCCATGCAATATTTGAATGGATTTTGATCGTGAATAATTTCGTTATTATAATTCCGATTTTTATTATTCTTTCTTATATTTTAGGTAAATTTATTGGAAATCTCGCATACGTGTGATATTTTGGGGAAGTTAAGAATATGACCATAATATACAGGTTGAAACAAGAACTGTTTTCGACTAAAATTTTAAAATACTCTGTAGAGTGATGGAGATTTTAATTTTGTAATTTAATTGTCAAGTTATATTTATTCCAAAAATTTAATTTTTTATTCATTTCAATACTTTAGCTTGAGTAGGAGATTCGATTTTTTCAAAAAACTAATTTGTTTAAGCAAATTGTATTAATTTTAAGATAACAAAAACTTAAAACCACAATTACGAGAATGACGTGAATTAAATGAAAACTAACTTAAAAAATAACATTGAGATCAGTAACAGGTATTTCCCCCACGAATGATAGCTGCAATACGCCTTGGAATACCTTCAATATATGTCAATCTAGTTAATTTGCTGCCATTCTTCAACAAGAGCTGCACTAAGCTCATGTAAATTTGCAGGAGCAGGTATCAGATATCGTATTTTTTGCCTAATTCATCCCAGATATGTTCTATTGGACTGCGTAGGGGCCAATTCATTTTTTGGGATTTCGACCACATCTAAGTTCTCGTTAACAATTCTCGCAACATGAGGTCGAGCAGTATCCTGCATCAGCATAAATTTGCTCCGATAAATGGCGTGAAAGGACCAAGATGTGGCTCTAAAACAGCTCTAATGTACCTCTCCGCTATCATAGCTCCTCCATTGACCCTTACTAAGTTGTGTGTGAAATCTTTCTTTTAAAAAATCTCCTAGATAAATTATAAGGTATTGAAATGAACCAAAAACGGAAATATTAAGAATAGATGAATTGATAAATTGACTGACAAAATAACAAGTTTGACATCTCCATCACTCTACAGAGTGTTTTAAAGTTTAGGTCAACAAACAATTATTTTTTTAATCTGTATATTATGAACATATTCTTAAATTTCTTAAAATACCACACATGTGTAACATTTTTAAGAAATTTACTTACAATATAAAAAAATTAAAATAAAGATTGGAATTAAAATAAAACAATTCACGATCAAAATCCATCCAAATATTGCACGGGTAGATTATTTTGGCTGTGAGTGTATTTTTTATATAAATTAGAATAAAATATCTTCTCTGCGGAAACCTTCAGACTCTCGTTAAACTGGTGACCTAAACCATAAGAGCGATATCCAGGATTTGAAAGTGTGAACTTTAAGATTTTTAGTATTGTAAAATAGAATTTTTATATTTTGTGAGCACCTTGTATTTTCTAATTAAAACTTACGGATGAAACTAGTAATTTATTCTAATATATTATTAGTATATGTTTGTACTAGATCTAGTTTAAAATATCATCGATGAATTAACTGCGTCATATAAATTATGTTTGTTCGAGTTTGTCCCAAATCTAAACTATGCGTTATTAAACAAAAAAATTATTGAACAAAAAAAATTAATTTGTGTGTGTTTCTAACAAACCCGAACAAACCATAAATTTACTCTTTCAAAAAGATTGACATTATATTTATTATGTCCAATTTTCATGTGCCCTTCAATTAAAATCTCGACATTATGCAAAATTGCTTAAATGATTTGCTAAAATCAATCTGTATTATCTTTCAATACCGACGATTCTAAACGGCCAAAATTTAAATAAAATATTAGGTCACCATAATTAACGAGTCATTTTCAATAGAATTCGCTTTCGCTCGTTTAATATTCGCAGGTGAATAAACATGTTATATTTAAATTAATCAGTTAAACGGTCTTGGACAGTTATTGTTGCTATAGTACAAGTTCTAATGAAAAGTCTACGTGTTTACAAAATCTAATTTCAATAACAACGAATTAAAATTAACAAATTCTCGAATTCAAGTTCAAATTTCGTATTGGACATTAATCCTTAACTGATATCGTATTGTGTATCTCAATCCCGTTCAGACTCAATGATTAAAATCCTTTAATTCACTCTGGGAGTGGAGGGTGTGCGAATAAAGCGATTCACGTCGGTTCTAAATTGTTTGAGTTTATATTCGCTATAAAACATGACCTCAGGATGACGTTCTCCAAATATCATTTTTATTTCTAATCTATTTAAGGAATTATTGTGTTAAGGTCACTAAAATCCTATTGAGACATAGTTGACCTAAATGGGGCATTCTTGACCATCCTATGTTTAAGAGACAGAGAGACAAATATCATTAGAATGGCAAATAGAAATGTAAAGAAATTAAATGGATTCTGGAGTACCTCTAAATGAATTTTCTCACCAAGCATTTATTTCTGGTTTAGAAAAAAATATATTCAAGGAAGAAAAAATTGTATTTAGTGCAACTAAAATTGGAGGAAAGTATATATTTTTTGTTTCGGAAGATTTTTAGGTTAAATTTTATTTACTGTTCCATGTAGAACGAAATTATGAACTTTCCTCCAATTATTAATAAAATTTAGACATCATTGTGCGACAAAATGCAGCGTTTCATAATAAGAGAAAACTTCGTTTTTCAGTGCTAAAAATGACGAACAAACCCCGATCACGTTCGGTCTCTTTCTTTCGATTGTTTCTGTCGGCGTACCGATTACGGGTGGACGCTCGACGTATTGTTCTAACGACAAGGGAAGATCCAATTCCTATTGTGCCTACAAAGAGCGAAATGAACAGGAGTCAAAAGGGAGATTTCGACTGACTCTGGCATCCTCTTAAACTGCCGAAGCAAATGAAATAATATTTTAGGTAATTATAGAGGATAGCAACATGAACCTAAATATTCGATAAAATACTTGGTATCCCATTTAAAAAAATACAACTTTATGTTATCACACCTTTTTGTGTCACCCTGTATGTGGAAAAATATTTTCCTGAAATACACCCTATGATACAGTAGAAGTCAGCATATGAATGAAATTCCTAATTTAATGCGTATAGGAAGCCTAACGCACTATTGAAGGACCGTGTATTTTGTAAATTTTTTATTCTAAAATTTAATGTTGTTAATACTATCAAATTAGTATTTTATCAAAGTAGGTTGGCGCCATTTTCTTCGCCAGTAGGAATTTCGTTTGTAATAAGGTTCTCATCGAGATTTATAAAATCTTCCGCATATATAAAATCTTATTTATTAAATTTTGGTTTATAGAGACTGCTGATGAAGTCTGTTATTTGCTTTGAGATTTTCGAGTTCCAGAAATTCGAGTTAGATACATTAAACTATATGGCAGTTACACAAAGTGTACAGGGAACAGTAGTAAATTTCAAGTTGTGGAGGTTCAGGTTTGACTGTATTTCTAACTGCACTCATTAAAGCATGACAGAAATGTTTGCAATCATGCGTTCAACGAGTACATTTTTCTATTCTTGGTTTACAAGTATTCAGGAAGGGTTATACTAAAATTGTTTAGATTCCGTCGAATATCTTATGTTTCTTTGAAATTTCTTTTCGTCCAGTATTGTTGCTGTAGAATTGCTGTGTCGTACTGTGGCCGTGAGTTCAAGGATGGGCGAATGGTATAATGTTCTTGACTGAAAATTCAGAGAAGAGGCAGCTATCCACCAGTAGCCCAACTAGTAAACCCTCATTTTAAGGCATATTTGTAAATCATTACCGTCATTACTGAATATATGTAAAAATAGAATACGTATGTAGTCATTGAATGCAAAATTGCACTCATCTCTGTCATAATTCAATGAGAGCAGTTAGTATAAATATATTCGAGTCGCCAAGTTTATTTAATATTCACCTGAGGCTACTGGGGATACTTCCCAGTTGAAACGTTGCACTACTCAGGAAATATCATTGTCTTCAACATTCATGCACATTATATTTGTCAAAACCAAGTACCTTTGACATTTTTAAAATATATATTTAATAAATTAACAGTTTTAAAATGATATAACATAAAAGCACAGGTTTGACAAACAACTATTAAAACATATGCCTAACGGACAGAAAAGGAAACGTAATATATCAGTTATAAATTGAAATTAAAAGCATATGCCTAACGGGCAGAAAAGAAAACGTAATATATCAGCTATAAATAATTCAACCAAGAGGAAATAAATTTTTCTACCACGGTAGTAGAATTTGCATACTCTCCTCTCCTGTCGCAGACTTTACAAGGCGAGCCGTCGATATTGTGTTGCCAGGTTTAGTAAAACTTCACTAGATCTAGTAGTGATTCAGTAAAAACTTTAAAAAAATGCTAATTTTTATTCATTCCTTATTTTATCCCTTAGTAGGGGGTATTACATAACTTATGTCAGATCAATTTTCGGACATGGCAACCTCAGATATCTATTAAATAAGATGAACGTGGCTGATAGCCCGCTCTGTCTATGTAATGGCACAAGCGTGAACGATCTAAACCACTGTTTAATTGTTTGCATAACCAAAGAGCTTCTGATTATCTGGTACAACAACTGGCTAAAATACACTATTTGCCCATTAATGCCGATAGCCTAATGTCTATAGTAAGACGGGAAAACAGAATCAACGATATTTTCATCGGATTTATAAAAAAGTGTGAGAGAATGCTGTGGGGCTTTGAGTATCCCAATGTTTACCTTTTGCTAATCTACCATCCGCGGTCCAGTGTTGTATGTCTATCAGTTAAAGCCGCCCAGTCGGACCCCTGTGGCGTGAAGCGTGTGTCCCCGTTTGTATATGTTTCGAGTAGAATAGGGGTTTCCTAAATGGTGATTAGATATGGGTGTGACTGAGCTTGTGTGTGACGTGTATTCCATAAAGGAATAGTTGAGTTTGGGTAGTGGCTGCATGGGCTTGACGCAAACCCAAAAAAAATTATTCTTTAATTGATATGCAAAATGTAATTTTAAAAATGGAATCTATTGGTTTACCATTTTATTGCCGTAAATACATTCGTATTGCTAAGTCTTCAACATACTTAAATCAGTGGCGTAACTAGAATCTGAATCAAATTAGGTACTTATAAACAGTATTTTTCGAATTTTTAGAATTTTATGCTTGTGCTTTTTCATTTTGGAAATAAAATTTAAAGTTAAATATAAATGCGTCGAGTAATATTGGTTGATGGTGGAAGGAGTAATAAATGTGCTTTAACATACGATGAGGAATTTTTCTTCTCTTTATTTAATATATAGCTGGTATACTACATTCTCTTTCCTGTCGGTTAGGCATTTGATTGTAATATATATTTGCCAAACCTATATATAAACTGTTTCATTTGCTGTAAAGTAATTTCTATTAAAAATATTAATCGATTTCTTATACCAATAAATCATGACGTTCTAGAAAAAATTAGATTATTTCTGGGCCTGTATAATTTGATGCTGTTTTGTAGGAATTGAATAAGACTTTCATACCAAACTGGCAATTCTATATATCTATATCAAAATCTTCTATAGAAACATCATTTGTTTAATTTATCTTTACTTCATCCAACCCATTCAATGCAAATTCTTGGATTTAATGTGTTCATTTAATGCAGTGTGAATGATTGTTGATCGTAAATACAAGAAATGGAAACAATGCAATTCATAATTATTTTAAGATTTATGTCTATATCAGCGATGGATCTTGAAAGCAAGATCCTACATAGACGGGGAACGTGGATTTACAAATTATAAAAACTTTCAAAAATTATCTTTTCTTTTTTCGAAGATGTGAAACCGTGCTTTGTCAAATAAATTATTGTTTGTTCGAGTTCTTTCTGTAACTTTATACCCTGTATAATTTATGTAATATTTAAACTTTAAATTTAGATTATTCAAAATGACATAGTAATTACAAAAGAGATAAAGATAGCATGATTAAGAAAAAATGTCGGAAATAAGGTATAAATGTAAAATCGGCTATTTCTCACATCCATTTGCCAAAGGCTATTAATAATGTAGGTATTTTTTACGTATATAGGTAATTTATTTCTGACATAAACCTTCTTCGTCTTACCGCAAATAAATATGAAAAAAATGTTATATACAGGGTGTTAATTAAGTATGTCGCCAAACTCGAGGCTATTATTCCTTGCTCAATTTTAAGACAGAAAGTTGATACTATAAAAATATGTCCTAAACGCGTTGTTTTATATTTAAAGAAAATCCAAATAACTAGAAGACGGAAATTAGTATGACGTTGAAACTTTTTTTTATATATGCAGAGAAATCGTCTAAGCGAAATTTTTTTTTTTACATGTGCCCCGAAAGTGCCTCTTTTCATGCATGTTCTCTTCACCGAAAGTGGCGTTTTCCAAGAGAGCGGGCGGGAAAGTATCGAAGCGGGCGGGAAAGATTTTTCCCGCCCGCTTCGAGTCACCATGTGCTCATAAATAAATAAAACCAGAATTGTCGGTGCGGGATTTGTGCCCGCGACCCTCAGATCGCCAGGCGGACACTCTACCCACCGAGCCATACTACAAGCGCTAATAAATAGCGGATTATATATAAATTAAATTGGCAGGTAATTTTTCAAATATGTTTTAGAAAAATGTCTGAAGAATTTCTTTATTTATATGGCCTCAAAGACTCGGGCACTTGTAAAAAATTTGAGAGAGATTTGAACCCGCGACTCTTAGATCACAAGGCGTACGCTATACCACTAGGCCTATTTGTCAAAAATAATAAATATATATTTACATTCTCCATGAGCGAGTGTTTTCATGTCATGTAGACAGGAAAACTGTCTGAAGAATTTCTTTATTTATTTGGCATCAAAGCTTCGAAGCACTTGTAAAAAAAAATACGGTACATATCTCGGGCCGTCGGAGGCTTTTACGGACGAGATGCGGAGATGGCCGACCGAGCCGAAGGTGAGGCCCTTGATACGCAATGTACTATTGCGTTATTTTCCCAGTGACGGGTACAAGGGTAACGCACAAGGTTTAATTTTAAAAAAATATAGTACGCCACTTTTTTTCTATAGTATCTAGTAGTAGGTTTCTATGATTCGATAATTAAAACTACACGAAAGTCGACCGAGTTTTATCACTCATATTAACTGTTTTCGATAAAAACTAAAAAATATAAAATTATGCATAATATTATTTGTGTAATGTTTTGAAAACAACAAAAACAACTTTTAAACTAATGTTGATATTCCGCATAACTGTAGTTTTTAGCTGTGTTAAATTGTTATCAAGAAAAAATATCTCAACACTCTGTATAATATAACAGAGCCATTTAGGACCTATGTATATGTACATGTCAAGTACCACTGAAAAAGAATTTACCTGCATTTCCTTAGTTATTTGACATATTTTTGTGAAACATACAATGTAAAGTTTACCCTCAATTTAACAATATCTGAGAATATTTAGTACCAAGAAAATTAAGGTATTAACCTTGATAAACGCAGAAGGTCTAAAAAGGCAACGAAACATTCCAGACAATTTATACTCAAAAAATCTGAAATAATTTTTTTTAATATTTATAAATTAAATGTTTCTTAAAATAACTCTAAAATGCAAATACATTTTAATAGTATATGAAAATACTAGACTTTACATTATTTCAGAACACGCGTATATTCAGTAAATGAGCCGCGAAGCAGTGATTTTTCTAATAGGCCAAGTGCTGTAAACGTTTTATATTATAAAATTCTTAAAAGTTTGCCAGTTTTTTTCATTCAAAATTAATACTCTTTGTGGGGGTGGCAATGCGTACTGCGGAGTAAACAAGCAACGATTGTCCAATTAAAAAATAACAGCTACATGATGGCTTGCATGTTAAAAAATATTTAATAGATTGTGAAATAATAACATTTATGGTTCTTTTAAGTCGATACTAAGGATCCGTTTGAAGGATATAACTTATAACTAAATAATTTGTTACGACGCATCTGGGTCAAAGATAAATTGAATTTTAATGATCAATCGTTATGTGTTCCTCCCTAAATAATAACATAATTAGTTTGTAATCGACGAAAATTTCACTTTATATATTTAGGTACCGGGTGGCCAAATAAGAATGGACGCCGGCCATATCTTAGGAACATTTTGTTCGGATTTGTTCGTTTAAAGATAAATTGAATTTTGATCCATCATTATGTGTTCCTACCAAAATAATATCATACTTAGTGTGTAATCGACAATAATTTCACTTTATATAATTAGGTGCCACGTGCATAGGCGTAAATAGAGGGGGGGCCAGGTGGGCCGTGCCCACCCCAGATTGCTCTGGTGCCCACCCCAGTGTTTCCGAAGTCCGAAGCCATACATACGTCATACTGACACTTGCCATTAAAATCCTACTCGACTAGGGGCCAGGCCCCCCCTACAAAATCATTCTAGTTACGCCAATGGCCACGTGGCCAAATAAGAATGGACGTCGGGCGTATCAACCACGATAAATTGCAGGAAATTATTTTTAAGTTCCTAAATTTACCGCTAGAGGGCGTTCCACCTATGACTAAGAATTATCGGTTATTTATCGACAATATTCCAAATAAAGTTATTTATATCAAAAAATTAAGTGTTGTATTCGTTGAAATTCATGATAAAACTTTGACTTGATACATTTTGCTCTAACTCGCAAAATAGACTAAGGGGGGAGGGGGAACCCCCCACTGAAAGAAATACCCATAATACCCATAATTCCTGTTTGTCTAAACCATATTTGAGAAACTTAGTCTCGTTTGAAAGAGCTTATCATATAGTAATATTTAAAATTTTGTATGACTATTTTTCGGGAAATTTTCGACCTTGAAAATAATTTCCAGGAATTTCTCTTAGTTGATTTTGCAACAAATTTTTTTATTTAAAAATTATTGACAAACGGTTCCTGAGATATGACCGGCGGTTTTATTTGACCACCCGATACTAACAAAAAATAGGCGGTGAAATAAAGATTGTTTATAGAAATTCTATAAAAGTCTGATCTCGTAGTCGTTGCGATATAATAAAAAAATATAAATTATAAAAAGTGAGCCTCAGAGCGGCACGCTGTTAGTACTCTTTTCAAGTTTTAATTAATACACACAAAATTCCTCGTAGTTTTATATGTTACTACTTGAGAAGCACGTAGACAGTTTTGCGTTTTTTAAGATACGTAAAGCCTAAATGGTTTCTTGTCCAGATTATATGAAACTACTATGAGATGGCGCTGATAGTTGCATATACATTGTAATGCTATAATTTTGTATATTTATTGTCGTTTATTAAATTTCGATTAAATTATAAACAAATTTTACCTTTATGCATGATTGATATGATATCTTGAATTTCTAAGGTTTCTTAATGGTAAGGTATGAACACCTACCCTGCACTAACCGTTCGAAAATAGTACCTATGCAGTTGTTGATATCTAAGGGTGCGAGTCCAGAAGCTTTGTGTCAATCCCGGGATTTTTGGTGTAAAAAGTATCTAATCCCGGGACCCCGGGACTAAAAAAAAAATTAGCATGAGAAAGATTGTGTTTACTACATACTAGAGGTGGAAAACTATCGATAGTGTTCCAGTTCGATATATCGATAGTAAAAGTGCCAAATTATCGACAGTCCTAGACATGTATAAATATCTAAAAAAATTAATTAATTAAAATTGACATATAAAAAGGTTATTATATTAGACATAATTACAATCGATAGTTCTCCAGCTCTACTAAATACACTAAATAGAAATCTTACCTACAAAATGAGAAGAAAAAAACAGAACAGAACGTGAAAAAATCAGTGCATCATCCAGTGTATCGTCTCCTAAACTTTATCGTAAGTTATTGCAAGTATAACCTGCTGATGAATAGAAGCGTTCTGTCTCTACACTTAAACCCTCAAAATGAAGTATTAAAAAAAATGTAATCCGTCAAAAGTAAATTTGTTGACCGTCAAATGATTTTTTTTTAAATTTATTTTAGCCTCCATTAAAGTAAAAAGGTGTGACAAACTACAAGAAAACTATTGGATCTTATTAAAATTTTAAATTTAGCTTCGAAATAGGGTACTACATGACTATATTATGTTTAATTTTTCGAAAAAGAATTTTTTCAATAATCTCAATTAAGGCAAGAAAAAGTCACACCGAGGATTTCAGAAAAAGTATCTAAAATCACACCTATCTAAAGTGATATGGCAACGCTTCGGATGATCAAACCGGACCAGGCGGTCCACTGATAAATACTCTTAAGTGCATAAAATAGTATGTATGTAAACCACGTGACTAAAGTGTCCTTTTAGTCACTACGTTTGTAATGCAATATTAAAAGCCCGGGAACAATGGTTCGACATTAATTAATTCTCCCTTTTGTTCGATCTCTGAAAATCGGCGCTAAAATATTACATTATTTTGTATACTTATTTGTATTAGGGAATATCGAAACATGTTGCCAAGTTAGGGATTCATTAATAAAACATAATTTACAATAAAATTGTTAGTTTTAAAATAAATATTTATAAAGAAGTTACCTTTTAAAGAACGCTTTTATACAATTTATCCCGTGATATAAGGGTTTAATCCCTTGTTTCGTGTATGTTTCCTCGAGATCACGGGATTTCGAGAGATATTCTACTAATAGAAATGCTCCCTTCTTTTGGTAGCTCTATTAAGTATTACCGTAGAAGTAAGTAAACCTAGAATGACTACCAAGCCAAAAAATTGTCGGTGACGTGGTCTGATGAAAATCGCCAATATCTAAGCATAAAGGAAACCCACAGCGTTAAATGGCAGTGAACAGTATAGGTTTATTATTTAGTATATGGTATTAGTTATACGGCATATTTTTGCAGTACCTATAATTCGATGCTCTAGGGGGGCTTTAGCGGAATTATTCCTTATTCTATATAGCATCTTCATGTGATTATGAAATGATTTTCCTCTCATTTTTGTAATCATTTTTTATTTATTTTTTAATTAAAAATACGTACGACACTGTAGTCTAAAATATAATTCTATAGATCTCGTGCAATGACGATTTTGCAAGTACCATAGTTAGTATTGAGATAAACACCATGTTTCTTCTATACAATTGTGAATTTTTCTCAATAATTACCGTCAATAGATACATTACCCACGGAAACGAACTTTTAGTATTTCGGTGTCATCTCAGGTGTAGATATAACTCGTAAGTTTTTAAAAATGTTTAATACAGTGCACAATATTTAACTATAATGTGACCTTCATTTCACTTTTAATTACTTTTTTCCGTTATTGTATGGCTATGAATACAATAATATCTATTAAACTTACACGTCAACACAATTAAGGATATGCTTTTAAAATCGTCAATTATTATTCTATAAAGCCTAATTATTTAGCTAAAACATAATTTTTCTATTCTTCTTAAATCAAATTTAAAAACAAATCAGAAATAGGTAATTTTCAAGAAGCAATTTTTGATGAAATCTGTAAAACTGAGTGATAAAGTTTTTACGTGAATATATTTAGCGGTATGCAGCTACCCTACCAGTTGCGGTATCGGCCATGAGCTTCAATCCCATACTCCCAACCCTGACAGGAGGAAACTATTCAATTTAATAACTGAACTGGGCAATTTAAAATGTTACATTTAGCAACACCGTCAAAATTGTATGAATTCAGACATTTAATATCGACCGTACCTGTATAATAATACAGTTGAAATTCCATTTGTAATTAATAATAATTCTGAAGGAAAACTTTTTCATTATGCGTTTTATGAAAACAGTATCTGCTTGGCAAGAAACTAAGATTTACGAACATTATTTCTATTACCTGTCAAATTTACTGTTTCGACCAGTCAAATTGTTTTATTTACACCAATTACAGGTTTATTGTTTTGAAAAGTTTTTCATCTTCCTTACAAGTGATAAATCTGTGTTCTATCAATATAATAATATGCATATTTTTTAGATTCTCGTTATTATTTACCCATGACAAACGGAAAACTACTTTAAAGGTAGGATTTATGTAAAAAAAATATGTGCTTGCTGTTCATTTGGAGTGTACTTTTTTATTTACCGACATTGCTGACATATTTTCTTCTGAAATTTTAGTCACATAACCTCAAACATACGAATCGTCACAAGGTTTGAAGTCTAGAGTAGAGAGCATAAGCTAGTATCGATATCGGCGACTACCGATATTGCATATTTAAATTTTAATTATTAAATTTTTCATTGTTACACTCAAAGTTTTGTTTTTTTGGACAATTTACTCAATGATCATTTGAGCATGTTTATTCGTTTTACCAGTCAATACATTTTTGATAAACTTTTTCATACCGCTCCCTGGATTTTTCTAGTAATAAATTATTTTCTGTGTAACCAGCTTGTAATGTAATTTCCCGTCGCGTTCCCTCAATCTGAATATCGTAGTCACTCGTAATTTACTAATATACCCAAAAATCAAATCAAAATAAAAAATGTTGCTTTCCATCGCCGGTTATCTATCCAATAGAGGGCATCTATATGGGGGACGTTGTAAGTTAAAATTTACCTCATCAGTACGATCTCAAGTCAGCAGTAAAATTTAAAAAAATCTATTTAAGAAATGATTTAAAATACTATTTCAGATTGAATGCTACTACCAAGAAAAGAAGCCCTCTCCATTGATAGGATGCAACCACCTGTAGACCGGTTTCGAACTTGTTTGTTCTCGTCAGTACAGGGTAGGTGTATACCTACCATTCAATCTGAAATAGTATTTTAAAGTGCTACTGTGTAGACAAAAATACGCCCTTATTGTATAAGGATCATCGGGTGGTCTGGGAAATAATAATTTTCCATATTGGTATTTGATATTAATACCATCTGACAAGCATAGACTTTTCATTTCTTAAATAGATTTTTATAAAATTTGATTTAATCAAATAATGTCTGTTCAGATTGTGTGGGACTACTAAGAGATGGCGCTGCGCGCTGTATTTTGTCGACTACCGTCGATAGTACGGCGTTATGTTACAGTCCTCTCTGATGATAGGTATGTACACCTACCCTGTACTGACGAGAACAAACAAGTTCGAAACCGGTCTACAGGTGGTTGCATCCTATCAATGGAGAGGGCTTCTTTTCTTGGAAGTACCATTCAATCTGAAATAGTATTTTAAAGTGCTACTGTGTAGACAAAAATACGCCCTTATTGTATAAGGATCATCGGGTGGTCTGGGAAATAATAATTTTCCATATTGGTATTTGATAGTAAAATTTAACATTGCTAGACATTGTCAACTGGAAATCGGCTATATAAATGTAGACCAGCCAACTTGACTTTGGCCAACTAAAAACTATAGTTAAATAAATATTGGGTATATTTGAAAAGACTCCCGCACAATAATGGTTATTTTTAAACGAAACACTGCGATAACTAAACTTAATAACTAAAAAATACTGCTATCCCTATTTAACAACTAAACCAAACATTGCGATAACTAAAATTAATAACTAAACAATAACTTTTAGCATTAGCATGCAGTTCAAGTAAGAATGAATTAATAAAAGGATAACGAACCTTACAGGCGTTGGTTGCGAGTGGGCTTGTACCCGGTAAAAGCATCCCCTTAGGGATCCCACTAGGTACTTCAACAAATTTTTAGGATTCGTGGTATTTCCGCAGTATCTTTAGAGACTTGTTAGGTATAACGGCAATAGTTCACTATGCATTAGAATAGCTATATAAATAGAATAATTTAAATAAATAAAATTAGAAATAATAGGTATACTAACGAAAGACTATAAAAGTGTTTAAAATGATGTAATGAAGATGTAAAAGGTGTTTATTTAATTTTATCATCAGCAAAACTGTCAATCACTGGTTATTTTCTATAAAATATACCAAGTGACCACGAACATTGGGCACATGATTCTATTTCGTTATTTTTAAAAGAAGTAAATTGGAAATCGAGTTTCAAGGATTGCAAATTTGATCTTTATAACTATATTATTTCGGTAACACCACCATTATGTTACGTTTTATTAAATTTAAGTTGGCCCTTCGACTGGATACTATAACTAATACTATTATAAACATGTTAGTTTTCAGAGGAATCATTTTCCCCCTATTCACTAAATAGCTTTAAATTTAGCCCATCAAAACAAAGTAGTCCTAGTATATCTTTACCCCCGTGCGTTATCGCTTACACATCATTAAAATCATTCGAATTACGTATCAATCAAAATTACACGCAAGAAAAATATCAAAACAAGGACTGATTTCATAAACATTATAATAGATTATGCCTAACGTTCCGATATTGGTGTTCCGAAAAATAATTTATAAATTCGAAAAAAAAAAACTTTTATGCAGTTGAACACCAGAAATATACTTCAGACTTATGTTTATTTCAAAATATCCGAAAATTCGGTGTTTTCATAATCAACTTTAAAATCATGTTGTACAGGTTGTCCCACTTTCCACACTTTCTGGGGGTATTAGAGTTATTATAAAAATAGAATCTTGTGTGTCCCACTTTTTAACGAAACGATTCCTTAAATCTTTTATGGCTCTCTTAGTATTTCATCTATAGAGCGATTTTGAATATCATCGCCTTTTAGTCGACCCTCGTATTTCCGTTACGTGATTACTTATCAATAAGGTAAAAACTTATTTTGTCAAAGATTTTTACGCGAAGTTCAATGACATAGCCAGTTGTTCTCTAAAAAGTTTGTTTTTCGAGATATAAACAATTTTTTTTTAACGGGACACCGTATATTATATTTTTTGAACTAATTAATCGTACTTTGGGCTTTACAAAAATATATATTTGTTTAAATTTATATTCAAAAATAACCTAAAAATGCGATATTTTTAATAATTAACGTTTTAGTTATAACATGACCATGGTCAAATGATTCGAACTTGACGGGTCTCTCATATTTTTATTACTTATGAAATACTTATCACGTAAGTTTTTATAATATGCTTTTAATTTATTTATTCTTATGTAATTATGAAAAGTACTATATGTACTACATGTTTTATATGATCCAATTTAATATTTGGAATGTCTGTAACAAAATTTTGAATTTGTTCCTAATAAATTGACCATGGCCTACCGTTGCAAGTAACGTAAATTATTAAAAATATCGCATTTTAGGATATTTTTGAATATAAATATAAACAACTATACAATTTTGTAAAGTCCAACGTAGGTACGCTTAATTAATTTAAAAAATAATATAAGTATAGGATGTCCAATTTAAATTTTTTTACTTTTGATAATATCGCAAAGAATAAACTTTTCAGAGAACACCTCCTCGCTATGCCACTACTGTACTTTACGTAAAAATCTCTAACAAAATCGAATTTTTACGATTTTGATAAGTTAACGTGTAACGGAAATACGAAGGATCAAGATCAAGATCACCATGTAGCTTAAATACTAACAGAGCTATGACGAATTATTATTATTTAACAACGAAATCTTTCGTTTCGTTAAAAAATAGGACTAAAGTGAAAACCGAAAATTATCTGTATTTGATAATAATTCTAATACCCCCAAAAAGTGTCGAAAATGGGACACCCTGTACATCCATTTAACGGACTTTAGTTTCCTCTTAAATTTTAGACACGTTATAACAAGACTTTTCAAAACAAGGTTATATTAAAAACAAATATCCATGAATACTTACCGAAATCACAAAAGTACGATGAAATAACTCTGAAAAGAACTGTTTTTAGGATTACATGCAACTTCAATGCACAAAAAGTTATAAAGACCAATCAAAATTGACACATCATAATGATCAAAAGAGCAACTGTAAGTTAACACCTGACAGATATTTAAGGGCGGCAAATTAATATTCAACTGCGAATTTAACTTTCGCCTTTGTCTGACACGTTATTGAATTCAAGACATATTGAGGAACTCCGCTGACGTTCTATTATGTTTTGATTCACTTTTAAGTCAGTAATAAATAAAGATGGGGAGTTTTAAGTCATGATTTCTCTTGATTTCTTGGTTTGTGGCGCAAGGGTAAAGATATAACGTACATACTTTATTTAGATATTATGTATTTATGTTCAGTTGTATTGTTACCGTGTCGTTTTTTTTATATGTTAGTTGACGTTGTCGTTGTAATTTATTAATATATTGCAAAATTTAAGTACTAAAATTTTTTTCCATTTAAAATTTTATGTGTTAGTCTAGTATAGTTTAGGTCTATATTTGGTTCATTATTAACTATGTTGTACAACATTTCAGCTTTCTACTTCAAATGCCGTCTGAGAAGAAACCCTGTGATACACAGATAGACTGAAGGACAGACTCAGTTGATTCCACAGGGGTCCAAGACCAACCAAATAAACGGTCGACATTTCGCACCTATAAAAACTAATGGCGGTGTGTGTTCTATGTTCGTGGTCGCCAATTCGGTATACATAAATAATCTGACTTCCAAATTGGTTTACTCGGTTTTATCTGTCAAGAAAACTTGTCCTTGCGCACTGTATTACTATTTATAAAACTTTAATTAGATTTACACCTATATTTACTACATTTTTATCACGAAAACTGGAAATTTGATTCTCACGACCATTTTTAATTACATTGGCAAAACAATACGTTGTTAACGTAGCGGCAGATTTTGTGTGTGTGCAGTTGGTCAGCAGTTGATATACCAAGTTATTGTTTATTGAAAACACTTGCGTGATTGTGTGCGGAAAAAGACAGCCAAGAACTTTCGCAAAGTACAAATATACGATTGTTAAAATATTGTGGGTATGCTTCACGAAGAACTTAAGTGGGTAATTTTTCTATTCATTAATACGATACAATTTATAGGTATATCTATAAGTATATTCCGGTAAGAAATAAATGTATATATTACTACTAGAGTATATCAAGTGAATCGGCCATATTATTTGTTGGGTGATGGGTCCCGTATTACTAAGACGATTTTACTAACAGTGTTAGCCCTCTCCATATGGTGGTGATTATATGGAGAGGGCTAACAATCATCTATCCGTCTTCATCGTTTGTTGAAAAAAGAAGCACGCTTCAGATATTGAATTGGTGTATCGCTTGTCTTGCAAGTAAATATAATGTTTACCATCACATAATATTGTTCATTTTTATGTTGATTGTTGATATTTCATTGATACACTTTCTGATTATAAAATTTATAAATTCTTAATGCCTTCTCTACTATTTGAGGAGAGATGCCACTGAGTATGAGGATAAGGTAAAGTGAAATAAAATAGAGCTGTGTCATAGAAATAAGTAAACCTAGAATAACCACCAAGCCAAAAAATAGGCTATCGTTATGGGCCGTAAAAGGTGGTTTAGGGACCCTAGAAGTGGCGACCTCCAAAGAATGATGCGGAATTATTTTACAGTCCGTGTTAAACATTATATTGGCAAGAAGAATTTCTAAGTGTCGGTGACGTGGTCTGGCGTCAATATCTAAGCATAAATGGGGCCCACAGCGTTTCATGGCAGTGAAAGAGGTTTATTTAGTAATTTAGTAGTAATAAGCAAGTGAAAATTAAAAAAAATTTAATAAGGCACAAGTAATATAATACAAGATATGAATGTTAGACGCAAGCTCGAAAACGGCCAATGATCGATATGTGTGCTCAATCTTAGGATTGGATATTTTAAACCGACTCGAGTGCAACGCTTTACTCAATTTCGGACTTTAGCCGTCTCCAAACAGCCAAACCTGCACTTGTGCAACCAAAGCTTGACAGACATACTTATTGAATCGACAGAATTTTTCTGAGCTGGATTAAAATTCCCAGTTTATCGCTTTAAAATGATCAATCCTAAGACTGAGAAACAATATAGACCATTGTCCGTTATTGAGCTTTGCGCCCAACATATACATGGTGTTTCGAAAAACATATGTCATCCCTAATGTGTGATTTCTTATTCAAAAATAAGACAAATATATAGTTTCTATCACATTGAGATACTTTATTTGAAAGATACAAGGTGTTAAAATTTTTTAATTTTTGCGGTGTTTTCAAGCTATTTCCAAAACGACTTAATACTTGTAATGAAGCTGATGGTGGCCATTGTTAACATTTACGATAATTTTATTTTTGTACATATTTTTCATAGCAATACATTTATAATTCCTAAGATCGTGCATTTATCTTGTAACCAAAAATAAAAATTAAGAGATTTTTTTTAGTTATTTAAACTTCTAACAAATTATGGTATCAAAATATAAAAAAGTAGTGTAGTACCTATTATTGTTAAAAATTATTGGAGCGCATGATGATCGCACGTACGTGCGTGGTAAATATATACAGTTAGGACGTAAAGTAAGGAATAAATTCATTATCTCGCAAACTACAATTTTTTTAAAAAATCGCTCGGACCCTTCGATTTTGTTTTTCGAACGCGCATATTCTGACATAAAATGTAGATATACAGGGTGTTGCAAATAAGAGTGACACAAAAAAAAATGTTTCTTAAATAGAACCCACTGTATATTATTGCATGTACGGATTCTTCGGAAAATCCTAAACATTTTTCATGT
Source organism: Barypeithes pellucidus (assembly GCA_963991005.1). Lineage (NCBI taxonomy): Eukaryota > Metazoa > Arthropoda > Insecta > Coleoptera > Curculionidae > Barypeithes > Barypeithes pellucidus. The sequence goes on from OZ022562.1 coordinate 33,644,558, forward strand.
AGCATGTGATATACCTTAGCCCAAGCGTTTTGGAGTTATTCTAATTCAAAATTTGAAAAGTGGAAAAAGTCATGGAGAAAACAAAGAATAAAATTATTTTAAAAATGTCTTATTTATCGAAAAAACAGTTAGGTGAACTTAAAAATAATTTTTCTAAAGTTAATGTTCGAAGTGTCTTCCGTTGGTCAACTGACAATAACCTAACCGATCTACAAATTCTCGCTGAACATTTCGAACCATTTGGGGTGTAATTTGCCGAATTTCTTGCCTGATGCGATCTTTTAAATCATCTAAATTTGCAGACTGGTTTTTTAATACTTTTCCCTTAAGGTATCCCCATAAAAAAAAGTCGAGTGGTGTTAAATCGGGCGACCTTGGCGGCCACTCAATAAAACCACCTCTTCCAATCCACCTGTTTAGAAAAGTATCGTTCAAATATGTACGAACTCCCACAGCCAAATGTGGGGGAGCACCATCTTGTTGCAACCAGATATTATGATGTGGCAAATCGGGACGTTCTAACTCAGGAAAAAGGGTGGCCAGGGCTGGAAGAAGTTCTTGTTCTAAAAAACTCAAGTATCTCTCGCCTGTTAAATTTCCGTCAAAAAAGAAAGGCCCTATAACAATGTCATCGACAACGCCAGCCCACACACCGTCAAAATTATTGATCTTTTGATTAAATTGTGTGTGTCCTTCCCTCATCCAGTGTTGATTTACATCGGACCAATATCGATAATTTTGGGTATTTACGTCACCATTCAAGCAAAATGTGGACTCATCGGAAAAAATTATATTTTTTACAAAATTTCTGTTTACGAAACACATATCCTGTAAACGCTCACAAAATTCAAGGCGCCTCTCAAAGTCCCTTTCCAAAAGTTCTTGGAGAACTTGCATTTTATAAGGATGGTATTTATTTGTATGCAGTATTTTAAGAACTGTTGTTTTTCCAATATCCACGTCACTTGCTACCTGCCTAGACACCACATGCTGGTTATCTTGAACTGCCAGTAAGACTTCTAATTGTTGATTTTCATCAACTTGAGGACGACCAAATCTAGGGACATCTCTTACATGACCGAATTGCCTAAACTTGTACTCAATTTTGCTTACTGTTGATTGTGATATTGGCGGACGATAGGGGTATTTGTGATTAAATATCTCACAAGTTTCTTGCTGTGTTCTAACCCTATCACCGTAGCCCATCATCATCAAAACCTCTATGCGCTATTTCTCAGTGAGCCGCATTTTAATTTAATTTAGTTATGAAAAAACGAAATGAGTCTTTTGAAAACTAGTAAAACGTTAGGAAAATACACATAAAACTGACAATAACAGTAACTATTGACATTAATTATTTTGGTTCTTGCATCATAACTCCAAAGCCTACTTGACTTTTCTTGCGCTTCACGCATGCTGACTACAGGTTTTCCTCAGCGTGCATGAATCAATGCAAGTCTTGATTGATTGCGAAATATCTAATTTTCAAATTTTGAATGAGAATAACTCCAAAACGCTTGGGCTAAGGTATAGCACATGCTACATGAAAAATGTTTAGGATTTTCCGAAGAATCCGTACATGCAATAATATACAGTGGATTCTATTTAAGAAAATTTTTTTTGTGTCACTCTTATTTGCAACACCCTGTATATCTACATTTTATGTCAGAATATGCGCGTTCGAAAAACAAAATCGAAGGGTCCGAGCGATTTTTTAAAAAAATTGTAGTTTGCGTTCTCACTGTATGTGGTATTTCAGGTACTTTTCATAAACCAAATTTTTATTACTAGTAATGTTTCGGAAATATCTTGAAAACACCAAAAAATTTTTAAAATTTTAACACTATAATCTTTCAAACTGCGGAGCCATGTTGATAGGAACGATATGTCTTAATTTTGAGTAAGAAATTACTAAACGAGCGATGGCACATGTTTTTTGAAATACCCTATATACCGGGCGTTTCAGGTTTATTGTTTAAATTACAGAATTTAAATTTGGTGGGTTGGTATATGATATTATTTTGCATATGATGACATGACGGACTAAATTATGTCACTTCCGATTTAACCGGAAATCACCTAAAATTTTAATTTTTAAATAAGACCCTATATATTTTTTGCTATATCTCGATTCTTCCAAATTCAACGACACCCCATACGTCACGTTTTGACACTTTAAATAATTTATTTTTTCATCTAGATTTCTATGAACTCCTTAAGATAGATGGTTTACTTCTAAGCCCAATTCTTGACAAAAATACAATTTTCAAGTTTTAGTGGGTAAAATTTTTTACACACTTTTTAAGTTGTTAAGAAGGCTTTTTCTCATGAATCTCAATTTTTTCAAATGGAAACATATTGGCTCACTCGGGCAAAAGGATAAAGTAATTTTTCTATTTGGGTTTCATAAGGGTTACATTATGAAACTGAAATTTTATTTTTTTATGTTGGCAGCAAGGTATGGTTCGAATTTTAGGCTTACTTGGATTTCGTAAATTAGTGTTCTTGGCATTATGGATTCGACAACAATTTTTTATAGAAAACTTTAAAATACTAACCTTTAATCTTGCAAATAGATCATTTTTACTAGATATTTATCTGAAATACCTATACTCGGAAATATATAACATGCTGACGGTGTCCGTCAACTAATTTCTAGTCTAGTTCTAATCACAACTATAAAACAACATAACCTAAAAATAATAGATATATCTTCCAATTTATACTCTAGTTCTAAAGTTTTATTCAATAAAGTACTATTTTTATTTTTAATTCAATATAGTATTATACATATTACTGGACATTAATTGTTATTTCTGTAAGCTTCTGTATCGACACAATATTTTGTTCAATAGTATTATTTATTATTTTGTTCAATATTTTGAACTTTGTTCTGTTTTTGCATATTCTTTTTAAAAGTTTTTCTGCAATTTCTCGTATTTCTGACGGAGTACAACTTTCTTCCTGACTCATTTTTATTAACTTTAATAATATATTTATCTTTAATTATGACGGATGGGAAGAAGCTTTGTTGTGTTCAATTGTTTCTATCATGGCTTATTAATTACTTGTAACAATTTATGAAATTGTAAAAGTATAGCCAACCCAAAAAGAAAATATTAATTCAAATGAAAAAATCTACTATATTTTTTTAAGTTTTTCAGACTTTAAAGACCCAAATAGAAAAAGTATTATAAAATACACGGTTCATAAGACAATTAGAGGACTTGTCCTTTATTAAACGCGTGATCTATGTCTTATGAAACTTGTATCTTAATATACTAATATTTCCAACAATTTTATATCACACACCCTTATATCAAGTTAAAAAAGGTGAGATAATTTATTAAAGATGCCAATTCATAAAAAAATACAAGAAAAAGCGCAAACGGATTTGTATTTATCTTCATAATGCTAACAAATGAACATAATTACAAATTTAAAATCCGTCATAATTTGGCTAGAAGTAATCTATTTTAGGAAGTTCATAGCAATCTAGACGAAAAAATAAAATTAAGAATAAAAATGATTTAAAGTGTCAAAAAGTGACGCATGTCATTGAATTTGGAATGGTGTTCTAAATCGATATAGCCAAAAATATACTGGGTGTTCTATTTAAAAATCCAAAGGTCATTTCCGGTTAAACCGGAAGTGACAAAAATTAAGTCAGGCAGGTCATAAAATTCAAAATATTATCACATACAAACCCACCAAATTTTATTTCTGTAATTTATGTAACAAGAAATTATAGGGGTGAGCGTTCCTGCTGAAATATCCGGTATTACAGACAAAAGGTTAATCAGACAGTGCCAAACTTTTTTACAGCTTATTTTGGAGTATGTACGTCCATTATGGAATTAAGGTAGGATTAGCAGATATGTTTAAAATTAATTACGTTTCTTATTTCAGTTATAATGCGTATATGATATAGGTATAGTACGTTAATAGGGCATCTAATTTTTCACTTTTCATAATTAATAGGTCATAGGTAAAGAGCTAAATCATATAGTAGAAGTTTTCAAAAAGATAAGTATAGTCAGAATTACCATCTGAGACTAATTGATAAGTAAGTAGGTTGGAATCAATTAATGAAAATAAGTTTTAAAATTTTTATTGGAGATTTACGTGACTAATGCCCATATATAAATGTTTTATCTCTTCCAGCGTTTTTAAAATAACTTAAGTGATCTGATAATATCACCTGCAGAGAATAATACAGTTGAGTAGAGCAAATAATGAACTTGTTTTAAATTTTATTCAATTATATCATTTCAAATATGATTTATTGTTAAAATTAAAATAAGTATACTTGTAGAATATGCCAACAAAATGTTTCATTGCCCTTGGAATCTACGTTTTATGTAGGAAAATAATTTCACGTTTATAAATATTGCAATTTTCAAAATGTTTTCATAGGAAATAATCTCTTAGAGATGAAAAGTTTGTCACATGAAATATTAGACACTGGCAGTTCCCAACACTGTTTGTTAAATGCTATTCAAACAACATACAAAATTTTATAACTAAATATCCAATATTTAACAACCTTACAGAAAAGCTAATGGTTATCAAAAGAACAAATCTGGATGATTAAATTCTATATAGCAAAGTACTTTCATTTTGAAACTTAAATCACGCGAAACATAAAATATAACTGTCAATACTTTAGTTTTGCCATTTCCGTTAGATACTCTGTATTTCGTTTCCATAAAACTAAGTTATGATGCACATTCATTCTTTGCTCTGCTCAACTGTGTGTACCTTCCCTTATTTCTGTGATGAGGGCTTTATTTATCTTTTAGATATTGTCGCTGTAAAACGTATTTTATGGCAACGTCGATAATTGATAAAACAAAAAGACGTAAAAAATAACAGGTCATTCATATTACGCACTTGTATTCTTTCCTCGTCTCAGCTGTGTGTGATTTCCCTTATTTCTATGATATGGCTTTATTCGTCTTTTACATATTGTCGCTGTAAAACGTGTTTTATGGCAACTTTGATAATTGATAAAACAAAAAGGCATAAAAAATAACAGGCGCTTCATATTACTGTAAAGTAATGACGCACTATCATTCTTTCCCCAAATCGACGTTGCACTTTCCCTTATTTCTATGATGAAGACTTTATTTAGCATTTACATATTGTCGCTATAAAACGCGTTTATATTTCAACTTCGATAATTGATGAAACAAAAAGACGTAAAAAATAACAGGTCATTCATATTACTGTAAAGAAATGACGCACGTGTATTCTTTCCTCGTCTCAGCTGTGTGTGATTTCCCTTATTTCTATGATATGGCTTTATTCATCTTTTACATATTGTCGCTGTAAAACGTGTTTTATGGCAACTTTGATAATAAAATTGATATAACAATAAGACATAAAAAATAACAGGCGCTTCACATATTACTGTAAAGTAATGACGTACTTTCCTTCTTTCCCTGAATCGACTGTTTGTACTTTCCCTTAGTTCTGTGATGAGGGCTTTATTTATCTTTTACATATTGTCGCTGTAAAACGTGTTTTATGGCAACTTTGATAATTGATATAACAATAAGACATAAAAAATAACAGGCGCTTCACATATTACTGTAAAGTAATGACGCACTTTCATTCTTTCCCTGAATCGACTGTTTGTACTTTCCCTTAGTTCTGTGATGAGGGCTTTATTTATATTTTACATATTGTCGCTGTAAAACGCGTTTATATGGCAACTTCGATAATTGATAAAATAAAAAGACGTAAAAAATAAGAGGTCCTTCATATTACTGTAAAGTAATGACGCACGTGTATTCTTTTCTCGTCTCAACTGTGTGTGATATCCCTTATTTCTATGATGTGGCTTTATTCATCTTTTATATATTGTCGCTGTAAAACGTGTTTTATGGCAACTTCGATAATTGATAAAACAAGGAGACATAAAATAAACAGGCCCTTCATATTATTGTAAAGTAGTAACTCACTGAGTAATGTCAAGTTTAAAGTTTCCTCGCTAACAATTTAAGAAAGTAAATATTAAATACCACAATGTGTCGAGATCTGAAGATATACAGTGTGTCGACATAAGCGAACCAATAATTATAAATGACGAAAAATGTTCTAATTGAAATTTGACCATTTGTGATCTAGGTCTGCTCGATTAGAAATTAAAATTGAATTACTTTAATTTTTATCAAATCAAGCGGGTCTTGACCGGAGCAAATTTTTTATTTTCTGTCTAGACAAAGTGCCATCCATAAAATATCGAAAAATGTTATTAAGAACGGTTGCTCGGAATTCAAACTTATGTAGGTGTGCCGAACTTAATAATCATCAGCCTACATTGGTTGTTTCATTTTATACAATATTTTCCCTAGTTAGAAATTTCTAATTTCTTCAACTTGCTCGTCGTTTATCATATTAGCCTAGGATATGAAATTTGGTCATCAAATATCATTTCTGAAATAGTCTTCTCTAATAAATGAATTCTGGGCAACTTTTCTTAATGAAATTTTTCGATATTTTGCGAAGAAGACAGAAATAAAGACGAGATTAAATATTTTCTGTAAAACTCTGGTTTATTAACAGTAACAATTCTGTAGTAAAGTGCCATCTCTATGTGGTAACAGGTGCCACGTTAATAAACGATAGGACATTATCAGTCAAAATGAGAAAAAAGCTTTTCAATTTTCATCAGTGGCGTCCCTGTTAATATCTTTCAATATTTTTATCAAAAAATGATTCGCCATTGTTTTTTTTTGAAGAAATATTATTTTTATAATTTTCTTCTATGTTTTCATAAAATGGTCTCTCTACTTTTCTTTCATCCGACGGACGGTTGCCGATTTAAAAAATAAAATGTATTTGCGATTGCTATTCCATCTTAGTCTCGATCACAGAAATAAAGAGGTTGCGCACTATCCAAGTATTATTGCCCTTTAGGATTAGCATTCAATTATGAAACACCAAACAACAAAGTAATTTTATCAACGTTGATTTTGAAATTGTAAAATCTTTAAAAAAAATTATAGCTATTGGCCAAAAATTAAATTATCTATAAAATCATAAATGGAGACTATATTTAAACGGCTAAATCATTTAGACAAGTACTTTTTTAAAAATATTTGCAATATTTAATTTAAATCAGTTGGTTTCGATACAAATGTGTTTAAAATTCTACTTATCTCTTGCCGCTAAAAGCTCATTTTAGTAATCTGTTCTGTCGGCATACACTGCAGTGATGCTTCGCGACAAGTGCCAAAATATCGAAGATTCAAGTAATATTTTAAAAATTAAAAATTTCGGACTAGGAATAATAAATATATATTCTTTGATCTTTCAAGAGACATGTCATTATTTATTACATTTTTGATTCATACTATTCTATCTTCAAACACTATTAAAAGTAAACTTCTTAACGATATTTTGCGAACTAGACAGAAAATAAAAATAATGCTCCTATCAAGGCCTGCTTCATAGAAATCAAAATATGTTAAATTTCTATTTTCTAATCAAGCAGGCCTGGATCCCAAATGATCAAATTTCAAATTTTGTCATTTACACCTATAGGTTCGCTTATCCTGTGACGCACTATATATAATTGTCATTGTACAATAAAAATTTAATGAGTTAAATTTTTATTATGCCATGGCAATTAGTGGTTCGACATACAGTGTCTTTTTCGCATGGTAAAGACGACATAATAATAAAAATTTTGTGTAGATCTCTATACTACCGAGTGTGGTATTATTTTCTTAGTTTAATAATGTATCTTGATCAAGTAATTGGAACTACAATCGAATACTATTTAAGAGAAGCCTTAATGCGAATTGACAGTTATGTGGTATTCAAATTAAACATAATATGGCCGAAATAAAATGTAAGACCCACTTTTTAACGTGGGTAATCGATATTATACAACGTGTCCAAGATAAGGAGGGCCAGTACAGGGATCTCGGAAACCGTAAAAGATACGAAGTCGGTTAAATAGAGGTTAAGTTACGCATTTACGTGTCTAATACTATGCCATTTAGGAAGTTTTAAAATTCCGAGTAGTTCCGGAGATATCCGGAAAAAAACGAAATTCTGAAAAATCGTTTCATTGTTTTTTTGAGATCGAATTCTAAAGTAAATTGCACTTTTGCATTGTCACTTTTTCCGCTCTATCTAATAGCGTTAATTGTTTTGTAATCCGACTAGTCGTCTCCGAAGGGCCATTATCAACTTTATTTTTTTAAATACGGTCCTGTTTTTCCGATATTGGAATTTGATAGCTTTTTTTCTTCCGAAGTTCCGAAGTTCAATAAATAACAAATAATTTAATGATAACCCACAAATAAGTCAACAAAATACAGAAACATTATTTCAAACTTCTGTTGATTCGGAATTTAAAAGAAAAGTATGCGCTTGAAACAAAAAAATTAAGATGGTGACTCGTGATTTGTTTCACTTGACATTCCATTGTGATCGTTTGAGAGTATTTTAAGAGGTCTTCTATTTTCCAGAAAATATGGAACATTAATTTACAAATGCTGAAAAGTTTGATATTCAATCGCATGTTTTATTTTATCTCAAAAAAACCGTTATGTCGCAGTTAGAAGATGTTATTTGTGCTTAGAGAATAACGGAAATCATTTTGAACACCTGGTTATATAGTTCCTTACTTTTTTCGTTGTTCGTTTTATTACTGTTTAGAATGATTCTTCTTCACTTATATGTGGTTTATTATTAAATTATTTGTTATTTATTGAACTAGTCCAACATATGTAAAAAATCTAGAGCTTACTTATGAGATATTATTTATAAAATTAGGAGAAATACAGGACCGTATCACAAAATTTCCTGATGTTGTTCAAAAAATCCTCAAAACGTCATTAAACCACAATGTGTCATACATCGTTGCATTCGGGAGAAAAAAAGCTCTCAAATTCCAATATCAGGAAAACAGGACCGTATCCCAAAATTTCCTGATGTTGTTCAAAAAACCCTCGAAACGTCATTAAGCCACAATATGTCATACATCGTTGCATTCGGAAGAAAAAAGCTCTCAAATTCCAATATCAGGAAAACAGCACCGTATTTAACTAAAAGAAAGGTGATAATGGCCCTGACGCTGTTAGATAGAGCGGAAAAAGTAGCAATGTAAGAGTGCAATTCGATCTAAAAAAAAAACCAGGAAAACAATAAAACGATTTTTCAGAATTCGGGTTTTTCCGGATATCTCCGGAACTACTCGGAATTTTAAAACTTTCTAAAATATTATTAGGCACGTAAATGCGCAACTTTACCTCTATTTAACCGACTTCGTATCTCTTACGGTTTCCGAGATCTCCACATTCTCTTGATTACCATTTGATAAGAGGAGCATATTAATATTTTTCCTAGTTTTTCGAATAAGCGTCATAAATATATTTCTCATTGTCATTTTTTAAAATTTATTATGACTAACCAAACTTGTTTCCGGTCAATGTCAATAGTTTTAATAAGCAGAGAAGAAGGAAAGGGGATAAATGATGCTACGCAGATTAAAAAAATTGCCAGTTAATATTCATCGATGTAAATAACATATCGTTAACACTTCAAGCATGGACATTTTTCTATCTACAATTTAATTTTCGTACCTATGACTTAACGATTTGTTTCTTGTATATATATTAACATTGACCGCAAACAAACACCAAAGTATAATAGTGACATTTTAAAATGGCGTTATATCGACGTTAACATTATGACGTTAATTTGAAAATGAAGTAGGGCATTTGTTATTCATTGCAACGTATTAGTTCTTCGTGAAGTGATATTGTTTGCCGCTTTCCTGTTCCTGTTTCTCTCTGACTGATTGACACTAGTGAAGTTCGCGGTTAAACTATATATTAAAACAGTGATAAAAGTGTCAAAATGGTTCAAAATAATCTTAACGGCAAAAGATTGTCGCTTCAAATTCCTGCACCGGAAGTGGAACATCATCAGAAGCACAGAAGGATGTCTGTTCGCAGTTTCTACTGGGTGATAGTTAACCCATTGGTATGTTCTTTTAACAATTATTTAAACATAATTTATTGAAACCGAGCTCCTAGAACGAGATTTTAATCAGCCGATTAGGATTATTGCTTACGTCTGTCATACCTCAGGTCATAGTGACCTCAGGCTATATTTAGTCCCCGAACCAAAAAATGGAACAAGCATACAGTGTGGGTATACAGGGTGTTCCTTAATGACGTGCTAATATTTCAGGGTGTGATTCTTCCTTAGGTTATTTTATAAAGAAAAGTTCATATGAACCGTGTCCGCAACGGCTTAAATTTTTTGATACAGGATGTTGAATTTTTATTTTTTAAATGGTTATTTTTTAATATCTCCAAAAGTACTTTAGATATTATTTTCAATACTGGTATGTGTTAATAGGATATAGAACTACAAATTTTAGTTAGAAAAGTTATTCAATTGTTCCACCAGTTTCGTCCCTGCAAACATGTCCTCTTATATTTTTTTACAAGAAAGATGGTACGCCCCTGCCATTTTTCATGTGATTTTTTTCTGATTGGCCTGGTAAATTCTATATGAAAACGATCTCTTGAGTTTTTCTCATCAGACGCATCGTTCTTGATTGAAACCACTAAATTCATAATGAAACTCATTATTATTAACATCGATAAAATAATTAAAGATAAATTTTGTTTTATAAAAATTGTTGGAGTGGGCAATTCGATGCGAAGATGGGTGGAAGCATGCCTTTTAAGTGAAGGTGGTCATTTCCAATAATTTTTATATAACAAAATTTTATTAATTATTTTATCAATGTTAATAATAATGAGTTTCAATATGAATTTAGTGGTTTTAATCAAGAACGGGGTGCGTCTGACGAGAATAACTCAAGAGACCGTTTTCATGTAGAATTAACCAGGCTAATCAGGAAAAATGTCAGTGACATACCATCTTTTTGTAAAAGATATGAGAGGGCATGTTTGCAGGGACGTCACTGGTGGAACAATTGAATACATTTTCTAACTAAAATTTAAAAATTTAAAAAATAAAAATTCAACACCCTGTAGCAAAAAATTTAAGCCGTTGCGGACATATGTTCATATGACCTTTTCTTTATAAAATGACATAAGGAATCACACGCTGAAATATTAGCACGTCATTAAGGAACACCCTGTATAATCTGGAAACAGCTAATAACTTTTGACCCGATAATTTGTTTTTAGAAAATTTTGGTATGGCTTATAGAGGAAGGTAAACTTTTTAGCGGAAGAATGACAGTATACTACTGTCAAAATGGCGCGTGGGAGCCATCTTGGTAAAGAAAATTAAATAGGAAGAGAGGTCTGCGACGCTATATTTTGAAGGTATCTACTATCGAGTACTTTACGATTTCAGATTATCTTGTCCCGATACGTTCCCAAAACAAAATGTCGGCTTTTAAAAAATTACTATTTTTTTTTAGCTTAGTTAGTTTAAATTTTATAACTTTGTAGGAAGTCAATTTATCAGCTGGCTGATACTTTGCATTATACACAGTTGTAAAATCGAAACTAAAATAACAAAAAAAAAATAATAAATATTATATTTTAAAAAGTCGCCGTCTTGTTTTGGATACGAATAGCGACACAATATTCTGTGATCGTAAAGTGGTCGACAGGACCTTTAAAATGATGTATCGCAAGACCTCACTTCATGTTCAATTTTTTTATAAAGATTGCACCCATCTGCTATTTTGATTTTTTGTACCATGAAATATACAAGAAAGGGTACCTCTCTGTTCCCCACTACAATGTACCAAGTTGTACTTATTTTTCTAAAACGGTAAATGAAATAAGGGATAAAAAAAAATAATAACTATGCAATTCTTAAAACGTCGCCATTTTGTTTTCCTTGCGAATAGAGAAGTACTATTCTGGCATCGTAAAATACTCGATAGTACCTTTAAAATGATGTATCGCGAGACTCCTCTTTCTATTTAACTGTATTTCATGAGATGGTGCCCATCCGCCATTTTGACAGTTAGTTCTGTCATTCTTCCGTCAAAAAGTAGTTTACCTTCCCCTATAAGCCACACCGAAATTTTGAAAACAAAGTTGGCGGGTCAAAAAATATTACGACCTTTCCAGACTATATACACATCCTGTATAATTGACAAATCTGATTTTTAAAAAATTATGTAGCATAGCTGGAATAATGCCTTATCAGAAGCTTTATATTTTATAATAATATTTATAATACATATATAAGTTTAAATCTTTATCTTACTCGACTTTTTAAAATTAAAAAATTTGCTAATAATTTGAAATATTTATGACAGATTTATGTGAAGGAACGTAAAATTTTATTAAACTTAAGAGTTCCCAAAACGATATACAGGGTGTCCCAGAATATGTGGGCAATCTACCGGATTCAGATAGAACACTTAAAGATACCAGGAGAAGTTCTTGTAAATTTTTCTTCCTACGGCCTCCCCTGCGGAGATACGGGCCCATAACGGACGTCCCTGGAAATCGTTGTTTTTTAAATAATTTATTAAGTACTAGCTGTAATTTAATAATTTTTTAGTAAAATGGTTAATAGATGAGTCTCCTTAAAATTCGCCCTTTTAAATACATTTGGCTTATTTAGTTTGCCAGGGAGGGACTAGACGTAACACAAGAATGTTTTTTTTTGTACACCTTGTATGATGAAGGAACGATTGGATACTCTAAACCTTAAGCTGAAAAAAGGTACTCTCGATCAATGTCGATAAAGTGAACTGTTTTCGAAAAAAAAATATTTTTGTTCAATATGGTTTTTTGCATTAGTTGTTGATTTATGTTCATAAAATTCCCTTATTGTTGTTATGGTTTTTTTCACATGTACCGATTTAAATAAGAATATTTATTTATGCCAGTGTCAGTTTATGGTAATGTCTTGAAATTTGCGGATGTTCTCCTTTGTCTTATTAATTACAAACTTAGTAATAAAATTTACTTATACTGAATATAAATCATATTGAACAAAAATATTTTTTTTTTCGAAAACCGTTCATTTTATCGACATTGATCAAGAGTACCTTTCTTTCAGCTTAAGGTTTAGAGTATCCAAAAATATTATTGTCGTTCCTTCATCATACAAGGCGTACAAAAAAAAACATTTTTGTGTTACGTCTAGTCCGTCCCTGGAAAACTAAATAAGCCAAATGTGTTTAGAAGGGCGAATTTTAAGGAGACTCATCTACTAATTATTATACTAAAAATTATTAAATTACACCGAGTACTTAAAAAATTATTTTAAAAACAACGATTTCCAGGAACATCCGTTATGGACCCGTATCTCCGGAGGCGAGGCCGCAGGAAGATAAATGTATAGGTTTTTCTCCTGTTATTTTTAAGTGTTCTATCTGAACCCGGGAGATTGCCCACATATTCTGGGACACTCTGTATAAAATGTATTTTCCATATTTCAAAATTTTATCGATTAGGTATCTAAAAGATGAAAAATCAAATTTTAAAATTAATACAGTCTTAACAGGGCCTTTAGAAATTTTTAAACTTCCCAATAATTTATGAACTGACAATAATTACTTTGACAGGATTGACATTATAATTGACATTTAAAAAGGAATAGTTACCTGGATACTTATCTCTAACTGTAATTGGTCAATTTCGTATCTTATGAAATTATATCCATTGAGTTAACTGAAATAGCCTTAATATCAATTCTGTGAAAGAAATAGACAATATGGGACTGGACAAAAATCATTTTAGTTGCATGGTGTAGATGTAACCAAAAATTAGAAAGGACTTTTTAATTTTAATATTATTTTCATATATTTATGGTAACCTTAATATGATCCAGTCTGTGTAAAATGCAATGGCAGGCGGTTATATATTGAGAATTAATGATCATAGTGGTTCTACTTTGTTTAATTCGTTCTGTATCACGTTATCTCGTATCTCATATTCTAGAAATCACGTAGCAGTTTAATGGTTTGACGTTTCGCTTGTCCAGTTATAATTTAAAAGTGACTAAAATTAGAAAACATCGCCGGCACGGATCAATTATAAGAACGCTACCAGAGAAGCAAAGGAAAGTTTACATCCTGATGGTATCATAGAGAATCGCCAGTAGAAGAAAAAACGGATAAATACAGATGAAATTGTGTAGATACATCTAATTCTTTTTTCCATTTCCCTCCAATAGTTTTTCGAGAGGAAAAATTTAATTGCCTTTAATAAATTTTGATCAAAATTGAAGGTCGGCCCTGACAAAACTTCATGGTCAGTAGAATGAATATTACTAAAAATTACAGGTAGTTTGTTCTTGGGTTTCGGTCAGTTTGAAATGAAATTCCAATATTTCGTTAACGTTTCGGTTTATTGTATTAAACCATCGTCAGAACTTGTACAATTCTCACCCACAACGAACCAACTGTTGGTTAGTTCACGTCCATTCCACAACGAGATCAAATGTTACTATTTTATTACTATTTTAGTGTAAGTGGGTGAGAATTGTACAAGTTCTGACGATGGTTTAATATAATAAACCGAAACGTTAACGAAATATTGGAATTTCATTTCAAAGTGACCGAAACCCAAGAACAAACCTATAATTTGAAAAAACGATCAAGGAAACAAAACTTTAACTAAAAATTATATTATATGCTGCCATTAACCTACTACTTGAGTTCTAGCAGGTTTACAGGATAACATGAAAATCATTTCTTCTATACTCTATTCCTTTTACTAATTCAGGAGTATAAACAAACAGTGCCACTTGCTCGGTGCATAATCTAATTACTATTGATCAAACGGCGATGCTGGCGAGAACAGGGTCGTTGTTCAGTTCGTGTTTCATGTGTTATATTGTTCTTAATGCGATCCTGTGAGCTGTCCACGTGCCCGTCGCGTGCATTTGTTTTTGTTTCTGAATTGCGAAAATGAATCTGTACGTTTATTGCTCGGTGTAAACTGGTTTAAAAATCTTTAAAATGTATTATATTTTAATAAACAGTTCATTATCTCAAGAAATGTAGCTCATCTACAATAGTTATACACAGAGTCACATTTCATTTCAATATAATAAAAAATATTTTGTTCAAGACGATAAATTCATCGGAATCGTTGAGTCGTAACTTTTTGTGCAATGCTATAAAATAATAAAAATACCAATTTACGTAAAAAGATTATATTCCTACCTTTGTAATAATTCTCCAAGTTAAACAATTTGTCAGATTATTGGGCTAATTGTTGCGCACATGTTTTAAGCGGCTCTCAATTATTTAAACTTACAAATTTACCCGTGGTATTGACTAAAGGTTATCGCTTTGTTACGTTGACATTTTCAAACTCGACAATAAGAAAATTGTCAGGACTGGCACTCTGTATCTTGGAAACCGATACAATCGCTACGTTTTCTTCTCTATAGCCATCTCGACATGTGGCAAGTTGCTGAAACGACGGAATGGGATTACATAGTATGAATAGTGGATGTGATAGGTTATGAAATAGCGAAGCGATAAGTATCTCTAACCTAATTTGATTGATGGAATGGCAGTCCTGTGGTATTATATCTCCAAAATTATTTTGATTATGAAATTATAATCTTCATCTGCCAGGAAATATTTTGGCGATCTCTGGATTTTTATGTTCAATTCATACGATCGAAGACTTTAACCCCTTCTAATTAGACTGCTTTACTATATTAACTGACACCTCCTAATTGGACTGGTTTTACTATATTAACCATACAATAATTAATTTAATATTATATTCTATGGTAAATAGAAAAGTCTAAAGCGGCGTCCATACCTAAGATTTTACCTAACGTCTTATCTGACGTCTTACCTGACGTTTTCAAGTTAGACTGCATACACCATAAATCGAGATTTTTTAAAAAGTTTTTCACCAACCACCATATT
The DNA here is from genome assembly GCA_963991005.1 of Barypeithes pellucidus. Classification (NCBI taxonomy): domain Eukaryota; kingdom Metazoa; phylum Arthropoda; class Insecta; order Coleoptera; family Curculionidae; genus Barypeithes; species Barypeithes pellucidus. Next base: position 33,660,429 of record OZ022562.1, read on the forward strand.
ATTCATGAAATTACCAGATTTGGTGAAAGTTTACCGGACTTAGTAATACTGTTAGATTGTCAGGTAAAACCTTAGGTATGGAGGCTCTTGGTGGCATCGGGCGATCCAGGTACAATGTTAATTTGTTGCTATTTAAACGATCATTTGATTCTTAGACTTTATAAGTAATATAATGCAGTATGTACAGTACTTGTCATCTATTAAACTTACTTTTTGCCATTTTCCTTAATATTTAACCAATTAAATAACTACACCACCTCCATATTGAACACCATAAGTATATATATTGAATAATGTGCCAGTGACATGTCGTATAGGCGCCAATACGCCTTTTCTATTTTATACGATTCTACAGAGTGATGCATCATTCAGTTGAACATAGGAAATCCCATGTAATTTTTGAGGTGGCTGGATATTGGCTTCGTTGTACATTTGATCGAAAAACTGCATCATAACTTCTCGTAGAGGCCGATATGGTAAACCCCTGTGCCGAGTTTGAATTCATTTTAGTGACCCAATCCCAAGCTATTCAATTAAACGTAATGGCAACACAACGATACTCTCATAGATCCGGTAATAAAGCAAACACCAGCAAATAATTACTATGACACCATTGCCAAAAATTGACCTAATGTTGACCATAACGAATAATAAAAAAAATCTATTTAAGATGATGATTGGTATGTACACCTACCATATACTGACGAGAACAAATGAGTTCGAAACCGGTCTGCTGGTGGTTACATCCAACAATGGAGAGGGCTTTCTGTTCTTGGTAGTACCATTCAATCTGAAATAGTATTTTAAAGTGCTACTGTGTAGACAAAATACGCCCTTATTATATAAGGATCATCGGCTGGTCTAGGAAATAATAATTTTCCATACATTGGTAGTTGACATAACGAATAATGACAATATTGTCAGTGACACTAATTGTCGTTTTGTCATTGCAAAATTTAATTTGCTGGTATTTGCTATATTACAAAACTGTGAGTTTCATGTTTTTGCTATTAGATTTAATTGCATATCTTAGGTTTGGCTCACCAAAATGTATTCAAGCGCAGCATAGAGGTTTACCATGCCATCCTCTTCTAGAAGTCATAATACGAGTTTATCTATAAAATGTACAGGGGAGCGAATTTTAGCCACCTCAAAAATTAGATTTATCTTCTTTAAAGCTTAAACCAGTGACTTTAAAATATTGTCCGTATCAAAAATTATAGTATAATTAAAGAGAACATATTTCTGTTTCCTTTGTGGCCTATTTGGTGACCAGCTTGTTTACCAATCGCCCACCATGTGAGTGGTTGCATTACAATGTTTCGAGGTTAAAAGTTAAAACTTTAACAATAGATTAGAGCATGATGAAGCTATGATGGAAAATCTGGCAATGATCATAAAGTTAATAATTTAATAGACAAGTTTGGAAATGTGTTCTAAAATATTACAGATTTTTTTATAAATATATTTAAACAAGAACATAAAGAAACCAGACGCGAATTGTATTTGTACTTAGTTGCTAATTTTTAATTTTTACAAATAATCCATGGAAATTTATTTCGTCAACAAAAAAACACTCCCTACGCCACAAAATATAATTAGAATATTTTTTTACATTTTGCTTATTTTTACGAAATTTCAATGATATAATAATGTTCTCTTGAAAAAACTTGTTTCTTCTTTATAGTAAAAATATTGGAATTTTTTCTAACCTGACTAAAAGAAAATGTTATCCACCATAATTGTGGAAACAAAAAATGTTTGAGTTGGTATAGATAGGTACTCTTTACCAGTGTCATTATTACAAATATATCTTTTGTACAACCTGGTGGCAATAAAATAACCTCAATAAAAAAAATATAAAATAATGTATTCCACTACTCGTGACTCGTGAGGTGTACTTACTTATTATGTTGTTTTTGATAATATTTTAACAATACTTTCATTTATTCTACATTTTTCTCTCATAGGTACACCAGATGATGCAATAGATTGGCATTATTACTAATGTACTTTTTTAAATAATCGTTTTAAAAATAAAAAAAAGGGGCATTTTTATTCATTAAATATTAGTGATGCAAAAGAATTTTCGTGCAGAACATTCTTATAAAGCAAGAGTAATTTGTCGTTTAATCAATGTTTTGATATATTAATATTTAATATTCATTCTTTAGAAGTGTACAATTCCTGAACCCATGAAGTTAATAATAATGGTAATAATAATAATAATAAATGCCTTTATTTAATAGTTGAAAATATGACAAAAAAAATTATTTGAAGATCGCGGTATCCAACTAGGCTGCTCATACAACCACACTCGTTGAAATATGTTTAAAATATAAAATAAAAAAGAACACTCATATACAAAAAAAAAACATTAAAGATTAATTACTGAAACTAAAAATACAATTTAAAGAATTATAATGTATGTAAATGAGAGAAAATATTAACTTAAGTTCTTGATTATGTAATATAACATTACCAAAAATGAAAATATAAAAAAAATGGATAGAAATTCAATTCATCAGTTGAACTATCACATCATATTCCGACTTTTAATGATATATTTTTTAAATTTATTTCGAAAGCTAGTTAGACTAGGGTCGTTGGAAAAGTGCAGTTAAGATGGTTCGTCCTTTATCACTGCTATCACAGGTCACATCCGGTAGTGTGTTCATTAAATGAACTGATGAACCGACTACACCTGCCGTTATCTATTCAAGGGCCAATCAATCGTTGGTGTTAATTCTAATTCTAACGATTCATTCTCGTTTCGTCCACTCGCGTTTTGTACAAGTGAAAAATTCACTTGAAATATTCTCGTATCGTCCACTGAATCTTTGGGTTCTCATTTCGAACACCGACCATTGCGATGGTCTGGTTATCGGGTAGGTATAGATAGGTAGGCAATTTTACGAAACAAAACAAAAGTAAATAATCTGTAAATATTCTGCTCAAGCAGCAGTCCAAATCAATGTATTTTTTTAGAACGTTTCGGTGTAGAGATGTCTAAGTTACATTACTGCTGTACGATATCGTAGTAATGCATTTCTTCTGTAAATACTCTGAAGAGTTCTATTGTCAAGCCTGTCGCTCGGCATAAAATATCGGGGCGTTTTTTCCGCAATTTTTTCCGGCGAGCGAGAGGCGTCAAAAAAAGTGTGCATACAAGTCTATTGGTAAAGATTGTTTCATGAAAAATGGATATAACTTAATGACTGCAGTAAAAGTACATGGGCCATCCCATTATTTATGACCGTTTGTTATTATTATCTGGAAAGGACCGAATTGTAATAATTATAATTAAATATAGGCACATCAGGTAGATTAGGTTGCTTTATATTTAAATATCTTTTTGTGGTAAAATTTGTTAGTTTTTGAGGAATGGTTCAAGAATTGTCTTTTACCAAACATTCCTCAGAATAGCGTGATAGTAATGGATAATGCGAGCTATCACAGTCGCCAATTACATAAAGCTCCAAGCTCAAATAATATAAAATTGGAGATTCACATGGCGGCGAATGATATAAATTTTGAAGAAAGTTATAAAAAAAGTGATCTTTTAGAAGTTTTAAAGACATTTTGTATAACAAAAGTATATGTTTGTGATACATTGGCAGAAAAAATTGGACATACAGTGCTACGGCTCCCACCCTATTATTGCATTTTTAACCCCATAGAGCATATGTGGCACCAGTTAAAATCACTGGTTAGGTCTGACAATATTTCTCCGACTTTAAGTTCTAGTGTTGTAGAATTAATACGAAAATGCTTTAATGATATTCCCCCAGGTAGTTGGAAAAATTCAGTCCGTCACGTAATAACTGTAGAAAATTCGTATATTAGTCTGGATCGTATAATATTAATTTTGATGAGGATAGCGATAGCGAAACAGAACTATCTATAGAATAACATTATAAATGTAAATAAATATGACTAGTAATATTTGAAATAAAATGTTATTTCATTTGATTACATTAATATAATCATATCATTACTTGTTTTCCTTAGTCCGTCCCTTCATACTTCACTTGATTATTGCGAAGCTCTTATCGACACAATGGAACCGACCCAGGAAATCATTAAGTCGTATCCAATTTTCGTGAAACGTACTGTACCTGGTACCCACACTCTATGGGCCATCATAATGGATTAATTAATCCGGTGTACCAAACAAGAATATTTCAGGTAAATTTTTGAGGTATACGAAACGCGTGCCTGTTAAATTTTTGTGTTTATTTATAAATACGGAAATATTAAAAAAAAAATTTAAACATATATTATATTCGCCTAATATATTTTTTAGCCAAAAATAAATTTTCTATCGAATGACTAACTTTTATTATATCTAGTTCAGTCCAGACCTAATATGTTTGGCAGACAACAACAAATAAAACGAATTTTGACTGTATGAAATCCAAAAATAATATATTCTCCGCAAATACAATGTTACTGAAAACTAGACAGCATGTTCCTTTAAAAATAAGCACAAACATGTAAATTTATAAAGTTAAATTATTTAGGAGGTTAAAATTTAGCATAACCCAAAATCTAAAGATTAGTTTTTATAAGGACATGGTTAGGTATAGATTAAGGTCGGGCAAACTGAACGGAAGGTTTAATTTTTGTTCCTTATCGCACAAGTAATTGTTTTTTTTTTAATATCTGTCATTGCCAACTCAAAAAAATTATTATTTTTTAAAAACGTAAATTTCTGGCATAATAATACTAAAAATGAAGAATTATATATTTCTGAAAAGCTTATTAAAGACTGAATTATATTATTTAAAAAACTATAGGGTACCCGAAGCAAATTTGTGTTTTTCCTTGAAAACTATTGAACGTAGAAAAAATCTTAGTACGTCACTGGGTATCCGAAATATGGGCTGCGTAAATGCAAAATACTCAAAACATCCCGTATATGAAAAACGAGGAGGCTTAGAAAAATTCTACTTGGAGTACCTATCTTTTATTTCACAAAAAAGTAGCACATTGCCGCGAAAACCTCATCCTTCTATCTGTACTAATAACGGAGATATCCCGTAAAACCACCGAAAAATGGACACCCTGTACAAAATATGTTTAGGAACTTGATTAAGATCCAAAAATGTAATCAAATTTAATAGTTCGTAGTAAAACATTAAGGTTTAGTTTAATGGGTATATAAAAAATATGAACTTTTGACTTGGAAAATTGCTTAATAGTTTCCCCTAAAAGTTCGGACGTTAATCATGAATCGCCCTGTAAATGATTTGAGATCATAATTTTCTATTGCCATTGTAAAAACTGATGTGAGAAGACTTTAAAGTTATTTTTACTGTTCCTAAAAATTCCTTTAGTCGCCAAATGAAAATAACACCTCGAGTTTCAATAATAGATGTAAGATACGTGTACCGGACGGTTGTGAGCGCTAAAAAATCACATGTGTTAATATGAGTTTTTTAATGAAGTTAAGAAGCGTTTCGTGAACTATTTCCTGTATTTTAAAAACCTGTTTCCTTTGTTGTGTTTGAAAAACCCATTTCTTAAAATAAATTATTTTTTCAAGATGAATCTGGACGTACCGGATGAACCAAAAGTCGGGAAACTTTCCGATGATATCACTGAACTTTTCCGGCCCATACCAAGAAATTTTTCAGTTAGAAGTTTTTTATACTGGAATATTGTGGACGATGCGGTAAATACAGCATTTTAAGAATTGATTGCTGTTGTTTTGAATGATGTGTTTTTCTTTGTTTTTGCACGTTTGGCTGTATTGACATTTTAATGCCTAATTTGAAAATGTATTAACTCGCTTAATTTTCTTTTGAAACATGCTAGATTTGTTTTTGTTCCGAAGAATATCTTATGTAATTTTTGCATGCGTTTCGAGGTTTTACCTTAGCGATACTGAGCAGCAGATTAGAAGATTTTAATACAACAGAACTTCGAACCGAAGGATTTTATCAGAATTATGAAACGCTAAAATTATGGAATCAGGACACAACAATTTGTTAAAAAATGTCAGTTCCTGTCAAATTTTAAACAATACTATCACTAGTTAGATATACTCATGTCTGATATAATAACAGAAAATCACAATGCACAAAGTCATCAAATAACATTTGTTTATTATATAAACGGTGACTTATGTTTCGCCCTTATATTGGCATCATCAGACCTGAAAGTACTTAAGTTGATATTTTGGATAAGAAAAACCTAAAAATCAATTTATAAAATTTTTCGTTCCCGTTTGCAGTTCCCGGTGCCTTCGCCAAGTAAGGCTTACATTCGTTTTCCGAATTCGAGAAACGAAAACGAGAAGGGAAGTCCGTGAGCTTGTCATGTACATTCGAATTTCTTTATTCGGAAAACCGGTGGTATTGGCATTACAATCGGGTTTGTTCGGGTTTGTCGTGTATACCCAAGGCCCACAGCATAATCGAACCTACCGTGGGTAAATGACAAAAAAATTCTAATTAAAATTTGATGATTTGGGATGTAGGCCTGCTTGATTAGAAAATAAAATTGGACATATTTTGATTTTCATGAAATCAAGGAGGCATTGACCGGAGCATTATTTTTATTTACTGTGTAGGCAAGTGCCCCTTTTTCGGAAAAATATCGAGAAATTTCAAGTTGCTGAGAATTCAAAATAATCGAAGTGTACCGAATTTAATAACCATCGGATATGCATTTTAGCATTTTTGTAAACCTCTAGACAGGAACAAAATTCCTCACGATATTAAATACATTAATTGGAAAAGATTATTTCGGAAATGAAATAACATATGATGACCAAGTTTCATTTCCTAAGCTAATATGACAAACGATGAGAAAATTGAAGAAATTTCTAACTGTGAAAAATATTATATAAAATGAAAAAATTAAAGTCGGCACACCTGCATGATTTCGAATTCTGAGCAACAAATAAAATTCTTCGATCGAAAAAGAGGCACTTACCTAGTCAGAAAATGAAAATAATGCTCCGGTCTGCTTGATTTTATAAAAATCAAAATATGTTACATTTTATTTTCTAATCAAGCAGGCCTTTTAACAGCAGGTTAATGTAATTTTTCCGTAATCATACATTGTATTTACATCCACTTTTGTTTATTTAATAAACAATGGAATCTCCACATCAACAAGACCATACAGAGGATTTAAAAATCACAAAACATCACTTCAAACTGGCATCGCACATGCTTTAAACCATAGACTTGGAAAGTTTATAAATTGCGAACTGCGAACGGCAACGGCAGTGGCAATGGGAACGGCAACAATGGGAACGGCAACTGCATGTTTATAAATTGTACTTATTCGTTACCTAACGTTCAATAGAGAGAATTAAAAAATTAAGAAGGTTAAAAATTCGACGTAATACACATTACAGATAAGAAGTAATTAATCTTAGAATTCTCAGTAGGGTCGTATACTAAATGAATATATACTATTCACTGTCATTTAGCGCTGTGGGCTTCATTTATGCGTATATATTGGCGTTTTTCACCAGACCACGTCACCGACACTTCTTCTGGTTAATGTGATGTTTAACCTGCGATGTAAAATAATTCCGCAGTGTAGGATTCGGTGGTAATTTGATGTGAAATAATAGTAGCCCACTTTATAAAATCCTACATGAAACTTAAAAAAGAAGAAGAGAAATGTCAAGTTAGTCACATTGCTAGCATTAAAACGACAAGAAAATATGTGCTTATGTGTATGTTTATAAAATTAATTGTTTCTATATTATTCTATACTTTCTCCTTTTCTTAGTGGGGTATTTATGAAGAGCTTTGAGGGTGTAATGATGAAGAGTGACCATTTTTTCTTGGTAGCTTACAAGAGGTATGTGTATGATGTTTGTCTTGGAGTGCAATGGATGAGAAATTGAGAGAATTTCAGATTTTGTCAACAATTTATATCCTAAAATAAATTTTACACATGAGATGGAGACAGAAGGAAAATTGCCCTCTAATTCTGAATGGAAACTTTGGAGTCGTAGCAAAATTAATTCTTCGTCTCTTATTACTTGCATTATCATAGATATTAGGCATTGGCCTAAATTAGGAAGGCTAGCTGCACACACTATTGCATTCAACCAAAATAAAATAATAAGACTAAGAAATTTATGACATATGACATGACACGCACTATTACCAACTAACTAAACAGAAATAAATGACAATCGATTAAAGACAGATGAATTTTTTACATTATTTTCACTTGTACAATGCACTCTTTGAGTTTAGTCCGTTCCTCCCGACTTACCCTGAATATCGAAAAGTTTAAATGGTGGTGATTAGGTAGTTAATAGGGGGTGTCAGTCCCGAAGCTTTACTCCAATCCCTGGATTATCGGGATAAGAGGTATATAATCACGGGATACCGGTACTAATACCATAGAAAAATTAACATGATAGGTTAGAGACCAGATTATTTATGTTTACTAAATATACTAAATAGACACCTTATCTATTGTAGAACGTTGTTTCATCTCCTAAGCTTGATTGTAACTTATTGCAAGTATAACCTGTTAACGAGAAGCAGTTTCTATACTCAAACCCTCAGAATGACGAATTAAAAAAATGTAATCCCTCATAAGTAGCGTTGAACGAAATTTTTTTGAAATTATTTTAAGACTCAGTTTTCTCTCTCTAATCTTAAAGTGCATAAAATAGCATATAAACCATGTGACTAAGGTATATTTTTAGTTCATAGGTTTATAATGCACTATTAAAAGCCCGACAAAATTGGTTCGACATTAATTGATTCTCTTTGTTTTTGATCTCTGAAAATCAGCGCTAAAAATTACATTATTTTGTAAATTGTATTTGTTTAGGGGCTATCGAAATATGTTGCTAAGTTATTGATTTTTTTATATAATTTACAATAAAATTGTTTTAAATTAAATATTTAAGAAACAAGTTCATTCTTAAAAAACTCTTTATATAATTTATACCGGTATTTGACGGGGTCCCGAGTTTTCGATATCCCGGGAATAACAGCCTCTAGTTCATTTAGGTAATGAAATCTACTATTTGTTCTCATTTATCAAGAAATTGAAATATGTGAGTAATATTCAGTATTTTCTGCAGGAACATAAAAGTGTAAGAGTTATTCACTTATCTCTAAGTTTAAAGCGCCGTAGTCAGATGTAGTCTCATTTTAGCAAGACAAATTTTTTTGTCCCAAAAGAAACATTTTATGTAATTGGAAGAATTGGAACGGAATCAATAATTTTACTTGCAATATTTAATCAATATAATCGATCAGTTATATCACGGTTGCATGAATTGTTTTTGTTCATTTTTTAATTGTTTGTTTTTATAGCGATAGTCCTATTTTCATTTCTCGTATGAATAATTATCAACCGGAAATAAATAAGCGGTTTGCAGACAAGGTTATTTTGCCAGTCAATGATTTACATAATTTTCGTAAAATTTGTCAGCCCTATTGATATTTTGTAGGTACAATCAATTTTAATTCATTGGTTAATGGCTAAAAATGATTAAACTTTATATTTATTAATAGAAGAAATATCAATGATTACATGAATTAGGAAGCTTTAGTTTTCTGATAACAATAACTAAAGAGGACGTTCATTGATTTGTTCTGTATTATTGCTTCATAGGGGTGCCCGTCCTGAAGTTTTGTTCCAATCTCGGAATTATCGGGATAAAGAGTATCTAATCCCTGAATCCCGGGACTAACCTAAAAAAAACTAACATTGGAAAGATTGAATTTACTAAATACAGCTATTAACAAGATAAAAAAAAACTTAAATATTAAAAAAAAAGAACTTAAAAAAATCTTACTTCAGCATGTCTTATCCTAAACTTGATCGTAACTTATTGTCAGGATAATCTGGTGATGGGAAGCAGCGTTCTTTTTCCACACTTAAACTCTCAAAATAAGCGATTAAAAAAATATTTAATCCTAAAGGATCAAAATTTAATCCTTGAGGAATTAAAAAAAAATTAATCTCTCATTGCCCGTGCGGGCATAAAGTACACATTATGGCCCGCGCGGGCATTAAGACGCAAAAAACAGTTCTCGATTAACCTATTCTTTATTAACAAAATACAATTTTTCAAATAGATCATTAAAGTACCCCAACAGCACAGTTTCGTTAATAATTTCTACAGCATTTTCTGACATCCACTTCAAAAATTGGTCATATTGTTTGTCGTATGAGTCTCTGGATTTTCTCGGTAACAGGTTTTGCGTTGCCTTTTCAGCCTTTTTTTCAATTTCGTGGAATATTTCAAAACATTGTTCGTTCAATTTTTGATTTTTGATACATTAAACATTTGAATACTTGTCTCCCTAGCAACAAAAGCGTAGGCTATAATAATGTCAAGGTAATATCGCAGGTAAAAATAAAAAATTGGTAAATCAAATTAAATTTTAAAAACATATTTATTATTTAAAACGAACTGGTATGACATAAAAGTTTGTATGCACCACGAGTACTAACGACGGGCGACTTACGAACCCTCGGGCTAGAGGCTCTCGGCTTTGTAAGACTGTCGCCCTCAGGGCATAATCATCTACTTAATACCCTTGATACATAAATAGCTATTAGGACCCAATTTTCTCTATCTTAAAGTGCATAAAATAGTAAACAACCACGTAACTAAATGTCTTTGTAGTCCCTTACTTTCGTAATGCACTATTAAAAGCCCGGGAAAAATAGTTCGACGTTAATTAATTTTCCTTTTTATGATGAAAAAATTAAATTAGATTATTTTGTAAATTGTATATTTGTATTAGGGGCTATCACATGTTGCCCAGTTCGGGATTTATTAATAAAATATAATTTACAATAAAATTGTTAGTTTTAAAATAAATATTTAAAAAACAAGTTAATTTTTAAATAATTCTTTTACATAATTTATCCAGGGATTTCGTTATCCCGGAATTGGCACCCCTAGTTCATACCGTTTGCCTAGATTATTGCTGTTTCTAATTAGTAAAAATAATTTGGAAACCGAAGTTAATCGCACAAAATAACCGAATATGTATTTATTATATTCGCAGTATCCGCTTCGATCCGCTTCTGACATCATTAATCACTAATCGGAAAGAATGAAAAGTTTTCGAACCAGAAATATTTTGGAAAGAACTTATTTCCATTGTATGTATATGAAAAAGTCATTACCCCATAATAAGTATGTTGTTGCAAAATTGTTTTAGATAATTCCACGCCTCGTACCCTCCTAAATTAACGTTAATCCAATATTACAATTGTTGCTCTACCATGGTGCGTCTGAAGCTGGCAGTGATCATGCGGAATTCGCAATACATGGTGACAATTTGAAAAATTCTCAACATTAGTATTCTGTTTCCACTAATTAATATTAAAAATAGGAAAAACGCAATTTTATTATGAAGAGAACCGCCTTTAAAGAATATTTGCAGTCTCCATAGTTTAACCCCTGGGAAGGAAGATGTTACCCATCAAATGTTGAATGGGAAGGATGGTAGTGTGGCAAGCCATTCAAAAGCTCATCTAAATCTCTGATCCCTTTCCATTTAAGCCTCCCGCTGTGTAAAATCTCGGCCCCCTTCACCCCCTGTCGGATTTTCAATATGATTTACTAGAAGCAAGATATTAAAAGTGGGAAGTTTTTACACCCTGTATATTGATTCGTGTAAACATTAGACAGGGTTGGCTTTAAAGTAATTCAACAGATTTGTATTTCATCTTTCTATTTATTGGACCTATGGACAAAATTTACGTGAACTTATAACAGACATCAGTATGTCGAACACACCCGAACAAAACACGATACATATTAAAAACAATAGGATAGGAGAAATTAGATTTTGTTTATCTTAACCTATATACAGAACCATGATACATGCTGTGTATCAATGGGCGCGTTCAGCGAATGTCATAGTCAGGCAGCCAATTACCAAAATATCCTTATCACGCCTTCATCTAGTCAATGACTAATCGCTAGATTATTAAAAAATAAGAAAGTTTTACTATTTTTACGCCTTGTCCGTTCTTGATGAAATAATATTAAAAATATAAGAAAAGACGTGAATTCATCGACAAGGACGTTTTGAGTAGAAATTCCATAGTTTAAATAAAAGATGTAAAGAAAAGGGATATAAAAAAGTTACAGCGCCCGGGTCAATTTTTTTTAGAATGTTGTTAACACTCTAAAAAATAGTAACTCAAGTCGAACGGATATTTTTTGTGTTGCGCAGCGGCAGGGAGGGCAGCGGAGTCGGATCTCGTATCTGTATAATTCATGATCGTGGTACACGGCACGCGCATAGGACGGCTCGCTGTGTGGCTTGGTTGTCTATAACAACTCGGCATCAGCTATGTCCTCCTATTGCTTTATTATTGATATACATTTTCTCTTGACTGAAAACGGGTTTGATCAAAAATGCGTGTGTAAAAATGTCAGTTCATATTTTTTCCCAATTTTCCGAGCCACAATACACGATTTCTGCTTGAAAACGGAAGAGGCGCGATAACTCGAACAGCGTTAAAAAAAATTACATACATCGCAACGTTGCCAATGTCCGTTCTTGTTAATTTCGTTCTCAAGTCCTTTATTAAATCACCAAAAAACTCAAAAAAGTTTAGATCGTGATCAGTCTGAAATCCTAGTAATGGGCTGCCGTACTATCAGCGATCATCAGCAGATGAATTGATTATCTAGTCAAAATCGCTAAACGAAAATTTTTAGAAGCGCGTACTTCCAGCCGATGGACAAAACGGTAACCGAAGATATTTCGCCCATCGGCTGGAAGTAAGCGCGTAACACGAACCAAAAACAAAAGCTGTATGATCGAATCTGTTCCGAAATAATCGATAATATCACCTATTTCGTCATCAATGCGCAAGCTTCTCTGAACTCTGATGTTCCACTAAAAGGGTATGCAATAGAATTGTTTGCTGTTTGTTTTATTCTTCTATATTGGTTCACATTTCTATGGTTAGAATGAGAGGAATATGATATTTTTTAATTTTGAAATTGGTGTAGCTGTACATTATGAAATAATTAAATTAGCAAGACATCATAATGCAAATAATAATACCGTATATGTTCAAATAAAAAGTGAAACCGCCAAACGCCAACAAAAGGTGAGAATGAACTGGTTTCATTACTATATTCACTTTTCACTATCTAACGATTCATTATAAAGTTTGTGGCATATTTACATTATATTTTAGAAATGATTTGTACATTGTTAGACAGAACGTGCGCTTTCCGGCATACGAATTACATTTAAGTGTGGGACTTAATTGTTAATTATTAATAGGTATGTCAAAACCTTATAGAATATTTAAAGACGTTATCATGCTCCACTATTTCGTTCGTTTATTGAGATTGTTTTCTAAAACATTAAAATAAAATGATTTAGATCAAGATAAATAAATATGAATAAATTTCAGAATATTTGCATCCATCGTTGATTGATTGAATATTCACACTACTGCTGTTGTCTATGACCTGGATTGTTTCGACATTTCATGTTAATAAAGTTCCTCTTCGTGACTCTTGGCAGTCTTTATTTCTTTGTCTATAGTTTCCATTCCCAGTTCCCGATGGAGGTCACTATTTCTGGATTTTCTGCTATATCAAAGAGCAATCATGATGTTAATTACTACTTTGTTCTGAAATATTTGTAATATGTTGGCAGTGCTCTGTTTGGTGCAGCCCAATATCCGGATGCCATGAATCTATATAGGTTTTACTATTTGCTTATATAGGAACAGCTTTTGATGTAAAGACATGTGGACGTTCTTATATGCTTCCTATTTCTTCTTCCTGCAAAGCTTTGGATCTACCGTAATATGAATTAACTCCGTTCGAGTATTGAATTTGATTGTTGATCCTTCAGGGTGTCCAGACAGAATGAATGAAATGAAAATTTTTATAATTTTTTTTTATTGTTGGCGACCCTCAAATGTGATGGTTAACTCATAGCCATACAAGTGTACATTTGTTATTGAAATTGAAATTTGAAATGCTTTCGATATTAAATTTTAAAATTTATATAAATTGGGTTTTTTTCATTCGTAGTACTAAGAAAAACCTGTACTTTATTTTATTCGACATGTTTTACCATTTTCGAGATAAATCTATTGTAGTCTAATAGTTCAATCAAGAATTTGAAGGCCGCCAAAAAATAAAAATTTCATTATTTAACTTATAACTTTGAAATCCTTTCCATCAAAAAATAAATTAGATAGGAAAAATATATACCGGATGATGTAATTTTTTAGTTGCTGAATATTGGGTCCCCTGTATATTTTATAGAAAAACTGACGTTTGAATTCATTTTGGTGAGCCAATCATAAGCTATTCAATTAAACGTGATGGCAAAAGCACGACACTTTCATAGTACAGGTAATAGAGCAAACACCAACAAATCATTTCTATGATGCTATCGCCAAAAACTGACGACGTAAAGCTGAACATAACGAATAATGAAAATATTGTTACTGACACGAATGTTCATTTCGGCAATGTTAAAATTTCATTTGCTGGTGTTTGCTGTATCACCTGAACTATGAGAGTTTCGTGGTTTTGCCATCACGTTTAATTGAATAGCTTTGGATTTACTCACCAAAATGTATTCAAACTCGGTACATGAGTTTACCATGTCAGCCTCTTCAATAAGTCATAATACAGTTTTTCTATAAAATGTACAAGGGGCCCACTATCCAGCCACCTAAAAAAATTACATAGGATTTCCTATGTCCAACTTAATGGTGCATCACCCGGTATATGAAGAGCTGACATTATTTCAACTTCCCGATATATCCTATTATGACCATTATATTCTGAACACCCTGTATATACAGCGTATCTACTTAAGTTCGAAGCATATGTAAAACTCTTATATTATTAATCTTAAGAACAATATGTATTCTTCATAAAGTTCTGTATGGTCTAAAACCTTAAATGAAATAATCAGACATCAAATTTTTGCAGTAGTATATGAGGTTTGTTAAAAAACATGAAGTTTGCTGGAGAGTAATATACCAATATCGAAAATTGATGATAAGAAAAAGTTGATCAAAAATAAAAACTACATTCAAAATTGCAATTACATCCATGTAGCATGAAAAATTAGCTTCTGTTAGTTTTGCAAATTTTTTACCATTGTAAAGTAGTAGGTACTTTTGATTTTTTTGACAAAACTCGAATACGACTGGCCGTTTGATTATTTCATTTTATGTTTCAGACCATGCAGAACTTTTTATAAACAATAACTTTTCTCTTAAAATTAATAATAAATAAGTTTCCCATAATGCTGCGAACTTAAATGGTTAATTTTATCAGTACAATTTACATGTACTGATTTTGTTTGGTTTAATGCTCCATAGTTAGTTTGGTTGATCGCTATATGCAATTTGACTGCATTCACTTCGTTACTACTTCCTACTGCAGCAGTGTGTTATCAGCAGAAGTTTCTATGGTGATATTTTCCAGATCTCGGATACCGCTTGTCTATGTATAGCTGACTTTATTTTAAATTCTGAATAGATTTGTTCTTGTTTCGTCCTAAAATATCTCTCTGAGATTCGGAAATGCCCAAATATATATAATCAGTATATTGCTAATAGCATCTGCAATTATGTCCCCGCTATGGGCATCGAAGGGGTAATAGTGAGGACAGGACCGGATTTTAACTTTTTTAATGTAAATTTCACGGGTTAGTTAGGAAAAATATTGCAATCAAAATTTCGATTAGGTAGTTCAAATTAAGACGGCGTTCCATGCATACGATTTCTGACGATATGATAATCCGACGGTGCCCTGATTAGTGTAAATTTTTGGTGCCCAATTCCGTCCGAATATTTGTAACAATCGAAACGATGAGCTTTACTTTAACTTTCATCCGACGTCGTATGTGTCTTAACCTCACTTTTTTCTAAATCAATTAAGAATGAATGACTATATTGACTATTTTGGGAATTATTATTAGCTACTAATGCACCAAATTAAAAATATATAAATTTTAAGGTTAAATAGTGACCACATATATATTATATTTTATACGAGTGAGTCTTTTCTTTTTTTACAAGCTTTTTAGTGATATTCGGTTCCGAAGATCGGATAATGTGATAAGCAAAATATTTTCCTACACATACCTGAAATACTTTATACCTGGTATCGATCCACGACTTTTGCAAAAAAGCACAATGCAGTTGTGTCCTTTCATCTTAAACAAAATAAGCCACTAACCTACTAAACAGCGAATCGAATCACAACAAATTAAAAGCTCCTTCACAAAAATTGCTGTTGGGTAATGAAAGTTTATAACCACTAATATACCGACAACAATGTGGATGAACCACTTTTTATTCTGTATTTTGAAAAAGCATCCGGAACCAAAGATGGCGACGAATAACAACAAATAAATAATGTCGGGCCGGCTCTGACGCGATCGATAAAATTCCCACCCTACTGCGCAAACTCAATAAGCCCGCGCCATCGCCAATAGCGGGGACACTTTTTGTATTTTGGAACGTTCGTATTGGCAATATAATGGTTATATATATATATATATATATGTGGAAATGCCTCGACGAGACTTAATAATAATTGCATTTTTTATTTGATTTTAATCTGAAATTCTTCACTTTTTACGTAATTCTAGCAACACTGTGAGCTTTTGCGATGTTGCCGACCTTGGCACTGAATGCTACGGATACGGAAATACATAATAGTATACTTCCGACACACCAAATAATGATAATAGGTTATAATATACGAACTAATATGGGAACTCAATCTGTTCAATTTCATTGCCTCCCTTTGTTATTACAGTTTCAAAATGTTATGAGGTTTATTACGAACAAATAATTTACTACTGCGTTGTTTTGTAAAAGTTACAATTTTTTTAACATTAAAAAATAATAGCTGTCAAGATAAATTTGCACGATATGTTTTTATAGTATTATGTTTCTGATATTTTAATGGTTAGAATACCTGCTCAATTATTACCCATAGATATATAGATATTTAATATACAAATATTAATTTTGCTTTAAATTAGCATACCTTCCGTAATAATCAAGAAATTGTGGATTAAGAAAAAAGAATAGATAGAGAAATTAAATACTGGAACAATGTATTTGTTCGATATTAATGCAGTGTAATAGAATTATTGAGGAAAATAGCATATACTACACACTGTAGTACATGCTGTCTCCAACTTTCGAGCAGATAGAGAAATTAATACTGGAACAATGTATTAGTTCGACAGTAATACAGTGTAATAGTTACTACTACGATGTTAAAAATATCTATCCTAGTATCCCGCTCTTGGAGGTAGTCGATTTAATCAACATCCTACTAGTGTGGGTGAAAAAACCTTTGTATTTTTAGCATATCTCTCTTTTAAAGAATCACTTTTGCAACTACCTGATTATCAAACTTTGATAAATAACATAACTCTTAGGCTATACCGGGCAATGCACCATTAAGTTGAACATAGGAAATCTCATGTTATTTTTTAGGTGACTGGATATTGGTTCATAGAAAAACTGCATAATAACGATAAAACAGTCTAAAAGCTATGTTATTAAATCATATGTAAACATGTAGAAGGTGTTTCTTAACTAAAACTATAACTAACATTAAATAATAAAATATATTTTCAATAATAATTTTAAAATATTACCTATCCATAACAAAGTCCATAAACTAAACAAACCTTATAAAGCCGTTTGAAATTATTAAACTAAAAAAAAGAAATTACCGACCTATTGTTAAATAATCACCTGGACTTTAATAATACTTCCATATCTCCATCATTAAAATTTGAAATATTCGAATTTTCCAATCATTTAAATAATTAATAAGTAAGCTGATTCTTTGTTGAAATAGTTTAAGAGCTTTTGTAATGCACTATTGTGTATTGTGTAATGTAGCTTTTGTATGTAATTACTCAGTATCTTAAGAAGGTAACGTGTTACCGAAACAGCTGTGTTGCGTTGTTGTGGCAATAAAAGTAAAAATCTCAAAACGTAACGTATTATTTAACAATTCAGTCAATTTATTAAATAATATTTCTATTCTGTAAACAAACATACACTGCTACAAGCTTACATAGTCTTAAGATTGTGATATCTAGTTGACGTACCTGATATGTTTACATTCATAGTAAGTGGATTCCGTAGTAACTCTAAACGAGTTTTCCCCCCAAGCGTTTATTTCTGTTTTAGGAAAAAATATTCAAGGAAATAAAACGTTGTAACGCAACTAACATTGAAGGCAAGTGTCTATTTTTTTTGTTTCGGAAAATTTTTAGATATACTTGTATTTACTATTCCATCTTTTGTTTTTTCATAAAAAGAGCAAACTCCGCTTTTCAGTGCTAAAAAATTAAGTCTAGACACCGATAACGTTCGGTCTCTTTCTTTCAATTATCGTTATTTTGTGGGCATAATGTTTATTTAAGTCCCAATGAGCTTTTACAGTCCATTACAGGGAATATTAATAACATAGAATATAAATAATAATTATTAAATTGTAAATTAATCAATATAAAAAATTTTTTTTAAATTATTATAAATTGTTGTTTTTATTAATTAATTTGTATATTTTCCAGAAAAAATTTCTGTGCATTTTTTTTAAATATTTTTAAATTAAACATTGTTTTCAATATTTTAGGTAACGTATTATAAATATCTATTCCATCAATTAAAATTGACTTCATCGCTATGCAATTTTTAATTTGATTTTTTTGTAAATTGTCAATATTTCTGGTATTATGATTGTGTATTATATTTGATTTCGTTCCTATTAAAAATTATTGGTGAAATATTGCTCCCAATTGCACATCAAGGAAACGTGAAAGGTGACTTTTGAAAGTTTGTAGCCATGAAAGTATAATTTTCAAATCTTTACTAATAACAGTTTGAATATTGGAAAAAGACTCGCCAAAATATAAAATTTCAGTATAATACGCAAACAATTTGACATTATCTTTCAGATTTAACTTATAATATATAAGGAATAAAGTAGGTCCTAAAACTCCTTGAGGAACACCGCAAGTAATATTTTGTTGAGAACTTGAGCAATTATCATTATAAACGTACTGCTTTCTGTTATATAAATAATTTTTAAAACAATTGTAAATATTTCCTCTAATGCCAATATTGAGAAGACTTTGTAATAATATTTCGTGATTCACAATATCGAATGCTTTTAGCAAGTCTAAAGATAATAAGCAACATTTTTGATTACTATCTAAAGTTAATTGAATGACAGTAATAATATCAATAGCAGATATTTCTGTATCTTTAGATGTACGAAATCCATATTGACCACTAAATAACATATTTTGATTTTCTAAAAAATTTATCAATTTCTTAGTCATTATTTTTTTCAAAATTTTAGATAGAACAGGTAAAACAGAAAGAATGCTTTAACGTCCTTGTTTAAATTAAATATTTTTTAGGAATTATCAAACATTCTTTGTCTAACACTGTATATTAGTGCATGTGTGTTAAGGACAACCAGGTGGATAAAGGACAACAACCTGGCTTCCAAAAATAACTCGATGTAATGAGCTTTAATAATATATGGTTGACAAAAGTCCATTAAAGATTAAAGATGGATGGATAAAACTGAAAGAACTTCCTTTAATTCCTTTAGTTCGTAGTATAACTATTTATTTGGTTCATATATAATTACTTATGTTTGTTCGGGTTTGTGGAAATATTATAATATATTTTAATAATTTTATAACTATGTATAATAAAAAAATAATAATTACTTCTAAAAATGCAAAAAATAAACACAAGAACATTAGCTAGATCTCTTAAGTGAATGGCATTATCTGACACAAATATTTTTAAACTAATTACTTTTTAAACGTCCTATAATAGTTTTTTTAAAGTTATAAATAACAAAAATAAACTATTTTACAGCAAAAATATTTTAATGTTATGAAAATAGTCCATTTTCTGTGATTGTACTGTGGAGATTGTGGTATAAATAAACTCACATTCAAACAACTACTATCAGGTTAATGGAAGCAAAATTACTTTTAACTTTTTAATCGCATTGTACGTATGGCATCCATATGCGATTTTCTCTGATCCTTTCTAATGGACGTCAAAATGCTATACTTCATTGAAACCATAAAAAAATTAACAAAAATAAATAGAACTAAAATACGATGTGAGATGATCATGCTACGAGCGGCTTCTAAGAACTAACATAAAATAAAAATATTTCTTTAGTTTCCCAAAAAATCTTGCTAAAGATTTCTCTGTTCAGAAGGAAGCCGACTTTTACTGCTTCTTTCATTAGGCCTTTATAGACGGTGTCTTTGATCAGTTGCTGTATATATTATTCCCTTATATACTTATTTTTTATTTTGCCAAAATATTCCCTGAAGTTGGCTTAAACAATATTTTTTTTCTTTACGTATTCTTCAGCATTGACTCATGTTAAAGTATTACTAGCATTTCAATTATTATTTCAAATCTCTACTTTGATGTTGGCCTAATTTGAACTCAGACAGCCGTACCCTGCAGGCGGTAATTTTCTATCGCATTTCCAACATAAACGCACCCTCACAGCATGCAGCGTCGTCATGGGCTCCTTAAGGTTTTCTTCTTGTCTACACTAAAGCATATGTTACTAAGAAAGACCGAAATCTGACGAATTCTCGGAACATTATCTGAGTTCTTTGGTGTGTGTCACAAATAATTGCCTAATATCATTATTTCTCACTTACATCGGCGAATGTCGACATTCGCATGCACTAATGGTGAATGTTGAAAAGAGACAATTTTTTATTAAATAAAAATAAACCTGAACAATTAATTGTCTTCTCGTTTACTCCCAATTAAGGCATGTAACTTTTCAAAAAAATAATCACGGTTCACTGCGGTAGTAGGGATAATGGCTTAAAATGACACAGTTTTGATAAAATTTGTCGTACTTTTCTAGAAATTTGGCGATTTGGTGATTAAATACATTAGAGTATTCCTTGATCATTCTAATTTAATAGTAAAGGTAATACGGTAAATATTTAAAAATTTTAAAAAAGTTTCCTCTATTATAAACAAATGCAATGGCATGCTTTGTTATTATTTTAGGCATGTAGGTACTAGGATTCAATTTTATATTGACTTAGGGTAAAATGACATAGCATATCACAGAAATAAAAAACAGATCGTAATATATAAGAATGTATGAAAGTTGAAAAGCACTTAAAAATTATTTATTAATTTGTACATTATTAGCAACATAGTTCATAAATATTTTTTGTGTTGTTGGTGCAATACCTGCGCATTCTGCACGTGACCATTTTTTGCAGTGTTGACATCGAAATCAAACATCACATGGTTTTGTATGTGAGAAGAGTTCATAGCAATAGATGCATGCATAGTCATCGTCACATTCCATATTGGAATAGGGATCTTCTACATCGCTTATTCTTGGGTGTCCTCTTGTATTTCTGTTTCCATTAATTTTTTGTTACCTTTTGGCGGTGTTTGGAATCAATACTGATATGCTCTGCCTCTTTCGATTTTGCATCCTTGAGATCTTGATGCCTATATTTATTACCCTGAAATGACATAGTATGCTATTTTAGACCACTTCCAGTATGAAATTCTATCCATATCATCATATTTGAAAGAAACGGAAAGTACATATTTCTTAAAATCAGAATTAGAAGTTTAGTAAAATATAGCCAAAATGTTAAAATTTGTCGTTTTCGAAACTCACCGGAGCTCATCTGTGTTTATCGACAAACACCGGCGCAAGTCCGATTTAAAATAAAATTAACTGACATTTGGTTCTTCACTAAGGTGTATCGACATTCACTTATTTTGGTCATTCACAGTAACATATATACTACGCGGGAACATTTAAGGCGCCCTCTGCATTTCTTGAGATTTATGCATGTCCAAACAGACTTTCCCGTCATCTTGTCTGTCTCTAGACTATAATATATATTCTAAACGAGTATCTTTTATAGTTATCTAAGCAGAAATTCCTACTTCGTTGATCTTATTAAAATTCGCAAATATATTAGTATTATGAATGAATATCAATATTGTGTTTTTTCTATTTTTTCTCAAATTTGGCACGTATTTTTAAAGTCTGTCAACGGCGTAAATTTGCCATTCGTGGCGCGGTGCTTGGTGGGATAGTGTTTTCGAAAATATTTCTCTTAATCGAAGCGAAGCCAAACGAAAAAAAAATCTAATATGGCGGATCTGAACCTGCTATATAAATAAATTTATAAAGAAATTTTAGGCACCGTTATTAATTAAATTAAAACTAGAATTTCGGAGATCAGAGAATTAAATTTTTTCGATACAAAAAATAATTTTTAATCCTATTCAAAATTATTTAACTTAAAAACCCATTAATTCCGTCTCAGCCGAGAGAAGCTTTTTGATTCAAAATGAATCAAAATTTATGCGGGAAATACGAAATACAACTGGCCAGGATACTCAGGACAGACTTTCCAATATGTAATTTCAATTAATAATGATCTCGTAGAATTAGCAAAGAATGGACTATTTTAGGATGAAATTATTGATTATTTTGCATTGCAACCGTAGCTACTAATCAATGTTTTTTAAAATAAATATGGAGTTAATTGTTGGTTTGTTCTCCGATGTTCCTTTTTGTATATAGGTCGCAAAACCGGCATCGTTATAAAAGTCCTGAAAAATCTCCAGAAATTCAGATTGTCTTTGGAAAACTCTCATCGAAAAAAAAATTACTTTTGTTCGTCTTTTGTGACTTAAGTAAAACTGCCACGCTATTTAAATTTAGTATAACAAGAATTCGTCAAAATTTCTGTCAAGTTATCAGAATTCACACCTTACCGCATGGATTTTTCTATAAATTATTAAATTTAGGTGTGTATTTTGGGCGTGATCCGCAAGAAAATTCACCTGCGGCGGCTTCGACTGCTGCGGGCTGTTCTCCCCTTTTTGCTACCATTGGCGTTTGGTTTTTAAATTTATAAAATTAGTAATTTTATCATCGCCACTCAGGCAGTAGGTAGCGCTTAAATATTAAAATCAAGCGGAAAATATTCTTCAAAAAATTCTTTAACAATATAGACAACCAATACCACGAAAAAAAGTCCAATAATTTTTCCATGTTACCATATAATTTGGGACATAATGTCCCAATAGGTAACGGGTTATGGTCAAACGTTGCCGGTGACAAAAAAGAGGAGTTTTATATCAAGTTATTCGGCAACCGCTTTGCCGTAAATATTACATTAAACATGCTCCTACCGGTAATAGCTGAAAAGCTACATGCCTCGTGTGGTAAACCGTTACGGTTCGATTAGTTCCATTGAAATAATAATGAATACACCATTGCGGTATTTATTATTCAATGCAGTCAGAATTAAAAAAATATATATTATCTAATTAAAACTGGTTATGGAGTGTTTAAAATACTCTTAGGCGGACACCTATGGGACCGTCTAAATATGTCCGCCCATGGGAAATTTGTTATTAGGTAATATGTAAGTTCAAAATTATTACTATGTATATGTACAAATAAACATAACATAACAAAAATACACTAGTTTTAGTTAGGATGTAATACTAAAAAATCTAATAACGTAGTTTGACGTGTTAAATAAGAAAATAATAAAACCTTTTTTATATTTTTATATCTATTGGAATTTGATCACAGAATCAACTTTAACTATACTAGATGTTATGGTCTAGACACAGAGAAAATTCACTATTGTAGAATCATTTTTCTTCGTGATCGATATAAAACTGCACGAACCTATGAACAAACCCGACAAACCTGACATGAACTTATTTTTCCTCTTTCTATATGTCAATATTCCACATGAACTGTCTTCATAGAGTTTTTTTTTATTGCGATTATTTCCATAACCTGTCAAATTTACTGTTTCGACTAATCAAATTGTTTCATTTATACCAATTACACGTTTATTATTTTGATAAAATTTTGATCTTCCTTATAAGTGATAAATCTCAGTCTCATTGGTCCACATTTTTAAAAAGGGTTTCTAAGTAGGCCGAGTACTAGAGAATAAGCTGTATTTTGTTATTTACCGACATTGTTGACATGTTGTATTTTGAAATTTTCGTCAAGGAGTTTGAAGTCTAGAGTAGAGAACAACAGCTAGTATCGATATCGATGAATGTCGATATTGTATATTTAAAAGTATTTCTCGAATTAGTATAATATTTAATTTAGGTTCTGTAAATAATCTTATCAAATATAACTTGAGCTTCATTTTAAATATGGATTAAATTTTTCATTGTTACACTCAAAGTTGTTTTCTCAGTAATTTTTCTGAACATCAAAACTTTTATCGTTGAAAAAAAACGAGCACTAGTTATATTCCCTTGGATAAACTACATATTTGAATATGTAATTGTTGTCACTTTAACATTGATAAAAAGAGGTGCATCCTTTTTTTCCTAAAAATTAGGGGGTAAAAATGTCCCCAGCTCAAAATTAAGTAGCCTTTCTTTTCCGTTGCCCAGCAACGTAACATATTGTCACAATCAATTATGATGTTGTCAAGCACTTTCTCAGTGATTGAACCGTTGATTTGCGATTTAATTATTAAAAGTTAACTTGCGTTAGGCAATAAATATAATATTATTTTTTAGTATCTACAAATGAATTCATGAATTTATTTTGCTAAAAACCACACAATCTTTTTTTAAGATCGGATAAACTTTTATCTTATAAACTCAAACTGGATGGTTTGTAACAATTTAAACTAGAGCAAGTGATACTAGATGTTGTTGTTGTTAAATTTTGATCTCGTTAAATTTTTAAGCAATCTAGTATTCGTAAAATCATGCGAAAAAACTATGATCACGTTAGAGGTTGGCTGGCTGTTTTCATTTAAATTTCATTCATTTAAATAAAAATCATAGTTTCAAGTGAATTCATAAATAAATTAGCATTACTAAATACCATTTTTAATATTTAAAGTTATACTTTTCCTATTCGGTATTTACTCCAACTCTACATATTTTTGATTTCTATTGTCAAAATAGATTTATTTTATAAGGTTAAATAAAACAAAAACTACAAACTGAGAATTTGTGCAACTCTGTGCTTACTTCAATTTACTTAATCGATTTACATTTATTAAATACCCAAATACTTGAGTTTATGACCAACATAGACCTTTTTAAAAAAATTGAAGAGAGTTGAAAAATAATATATATGGTGTTGGAAAAAGGTCAGTACCCTGTAATAACTCCGGTGTAACGCATTGCAGCGGAAAATGTCTGGGGAAAAAGTTATTTGGTTTTGAAGAAGGAATAGTTTGTAATTTAAACCCAACCCAGGGCACGGGTGGGGGTAAGTTAAGATTTTCAAATGGAACTCCATATTTTTTATTGATGTATCGTGTTCTCCGACCACAAATAAACATCTTTTGTCCGAAAAAAATTTTTATTCGTGCCCATCCTTCACCAGTAATCACCATGAGAAAGACAAACTGATTTTGTCACGGTTCTGAAACCGTGCGAAAATCAAGTTTTATGCCGGAATTACTCTTTTTCTCTGTCTTGTACTAAAAAATGCCCGTGGAAAAAGTTGTTTATATGCCATAGGCATTTTTTAGTACAAGACAGGTAAAAAGAGTATAGAACGCCAATAAAAAATATGGGGTTCCATTTGAAAATATTAACTTACCCCCACCCGCGCCGGGGTGTTGAGGGGGGTGGAGGTGGTTTATATTGCAAACTATTCCTCCTTCAAAACCAAACAACTTTTTCCCTAGACATTTTCCGCTGCAATGCAATGCGATGCTCATTTTTTGAAAATCATCTTTGCCTTTGCCAGTTAAAAAAACTCGCGGGACATATGCACATGAGCAGATATTATTTCATTTTTAAAGCAGAAACTAATAGCCAGGTCAAAACTAATTAGAGATGATATTTTCCCTATGATGCGGACTTAGTACACACAGTGACACTGTAGGTATAACTAAGTATAAGATATGTTTTAAAAGTAGGCATTGAATTTCTAATGTGATGCTAAGGCAACAATAAAAAAAAGTGCGGCAATTCATCTCCTAGGCTAACAAAGTCAAAATTATATAACAAACCCGACAATATATTTTATCGACTGTTCTTTATTAATATAAATAGTACACGTTGACTTCATACCTCCATGGTTAACTTGCTATAAAAAGTAAACCTATAAACCACTTCGCTCGCATGTACCAAAATTTCAGTCACGCAATTTGTTTTATTTTTAGCTCTCATCTTCTTCTGCTTCTTCTTTTGCTTTCGTGAGCTAATTTTAGAAAAAGCGCTTTTAATGGTAATAAATAAAGAAGAGCATAAAATATTATCTGAACAGGTTTGTTAATCATTTATGGCTCAATGGGTATCTACATCTCTTTAACCATCGATAAATAAAACCAACTTTCTTGAGTATGATATCTACTTCATGTTTCTTTTAAACTCTTTGTGCCATAGCAGGAAAGAGATTATTTAATCAATAATTGTAAGAACCAACGGAAAGTAACGGACCCCAAAATGCAGAAAGAAATGATCACACACAAAGCAAATCAAACATAACTGGATTCACGTGTAAAATTTTATCAGAGATCATTTTCCTTCTTTACTACATAATTTTCCAAAAATAATGCATATTATTACTTATTTTATGAGTTATAGACTTATCTTGCACTGGACTTGAACCATTGTCTTTATTTATTTATAATGATGAATGAATTTCATTCATCGGTCAAAATTAATATTTTACAATAGTATATTATACAGGGTTGCCCAGAAGTCCGGAATAAAATTAATATAGCCATAACCTGTAACTTCTGGGAAAAATGCTCGGACACGTCAATTTAATTTTATATATGCTTACAATTTAATGTCATTCGTTTGTTTTTTATAGACAATTGACAAAGATATGACGACATCGATCTTTTTTTTAAATAGAAACATACAGCTTGTGATACATCATTTGAAATCTAATATCTCGTACAGTATGCTCATAAATTTTAGCGCGATTCTGTCAAGCTATTTCAAAATGGTGACTGTTATTTTTAAAAAATCTCTATTTAAATAAGCGGAAATGATATCATTGATGGTTTTTTTTTACCTTTCAAGGTAAGAAATCTTCATTGTTTCACGTTCTGACATTTTGTGACTTAACAATAGTTATAATTTATCATTTCCGCTTACTTAAATAGACATTTTTAAAAAACTTTTAACAGTCGCCATTTTGAAATAGCTTGACAGAATCGCGTTGAATTTATGAGCGTACGAGATATTAGCTTTTTCTATTTCTATTTAAAAAAAGATCGATGTCGTCATATCTTTGACAAAAGTCTATAAAAAAACAAACGAATAACGTCAAAATGTGAGTAAAACAAAATTGACGTGTCCGAGCGTTTTCCCCAAAAGTTACAGGTTAAGGCTATATTAATTTTATTCTGGACTTCTGGGCCACCCAGTATAATTTATTGTTTGTTTTTTAAAAATTATTTGCCAAACTTTGGAATTTTAAAACACCCTAGGCTAAATTTTATTTTTACCTGTTTGTGTTTAGCATTGGTAACTTTTGCAAAAAAACCTATTTATCTCAAAAACCGCCAGATTTATCGTAATAAATTAAGAGCCCCTTGTTTAAACGGGAAAGAGTATTCAAAAAATCAGTTTTCAGCTCTGTTAAATGACACCGGTCAAAAATTTGGCCCAACAAGTGTGATGGCAAATCCGTTCCTGACATCCCGGACGATGCAGAACATCTGCTGTAGGATGGTTTAATGGTTCTTTATACTTCTATAAAATATTAAGATTTCATTAAATTATACCTGTCGGTTCAAAAGTTGGAGCCAAAAAAGTAAATCGAAGGGTATCCCTTTGGGGTTCTGTATCACCCGTTAGGAGGCACTGTAGGAATTTTGTTTCCTATGATAAATTAGGTTTATTTTGACCTCCTCTATATGTATATCCCCGAGAGATTAGGAAGTACTTACCGGACATCATGTATAATACTATAGGGGCTTAGGGGTCGATATTTGAATGTTACCTTAAGTTACACCTTATCTAAGGTAGCTTAAACGTTAAGGTAAACCTTAAAAAACTGTGTTTTAAATTAATTTGAAGGTCAATTGATGCGGTAAGTGGGAGATTACCTTGTCCCTTAAGATATATTACTTTAGATGAGAGTTAAAAAATACTTTAATACCCTGTCAAACTTGTGTTAAGGATGACTTATGTCATTCATTACCTTAAGGTGACTTTGAAATATCGGCCGTTAAAAACATGTTTTAAATTAATCTAAGGGCCAGTTGATGTGTTAAGTCTAAGATTACGAGGTCTTTAAAGATCTATTCCTTTAGATTATAGTTAAAAAGAAGGGCCGACATTTCATAAACATCCTTAACACACGTTTGTCAGTATATTAAAGTTCTCTTTAACACTCTCATCTACAGGAATAGATCTTTAAGGACTTGGTAATCGTTCACTTAATGCGTCAAATGACCCTCTAATTAATTTAAAACATAGTTGTTTTAAGGTTTATCATAACGTTAAGGCTACGTTAGCTAAGGCCTAACTTAAGGTAATATTCAAATATCTGCCATTAGATCCATAATCGCGGTAGACACAAACATAAGCAACTCACTATCAAGCGGGTAGATGTTACCTTAACAATTTTAGTGCTTTATGTTCTCGCCACCACGGCCGCGTTAGTATATCTGACCTTTAATATATAATCCTATAATCTTGACCCAAAATATTATTTCTGAATCTTTTTTTAGAGAAGCAACTAAGTAGTTAATAAATAATAATGATTTTTCCATTAACATCATATATTTAGTTGGGGGCAGAACAATCGATACCCACGTTACAGAAATATTGATTTTGAAAATAATATTTCTCTTTTCGGTACTCTTAAATATAGAGAATATAGAGCTTGCTAATTATCATTTAGTTATTTCGGGCTACTGAAAGTAGAGGTGTATTCTTTATTTATTTGTATGTTTTTGTTAAAAGTGGATTCAAGTGAGGTAGGACTTCTTCTTTACTTAAAATGTGGAAGATATGAATGTTTTTTATTAATATATTTAGTTATTCTTCCTTCTGAAACTTTTAGAATAAAAATGACGAAAAATCATTATTACTTGGGGCTAACAAGCTGAGGACAAATTAACTTAATATTAAATAAATGTTCTTACATATTCCTTACTTTAATAAAATTAAAATTTTGAGATAGGTACTAAAAAAAATCTTCTTAAATTTTCTTCAGATCCTCTAAAAATAAGATTTGTCAGAAATTCATCCTCTATAGTATAAAGAGCTATCAAACATGAACAAAGCGTAACAATTGCTAAGATTCCATTACTCCCATTTTAATTAGACATCTTGTATGTTACAGTAAAAGTGAGAAGTTAGTAAATGTTAATAGTTACTACTGTTATTAATTACTTGAAAAACTACACATTCTCTGATTTGAGAACACCCCACCATGAATGCTTAATAACCATATTTGAACCACAATTTTACTAATAGCGGGAGCACAGTATTAAATAGTAGCATAAAAATATACGAAATTTCAATGTTTGTTTTGAATAATCTTAAATGTGTATACACCTGTGCTAAAACAATAACTCGTTATTTTACTTTTTGATATTCCTTAAAACGTTAAACTTTGTGGTTCTTTCTTATCGTTTTCAAATTTTGGTTTAATTCTGGTTTCGTATACTATGTTTCTAGCAATTATTTGCTAATAAATAAATTAAAGGAAACAACTGCAATTAATTAAGATGGCCGTATCAGAGTAAAAGCTAAATATTGAGGAGAATCAATCATCTTGAAGGTTTTATTATTTTGTTTCACACACTTCAACAGCGTACAGGCAACAACGTTTAGTGATATTTTTTAGTGAGTGTTGCTTTCACTAGCGTTTTATAATAATAATACAAGTAAGAGTAGACAAATTTCGTTAGAATGCGACATTCACTGATACAGTGAGTAATTGTTAGCATTGACTAATAATTGTTTATATTCGTTAGATTTCCTACATATACTACATTGAATACATACGTGAAACAATTTCAAAATTAGAAAGATTTAAAAGGTTTGAAAAGCCATCTTAATAAAATTTATCAAAAAGTCAAAAAGTTTTATATAAAATCACCGGAAACTTTCTAACGAAACATTATTAAGGTTGAGTGCATTAAGAATAAAAAAGAGAGGATATACAGGGTGTTCCTTAATGACTTGCTAATATTTCAGGGTATGTTTCCTCAGGTAATTTTATAAAGAAAAGTTCATATGAACATATATCCGCAACGGCTTAAATTCTTTGCTACAGGGTGTTGAATTTTTATTTTTTAAATGATTATTATCTAATATCTACGAAAGTCCTTTAGATATTATTTTTAATTTTGGTATGTGTTAATAGGATATATAACCACAAATTTTAGTTAGAAAAGTTATTCAATTGTTCTACCAGTGGCGTCCCTGCCAATATGTCCTCTGATATTTTTTACAAAAAAGATAGTACGCCACTGACATTTTTCCATATGGAGATTTTTTCTGATTAGCCTGGTCAAATCTACATGAAAAGTTTTTCTCGTGTCGTCTTGATTAAAACCACTAAATTCATATTGAAACTCATTATTATTAACATTGATAAAATATTAATGATAAATTTTGTTTTATAAAAATTTCAATATTTGAACGAGTGGGCAATTCGATGCGAAGACGGGCGGAAACATGCCTTTTAAGTGAAGGTGGCCATTTCCAACAATTTTTATGAAACAAAATTTATCATTAATATTTTATCAATGTTAATAATAATGAGTTTCAATAGAAATTTAGTGGTTTTAATCAAGACGAGACGAGAAAAACTCAAGAAACCATTTTCATGTAGATTTGACCAGGCTAATCAGAAAAATATCCATATGGAAAAATGTCAATGGCGTACTATCTTTTTTGTAAAAAATATCAGAGGACATATTGGCAGGGTAGACTGGTAGAACAATTGAATAACTTTTCTAACTAAAATTTGTGGTTATATATCCTATTAACACATACCAAAATTAAAAATAATATCTGAAGTACTTTCGGAGATATTAGAAAATAACCATTTAAAAAATAAAAATTCAACACCCTGTAGCAAAGAATTTAAGCCGTTGCGGACATATATTTTCTTTATAAAATGACCTAAGGAATCACACCCTGAAATATTAGCACGTCATTAAGGAATATTGGCTTCTATCCCGCTTGGATTATAAATTATATATTTTCATTTATTTGTGATAAACTGTTTTTAATGGAAATATTAGTACGTTGGCACATGTAAAATTATGAAAAATATAGTGGTTCAATTAATATAATATTGAAACTGGAGTTTACAATAAACGTAATTAATGTATTTTTAGATATGGTTATACATAATTTATTTGTAGTATTGTAAAAAATGTGCAAAAGGTAAAAACAGTTTAATGGGATATTTATTTCGAATAAGAAATTTATTTTATCTAATTTCATTCATGCAAACCTGTATTTACTATAATTTCGTATTTGGGTCTTTCTTTTACAAATCGCACACTTTTTAACCTTGACATTTTAGAATCGTTCGAAATTTTTTTTACATTTTATATACATGCAATTAGCTGACACGTATTTCAGGAGTCTGAAAATATTTTTTTCGAAAATATCAAATGAAAAAATTTATTTTTGATAATTTGCTGGTTTTTATCCAATCTTCTCATACTTGAAATTGAATATCTTCAGTTGTACTGGTCATATCAATGTTCGTCCTTCTTATATAACACTTTGTTGTGTTATCTTTCAAAGTGTACTAAAAAAATCATGTTGACCAAGTGAAAAACAATAACAATTTAATTGCTTACATAGTTTTAACATGCCCCAAATTTAAATTAATTTTAAAAAATAACGTTTTGTTCTTTATCCTGTTCTCGGCAAACCCATTTTACGAAAAAGTGGCACCTCGAGCAGATCGGTAGTTATTAAATATTTTCGATCGCAAGCGCGACGGGTCGAGTTATCTACAAATTGAGCTCGGCGCAGTGTGAATCATTAATATTTCCATATTTTTCATCGTTCGAAAAAGTAGTTCTGCCACCCTTCGACTAGTCTCGCGCTTCGCCCATTGCGCACTGAGTGACTTTCGATCGAAAATATTTAATAACTACCATTCTAACAGAAGGGGCCACTTTTTCGTAAAATGGGTTTTGCAGATAAGAGGATAAAAAACAAAAACATTTATTCACAATAACATTTTTTTAATACACTTCATAAGAATAACAAATTGTTAAATAAAAAAAGAGCGACATTGATACGATCAGAACAATTGTAGATAGTAAATTTCAAGTAAAAGAAGATCGGAGAAAATCCAGCAAATTATCAAAAATTCATGTGTCGATACAGTGAAACCTCTCATAACGGACACCTCTGATAAGCGGACATCACTGCGGACATTTTTTCATAGTCCGGAACTAGGTATATGAAATTCCATGAAAATCAACCTCTTTTGGACGGACGCAGACAGGCTGTTTTCATACAAAGAGTGCGAAAACTCTCCTTTAAACGGACAAAAACTATTTTAAAGTATTTGGGAGACGAATAAGTACGGCGCAAAAACTCTCTGAAGACAAACCGGCAACAAAACGCATATGCGTGGCAGCGCGAAAGGACTTCGCCGAATGAAAGTATGTGTGATTCCCCGAAAGCAGTTCGCCGTTTATTTGTGAGTTGTAAGGTTAAAATCGTAAACATTGAAAAACGTCGCGTTTTGAGAAAGAGAAAATTGATGTTGTGGAAGTCGTAGGTAGATGTTTTTAGTACTACATCCTATCTAAAACTAGAGTTAATAGGTAATATATAAATGCAAAATTATTACTATCTATATGTATGTACAAATAAACATTTATTAAACATAACAAAATACAACTTTTATAAGTTAAAATTATAAATAAACTTTTCGGACGATTCTAAAATGTCAAGGATAAAAAGTGTGCGATTTGTAAAGGAATGACCCATATTAATTCAATTTACAAAACGTTTCAAAAGTCATTATATTCTATTAACCTTGAGAATTTTCTTTGATAATTTCCTTAGAAAGTCTAGTTAATTAGGTTTTATCTGCAGACGTAGCTCAGACAACAAATTTCTGTATTTAATAATAAACAATTGTTAGTGATAGTTGTGTATATACACAGTTTACACTAAGTAAACATATTTTACACATTTTACAATTAACACCTAATGCCTAACATCTACATTACATACGAAATGATTTACGAGACATATTGTTATAAATTAATTTTAATTTTTAAAGGATTGTCGTAAAAATCACATGTTTTTTAAAATAAAGTCTTAAATACACAGCTAATCAAACATTACCCCAATCTCTTTGTACACAACCTCGTGACATTAAACTTCAACCCTGACCTTGCTGTCCTAATTTATACCGGTAAATGTTATCTGACGAAAATTGGAGAATTTATATCGTAAGAATAGAAATTATTTACGATTTTATTGACAAGCCTGTGTGCTATAATATTAAAAATTCTTATTCCTGTTTCTAAGGTACGTTTTCATTTTATGATTAGAGAAACACCTGAAATCAGTAATTTAAGACTCGGTTCACACATCTATACCGGGTGTCAACGAGATTACTAGCAAAGCAGTAATATCCTTTTGAAAAAGTTATCGATTTCATATTTTGAGAATTGTTGTGATTAGGTAGGATGAATATTTTGATTGTTCGGATAAATGAAAGTCGTTTCTCGTTTACCGGAAGCGTTATCATCTTCGTTATTTTTAATGAAACACCCTATATTTTTTAAATTTCCAATCTACATTAGATCCTAAATATAAAACATGTATTACTTCCTATACTTGTCTCTGATAGCGGTCGAGAAATTAGCGATTGAATATGTTAAATTTATCAAAAATTATAACATTGTTACAGAAAACAAATGAATGTAGGAAAAACATGGTGTGGTTATTTAAGTTTATTTCTGTGGTACTATCTACTAATATCACTAAAATTTCACTTCCGGTTTAACCAAAAGTGCTACGAAAATTGACTTTCATTCTCAATAAAACGATCTGCATTCCAAAGAGGAAAAATAACGAAACAATATTAGGCTCTTCAATTTCTAATATATGGTGGCAATGACAACTTCCGGGTTAACCGGAAGTGCTACAAGAATTGCCTTTCATTCTCAAATTACTTTAATAATTTTGTTCTTGCGTCTTTTCGATTTTTTCACAACATATCAATTTGATAAAACGGCTAAAAAATACCATTTTGATTAATATTAGGAAATAGAAAGTAATTTGATAAAATTAAACACAAAATCGTCAGTATTAACCAACTGTAAAGAAAACCTCTTACAAAGTATGCAAAAATAATTCACTTCCGCACTTCCAAAACCGGAAGTGAACTTTTAGTGAGTGAATTTAACATATTCAATCGCCATTTTCACGACAACTGTCGGAGATAGGTATAAGAAGTAATTCATGTTTTATATTTAGAATTTAATCCAGAGTATAATTCTTTTTTATATACAGGGTGTTTCATTAAGAATAACGAAGATGATAGCGCTCCTGGTTAAAACAGAAACGTCTGTCATTTGTTCGAACAAAATATATTTGTTCACATGGTTTATTTTCATATCT
The DNA here is from genome assembly GCA_963991005.1 of Barypeithes pellucidus. Lineage (NCBI taxonomy): Eukaryota > Metazoa > Arthropoda > Insecta > Coleoptera > Curculionidae > Barypeithes > Barypeithes pellucidus. Next base: position 33,695,085 of record OZ022562.1, read on the forward strand.
GTCAAAAAACGAATAACCGCAGTTTCCATCCAACCATCACCTGATGTAGATGTGTTACTTAATGATATTTACTTATTTTAATGGGTAATTCCTGGACCAATTTTGATTAGAAAATTAAATTTTACAAATTTTGATTTTTATGAAATCAAGCAGGCGTTGACCAAGGCATTTTTATTTTCTGTCTAGGTAAAGTGCCCCTTGTTCAAAAAATATCAAATTATTAAGAGAAGTTGCTCAGAATTCAAAATCATGCAAGTGTGCCGAGTTTAATAACCATCAACATACATTGGTTTTTTTAAATTTATGCAATGTTTTCCTAATTAGAAATTTCTAATTTCTTCAATTTTCTCATCGTTTGCCATATTAGCCTAGGAAATCAAATTTGGTCATCAAATGTTATTGCTAAAATAATCCTTTCTAATAAATATATTCAATACCATGAACAATTTTATTTCTATTTAAGGTTTTAAAAAAAATGCAATAAAACGTATATCTGATTGATATTAAATTCGCTTACAGATTATGAATTCTGAGCAACGTTTCTTAATGAAATTTTTCGATATTTTTCAAAGAAGAAACACCTAGATAGAAAATAAAAATAATGCTCCGTCAAGGCCTGCTTGATTTCATAAAAATCAAAAATGTAAAATTTTAGTATTTATTCAAATTTCAAATCGAAAATTTGTTGTCATTTATCCTGGAACATACTATATATTATATACACCTAATAAATATATCATAAAACGCTTGCGATATACAGGGTATTAAAGTTTTTATGTTTTTTTAAAATTTGTATATAAACTCAAAACCCGTTCATAAAAATTCTTGATTCTTGCTTAATAAAGATTTCCAGAAAACATTATAACAAAAAGGGATGCATAATTATTATTATCACGTCATTTTCTTCCAAACGGTAAGTTTATAAGGAATGATCATAGTGACCTTTGTTGTAAATTGAATGTTAAATTAATAATAAAATAATTTTTAAGTGGTGTAATATATTTTTTGGCTAAAATTGTATTGAGGCATATCTGTACTACGCCATTGGCTTGAAAAAAAACTTTTTGTGGTTAAAATATTTTTTATATCATAATAATATATACCAAAATCTAATATAAGAGATTTTTACAATTCAACAAATATATGGTGACTTAAAGCTTTTCATAAGCTTCTTCCGAAACTAGATATTAATTACTCTACTATTGCTAATTGTTAGAACAACAATTGGCCGAAGTCAACTAGTTAAATATGTCAAATCGCCAAACAAAATAACTAAAGATGCAGCGAATTTGCAACTCTTCCTCTGCAAATGTAGCTTCCTTAAGCTGCACATCTTCTATAGCTATCCGCATAACGATTTAGAAAACAGCACCGCTGGAACAAAAGACGAGAAATAATTGTAAGGGAATATTGACACCTATTTTGAAAATATCATTATAATCATTTTCAGTGGCGCAAGATTAATAAATAATATTATCCAATAATCTTCTGTTTGATAGTTAGGAACTTTTCTAATTTATCATGTACCTAGTGCAATAATATTTTATATGGAAGAATTTATAATGATTTTAAATTCCTCCAATATTTTATTATAGCTGTTAAAGGTGTGCTTATATGCTACATTATTTTAATTATCAGTATCGTTCGATCTGACAATCAGTAAGACAC